>JAMPIV010001636.1:0-1200000 GCA_024509875.1 Oreohelix idahoensis
AGATAAGGTAAAGAAATAGATTTCACGAGTGAAATGGTGGAAAGGTAGAGTCTGTCCCTGGATTGAGAAGATACTCTAGCCTAGCCTATCTTACGACTGAAATTTGTTTATCAGACAGTTTACCTTTCTGTATATATTAATATATATATATATATACTATTAACCACTCACATACACACACCCAGATAAGTGACGACAACTTGACGCACAAACGTGAAACTATATTAATGGAATAGGGATATTGGGCCGAGCTGACTAACACAGATAATTAAGTTTTATGTTAAGTTTATTTACCATAGAAAAACTTCACAACATCTAGTATCAAATATCAAATATAAAATCATAGGTTACAGAATTAATAAAGAAATAGACACATAAGTGCAATCCCCTCTGTTGAGACAAGATCCCACAAGAAGAAGTTAATTAACCCCCAAAAGGTCAAAAGATTAGCACTATGGTATAGAATTTGACTACACTGTAAAGAACAGAGTTCCTAATTAATATATTCTGAAAATAACAGTATTAGCAAACAAACAAAAAGTGAGTATCATAATTATACAAATAGAAGAATTATTCACTCCTTCTTTCTCTCGCTTCAGACTGACAGTGGCCACGTTCATTCGTTCTTACCTAACTGTTGATTAACAACATATGGAACATATATCCATGGTACAAACAGCAAATCCAGTGTTGGTTGTTTTGGCAAAGTAAGCCCCAGCTCTTCCAAGTTTGATTAATCCGGTTATTTGGGGAACGCTTACTTCGTTACTGTTAATTGGATCTGTTTATTTCACATCAAATAGTCCAGGTATGAAAGTAATTATGACTTCTAGTGTTCACGGTGTCATTAGCTTGTAATTCCAATACTTAAAGAGAATGTCAGGTATGCAAATCTCTCAGGATAAAAATCCTCGTCACACCACAGTGATCGGTAGTTGGGAAAATGTTAATTGTTGACAATTTCGCCACAGCGGGCTGAATGTATATGAAAATGTAAAAAGAAATCTGGATAACTATAGGTCCAGTTACAATTATTCTTATCGTCATTTGTTGGTACTCTCTCTCTCTCTTTCTGGGTAAAACAAGAGAGCCGAACAGGTCAACCTCGAAGACCCGCTATTTGCATAAGAATGTTTGTTTTGCGCCTATTGAACTTAGACTTAGACCCGTTTTCTCAGATTTATGCCGCTGGTAGGTTTTGATTTATGACCCGTACTGGATTTTTAGAAAGAAAATACATAACATTTAATCACAATATCAGTAACTATCCTAACCCACATAACGGTATAATTTAATATCCACTCGGTTATTAGATTTAATTATAAACCACAAGTGTATATCTTATTTTATCGTTTAAAAAACCCCGTGAAATAAGCGCTAGTCATTTATAAAATTACTCATAATGAATTAGAAATAAATATATATATATATTTCGTCAGTACTCATAATGAATAGTGCATTTACTAGTCAATTAAAATATCTCTTACTGGTTAATAGCAATTAATTACATTTTCGTTGCAGCTGAAAGAATTAGCTATATATATATATATATATATATATATATATATATATATATATATATATATATATATATATATATATATATATTATATATATATGTATGTATATATATATATATATATATATATATATATATATATATATATATATATATATATCTATATATATATATATATATATATATATATATAAATATCTATATATTTATTTATATATTTATTTTTATATATATATATATATATATATATATATATATATATATATATATATATATATATATATATATATATATATATATATATATATATATATATATATATATATATATATATATATATATATATATATATATATATATATATATACACATATATATATATATAATATACACATATACATACATACATACATACATACATACATACATACATACATATACATACATATACATACATATACATACATATACATACACATACATACATACATACATACATACATACATACATACATACATACATACATACATACATACATACATACATACATACATACATACATACATACATACATATATACATATATACATACATACATACATACATAGTGAAATAAAACATAACATACATACATCCGAACATGGGACGAGCATCGTTCGGATAATCAAACATACACATGTACTTTATTCTAAAAATAATTAACAAAATACAAGGAAAATACTATAAAACATATTTACATACTGTAATAATAATTATTACACTGTATTAGACATACAAAATATTACAGTGCATGTACTACTTGTATTAATTATTTTTGTTAATAAAAAGAGAAACATACATACAAACATTCAAAACCAGGCGCAACTTACGAATATACATGTACTTACAGATGTAGCCCACTATTTAAAATAATAGGAATCCTCTTATGCACCAAAACTGGATAGTATGCTATAGTCCCGCATTCTCTTACAGCATAAGCTGTGTAGGGATATACCAAATATATAAAGGCCTCTTCAGGACTTGGTACGTTTTTTGGGTTTTCTTCATAATCTACAATACATCATACTTCTGAGGAGTATTTATCATCGGTACTATATATTTGGTTTCTCTTCTTGCACAAAAGACAAAATCATGAAAACCAGAATCATATATATCTTCTAGCCACAAGTGTATATATAAATATATATACATATATCATTTGTTAAGTCCACTGCATAGTTTCATTTCCTCCTTTATCTATCCAAGCCTTGTTGGAGATTATTCTTGTATCCAAGCTCAGCCTTATACATATAGCTAGTCTTTGAGATTAACACGCCACCACAAATCTTCATCTTCAGCCAACAATAAACGACGCAGGATAAAATACATCGGGGTTTTATAAGACTTTGCTATAACACCCTAATCCGGATTTGGTTGAATCAGTGCTGTTTAATTGGGAGCAGAAAAACACTAAAATTTGCATCAACTGCATTCAATGTATCCGTCTCTGGATGAGATGGTGCATTGTCCAGTAGAAAGAATTACTTTTTCCAGCCGTTTTCCTTTTCTTGTTCACTTTCAACCTTTCACCGAACTGATTTGTATTACAGAATATCAAGAAATTACTTCACTATTCATCCAAGCACCTCTTCTGTGCTTTGTAGCACAATGGGAGCATGTCATTCTTTAAAACAGTCACGTGTTTTTTTGGCTTTGGAGCAATCAAACGATGACTTTCCACTTCGGATTAACTCTCTCTTTGCACTTTTTTTTAAACCCAGGGATGTTCGCGCTGAGATGCTAAGTACATGTACACATATTTTAAAAATATAAAGCCATTCTCAATCACAACCTTCTTTTCTTCCAAAAAATAAAATTTTTCAGCGGCAGTTGCATCGCTAATAAAAATTCCCCTTGAATCTCCAATTCTCGTATGCCATGACGAGATTTTAAAGTTTCTTAACATCCCTGGCTAGCCTTAAAGGTCAGGAATACCGTCAAGTTTGGACTGTTGAACTGAACTTTTCACACAATAGAGACTAGGTTCCCCTTTGCTTCTCAGTTTGCCAAAACCATATATATTAGATCACTGTATCACCAAAATCAAATAATTTTTCATTACACTGCAGTGCAATGTACTACCTTTTGTATTAATTTCTTTTTTGTTTAATTGATGTTTTCAAAAAAGATTGCGGAAATGCCTTTCGCACAAATAACATTATTCTGCTTGTAAACAATTTAAAAAAAAAAGGCGCAATTTTCCGTGTACTTGCACTAGACTTACGCACACATACAGATTGTAGCCAGATATTAACACTTTATTTAATGACTTAATGAGGATCTCATTTCCTCTTTTTGCGCCAAACTGGATAGTCTGCTTTTGGCTGCTAAGTCCCGCCATTCTCTTCAAACGAAAGCAGAAGCTGTGTAGGACAGCTGGTCATCTTCTTGCTCGTACCAAGCCATCGCTGTGATTCTTTTTTCTAGTGCTATAAAGGCCTCTTCAGGACTTGGTCGACGTTTTGGGTTTTGTTCATAATCTACAAGTACATCATGTACTTCTGAGGAGTCTTCATCATCGGTCACTACATGTATTTGGTTTTCTTCTTGCACAAGACAAAATTTCTTCGTCATTCAAAAAAACAGCTAAAAAACCAGAATCATTATCATCTTCTAGCCACATGTGTGCATCATCTTTGTCACAGTCCTGAAGAGCTAAAAATCCGGGCATTGCTTGAAACAGTTCCACAACTAGCAAGCAAAAGTGTTTTTTATACAAATCATGGCCCTATTAGGAGTGAGTGGATGCAGATAGAGAAGATTTTGATTGGTCCGATCCTAAGCAGTGAATGCTGGAGTGTGCTAGATTTCATTTCCTAGAAAAGTAGAAGACGAGTTTTTAGAAGAGAGTCGCTTAGCCAAGCAATCTATTCCAAGCCTTGTTGAGATTATCTTGTGAGAGCTAGTGAGAGCTATGTTTGGTCCAAGTTTCTAAGAGAGATCAGCTTACATCCCAACAGAGCTAAGCAGCAGAGCTAAGCTAGCTGAGAGCAGCTAAGCTTTTTGGAGCTAAGAAAGAGAGCTAGCGAGATAACGACTTTTAATTGCAGCTTAAAGAGCAAGCAAAGCTAAGGAAGAAGAGACGCAGGACTAGCAGCTAGCTAATCAAGCTGATAGGGATTTTATGTTAGAGCATCTTTTAAGCTTTGCAAGGGAAGTAAAGCTAAGATAGTGAGGCTAGCTAGAGCAGGATCCATTGGCTTAAGAGAGTAATCGCGAGGAGAAGCAGAAGCTAAAGAGAAGAGCTGAAGAGCTAGAAGGTAGCTAGAGCTAGTTAGCTTAAGCTAGATAGCTAGCTATAAGCAGCTTAGTATAGCCCTGAGCTTACATTGGTCTGAATAAGATAGCTGCTTTACAGCTCAACTAGCAAGCGAGCAGGAGCTGTATAGCGTGAGCTAGAGCTAGTTGAGCTAGGATGAGAGTGCAATTGAGAAGCTAGAGCTAGGAAGCTAGAAGAAGAGCTTTAAAGAGTTTCTCAGACCTGAGAGCAGCTGAGTTAGCTAAAAAGCTTAGAGAGAGCTTAGGCTAGCATAAGCTAGCAGCTAGAGAAGATGAAAAGCTGATAGAGCTCTAAAGAGCTTACAGAGTTAGAGTCAAGAGCAAGCTACAGAGAGCTTTTAAGAGCAAGCTTAGCTAGAGCTAGAGAGGCTTAAGAAGCTAGTGGAGAGATGCTAGTGAGATTGCTTAGAAAGCTGTATGAGATGAGCTAGAAGAAGCTAAAGAGCTAAGCTTAGAGCTAGAAAGCTTAAGATTCTTTAATGGATCGAAAGTTGAAGAGAGCTAGCAGAAAGCAGCTTTCTTTGGCTAGACGCCGAAAGAGTGAGCTTCTTAGCAGAACCTGAAGCTAAAAGAGCTAGAGCTAGAAGTCACATGGCGTCAAAGCAAGAGATGAAAGCAGAAGAGCTAGAGTATAGAGTAGAGCTAATGAGAAATTTGAAGCTGAGCTCAAGAGAGAGCTATTCAGGAGCCAAGGCTAAGCTGCTTGAGCTAGCTGAGCTAAGATGAAGCTTATTAAGAGGCTTATAAGTAGTAGCAGGATGAGGTAGAGAGGAGCTGAAGAGCTGAGAGAGAGCTAGTAAGTAGTGAGGCTACAGAAAAGTAGCTTTTAGCTGAAAGAGCTTTTAAGATGGAAGAGGCTAGAGCTTTGATAGGTAAAGTTAGCTTAAGCAGCAGAGCTAAGCTGAGAGTAGCTAAAGAAGCGATGAGCTAAAGTGAGCTTAAGAGGCTAGAGCTATTTAGAAGCTAGAAGAGCGAAGCAAGAGCTTTGCAGAGCTAGCGTTTAGCTAGCTAGAGCTTAGCTAGCTTTATAAGGAGAGGCTATGAGGTGAGAGAATGCAGAGAGAGCTAGAGTAGAAGAAAGCTAGAGCTGAAGAAGCTAGCACTTAGCTAGAGAAGCTTAGCTTGAGTAGGAAGCTCAAGATTAGAAGCTGAAGAGCAGAGAGAGGAGAAGCTTAGCTAGAGAGTAGCTAGCTAAAAGCAGCTTAAGCTACGCTAAGAAAAGCTAGAGAGAGAGCTAGAGAGATTTAGGAAGATGCTTGAGAGCTAAAGCAGAGGCTAGCTAACTTAGCTGACAGATAGAGAGAAGCTAGCTATAGACGCTAGAGCTAAGCTAGAAGTAAGCTTTTCAAGTAGCTAGACCAAGGCAAGCAGCGAAGCTAAGCTGCAGCTTTGGAGAAGAGCTAGAGAGAGAATTGAAGTTGAATGCTAATAACCCCCAACCTAGAAAGCTAGATGCAGAAGCTAGCAAGAGAGCTGAAGCTAAAGTAGCTAGCCAGCTAGGAAGAGCTGAGAAGTAAGCTTTTAGGCTTTTGAGTAGCGAGAACCAGAGAAAAGAGCTTAGCAGCTAGAGAGGCTAGCGAAAGCCTTGAAGGAGAGTCAGCTTAGAGAGCTAGCTAGGATCCCCCAAGCTAAGAAGCTAAGCTTTACTAGCTTAAGAGGCTAGAGCTAGCTTAGAAGAGCTAAGCTTGAGCTTGACTAGCTGAGAGAGAAGCTAGCTGATAGCTAGAGCAGCTAAGAGCTGAGGAAGCATAGCTCAAGAGAGAGCTAAGAAGGCTAGAGAGAGAGCTAGAGCTATCGTAGAGAAAGCTAAGAGCTAGAGCTGTAGCTTGAAGATAGAAGCTAGCTAGCTTTGCAAGAGCTAGAAGAGCTAGCTATAGTAGCAAAGCTAGCTTGAGCAGCGAGAGCAAGAGAGAGCAAATAGAGTGAATTATTAGCTCAGCTGAAGAGCAGATTAGATAAGCAGAGTTTTAAGCTAGCTAGAAGAGCTAAGCTTAAGGCTAGAGCTGAGCTAGTAGAAGCTTAGCTAGGATAGAGAGCTAGCTTGAGGAAGCTGTTAAGTTGATTAGGAGCTTAGCTAGCTAAGCTGAGAACATAGAGCTTAAGGGATTGAGAGCTTAGCTGAAAGCTAGAAGGAGATAGAGCTAAGACAGAAGTAAGCTTAAGCTTAGCTAGCCTGAATGTCAGAGCAGAGCTAAGCTTAGCAGACGTGAGCTTTAGCAAAAAGAGCTAGTAAAGTAGAGCTATAGATGAAGAAGCAGGTGAAGCTTTTAGAGCAAAGAGCACAGGATAGGAGAGAGCTTAAGAGCAAGCTTCAAGATAGAAGAACGAGCTAGCTAGAGCTTAGAGCTTTAGCTAGCCGAGCAGAGCTGGTTTTTCGCTTAAAGCTAGTAGCTGAAAGAGAGCTTAGACAGTGAAGCTTTTGAGACGAAGCTTTAATGCTTAGTGCTTTTAGCTCGATTTAGCTAGAGCTAGCTTTAAGAGCATAAGAGAGAAAGAAGCTTAGATAGAGTGAAAGAGAGCATTTGGAGTTAAGCTAGAGACAGAGAGCTATGATAGGCTAGGCTGAAAGACTAGTAAGAACTGCTAGAGAAGCTTTAGCTAGATAGAGGCAGCTAGTAGCTTATAAATGCAGCTAGTAAGCTTTCGGGCCGAGCAAGAGCTGGTTTCCTAGTTGAGCTAGAAAAAGATAGAGCTAAGATCTGTTTAAAGAGCTAAAGCTAAGTTGAGAATTCGAGGCTAGGCAGAAGAGCTAATAGAACAGCTAGCAGAGCTATTAGCTAGGTAAAGCTTAAGTCGCTAGAGACTGAGTTAGGAGAGCTTCGTTTAAGCCTGGAGCTTAGCGTGAACCTACAGGAGAGAAGCTGTACGCTACATGCAAGCTAGGAGCTAAGCAGAAGAGGATAAGATGCTAAGCGCTAGAGAAGTAGCTAAGAAGCTATTGCAAGGCAGAAGAGCAGCTTTAGAGCAAAGCTAGAGTGAGAGAAAACAGTTACGAACTGAGTTGAAGAAAGCAGAGCTAAGAGAGTGCTAGATTGCTAGAAGCTAGAGAGAGCTTGTAGAATGAAAGAGAGGCTAAGGAGCCAGAGAGAAGCTAGCTCTAAGCTAGAGAGAGCTGAAGAGAAGCTAATAGGATAGCATAGCTGATTGTGGAAGAGATGGAAGAAAGTGAGCCTAAGGCTTAGAGTAGAGAGCTAGCTGAGAAGAGAGAGCTAAAGTGAGCTTAGCGTAGAGCTAGCTAGAAGAGATGAGAGAAAGCTAGGAGGCTAGAGCTTTATAAGCAAGCTTAAGAAGCTTAGAGAGTAGAGCTAGAGCTAAGAGAAGAAGCCAGCTAAGTTAGAGATGAGCTAAGCTAGAGAGTGAGCTAGAAGAGAGCTCTCTAGGATAGAAGAGTAGTGGAGCTAGAGAGCTTGCTAGAGCTTTAAAGAGGAGTAGTATAATTATTTTAAGTAGAGCTAGAATGCTAGAAAGCTGAAGCTAGATGCTGAGCAAGAGGATAGGTTAGCTTAAGAGCTAGACTTTAGAAGCTTTAGAGCTAGCTTTAGAGAAGCTAAGAAATAGGGCTTTAGGGCAGCTAGAAAGAGCTAGAGCAGAGAGAATAGAGCTAGAGCTAAGAAAAGAGAGAGCTTTAGAGCTTAGAGAGCTAAAGCTTGCTTAGTCTAGCTGAAAGCTGTAGACTAGAGATAAGGAAGCTAGAGATGAGATGACAGCAGAAGCTAAGAAGAGTAGAGAGATTAGCTAATAGAAGCTAGGATAATAGCTAGGAGATGCTTTAGCTGCTAGAGCAGCTTTAGAGCTTCAGTTAAGCTATAGCTGAGCAGAGCAGATAAGAGATTTAGAGGAGCTAGGAGCTTAGCTAAGGAGAGCTAGATTGAAGAGGAGCTAGCTTAGCTTTTAGAAGAATAGCACGAATGACTAGCAGAGCTAGCTTAAGAGCAAGAGCTAAGCCAGCTTTAGAAGAGAGCTGAAAGCTTAGCTAAGCTTAAAGAGAGCAGTGTAGAAGCTTAAGTAGGCAGACTAGGAGAGCAGAGAACCGGAGCTATGAAGCTTAAGAGTAGCTCAGGGAGTCAGGAGAGAGAGAGAGCTAAGCTTAGAAGATACAGAGAAACTTAGAGAGAGAGATAAAGAGGCTAGAGACCCGCTTAGCTATTAGAGGGTTAGCTAGGTAGTGAGCTAGGAGATTAGAAAGAGCTTTAGCAGAAGCTAAGAATTATAGCAAAGGCTTAAGAGAGACTATAGCGACTCTAGCATAGAAGGAAACTACGAGCGAAGAGACGCTAGAGCAAGATAGCTGAGAGCTAAATAGCTGAGAAGCTTAGAGCCCTTAGAGCGTAGCTAAAAGCTAGAGAGATTCTAGCTAAATGATCGAGAGCTATAGCTAGAGCTAAGCTTAGAACCTAAAGAGAGCTAGAGCTTGAAGCTAGCTGAAGCATAGCTAGAAGAGAAGCTAGACTGTAGCTAGAGGAGCTAGAGAAGTACGCAAGAGTTCTGTAAGAGAAGCTGAAAGAGAGAATCGAGCTAGCTGAATACGCTTTGAGGAGAGCTTGAGTAGCTATAAATGGAGTAGTTATGAAAGCTTGAAAGAGCTTAGAAGGGAGATAAATATACTGAGCTAGAGATAGCTAGAGAGGCTAGCAGAATTAAGTAGCCTAAGAAGCTGGTAGAGCTAGAGAGAGAGCCAGCTAGAGCTACGAGAAGCATAGAGCTGAAGAGAGTGCTAGCCTAGCCTAGAGCTAGAAGCCAGATAGGTTGAGAGCTACGAGAGATAGCTTGAAAATGGCTAGAGTGAGCTTTAAAAGAGAGTTTGAGGTAGCTAGACTTAGGAGCTAGCTAGAGAGCTTAGAGCTTAGAGAAGAGAGAGGATAGCTGAGAGCAAAGTAGGAGCAAGTCTGATCGGGCTTTAAGGCTATGTAGCTAGATGCAGCTAAGAAGCTGAGTAAATAGGTAGCTAGAGATTTATGATAGAGAAGATAAGATAGAGCTAGCTTAAAGGGATTGATAAGCAGAGAGCAGTAAAGAGCAGGCAACGAACGAAGAGATATAGTCTCGAAGCTAGATTAGAAGAGAGAAGCGAAGAGTAGTAAAGGCTAAGATGCTTAGAGCCTAGCTAGAGAAGAGCTCTGAGTCTAATAGAAGAGCTGTCAGTTGTGAGGAGCTTTCATGCAGATTGAGAGAGCTAGCTGAGCAGAGAAAAGCTAGTCACAGTGGGAAAGCTAGCTAGCTAGAGAGCTAGATTCCAGTCAGATCAGGTAGAAGCTGAGTAGGGATGCTTTAAGCTATAGAAAAGTAAGGAGCTAAGCTTGCTGACTAAGAACTTTAGAGAGTAGGAGAGTAAGAAAGTAGAAGCGCAGTAGCTAGAAGCTTAGCACGAGAGAAAGCTGAGTGAGAAGCAGCTAGCTACGGTAGGAGCTTGCTAGAATAGCTAACCTGTTAAGTTGCTAAGAGCTAGATTAGGCTGAAAGCGTAGAAAGGCTAGAAGATGAAGATAGCTAGTAGAGAGTCTTTTAATGTATAGAGTTGAGAGCTAGAGAAAGAGAGAAGCTGCAGAGTCAGAGAGTAGCTAAGCTTAAGCTAGTGAGGATCTAGCTAAGGAGCCTTAGAATATCTAAGTAGAGCTAAGTAAGTGAGCTAGTGAGAGCTACATTCTGAGAGGCTCTAATGAAGAGAGAGTCAGATGCAGCTTAAAATCTATCTTTAGAGAAAGCTGGGATAAGGCTTAAGAAGCTAGAAGAGCAGATGCTGAGAGCTTCTAGCTACGCTAGAGCTTGAGGAAGAAAGCTAGAACGGATCTAGCTAGGGAAAGCTGATAGAAAGCTAATAGAGAGAGTAGAGCAGCAGGAGGAGCTAAGAGTGCTGAGAAGCTTTAGAGAAGAGGATGATCTAGAGCAGAAGAAGCAATGAGCTATGAGCTTAAGGTATGCTTAGAGATTATACCATTAGCTAAGCTAGAGAGGAAGGCTCGAGAGAGCTTAGTAGTCTATAAAGGCTAAAGAAAAGCTATCTATTCTAGAGAGAGGGAGAGTATCTATAGCTGTTCTATCTATTGAGCATAGCTAAGCGGAGAGAAGCTGAAAGATATCTATCTAGCAAGCGAGCTATCTATCTGTCTAGTCTGCTAGCTAGGTCCTGATCTATGCTAGTTAGAAGGCTAGCGCAAGAGAAAAGACTATCTATCTATCTATCTATCTATCTATCTATCTAACTATCTATCTATCTATCTATCTATCTATCTATCTATCTATCTATCTATCTATCTATCTATCTATCTATCTATCTATCTATCTATCTATCTATCTATCTATCTATCTATCTATCTATCTATCTATCTATCTATCTATTTATCTATCTATCTAGTGGTTCGGAAAATTCTATCTATCTAGGGAGAAATCTAGTCTGTGCTAGATATAATCAGAATTTTGGGGAATTCTCTCGATTCTGAATCTATTTTCTTATGCCGACCGTAGACGTCTCCAGCGAACAACTAGTCTTTTGATCTCGTCTTGTCTGTAGCTAATTACGTTCCGAACAAACGGATGTGGGGGGGGGGGTGGTAACTGTGATTATCTCCCCTTTCCTCAGATTAATTCCCCCTGACCAATGTAACTAGTCTTTGATTTATCGCCCTTGATTTTACCATTAGACCACTCATTCTCTGATCTGTCACTATTCTGCGATTACCCAATCGTTCGCGTGATAATACAGTTAACGGCTCAGGGCTAGCTAATAGGTCTGTTTGTAAACATTCCTAGTGTCTGTAAGACATAGGGAGAAAGAAAATAGGCGTGGCTAAAATATGAGTTCGTCAGATATCGAAGCGCATGCCTTCTGCGTTAACGAAACGTAAATATTAATAAGCAAGCAAAGGTGGAAAACACGTGGAAGCAAAAACGTGTAGATTCATGTAATATATTTACATAACTCTGTCACAGTGAACACTTCTGAGGATCATGCTTGGTTGATTTTGAAATAAAATATACACTTTAGTGAGTCGGAGAAGACATGCTGTTGCAGTGGCTGCTTGCTCCGTTAGCAGCGCAACGGAAAATGATGATGATAAGTAAGTTTTCCATTTTTTATTCCAATTGCCTATCTATCTATCTATCTATCTATCTATCTATCTATCTATCTATCTATCTATCTATCTATCTATCTATCTATCTATCTATCTATCTATCTATCTTTCTATCTATCTGTCTATCTATCTATCTATCTATCTATCTATCTATCTATCTATCTATCTATCTATCTATCTATCTATCTATCTATCTATCTATCTATCTATCAATATATCTATCTATCTATCTATCTATCTATCTATCTATCTATCTATCTATCTATCTATCTATCTATCTATCTATCTATCTATCTATCTATCTATCTATCTATCTATCTATCTATCTATCTATCTATCTATCTATCTATCTATCTATCTATCTGTCTGTCTGTCTGTCTGTCAGGTCTGTCTATCTATCTATCTATCTATCTATCTATCTATCTATCTATCTATCTATCTATCTATCTATCTATCTATCTATCTATTTGTCTATCTATTTATCTATCTATCTTTCTATCTATCTGTTGCGCACATATTCTTTTGTGTGACGCACAGATTACTGTTGATAGGGCAGGATGTAAAATCCGTAATTATTTTGTCTGATACTCCTTTTATCTTTGAATTCACGATTTCAGTCTAGGGACAGAAACTCAGATTAGTCTGTGTATTGTCTATGAGTTATCTGTTCTTGTTTCTTTCCTGAATATTGTACTTGGCGGAATCTAACCACTTTTGTGCATGAAGTATACGCCAGAAACAGATTATTCTTGCTTAGGTTTATGCAGGGATGTGATCCGATGTTTACTCCTTGTCTGTTTGAGGAGCCTGGCGGGATGTCATGGCTTTAGACCTGTCCAAAGTCTGTGATCTCTATGATTTATCATGGGAACGAAGATAGTTTCTTCTAGGATTGATAAGTGTCATGAAATATTCTAATCCACATATATAAATTATTAGGTAAATATGAAGCCTAACAAATAAAATTAATAAAGAGAAGAGCAATGGTAAAATAACAGTGCTGTCACAAAGAATGTACTCGAAATCCCCCTTGTTTTCTGCTTCGTCTGCAAATTGTAACGCTTTCACGTTGATATAAAAGCTTACTGTATTATTACCCGCCTTCTTCAATGAAACGTGTGCTGTATTTCTTGGAAAAACATTAAGAGGCAGACTGCGTAATGACCTAAATTTTAAATTCCATTCATGTCTTTTTCTACATTACGTTACCAAAACGAACGAACAGATGGACAAAAGGATAGCGAGAAGGGAGAGGCAGAAAGCCGAACATTAAACACGCGTCGCGCGATACACAATTACTACTATCACGCGTGTTAGGCTACAAGCACTAACTTTTTTTTTTCAGACGGACAGTGATAAAATACACTACCCTTCCCCAGAGTTAGGTTTTAAAATCATAAAAAACGCTTATTAGGAAAGATAACAATAGATGGGTTTACGGTTGAAAACATAACAGTACCCAGACAGCATATCTTCGAAACAGGAGGTAGAAAATACATATTTTGAACGCAGCCACGTAGCTCCTTTAAATTTGTATTTTTGGGTTCCTTAGGGCTTGCTGACAAATAATATGTAAAACGTTACGCCAATAGTCGAGGAATTAATAAATTATACCCAAAATAAAATAGTGAGGCTGCCTGACAGCATGAAATCATTTCTGCTCATAAAATTTTTTATAACGTGTTTGAAAAAAAATTTACGTTACAGAAATAGCCTACCATGTAAACTCCAAATTGATTGGAGCGCAACAAATGAAAGCCTAACCACGATTGGTCGGGCTATAAATACTATCTTGGTTGTTAGGGGAAACGGGGAAAGGTAACATTTTTTCAAACACTTGTCGAAACGGGGCTCATTGGTCAGACTCGCTGATATACACACTTGGGAGCGTTAGTTCGAAACCACTTGTTTAAAATAGCTTGATAAAGCATCAGTGCGTTGAAGCCAGCATATATTTGGCTAAATAAAAGCCTGGAAGATAAGCAGATGGAAATTTGTGCCAGTTTGTGCCAGAATTCATTGCTAATCAACGTATCTGTGTTTATTCGTATGAATTGTGGTAAGCTTGAACCATTCAATATCTTTTAATGAAAATTGAATGTGAATTGTTGATTTATGCCTGTATATATATGTGTAGTTCAGTGGCCAACGTGAGGTAAAGCCTGTAATGCTCCAGCCTGAACAGAGGGTGTCGGAGGGTAGTAAAACGGCATGGAATGGCCAAATAGTACACTGACACCTGGATGATTGATTAGACAGAAATAATGCTGGAAGTGCAGAGGCGTAGTGACCATTAAGGATGGTAATGCTGGTATAAAGTATTTCAGATGAAGCTGACTGTTGGCCTAACGCTCTGAACGCAATGTTTGTGATGTATTGTGATCAGTGTAAAAAGAAAATATAAATTAGTTATGAAGTAGAAGGTACATCCTTCTTGATTTCAGGGACAGTGGTCTTGATGGTACTGAGCAGCACCTGGTCAGAGCTTTGCTGAATCCAGAGTCGGACAGCATACTCCTTGGTCTTTTTAGCTATCAGTGAGGTGTCTCCAGAGCCCAGAGGAGAATTCGAGCAGAGGAGTCCTTTCCTGCCGCCATCACGCCAGATAAGCTAACTTGGCCAGCTGAGCTCAACATTATGTCCCCTCATCTTGAACTGACTTTTTAAAATTAACATTAAGAGGGGAATTTACTTGTCTTAAAATCAGGAACTGTGAACATCTCCAATACTGGTCCCTAAAGACAAACTATTGAAGTCATGATGACAAATACCAACAGAGCTTGAACAAAACAAAACCAGTATTACCTCATTTTACTACTACACAACTGACACACATAGAACATTTGTAATAATATATGTCACTACCATATTCATATTAAATACATTCTGTACATAACTTGTAATTTAAATTGATTGTGATTCCTGGTTCCCTTGTAGTTGAATCAGGACACATATTCATTCATGCCAGTAATGAATACATATTGTTATTTGAAAGTTTATCAGTGACTCTTTTAAGATATCTTTGTAGAGTGTTATATGTATGTGAGTGTCACAGTGTTGTCAAGAGTAGTGGATTAAATTAAATTGTTTATCTGTCTGTTGTTGTGACTTACACTTCACCATACTCATACCCTAGACACATAACGTAGCATCACACTATTCCAGAATAATTCTGACTGAGATATATAGATATGTGGTAGCAAGTAAGGTTATCTATAATACACTACTCTTAATAGATATAGATACCTTCACAGCTGATCTCAGTCAGTACACTAAGTTCCCTATAAGTATTTATAACATCCCACTTCACCACATATATTGGGGTCTCGCTCTTGGGATTTTGAATCTTTAACTATTAAAAATATTGGGGGTAATTCACTTCAGGGAATATAAGAATTAAAAGGTATCCTTGGGTGGAATTAAATAAGGTTGAGCTCACGGTGCCTGTGTTGTCCATTAGATATATAGTTAGAAATTGAATTGTTGGGTAGACATTATAAAAATTTACCTGATAGACAATGGCGGACCTGGCCAAATTTCGATCTGCTGCGGTTCAGACTGCAAAAGAGTTAGGATTAGATGGGCAAGTTATGGTTGCCTATGTCACAACGGAATGTGACAAATTTATTGAACGCGAAGAAAGAAGATTAGAAAAAGAAGCCGAAAGAAGGTTAGAGGCTGAAAGGGAAATTAAGAAGTTACAGTTTGAAGCTGAGGCTGAGACTAAGAGGTTGCAGATTGAAGCTGAGGCTGAGACTAAGAGGTTGCAGATTGAGGCTGAGGCTAAGAAATTGGAGGCAGAAAGAGAAGACAAAAGATTAGCTGCAGAAGAGAAGAAATTAGCTGCAGAAAGGGAGAGAGGAGATTAGCTGCAGAAAGGGAAGCAGAAGATAAAAGATTACAAAGGGAACATGAGTTACGACTAAGGGAGTTTGAGTTTCAAGGCCATGCTCCTGAAAATGGTGCCAGTCCCTTTGCCTCTGATGCTACGGTTACTCAAGGAGCCTCAACCTCAGCTATGAATTTTCATTTAGATCATTTTGTTGAGAAAGACGATGATATTGAGAGCTACCTAAATAGGTATGAACTATTAGCTACCACGTATGGGTTAGAGAGAGAAAGGTGGAGCTTAAAGTTATCTCAGGGACTTCGTGGGGCAGCTTATGAAGTTTTTGCAAAAATGAGCAGAGGTGATCAGGAAAATTATGACATGCTAAAGCAGGCTCTTTTGTTAAGGTATGAAAAGAATGCAGAGTTTTACAGGAAAAAATTTAGGAATGCTAAACTACTGTCAGGTGAAACCTATCACCAGTTCTCTGCACGAATCGAGACATACTTGGAGAAATGGACTTCTCTGGGGAAAACCCAAGATCTTAAGGAAATGGTCCTTATAGAGCAACTAAGAGAGTCCATGGCTCCAGACCTGAGAAAGTTTCTCATGGAACAAGGTGCAGAGAGGCTGGGTGAGTTGCTAAATGTTGCTGAAAGGTATCAAGCAGCTCAAGCAGAGGTAACAGGTAATAAAAAGAAACAGGTGGATAACTTTAGGGCACCACAGAACTTTAATAAAATTGATCCTAGGGATCAAAATAAAGGTAAGCACCAATTTGATAGGCCACGGTATGACAATAAAAATAAATTCCCACAATTCGATGAAAGGAAATATGATGAAAGAAAATCTTTCAACCAAGGAAAAAGGTGGTGTAAAAATTGTAAGATGAACAATCATGACACTGACCATTGTAGAAGGAAACCTCCTCATTTAGCTGCTATGACATCGGGGAAAAAGGAAAAGAAGGGCAAACCTGAAGAATTACAGGAACCATACCACCCCCCAGTGTGTGAAGATGTCATTTGTAATGGTGTCACTATAAGATGTTTATATGATACCGGTTTAGATTACGATTCCGTTGTGAGTTCTCACCTGGTGCAGGCCGATCAATACACCACAGAAACAGTGGAGATTCAAACTGCAACCAAGGATGTAGCTACCATGACACTTCCCGTCGCCCGAATAAAAGTGAAAACGCGATATGTGGAAGGAATCATAAAAGCAGCAGTGATAAATGAGCCAATCTACCCTCTAATATTGGGGTGTAGATATGTCTTCTTGGGGAATCCCAAGAGACCTGTGATATTGGCAACAGTGCAGACCAGATCACAGACAAAGAAGGAGGAGGATAATCCCATAAATACTCACCCAGATGAGATGAGGAAGGCACAGGCTGAGGACAAAACACTTCAACCATGTTTCAAGAAGTTGCCCAAATCTCATACACCTCCAGGCAAGGGAGAGTTTTATATGAAGAACAAATTGATATATAGGAAGGCTGGATCTGAATCCAATGGTCACGGACAGCTGGTCCTTCCCACTTCATATAGGACTAAAGTGTTGGAACTAGGGCATGCGATTCCCTTCAGTGGTCATATGGGAATCAGCGCAACAGGACAGCGAATAGCTTGTCACTATTTCTGGCCAGGAATAACTGAAGATATCAAACGATATGTAAAATCCTGTCCAGAGTGCCAACGAGTAGCACCTAAACATTGGACTGCACCAGCAACTCTGGGGGAAATGCCCATAGTGGGAACACCCTTTGAGAGAGTTGCCGTGGATCTTGTGGGACCTCTCACCCGAACCAAGAGAAGGAACAGCTACATTCTGACTCTGGTGGACACTTGTTCTATGTGGGGAGAGGCAGTAGCCCTGTCATCGATTGATTCAAAACATGTGGCAGAGGCATTGCTCACAATTTTCACAAGGTTAGGCTTTCCCAATCAAATCTTGACTGATAATGGCTCTCAGTTTAAGGGGAAACTAACTGAAGAAGTTTTCAGGATCTTCCAGGCCAAACACTTCCATTGTAGTGTGTATCATCCCCAAGGGAACGGCCAAGTGGAAAGATTTAACGGCACATTAATGTCGATCCTGAGAAAGTTGGCACACGAAAAACCAGATACATGGGACCAGTACCTGCACGCCGCCCTCTTTGCTTATCGGGAGGTACCCCATAGTTCAACCGGTATGGCCCCGGCAACATTATTGTTTGGAAGGCCAATAAAAGGTCCACTCGAAGCTATGTTAAGAACGTGGACTGATGAAAAGGCAGAGGAAAACATTACATCTTCATACCAGTATGTGAATGAGCTGACCACTCGGTTAAAAACTGGCTGGAAACTTGCCAATGAAAATTTGAAACAAGCCAGGAAGAAACATGCTGCCTATTATAACAGGAAGGCGAAAGACAGAAATTTGGCTGTGGGAGAGAAGGTACTGCTTCTTTTGCCCGAGAGTCAGAATAAGTTTTAAATTGGATGGCAGGGTCCATATACAGTTTTAGAGAGGGTGTCTAGAACAAATTATAAGATAGATAAGAAGAGGAAAGAAAAAATCTATCATGTGAATCTCCTGAAGAAATATTTGGAAAGAGAACATCAGGAAGAGACACACTTGTTGACCTTGTCCATCGCCATGGAGATGAAAAAGGAACCACTTTCATCATTTGAATATCCATTACACCCCTGTGAGACAGCAGCACAGGTGAAAATCAGTACACATTTAACGAAAACTCAGAAAGAGAGAGTGCAACAGGTTCTAAATAATCATGCAGAGGTGTTAACAGACCGACCAGGGCATACAAACCTATTGGAATATGATATGAAACTCATAGACTCCACACCTGTCTGTATGAAACCATATTCGATTCCGTTTGCTAAGGAAAAAGCTTTGAAGGAAGAGATAGACTATCTATTGAAGGAAGGAATTATTTCGCACAGTGAGTCTTCGTATAGTTCCGGGTTGGTACTCTTAAAGAAGCCCTCTGGAGAACATAGACTCTGTATAGAGTACAGGAGTCTGAATGCTATTACAGAAGGACAGGTGGATCCATTGCCGGATACAAATCAGCTGTTTGCCAGACTAAATAAAGCTAAATATTTCTCAAAAGTGGATCTGAGTAAAGGATACTATCAGATTCCAGTAAAGCCTGAGGTTAGACCATACCTAGCTTTTAGTACCTCAGAAGGACACTATGAGTTTAATAGATTGCCATTTGGATTGAAGAATGCGCCTAGTGTCTTCTCTAGAATGATGAGAAAATTATTGGATCCTCTGAATAATCCCTGTATAACAAATTTTATGGATGATATCCTTATAGCAACAGAAACATTTGAGGAACACATTGACTCTCTGAACATGCTGTTTAATCGACTTAGGGAGGCAAATTTAACAGCCCGACCAACCAAATGTTGCGTTGGATGTAAAGAATTGGAATTTTTGGGACACACAGTTTATCAGGGAAACATGACCCCTGACCCAAAGAACTTAGAGAAACTACAGAAAGCCCCGAGACCACAAACCAAGAAGGACGTGAGATCCTTTGTCTCATTATGTGGTTTCTACCAGAAGTATATCAAAAACTTTAATTCCATATGTGCACCGTTAACTGAATTGACACGTAAAGGACATCCAGATCGCATTACATGGACACCACAATGTGAAATGACTTACCAAGAATTGAAGGAAAAGCTCACAAGTAAACCCATTTTGAAATTACCTGACTTAAGTCAAGAATTCATAGTAAGGACGGATGCAAGTAATATTGGACTGGGTGCAACTCTACTACAGAAATCAGATGCATTGGATGGGGAATTAAGCCCAGTGGCATATGCTAGCAGAAAGTTGAATAAAGCTGAAATCAACTACTCAACTAGCGAAAAAGAATGTCTTGCAGTAATATGGGCAATAAAGAAATTCAATATTTATCTATATGGGAAGGCATTTAAGTTGCAAACAGATCACAAACCTTTATCGTTTTTAGCACAGGCTAAGCATGAGAACTCTAGGTTACTCCGATGGTCTTTGCTTCTGGCTCCATATAATTTTAGCATTGAGTATATATC
Organism: Oreohelix idahoensis; assembly: GCA_024509875.1. Taxonomy (NCBI): domain Eukaryota; kingdom Metazoa; phylum Mollusca; class Gastropoda; order Stylommatophora; family Oreohelicidae; genus Oreohelix; species Oreohelix idahoensis. The sequence goes on from JAMPIV010001636.1 coordinate 19,810, forward strand.
TGGAAAAAAACCAATTTGGGAGCTGATTTTTTAAGCCGCCATCCGTGTGATGAGAATCACCGTAAACCCCAGAAATAATAATAAATTTCTCTATGTGTATATAGAATAAAGGACTGACATATAATGTCTGTTTTAAGAGGGGAGGTGTCATGAAATATTCTAATCCACATATATAAATTATTAGGTAAATATGAAGCCTAACAAATAAAATTAATAAAGAGAAGAGCAATGGTAAAATAACAGTGCTGTCACAAAGAATGTACTCGAAATCCCCCTTGTTTTCTGCTTCGTCTGCAAATTGTAACGCTTTCACGTTGATATAAAAGCTTACTGTATTATTACCCGCCTTCTTCAATGAAACGTGTGCTGTATTTCTTGGAAAAACATTAAGAGGCAGACTGCGTAATGACCTAAATTTTAAATTCCATTCATGTCTTTTTCTACATTACGTTACCAAAACGAACGAACAGATGGACAAAAGGATAGCGAGAAGGGAGAGGCAGAAAGCCGAACATTAAACACGCGTCGCGCGATACACAATTACTACTATCACGCGTGTTAGGCTACAAGCACTAACTTTTTTTTTTCAGACGGACAGTGATAAAATACACTACCCTTCCCCAGAGTTAGGTTTTTAAAATCATAAAAAACGCTTATTAGGAAAGATAACAATAGATGGGTTTACGGTTGAAAACATAACAGTACCCAGACAGCATATCTTCGAAACAGGAGGTAGAAAATACATATTTTGAACGCAGCCACGTAGCTCCTTTAAATTTGTATTTTTGGGTTCCTTAGGGCTTGCTGACAAATAATATGTAAAACGTTACGCCAATAGTCCAGGAATTAATAAATTATACCCAAAATAAAATAGTGAGGCTGCCTGACAGCATGAAATCATTTCTGCTCATAAAATTTTTTATAACGTGTTTGAAAAAAAATTTACGTTACAGAAATAGCCTACCATGTAAACTCCAAATTGATTGGAGCGCAACAAATGAAAGCCTAACCACGATTGGTCGGGCTATAAATACTATCTTGGTTGTTAGGGGAAACGGGGAAAGGTAACATTTTTTCAAACACTTGTCGAAACGGGGCTCATTGGTCAGACTCGCTGATATACACACTTGGGAGCGTTAGTTCGAAACCACTTGTTTAAAATAGCTTGATAAAGCATCAGTGCGTTGAAGCCAGCATATATTTGGCTAAATAAAAGCCTGGAAGATAAGCAGATGGAAATTTGTGCCAGTTTGTGCCAGAATTCATTGCTAATCAACGTATCTGTGTTTATTCGTATGAATTGTGGTAAGCTTGAACCATTCAATATCTTTTAATGAAAATTGAATGTGAATTGTTGATTTATGCCTGTATATATATGTGTAGTTCAGTGGCCAACGTGAGGTAAAGCCTGTAATGCTCCAGCCTGAACAGAGGGTGTCGGAGGGTAGTAAAACGGCATGGAATGGCCAAATAGTACACTGACACCTGGATGATTGATTAGACAGAAATAATGCTGGAAGTGCAGAGGCGTAGTGACCATTAAGGATGGTAATGCTGGTATAAAGTATTTCAGATGAAGCTGACTGTTGGCCTAACGCTCTGAACGCAATGTTTGTGATGTATTGTGATCAGTGTAAAAAGAAAATATAAATTAGTTATGAAGTAGAAGGTACATCCTTCTTGATTTCAGGGACAGTGGTCTTGATGGTACTGAGCAGCACCTGGTCAGAGCTTTGCTGAATCCAGAGTCGGACAGCATACTCCTTGGTCTTTTTAGCTATCAGTGAGGTGTCTCCAGAGCCCAGAGGAGAATTCGAGCAGAGGAGTCCTTTCCTGCCGCCATCACGCCAGATAAGCTAACTTGGCCAGCTGAGCTCAACATTATGTCCCCTCATCTTGAACTGACTTTTTAAAATTAACATTAAGAGGGGAATTTACTTGTCTTAAAATCAGGAACTGTGAACATCTCCAATACTGGTCCCTAAAGACAAACTATTGAAGTCATGATGACAAATACCAACAGAGCTTGAACAAAACAAAACCAGTATTACCTCATTTTACTACTACACAACTGACACACATAGAACATTTGTAATAATATATGTCACTACCATATTCATATTAAATACATTCTGTACATAACTTGTAATTTAAATTGATTGTGATTCCTGGTTCCCTTGTAGTTGAATCAGGACACATATTCATTCATGCCAGTAATGAATACATATTGTTATTTGAAAGTTTATCAGTGACTCTTTTAAGATATCTTTGTAGAGTGTTATATGTATGTGAGTGTCACAGTGTTGTCAAGAGTAGTGGATTAAATTAAATTGTTTATCTGTCTGTTGTTGTGACTTACACTTCACCATACTCATACCCTAGACACATAACGTAGCATCACACTATTCCAGAATAATTCTGACTGAGATATATAGATATGTGGTAGCAAGTAAGGTTATCTATAATACACTACTCTTAATAGATATAGATACCTTCACAGCTGATCTCAGTCAGTACACTAAGTTCCCTATAAGTATTTATAACATCCCACTTCACCACAATAAGTCTATGAGTTCCCCAGTGTTGATTCAGTGACGCCAGGAGAGCGTTTGTGTTTGCTAGTGTATTTCCTATGCCCAGGTAAAAGAACATCTTACAGAACTTTTTCGTCCTAGGCTTAATTGGGCAGATGTCTACATTAGGATTATCCATATCCATATGTCGGGATGATATGTTACCTAGCAGCACTGTAAATGATTGTATGCAGCATTTAAGATGAAAGAATATGCTGATTCTTGTAGAAACATTTGTGTTTATGAACAAAGCTTCTATTGAAGATTTGCTATACATCTGTATAGTGAGCGATGCTCAAAAGGGAACCAGAAGCCATTTTGGATTCTAACTTTTTGTCGATCATCAATCAGAGAACGGGGATGCCCCTTATTATCAGGTGATGATTAAGAGATCACAGTTATAAAGAAAACCCAATACTGGTGGGTTAACATTATATTCAGATAGATTTGCTGAACTTTACCTAAAGGAATCTTCGCTAGAAAAGAGGTTCTGTCTAGGAGTCAGGCTTGAACAGTATTTATTAACTGACACGCTCGGTCAGTAAGGCCTGATGATTATATTGATAAACAGTGGAAATCTAAGTGCTTGTCTACAGATGTTCCATTGTGATGTTATTCAACATGTATGCTAACTTAAGATGGTAGACCATTGATCAACAATATGCTATTTATGTCGACCTGTGTTCCTGTAACTATACACGTACTGTCTAAGTGTGTGCGTCCTATTAAACAGTATGAAACGACCACAGTAGTCCAGCCATCCTTGACTTTCACCTGTGATTGGAGTGAGTGTCCTGTGAACCTGTCGAACTGTCATCCATTCGCGTTATCATTATTGATGTTTACACTCACACATTGCATCAGAATATACGCACTTAACAGTACACCTTGTCAGGGCCCCAACAGTCGGTAACCTGACCCATTTACAGAACATTGTGACTGGACGAGCTATATCACAAAAATACAGTCCATGTCAATCTGGTGCAAGAAACAAGATTTATCAATGTGGTAGGCCAGCTTTCTGGGTCAATCTGCACAGTGGACATTTTGAGGAGTTAGCTACTGAGACCAGACCGTTTCCTGTGGCCTGATACGACACACCAGCAGTACAACTCTACAGTCGATGTCAGCATGACCTGCCCTATCGATCGTATGCAGTAAATAGGTCAGCGCTCGTTGAACAGACGGTTTTTACATAAAACAAACAGCATTACACATCAAAGTTGGAGCATATATTTGACTGTGTTTGCGAAATGTACAGTGCAACTGAAGCGAGAAGTCCTACTTATGATTCTTAGGAACTGTAAACGGTGGATTTTCTTGTACTGCCATAGTTTGTGTTGAACTTTAATAATTTAGGCCTGAATTAATTGTTTAATAAAGTACCATAATACAGTACCATTATAACTGAGCCTCCTATTTGCAACACATTCTATCTGCAACACATTTCATTATATTATATGTATTTATGCTATATGTATATTTATGTTTACATGTTTATATGTGATATTTGTGTATATTTCTGTGGGCGGTTGGTGAGGTGACTAGTATAGGGTATACCGAGTCATATTGGTCCTATATTAGTGTTCTGTAGGGAGCAATTTTCTTAATTGAAAATTTGCATGCAACATCTGTTGCTATTTTTTGTTAGCTGTGAAGACTGTGCTTATCGTTGTTTTCGTAATATTTTTTCTGTTCTTCAGTTTTGTTTTGATTTGTTCGTATTTGTAGATCTACCCTTTCCTAAAATTTAGTTCTATACACATTTATATTTATACACTGTGACGTCATTTGTTTTGTTTATTCCCTTGCAGTTGTCATCACAGATTCTGTGATTATTTTCATTGATTTCCCTATTTGATTTATTTGATTGCTGCAAATGTTTTCGTATTGTCTTTCTTATTTGTACTTTATGTATGTTGTTGGTTGACATATACTATAAAATATACTTGATCATACACTATTAGCTGTGTAGTGAACTTATTAGAAAGAATCAACTGAGAATTAATTGCTGTTATTTTAGGTACACAGTTGATTATACAAGACCTTATTTAAAGGCTTGTTTCCCATAGAGATTGGGATAAAGGAGCTGATTATTCAAGCTATTAAGAGCTTGTTTCCATTTATTTGGAGATAGATTTCATTATTGCTATTTCAGGTATCTAGTCACATATTAGTATACATTATGTCGACTTTAGATTACTTTATTGAGCAAGGGAAATCCCTAGGCACGACTGGTGATAAGTTAGAGGAGTATGCTACCACTCAATATGAAAAAGGACAAAAATTGGAAATTGATAAACTGAAAGCTGAAGAGAAAAAACAAAAAAGTGAGGATAGAAGATTGGAATTAGAATTTGAACAAAAGAAATTGCAGATGCAGGTTGAGGAAAAGAGATTCCAAATGGAAATGGAAAAACAAAACAGAGAAGCTGAACAAAAAAGATTAGAAAGAGAAGCTGAGGCTGAACAAAAGAGATTAGACAGAGAGGTTGAACAAAAGAGATTAGACAGAGAAGCTGAAGCCGAGGAGAGAAAGGCAAAAAGATAACATGAGGAAAAACTGTTAGCATTTGAGTTAGAAAAATTGAAATTGACAAATATGGGTATTGCTAATCAGTCAACTGGTAATAATGGTAAACCTTTTATTTATAAGGTCAAGGTACCACCGTTCAATCCTTCCAGTGACGATATTACATTCTGGCTGGATCGTTTTGAACGTTCTTGTCGAACTCATAATGTGGATAAATCACAGTATGCTAATCAGTTGTCAGAAAATTTGAAAGGTGATTCTCTTACAAGTTTAAGTTTGGTTGAAGAGGCTGACAAGGATAATTATGATGTTATTAGAGCAGCCTTATTGAAAAAATATCAATTAACAGAGGAAGGTTACCGTATTTTGTTTAAGAAAATGGTACCTGAATCAGGGGTAGAATTCTCAGAATTCATTGCTAGGACACGTCTTTGTTACGTACATTTATTACCTACGGGGGTAGTCTTCGGTCCTGCCAAATGTACGCACCAGTTTTATATAGTTATATTATTTGTGCGTTCGATTGATTCACGCACTGACGTGCACAATGCTGTGTGAGTTGCTTTGGTCGCACGTGTAACCTAGTTGAGTAGTTTCTGACATCATGTAAGGGGCAGCTCGGACCATATTTATGTCCGCTGTGTTATCCTTTGATTCTTGGCAAATGTGAAGTAGCCATCAGTTGTATTCGTATCTATTGATCTTCATGGCGAAGTCAATAGTGGAAGTATAAAGTAAGTGTCGCCCCATTTCTTATGGCAAGTTTAATTATGTAAATTAAAGTATCAGGCCGCTCCTATTAATGGTCTAGCGGGAATTCATCGGAGATGACATTCCTAGAATTGGACACACGGAGTCGATAGCCTTTGGAATCTTTTCGTAGAGGGAGAATCCATATGTGGAATCAAGTTAATGAATATATATATGCTTCACATGTTTAATATGCCGTTTTACCTATGCCAAAGTCGTGGCATGGATACCGAGAGGTTAGCCAAGATGAAACACTAACCTGGTTGTATTGTTATATCTGCCTTTGTTTGGATTGGATATGCTATCTAAGAATTTTATGAAGAAAGTCTGGGATGCTTACAAGTATGATATAAATTATTGCTCCGTGAGAATGAATCCGTTTACCTTAATCAACGTCCTTGGGAGAAGGTCAACGGACGTTAATACCATGTCTGTTATATGGTAATGGAAGTGATCCTTAGTCACTGGAATATAAGAGAACTTAACTGTTAGAGAATCTACAACAACTATTAACAGTGATATTAACATTTTGACGTATGATCTTCGCATCTGTAACTATGATTGTCCTGTTCCACTTCGTTGGTGTCACGTCAATAAAATATATGTACAGTAATCACCGACTTGTGTGCTGCCAATACTTGCCCAGTTCACCCAATTCAACGATACTTGTTGGAATTTTCGTTTGAAGAACATTGTTGACATTCATTCCGTTTTAACCATTCGCGTTTCAATTTACCTCTTCACTGAACTCAACGATAAAATGGAGTCAACAATAATTGGTATGCCAGTGTGGTCTGGAAATAACTAACTTCCAAAGAACGTACTCAATACTTTTCTGTGAAAAGAAGATTTTAACTTTCAAGTCACCAACATCTCGAACTTGGAACCCAGTGGGATGAGAAATCAGATTCAACTTACGTTTACCAAGGTCAAGGTCTTCAATCAACCTCCACGTCAAGTTTCACAGTGACTGATTACTTGGAGATCATCTCTTCATCATTATTACGTGCGAGCTGTAATCTAGATACGCAGAACGAAGTATTTTATCTGTAGACGTACATCCACGGAGACGAGGCACATTGATTTTTTACCTGCACGCGAGATGAGTATAACGTGTTTCCGTTGTACACTTTATTACGCTTAGTTGTGCCTTCCGTGATATGTCCACATTCATATTTTTTGTGTTAAGTGTTATATGTTGTGTATTCTTCGTGGGAGGTAGGGAGGTTGATCTGACGAACGAGATCCATCTCGAAGCCAATTCGGGCTCTTCGTCAGACGTTCTGTAGGACATTATTTTGCAGACTTCCCGCAGTGGAATGTTCCTATGCGTGAGCATAGAAGGATCTTTGGTCCACTGTGTCTGGTAGTCTGTGACACCTGACTGTTTTAGCTGTTTCGTCAAGTTTTAATTGTTGTTTTTGGTAGTTATTTTTACTTGTACCTTATTTTCATGATGTATTTTGTATGTGATTATTGTCCATCTTACCTGACTGTCGTTCAGTTTTTTACAAAGCATATGTTTTTACACTGTGTTGTCAATTGTCTTGTGCATTATTTGATCGTAGATGTCATCGTAATTTTTTACGACATTCTATTTTAGTTCCACATTTTATTTTATTTGATTTCTACGACTGTAGTCATTTGTCTTGATTATCGTGTCGTGTCAGTATTGTGCTATTGTCTGTCACGTTATTGCTTTCACACCATTTCATGTTATAAATTACATTATTAATTATTAATATTATTGCCTATTATATAAATTGATTTTACCGTTCTAGAACAGGAACGAAAACCACTAGTTGTAGTAACAATTTTAAGTAGTATTATTACATAATAAAATTGAATAATGGCTACCTTAGACTATTTCATTAAGCAAGCAAAAGCTCTTCAGATGGCTCCTGAGGAAGCAAAAGCATTTGCACTTGCAGAATATAAGAAAGCTCAAGAAATAGAAGCTGATCAGAGAAGGTTAGAAACTTTACGTTTGGAAAATTTGAAATTTGAGGCAGATCAAAAAAGGATTGAGGCTGAGGAGAATGAAAAGAAGAGGAAATTTATAGCTGAGGAAGAGGAGAAAAAAATGAGATTAACTGCTGAGGAGGATGAAAAGAAGAGGAAATTTATAGCTGAGGAAGAGGAGAAAAAAATGAGATTAGCCGCTGAATTAGAAGAGAAACGATTTCAGCGAGAGGCAGAACAGAAGGAAAGGGAGGCTGAAGATAGACTTAAAAAAGAAATGGAAGAAAAACGATTAATAGCTGAAAAAGAAATGGGAGTTAAACAAAAAGAAATGGAAGAAAAAAGATTAATAGCTGAAAAAGAAATGGAAGTTAAACAAAAAGAAATGCAAGAAAGAAGATTAATAGCTGAACAAAACACAAAACGACTTCAGCTTGAGATGGAAGAGAATGAAAGAAAACGACAGCATGAACTGAAATTAGCAGAGTCAGAATATGAGAGACTTAGGTTAACTCAGGAAGCTAATTCTCAGAGAACTTTTGAAAGCCAAACTTCATCCAGACATGATAATTTTAAGGAAATTCACCTTAAATTACCAAAATTTAATCCCCCGTCTGATGACGTGATATTCTTCCTGGATAGGTTTGAGGCCACTTGTGTGTCTTATAACGTGGATAAAGCTCTATACTGTACATATTTATCCAGATTACTTACAGGGGACGCATTAGCAGTTTATCATACCACCAGCATTGGTGAGAAAAATGACTATAATGCTCTTAGAGCGGCACTTCTGCAAAAATTCCAAATGACAGAAGACCAATATCGATCAAGATTTCATACATTACTACCTCAATCTAGCAGAAATTTTAGTGATTTTCTGTCACAAATACGACTAACATTAGAAAGATGGATCGAATTATCCAAAATTGAAAAGTCGTATGAAGGTCTCTTCGATTTACTGATGCGCGATAAGGTACTTTCGTCTGTAAATCCTACATTTCTCGCATTTTTACACGAACGGAAACCTTTATCTATGAAAGACTTAGAACAGCATGCTAAAAAATTTTTGCACTGCTCACCCAAACATGGATCTAAGTAATGCACAGATTAAGAATGAATTGCCTGTTGCTTTTGCAGCACAACAAAACAATTTTTCACGCAATCGTTCTTTTAGTGCTGACAGATATGTCAATAAGGGAAATAATGACAATTTTAACAATGGTAATTTTTACAAAGGGAAGCAATTTCAACAATCTGCTCCATTTAATGTTTCTTGGAACCAGGCTCACAGATCGCGAGATTTTGGTAACAATAATTTTAAAAATAATCAAGGACATTATAATAAACAAAACTGGAGATCAAGATCTCAGGGTCCGCAAAACAAACAATTTTTTGGAAATAAACCATTTTACCAACATCATAACGATAATTATACAAATTATCGGACTCATCCAAATTTTAACTCTAGCAGAAACTACAATTATGGCAATTTTAATGACAAAAATCAAAATCGATCGCGTCGACGAGATAGATCGTTGAGTAATACGAATAGACATTCTAATGTCGCTTTTAGTGATACACAGGCTAACATTGAACAGGGTAAAGGAGCTGAAACTCATAATGCTATGTGTTGTTCTCTTGATTGTACCCAAGTCAAAGATTGTTCAGAATGCTCTACTCTTTTCCAGCCCAGGGCGATCACGACGCTGCGTTGCGGACATACCTTACCTAGTCTACCTGCAGTCTGTACGGCCACTGCTGCGTCAGTACACCAGGGACAGGGCTCTCTTAAGTTTAACAAGGGATTTGTCAACAATATTTCATGCTCTCTCCTATTTGACTCAGGTTGCAGCACAGTCGGCGTCCGGACTTCGCTGATCAACCCAAGTTGTGCCACGGGCCGGGTTGTCAAGTGTGTAACGTTTGGTGGCACAATTGAAACATTTGCCACTGCTATTATTGATCTTAATACACCATTTTTTTCAGGAAAGATTCAAGCTTGTCTCCTTCCGAATCCAATTTGTGATTTAATACTTGGTCGCATACATGGTATTAAAGAGTGTACACCACAGCAAATTGCTGAATGGGAAGAGCGACATATTCAAACTGCAAATGCAGTAGTTACTAGAGCGCAAGCTACTAATATGTCGCATGATACACCTATGGAACCTACAGTTCATACCACTTGTGATGATGATGCTCCTATTTCACGGGAGTTGTTTGCAACATTGCAAAAGAATGATGATTCATTAAAAAAAATTTTTTCAGTATGTGAACAAAAATAATACCAGCAACAAACTTGCAAAATCTAGACATGATTTTATACTTAAAAATGGGATTTTGGTTAGAGTAATACGAGAAAAGGATTCATCCTTATGTTCTCAGATTATAGTCCCATCCTGTATGAGATCTCGTATATTACGACATGCGCATGACTCGCAATGTGCGGGCCATATGGGTTTTTCGCGTACCAAATCCAGAGTGCTTTCGGCATTCTACTGGCCAGGCGTCCATAAGGACATCACTCTCTATTGTCGGTCCTGTTTGATATGTCAAGAAGTTAAGGTACGGGGTCCATTTCATGCGGCTCCTATTCAAGCTGCGGACATCCCGATTAGACCATTTGATAAAATGGCTATAGACATTATTGGTCCTATGCTACCATCTGCTAGAGGGCATACGCATATTCTTACGTGCATTGATATGTGCACTCGCTGGCCTGAAGCCATCCCTCTCAAGAACACTTCATCTGCCAGTGTAGCAGAGGCATTGATGTTAATCTTCTCACGCATTGGTTTTCCACGGAAAATCTTGTCGGATCATGGGGTTCAGTTCATTTCTGAATCCATGTCTCAAGTTATGAAGACATTAGGTATAGACAGATCTCTAAGTTCTATTTATCATCCGATGTCAAATGGGTTAATTGAGCGTCTAAATAGGACACTCAAGCAGTTGTTGGGTAAGATGACTCAAGACCATCCCCAAGACTGGGATCGGGTCCTACCCGCTTGTCTCTTTGCGTATCGCGAAGTACAAAATCAAGCAACGGGGTTTTCTCCATTTTTCAACTTGTTTTCGGCATGCAACCACGCGGTCCGATGTCGTTAATCCACGACTTATTGGTTGACGAGAATATTGAAGAGGAAACTCAATCCTCTTATGAGTATGTGATCTCTCTGAGAAAGAGAATCATAGATGCTTGTAGATTAGCTACTGCATCATCCGAACAAGCCAAAGAAAAAGCTCGTCTATTTGCAAACAAATATAGACGTCTTCGCCAGCTCATACCTGGTGATGAAGCTTTTGTATTACTCCCTGCGCATAATAATCGTCTTTTAATTACCTGGAGAGGTCCTTTCAGGATCATCTCAAGAATATCCGATGTCGACTACATCGTTGATGTTAATGGTAAACATAAAACCTTCCACATTAATATGTTGAAGGAATATTACTCACGTCCTGATTATCTACAATCAGTGTTCCAAGCAACTGACGATCCTACACCTCCTATTCAACACTATTCTAGTTTGTCAGTCATCCAAGAAGAGGAATCTTCTTTCGATGATGTACAACTACCAATACCAGTTGTACCACTCCATTCCACTGAGAAATGGAATGATGTTACTATCTCATCTACTCTTACTGATGATCAACGTCAGCAAGTCTCTAATATTCTACACACGTATGAGGATGTCCTCACTGACATCCCAGGTCATACGTCAGTCATCCAACATGACATTATTCTGACTGACGATACACCGATTCGAGTTCGCCCATATCCTATTCCTTTACACTTTCGTGATAAGGTTGATAAGGAATTGGATGAGATGCTTCAATTAAATATAATTGAACCATCTTCATCACCATATTCTTCTTCTATGGTAATCATTAGGAAGAAGGACAACAATATACGTCTTTGCGTAGATTACAGGAAATTAAACAAAGTTACAAAATTCGATGCGGAACCATTACCTCTTTTAGACGACTTATTAGAGAAATTATCTCATGCCACATTCTTTTCGAAATTTGACCTTTCAAAGGGTTATTGGCAAGTGCCATTAACCCCTAAAGCAAAGCCATTCACCGCTTTCTCGACGCCACGGGGTCTTTTTCAATGGAATTTTATGCCATTCGGTCTAATGAATGCGCCAGCTACCTTTGTACGCATGATGCGCCGCATATTGTCTCATCGTCCCGATGTCATTACTTATATAGATGACATCTGTCTTTTCAGTGACTCTTGGGATGAACATATTCAGGGTTTAAAATCTTTACTTTCTACCTTACGGGATTATAACTTAACAGCGAAACCTTCAAAGGCTTTTGTCGGTTTTCATGACATCTCATTTCTTGGTCACCGTATAGGTCGCGGTTTAATGTATACAGAAGACAGTAACGTCTCTAAAATTTTAAACATCTCAGCACCTAAGACAAAAAAAACAAGTGAGGTCGCTCTTAGGACTAATACAGTTCTATTCTAAATTCATCCCTCATTTGTCTACTATAACTGCACCTCTTTCTTCGTTACTAAAGAAAGGCACATCTAATATAATAAAGTGGTCGCAGGATCATCAAACGGCTTTAGATTATATAAAACAATTTTTTTTCAAATAAGCCTTTTTTAAGGTTGCCTAACAAAGATCTCACCTTTGTTCTTCGCAGTGATGCTTCTTCCTACGCTATCGCGGCAGTTTTGATGCAGGAATACGGAGGCACCTTATTTCCGGTTATGTACGTATCCAGAAAGCTTACGACGAGCGAGATGAAGTATTCCGTTCTGGACAAAGAGCTCCTCGCTCTTGTCTGGTCAATCAATAAACTGGATCGTTATCTCCTCGGATCACACTTTGTGGTGGAATCCGACCAGAAAGCTCTTACAGCACTGAACACAGGGAACGTGAAGTCATCAAAGTCAGCGCGTTACGCTATTGCGCTTCAACCGTTCCATTTTGAGATACGAGCTATTCCTGGAGTACAGAATGTGTTTGCAGACTGTCTTTCAAGATGCCCTAGTGAACATGTCGAAATTAAACCACTTCCAGATGGTGAAACGTCCTCACAGAAACATGAATAACTTTGTACATGGTCACTGATTATACATCTGTGGAGACTATGTGTAGTTCTGCAGTATTCGTATATATATAACTTTCAGAATATACTTACGTATGGATTATAACATTATTTCTTGTGAAGTAACGTTTTGTTAGAACGGGAACAGTGATATTAAAGTAACATTTTTTTTTTTTTTAGTATGGAAACATTGGTAAGAGTGACAAATAGACATTCACTATTGTTATGGAACAGATTACACTACATATCGTGTTCGTAAGCGTATTTCAGACATGGTACATTGAGAACATATTCTTGTCGATTTAACTAGTTCTAAAAGAATATTAACAATGAGTGAAATTGAAATCACTTAGAATAAATTAGTAATTAGTTATTTGTTCATAAATTAAGTACTACTAATTATTATAATTCAATTTAATCAATTTGATTGATTATAAATCACACATCTACTAACTTTATTAGTGTTTCGCAATACGTGTATTCACGTATCCCACTACATGATATCTCACTTTTAGATAACTAGTCAAACTTACTAATGTTAGGAAACAGTAAGTGCGTTGCTTCTTAAAGTTTTAATTATGCTTTGTTTCATTTTGCAAGTTGTATTTTAAAATTTTCTGTTTTATTGATTCTTTTATCATTGATCATCATCAGTGTTGCTGTTCATTTTCATTTTTGAAATCATATGTTTCAAATTTCTTTAAAAAAAAAATTTGGTTGAATTTTATTATCATCTTTTTTTTTTATGGTTTATTTCATTTTCATTTTCAACTTCTTTTTACTTCGAATATTACCACATCGTTCCAAAGTAGGTCGATGGTGGATGTGTGCTTTAATGCATACTATCATTTAGTTATATTGTTTTCATTTAATATTCTTTTCTTAATATGATATAATTTTATGCATGTCAAAAATCTTGTTGTAGTTTTGACTCACCTCTCTCGAGTAATTAGTTCGAAAAAAATTAATAGAATTAATTTTTTTAAGGGGAGGTGATAAGGGAGCTGTTACGTACATTTATTACCTACGGGGGTAGTCTTCGGTCCTGCCAAATGTACGCACCAGTTTTATATAGTTATATTATTTGTGCGTTCGATTGATTCACGCACTGACGTGCACAATGCTGTGTGAGTTGCTTTGGTCGCACGTGTAACCTAGTTGAGTAGTTTCTGACGTCATGTAAGGGGCAGCTCGGACCATATTTATGTCCGCTGTGTTATCCTTTGATTCTTGGCAAATGTGAAGTAGCCATCAGTTGTATTCGTATCTATTGATCTTCATGGCGAAGTCAATAGTGGAAGTATAAAGTAAGTGTCGCCCCATTTCTTATGGCAAGTTTAATTATGTAAATTAAAGTATCAGGCCGCTCCTATTAATGGTCTAGCGGGAATTCATCGGAGATGACATTCCTAGAATTGGACACACGGAGTCGATAGCCTTTGGAATCTTTTCGTAGAGGGAGAATCCATATGTGGAATCAAGTTAATGAATATATATATGCTTCACATGTTTAATATGCCGTTTTACCTATGCCAAAGTCGTGGCATGGATACCGAGAGGTTAGCCAAGATGAAACACTAACCTGGTTGTATTGTTATATCTGCCTTTGTTTGGATTGGATATGCTATCTAAGAATTTTATGAAGAAAGTCTGGGATGCTTACAAGTATGATATAAATTATTGCTCCGTGAGAATGAATCCGTTTGCCTTAATCAACGTCCTTGGGAGAAGGTCAACGGACGTTAATACCATGTCTGTTATATGGTAATGGAAGTGATCCTTAGTCACTGGAATATAAGAGAACTTAACTGTTAGAGAATCTACAACAACTATTAACAGTGATATTAACATTTTGACGTATGATCTTCGCATCTGTAACTATGATTGTCCTGTTCCACTTCGTTGGTGTCACGTCAATAAAATATATGTACAGTAATCACCGACTTGTGTGCTGCCAATACTTGCCCAGTTCACCCAATTCAACGATACTTGTTGGAATTTTCGTTTGAAGAACATTGTTGACATTCATTCCGTTTTAACCATTCGCGTTTCAATTTACCTCTTCACTGAACTCAACGATAAAATGGAGTCAACAGTCTTACATTTAATCGTTGGATTGAGTTGTCCAAAACAGAAAAGACATATGAAGCCCTTATGGACTTGTTGCTCAGGGACAAGATTATGTCAAGTATAAATAAACCATTCCTTGAATTCCTACATGAGCGTAAACCAAAGACACTAAAAGAAATGGAAGAATATTGTACCCAATACGTCACGGCACATCCGGACGTAGCTTTTAGCAATGCTAAGGTTAAAGAAAGTATGCCAGTTGCATCAGCAACACCATACAACCCTAATTACTCACACAAATTTCAGGGACCACAAAACAGGTTTGATAAAAAAGGTAACCATAATAGTTATCAAAACCAAGGTAACCAATCATTTCAGGGTTCTTCTGCAAAGTACTGGAGACGAGCCGACAGCCCTCGATTCAAGGGTGGTCATAATTATAGAAATTTCCGCAGAGGAAGTCATTATAGAAACTATCCAAGTCATCCATCATGGCGACAACAAGATCATAGTTATAGAGATACTCATTATAATGAATATGATAATGGTAACCATGAGAACTATGACTCAAACCCAAATAGGGGTTACAATAGAGGAAACAATAATGATTACAGAGGCAATAATAATCGAGGTAGATCACAATACAAAAAACATAAATCACATTATCAGGCAAACTCTGCACAGCAAGAGTCACATGAAGCCTATAAACAGACTAAAGATAATAATGACACTAAAAATATGGCATGTTCCGCTTTTGATTTTGGGAGAGCATCTCAGTGCCCCCAATGCAAAACATTATTTGAACCAACTACGGTGTCCACTTTAAGTTGTGGGCATCCTCTTCCCGCTCTTCCTGCGTCAGTCGCGCATGATGGAAGAGGTTCTCTTGTCTTACATAAAGGTTTAGTAAATGACAATCCAGTCTCAGTTTTTTTTTATTCTGGATGCACCACAATTGGTGTTAGGCAGTCACTTGTAGATCCTTCTCGTGCCACTGGAAAAGTAGTCAAATGTGTAACATTTGGCGGCACCTTAGAGAAATACTCTACTGCTATCATTAGGATTGCTACTCCTTTCTTTACAGGAGATGTACACGCATGTCTTCTGCCGAATCCGATCGCTGATCTTATCATCGGTCGTATTTACGGAGTCAAAGAATGCACTCCGCAACAAATTTCCGTTTGGGAAAAACAAAATATGCAAACTGCTAATGCTGTAGTCACTAGAGCTCAGGCTCTTAATATGCCTCAAACTTCATCTACTGAAGATAATGAAGTGCATAACCAAGATGATCCCTTGGTAATTTCTCGTGACTCGTTTATAAAACAGCAAGAAGAGGATCCGACTCTAAAGAAATTCTTCACTCTTGCAACAAAAGGTGATCCGAATAAAGATACAAAGCGTAAATCTTGGATTACAATGAGGAATGGCGTACTTGTACGTATGGTGCAAGACTCCGCTAAGTCAAGTCATTCTCAGATTCTTGTTCCCAAGAATTTGAGAGTTAAAATTTTGCAGCACGCTCACGACTCTCAGTGTGCTGGACATATGGGTTTTTCCCGTACAAAGTCAAGAGTTCTGGCGGTTTTCTTTTGGCCTTTTGTGAACAAAGACATACGGATTTATTGTCGATCTTGTATAGTATGTCAAGAAGTCAAATCCAAAGGTCCACGCCATGCTGCACCTATTCAGGCTGCAGACATCCCTATTCGACCATTTCAGAAAATGGCGATAGACATCATTGGTCCATTTAAGATCAAATCTGCTAGAGGACATCAGTTTATCTTAACATGTGTGGACATGTGCACACGTTGGCCAGAGGCTATTTCTCTGAAGAGCATTACTACTGCTGACATTGCAGATGCTCTTTGGCTTATTTTTTCTCGTCTGGGATTCCCCGGAGAAATATTATCAGACCATGGCACCCAACTAATATCGGATACCATGTCTCAAGTAATGTCTACTCTGCAGATAGAAAGATCTTTGAGTAGTATCTATCATCATATGTCCAATGGGATGGTCGAACGGCTAAATAGAACACTCAAAAACTTACTAGGGAAGATAACTGAGGATCATCCTCAAGATTGGGACAGGGTTTTACCCGCGGCCCTCTTTGCTTACAGAGAGGTTCCCAATGAACATACAGGATTTTCTCCCTTTGAACTTGTCTTTGGCGCGCGACCGCGCGGCCTTATGTCTTTGCCTCATGATCTCATAACCGCTGATAATATTACCGATGACACAATATCTTCTTACCAATATGTCATCGCACTGAGACAAAAGATTATCGAAGCATGCAAATTGGCAACTTCTTCTTCTGAATTTGCTAAGCAGAAAGCAAGACAATTTGCCAATAAGAAAAGTACCTTACGACAACTTTGTCCTGGTGACAAAGCATTTGTTTTGCTACTTTGTAGGGAAAACAGACTTCTCATTTCTTGGAAAGGTCCGTACGATATAATCTCGAAAATTTCCGATGTTGACTACATTGTCGATATTGATGGAAAGCATAAAACCTTCCACATCAATATGCTTACGGAATTCCATGAACGTCCGGATTATTTACAGCCTATTTTCCAGGCAACGGACGATTCACCAGACCAACATGGTCATTACTCATCACTGTCCGTAATACAGGATGAGGAAACAAGTTTTTCGGATGTTAATCTTCCGCTTCCGATGATTCCACTTCATTCTAGTGAATCATGGAAAAATGTTACTGTCTCTCCTGATTTATCTCTAGGAGAACAGCGACAAGTTTCAGCTATGTTACAAACATTTCAGGATGTCCTTACTGACATCCCTGGACAAACTCATGTCATTGAACATGACATTATTCTAACTGACCATAATCCTATTAGGGTCAGACCTTATCCTATCCCTATACATTTTCAAGCACAGGTTGAGAAGGAGTTGGATGAGATGATAGATTTAAAAATAATTGAACCATCCACTTCTGCATATTCTTCGCCGATGGTTATTGTTCGAAAAAAAAGACAATAACATACGTCTTTGCGTTGACTATCGCAAATTGAATCAAGTTACGAAGTTTGATGCTGAACCTATGCCTTTACTAGAAGAGCTACTTACTAGGCTTTCTAAATCTCATTTTTTCACTAAACTAGATTTGTCTAAAGGATATTGGCAAGTTCCTTTATCTGAACGCGCCAAACCAATTACGGCTTTTTCTACACCTAGAGGCCTTTTTCAATGGAATTTCATGCCTTTCGGCCTTATGAACGCACCAGCTACATTCGTACGCATGATACGTCGAATCCTATCTTATCGGTCAGATGTCATCGCGTACCTAGACGACATCTGTCTTTTCAGCGATACTTGGGAAGATCACTATTCAGGGTTAGTTGAATTACTATCTACTCTACGCGAGTATAACCTGACAGCGAAACCCTCTAAAGCCTGCATTGGTTTTAGCGAAATTTCTTTCCTAGGCCATCGAGTTGGTCATGGTTTCCTAAAGACAGAGGACCATAATATCACTAAGATACTTAACATCTCTATTCCTAAGACTAAAAAGCAAGTACGAAGTCTCTTAGGTCTTATTCAATTTTATGGAAGATTCATTCCGAATCTATCCTCTATCATGGCACCTCTTTCTACACTACTGAAGAAAGGGTCGCCTAATATGGTCCATTGGTCACAGGAATGCCAATCCTCTTTGGATAAGATTAAAAATTTGTTTTCAACACCACCTATTTTAGTGTTACCTACTACAGATAAGACATTTGTTCTTCGTAGTGACGCTGTAGTGAAATTGACAGAGATACAACGGTAAAATACCTCCAAAGATAACATGTAAGGATAAAAACATAATGCGTAGGCTGCTGATAGTACATGATCGCCCAGACCGCGGGTCATCACCCTCCATAAAAATTGACTTGCTAGACAGGAGGGGAACGGCGGATAAAAAGGAAAAAATATGACTGGAAAGATTGCGTGAGACTAGAAAGGCTAAGGAGACGCAATTGGCTAGGGGGGGGGGGGGGGGGGGCAGCGAAACGGAGAAAAGTCACGTTTCCCAAGTTGACATAAAGTAAGGAACTCGACAGAAGGGACCTTGGATATGTTACGCCACAGTCATTTATTGGTCGCTTTTGCGATACCAAGCTTTTGATTTGAATTCAGCGGCAGAACGCAGATGTTTGGAATATTACAAAAATTAAAAAGTAACTTTTTCGTAATATTAATGTTAGGAAGATAAAAATTAGCTGGCCGGATGGCCCATTCTGAGCAGTGAACTAATATGTTCTTAATTTTACAGACGGATAGATAATATTGAAGATAATGACAAAAGACAGTGTTGTTCACATCAGCGACAGACTGTATGGAATAAAAAGTGTCGCTATTTGCACACAAAAAAACACGACCTCGAGACGCAGGTGTTCAATTCTACTTAGTAGGGAAGCGAAGGGACATTGGTGGGAGCTGTGTCTAAATATAACTTTTAACGACAAAATTTTGGAGGGGAGAGAAAGGTTGGTTCAAAAATCAAGTACGTTTTTGAAAAAAACTAGTAGAGACGGACAGACTAACAGATAAACATCCATACTTGACTGAAGCATGACTGAAATGACTTTAGGGTAGGAAATTTGAATTTGAAATAAACCTAGGCAGTGATTGGCCACAGACAATCATTTTATCGGCGCTCAGACGCGCAAGTGGGGCCATTCCTCAATAGTTGTTCGATGATAGACACAGTATTTTAAAGTGTGGTGATTTCCAAATGAAAGAAAGTGAAATAAGTTCAGGGACGCCATACTATAGCCAGCAGCTCAGCTGAGTTTTGCTAGCATTTCTGTGTTCTTTATTCATAATCTGGTAAGATTGAAATTATTTCTTTGTATATTTTGAATATTGTTTAATGTTCGAGTGATTTGATACTGCCATATCATAATCTAGCCTTACAAACAAGTAGGGATTTGCTCTAGACCCCCGCCCAAGTCAGGGTCTAGGGACCAACAATATACATAAACTCCAGCAAGGGTTAGGAAAGACAGATCAAGTGTTGAGAATAATGAAACATATTACCTATCCACTTTTAGGGAAGGAAACTAATAAATATTTTTCAGAATCTATAGTCTGGGAGGACCTATCTGATGTAAAACCACCATGGTAAATGTGCTGTTTGGTCAGAGAGATCTGACCTGTCTGTATGATGTGGTTGTTGTGTCCGTGTTGTGTCCAGACGTGGGTAGAGAATAGAATTTTGACACATAGCCAATACTTTGATTGCAGAGCTGTGAGTTTCAGTTGTCAACAAGGCGGTGTCCATTCAGTTGGTGATTTTACTCGAGTGTATCTGTGCAGTACGTTGTGACAGAGACCACTATTATTGCCCGCCAGCACGGAGAGGTGGGACCACCAGATTTCAGCACCAGAGCTACATATGCAAGTTGAGTGAGCCTCTGGTCTGCTGGAAGTTCACCAACGCCTTTTAGTTACTAATACCCCATAAAATTCCTGCAATTTACTGGACACTGTGTAGTCAATATAGACAGGTGTGATGAGGCCACCCCAACAGCACAAGCATTAACTATCCTCCCAAGTAGATGACTACTAGAACATTTTAATAAAACTAACTAGTCTAGTACTTATATATGTACACTCTTGCATTTATTATGTAACATTCCATGCATTTCTTTCATAATTTTAAATCCTTTTTTTAAAAAAAAGTTCTGGTCAACATAAAACTTGATCCAGAACAAATAAATGTAATATAATTCTATCAAAAATTTTACACTCTTGAGTCAGTTCAGTGTATTATAATATTTGTTAAATATTATTAGTCTGCTTAAATATCTGTGGGTGTATCTATAACTATCACACCACATTACATATCATTACCCTAGACATTTTACATAGCTACATTCATTAAGAAAAAAAAAATTGAGTGTGAGGTCGTAGTGGTAGCAAGAAAGGCCTTCTGACAATTCACAACTACATTTTATCTCAGGAGCCTTCACAGCTGGCCTCATACATTACATTTAGTAATATCACCATCATACAATACCATCAAACCCACTACAGACGCTTCATCCACTGGGATTGGAGCGGCACTAATGCAAGAGTACTCTGGAACTCTGCATCCAGTAATGTATATCTCTAGAAAACTTAATGCTGCAGAAAGGAATTATTCGGTTTTAGACCGTGAACTATTGGCTATGGTTTGGTCAATACTGAAACTACAAAGATTCCTTCTAGGTGCACATTTCATAGTAGAAACCGATCAGAAAGCTCTTACGGCTATACAGAGTAAAAATTTGAAGAGCTCGAGGTCTACTCGATATGCAATTGCTCTTCAACCTTTTCAATTTTCGGTACGAGCTATTCGTGGATCAGATAATGTGATGGCAGACATTTTGTCTAGATGCGCACATGATTCCACCTAACTGTTGGGTCTTGGACTTCTTAACATATCCAACTCTACAACAGTTTTTCTTTTCTATATCAAGATAAATACACATTGTAATTTGTAATATAGTGATTGTATCACTACTATCACTACGTTCATTGATATATATATTCACCGATACTCGTTGATGATTTTTCTTTTTTGTCAATCATGTACTTATAGTGCTTAAATATGAAATTGTTATATGCATTGTGTCATTGCAAGTATAGTAGTATGCGTTGGTGACACCTCCCTGGAAACATTTATGCTTAAAGAGAAATGCTTTCTCTGAGAGGTTGAGATGTATTCTCACCAGTCGATCTATATTTCGACTTTGCCTTAATTTGGCTTATAAATTCCAGATATTTCTCATCTGCGCAGTATTTGTGGGTTGTGAGCCTATTGTATGTTGCTCTCAGATGCAAAAAAATGATTTTCATTTTTTTCCCGGGGGGGTGTGGTAGTCTGTTGCGCACATATTCTTTTGTGTGACGCACAGATTACTGTTGACACGCATACAAATGTAAAATGTAATTATTTGTCTGATAAAAATATATTTATCTTTGAATTCACGATTCTCAGTCTAAGGGACAGAACTCAGATTAGTCGATGTGTATTCATTCTATGAGTTATCTGTTCTTGTATCTTTCCTGAATATTGAACTTGGCGTATGAATCTAGACTTATGTCATATTTTGTGTCTGGTATAGCCAGAAACAGATTATTCTTGCTTAGGTTTATGCAGGGATGTTTATGATCCGAATCTATGTTTACTCCTTGTCTGTTTGAGACGATTCGGTCTTATATCGTGTTATCTTTGTATGTCTATGTCGGACTATTTTCCTTGTACTGTACTTTGGGGTCAACCACTTTCGGCGCATGAAGATACGTTAGGCAGTGCTTCGGTGAGGAAGGAGCCTGGCGGGATGTCATGGCTTTAGACCTGTCCAAAGTCTGTGATCTCTATGATTTATTATGGGAACGAAGATAGTTTCTTCTAGGATTGTTAAGTCTATGAGTTCCCCAGTGTTGATTCAGTGACGCCAGGAGAGCGTTTGTGTTTGCTAGTGTATTTTC
This sequence comes from Oreohelix idahoensis, assembly GCA_024509875.1. Taxonomy (NCBI): domain Eukaryota; kingdom Metazoa; phylum Mollusca; class Gastropoda; order Stylommatophora; family Oreohelicidae; genus Oreohelix; species Oreohelix idahoensis. The sequence goes on from JAMPIV010001636.1 coordinate 42,253, forward strand.
TATGCCCGGGTAAAAGAACATTTTACTGAACTTTTTCGTCCTAGGCTTAATTGGGCAGATGTCTACATTAGGATTATCCATATCCATATGTCGGGATGATATGTTACCTAGCAGCACTGTAAATGATTGTATGCAGCATTTATGATGAAAGAATATGCTGATTCTTGTAGAAACATTTGTGTTTGTGAACAAAGCTTCTATTGAAGATTTGCTATACATCTGTATAGTGAGCGATGCTCAAAAGGGAACCAGAAGCCATTTTGGATTCTAACTTTTTGTCGATTATCAATCAGAGAACGGGGATGAACCTTATTATCAGGTGATGATTAAGAGATCACAGTTATAAAGAAAACCCAATACTGGTGGGTTAACATTATCTTCAGATAGATTTGCTGAACTTTACCTAAAGGAATCTTCGCTAGAAAAGAGGTTCTATCTAGGAGTCAGGCTTGAACAGTATTTATTAACTGACACGCTCGGTCAGTAAGGCCTGATGATTATATTGATAAACAGTGGAAATCTAAGTGCTTGTCTACAGATGTTCCATTGTGATGTTATTCAATATGAATGCTAACTTAAGATGGTAGACCATTGATCAACAATATGCTATTTATGTCGACCTGTGTTCCTGTAACTGTACACGTACTGTCTAAGTGTGTGCGTCCTATTAAACAGTATGAAACGACCAGCCATCCTTGACTTTCACCTGTGATTGGATTGAGTGTCCTGTGAACCTGTCGAACTGTCATCCATTCGCGTTATCATTATTGATGTTTACACTCACACATTGCATCAGAATATACGCACTTAACAGTACACCTTGTCAGGGCCCCAACAGTCGGTAACCTGACCCATTTACAGAACATTGTGACTGGACGAGCTATATCACAAAAATACAGTCCATGTCAATCTGGTGCAAGAAACAAGGTTTATCACTATCTGAATTATTATCTAATATACTGTATGGAGGGTCTGATGATCTAGTTTTTCATTTTAATATACTTTTTTTCTTAATTGTAATCAGATACTGTAAATATATGCTTTATACTACTTATAATGTTGCATCGCCATTAAACTAATACCTTAAGTATGTTGGAGAATGTCTGGATAACTAGCAATAAAAGATAAGTAAGAGGAAGGGCAAAATGCAAGACGGGCCTATATGCTCGATTCTCATCTATCAGTCAATACCCTTTACCTCCCTAAGGAGCATAGGTCATAAAGCTAGATCTTGTATAGTGGAGGCGTTAACAATTCACTCCCTGTGGCAGTATCTGCTTGGGATTTAAAGCTGCTCACCTCTGGGAACATGTTCCGCATGGGCTGACAACACACGAAGTCCCAGGTCATTCAACAGCAGATTTCCAATATTTCACGAGTTCTTATTATATGCCACTATAATCTGATTATGTTTCAAATGATGTCTAATTTACTGTATGAATGGGTTAAATTATGTTTGTTTGTATGTTGTTGCTTTTTTTATTTTTATTTTTTTTATTAATTATTATTTTTTATTTTCTCTTTTTTTTAAACATACCTAAATTTGATTATGACTGGATATTACAAATGTATGTTATTATTTTACCTTGATAATGTTATATGCTTAAATAATGCTCAAAATACATGTGCGATTGACAGGATACAGTATGCAAGATGACAGTGAGAGGAGGGGCAGAATGTAAGACGGGCCTATGTGCCCAATTCTTAACCTTTTGAAAATAAAGTTCTTTCGTTCGTTCGTTCGTTCTATCTATCCTTCTGTCTGTCTGTCTATCCTTCTATCTGTCCGTTTGTCTGTCTGTCTGCTTGTCTGCCTGCTTGTTTGTCTGTGTGTCTGTCTGTCTGTCTATATTTTGCCCGTCCGTCTGTCTATCTGTGTGTCTGCTTGTATGTTTGTCTTTCTGCTTGTCTGTTTGTCTGTCTGTCCGTCTGTCTATATTTTGTCTGTCAATTTGTCTATATTTTGTCCGTCCGTCTGTCTGTCTGCCAATGTCCTTAACGGCGGAGCATAGGGTTACAGTTGTTGCTTGCCTCTGATTTATATTTTAGGCCATTTTCTACAGCTCTGCGGGTGGTCCCAGCTGTATTGTCTTCCCTTTCTATATTTTTCGTAGTTCTCTGCTCCCTCGCCCACAGCTCTCCGTCTGTTGTTCTAGTCAAAGGGGGTGCCAAGTTACATTAGCTGACTGTTGTTCTAGTCAAAGGGGTGCCAACTTACATTAGCTGACTGTTGTTCTAGTCAAAGGGGTGCCAAGTTACATTAGCTGACTGTTGTTTCCTGGGGGTATACTTAATCGTTAAAATAAGAATCATCAACTAAAAATGTCGTCAGTCCTAGGATGAGGCTCTGAAACATGGAGAACAATACAAACAACAAACAAAAAAGCTACACACATTCATAAATGGGTGGTGGCGTAGAACAGAAGAATTACAACGGTACGATATAACAATGACAATTGGTAAGCATAGGTCCTACGCCATTTTCATCTAGGCGTCTCACGCCACTGATCTACAGACTTTCTTAACTGGATGCTTGCGTAGAATAGAATGATTGAAGTGGTATGACAAGATCACTCTTGTGTAACTGATGACAAGATCACTATTGTGTAACTGATGACAAGATCACTATTGTGTAACTGATGACAAGATAACTATTGTGTAACTGATGACAAGATCACTATTATGTAACTGATGACAAGATCACTATTGTGAAACTGATGACAAGATCACTATTGTGTAACTGATGACAAGATCACTATTATGTAACTGATGACAAGATCACTATTGTGTAACTGATGACAAGATCACTATTGTGAAACTGATGACAAGATCACTATTGTGTAACTGGTGACAAGAACTAGACAAGTGCCAGTGGAACAAGAGATGAGAAGACAATGCTGGAGATGGATAGGACACACACTGAGAAAACCTATTGATATGGAGTTGAAATATGAATGATGACTATGACGATCTCACGCCTCTAGTGCAGCCAGCTAACATACATACAGGTAAAAGTAGTCCCATATCAGATACTGTCGTTGAGGAGTGAAATGTTAGAGGCTTCACTATACTAGGTCCAGCACCGGAAGGTTTTGTGACCAGGTCCTTCTTCTCTGCCTTTTCCTTCCCTAACTGAATAGAGCAAAGTCAGGTACCCATTTGGTTTGGTTTTTTTTTTTTTTTTAAACCATCTTCCCTGCACTCGGGCAACTAGTAAATAAACTAGGTAGGATACTGAACTTAGGAATAACACAAGTTCCAAGAATGATGAATTAATGAGAGAGGTTAGATTTAGCCTTTACTGTCATTGAGAGGCCGTGGTAAAGCAGGAGACTGTTTATGTGAGTAGTGCTGTTTGACTCAGCAGTACACTAGATCAGTGATCCGCAACCAGTGTGCCGTGAATGTCTGTCTGGTAGGCCGTGACGCCTGGCAGAATACGTCATTTAATGGTTTGGTTTGGTTTTTAAGGATTATCGTCATTACACGTGGACAATTCCATCAGTACTCTTATCTCCTTCCATAGATCACACAAGGAGCATCTCAGCATAACGTAGCAGAAGCGAGGATCCTAATGTTGTATACTGGAGTCACACATTCCATAAATATTTTTGTGGTAGATAGGGTTACTAGTTTTTAAATTTTGCCAGGGCAACGGCCGTATGACCTACTCTTTACGATTTCCAACTGCCGATGGATTGTTAACGTGTGCAACTTGCACACGGGACCTCTTATTTCTTCGTCCTTATCCGAGAAGGTTAAGCATTCGACCTCACTACCCAGGAGACCTCACTACCCAGGAGACCTCACTACCCAAAAGACCTCACTACCCAGGAGACCTCACTACCCAGGAGACCTCACTACCCATGAGACCTCACTACCCAGGAAATCAGGGAAGACTTTGATATTATTAGGACCTACTGGTTCTAAAAAAAATCCCATACAGTTTGTGACGGTATTGCCTCCCCTGCTTTGCAGTAGTGGTCCAACAGTGGACAAAACTCAAGAGTATCTAATATGAGCTTCAAAAGTATCTACCTTCGCACAAGATTACTCTTGGCAGAGATGTAGATAGAAGGTGATGACACTTCTATTACAAAGTGGGTCTTCACAAGATATTCAGAATAAGCGAGAACAATACTGCTTTGGCTGAGTATGTTAACTCTGTAATTCTGCCGACGCTTTTGTGAAGGATTTAAGCACTTATTACTTTCAGCTCGTTTAAGTCCCCACCCCTGATTTATTGAGTGGGATTCTATTATTCTAGTATAGCTCTGTTTAGAGTGTGTGTAGTAAGTTGACTGAGACAAACATGCAGTAAATTTAAAATGATTAAATCGAAGTTAAATTTGTGACATTACAAATAACAAAATTTATGAATCACTTTAGGTTTTAACAGTTGGAAAATAATTTGAATAGTTATGGATCAAGAAAAATTATCATCATGGTCTTTAAGGATCGTAAAGTGTTACAAGAAGTTCAAGTGGCAGCATATATTTGAACTTAGCTGCCAATGACGGTTCTGCTCCTTCTTATGGGTTGGTTCCTTTCATCCTGCTCCCGCTCGTCTCTGATCAAGGTTATCGGGGGTAGCTCGTTTTCCAGAAACGTCAAGGAGAGCCTACCACGTGCGTCCTTCGTCTTAAAGCTTAGGCCACGGTTCCCTTCTTGTTCCAGAGATAGTACTTTCTGCTGGTACCACCAATAAGCCAATCCTGGCTCACAGACCTTTCGCTCAGATGAATAAAAGAGACTTGAATCGGCCTCTTACCGCGTCTGGGGTGTCGTTAATTTAATAAGTCCCCTCTCTGACTTTGTGTTTGGTCCTTCAGTTTCCTCAGTCCCGGTTTCCTTATTTAAAATGTTAGAGATTTCCTGGGCTAAATTGTAAGTCCTGATACATACTCCAATAAAAGGTGTCCGGTAATTTAAGAAGGAATTCTGAATTCTAATTCTTCACTGCAGCAGTCTGGTGTCTTGGCAAGCGATTTCTCAAGTGAAGTAGCTTGAGAAAAGGGTCAGATTAAATTCCCTGCCTTCGTTTGTTATGAGCTATACAAAAACTCCAATCAAATTCAAACGGGCGGGTTATGGGGTAATTTCAAAATATTCCGACATCGGATAATTTTGAATATAAGGCAGAGGTCAACTCTCCCATATATGGTAATAAGATGGCCGATGCCCTTGTGTACAAACTTACAGACAGATCGGTAAACTCATACAACGGCGTGTTCAAAATGTAACCATCATTACTTTATCAGAAAGTACTCTTGTCATAACAAGTAAGACAGGAAACGCTTATGTCATAAGTGTCCGCCGAGTACACGCGATCTTGTGCTAATCTTAGCCAAGCTGTGCCACTCCCTTGCGACTGCGAGTAATTATCTCAGCAAATCTGGGTAGCGTCAAGCAAATATGATTATTATCACCTACAGGGAGTGTCAAGCAATTCGACAATACTCAAACATCTGCTACACATAGCAAAAAAAAAAGGACGAAAGTGCAACAAATGAAAGCCCATAATAAAAATCAGTACCACAAATGTACCGATACGGCCGGAGTGAAACAAAGATCGATAGGGGCCTCCCCGTTTTGTCACACAGTGCTGGAATCGAACCGGCACCGTTAGAATTAGAGGCGAACGCCATACCTCTTAGCCACTCCGACCCCTTGGTAAGCACCCTAGGTACCCATTTACAGCTGGGTAGACTGGAGCATGACGATACCGTGAATCGAACCCGGCACCTTTGCCGCGAGAGGCCAGCGCTCTGACCACTGTGTCTATCGGACGCTCATAACACACATACGTTTGCATATTTCATTGAACTTCAAACAAGCATGCAGATTTTTTTTAAACTGTGCCTAAACCCATACCAGATGATGGTGCGTGCATTAACATTTAAGAGTAAAATAGCTTAAAGCCAAATTAATATCACTCCAGAAAATTGGGGGAAAATTTCACACATTTTGAGACTGGATAAAAGTAAAGGGTTAGAGAACGAGAGAGATGTGAGATAGTACTTACGTGCTTACTTAATCGTTCCTCTTTTAGCCTGGGATGTAGAGGCTTGCCAGAGACTATCCTATCGGCTGTCTTCCTCCTGGTCTGGTTCCAATCTAGTCCTTAGTCCTTCACAGTCTTGCCACCACCCCAGAAGTTGCACGTGTGCGCATGTGCTCCAGACTCAAACTGTTTCATTTCCGAAGGGCTATTTTATTATTAGAGAGTCATTTACATGTGAATCTAGGAATCTTATTTATGCCATTATCTGTAAAACATGCAACATTACTTTTATTGATGAAACTGGCATACGTTTGGCAGATATATTATGTGATCACTTAAATGACATTTATCACAGGGAACCTAAACCTGTGGCCCTTCATTGGTTGCCTTTCTCCTGATGGTCTAAATGTCCAACATCATTTTGCATAACTCTGTTATTCATTCCTCTTTTTCAGGCATATTTATTTCATCCAATGCTTTTTCACGATGTATCTTTTATGAAGTTTGTGTTTCGTTTCTTGTCCTATTTGTGCATTTTTATGACGTAACTTTCATTCATGCTGCATGACGCCATTGTATTCATAGCTTCATCGGAACTTATATCTTTGCTGTTCACCTTGTTGTTATATTTCATATATATATATATATATATATATATATATATATATATATATATATATATATATATATATATATATATATATATATATATATATATATATATATATATATATATATATATATATATATATATATATATACGAGGGGCGTTCAGAAAGTAATGCACCACATCGTTTTTCTCGGGAGCTGTTTATTAAAAGAGCGTGAAATTTCTACACAATATACATGGATATGTCATGTAAACATCGGTATTATTCAACAGAATCCCCATCAACTTGTACGGCATTATGCCAGCGCGAAATAATTGCATGTATTCCTAGCCCGTACCAGATTTTGTCTTGATCATGTAAGTAGTATACAATGCGCAAAACGAGGCGGTTTCAGGAGGCGCGCAGGAGGCGCTCCAGGAGGCGCGTGACTTTTATATAGCAAAAACGCCAGGAGGCGCGTGACTTTTATATAAACGCATTCAGGAGGAGAGGAGGAGGCGCACGATGGCGGACTTGAGATAACAAGAAGAGGGTATATGGCGCAAGATGGCGGACTTGAGATAACAAGGGGGAGATAAGTAGGTTGTTGTATTGCATGACTTTTTATATAAGGAAAATGTGGCAAGATGGCGGACTTGAGATAACAAGAAGAGGATATTTTTAGAGGTGTTTTTAGATAACGAGAAGACGACAATAGGAAGATATATATTTAGACATATATTTACATATAATAGGGAGATATATTTAGACATATATTTACATAACAAGAAGCCGATATTTATACGACCAGTTAGACGAATAGTTATACAACAGTTAGACATATATTGAGACATACGAACAGTTAGACATACAACGGACGATATAGGTAACAAAAAGGCGTTTTAGTTAATATAGTTTTTATTTTATATTCAATAGTGTTTTGTAGTATCAAAACATATATGGTAATATATAGTATTTTTTAACATAATACATTGTACAGTAATTTTTTATCAAATGAATATATAATTGAAAAATAATTATATATGAAAGACAATTTGTATATGATAACATTATCAAACATTGATATTATCAAATCACATATGAATGTACTGTTATATACATATATTAGTGGTGGTTTGTTACAAAATATACATTTTCACAGATTTATTTACAATAAAAATATCACCGGGGTACAGGCCAGACCTTGAGGGGAGTCGTCACATTGTCGTCACGTCGTAAGAAATAGAGGTGTTGTGTATTGTGTGTACATAGTGGAAGACAGTTTAGATGTTGAGGGGTGATGTGGTGACGTTGTCGGGATGTACCTGTCGTTTTATGTAAAAGTAAGAAAGGGCGTTGCGGTGTTGTTCGTATGTTTAGATGGAGGATTTGTGTGCTCTGAATCCGATATTTTTCCCACCCTGTGCTTGTTGTGTGTTGAGTACGTCTAAGAAAGTGTGTTTGTCTACTTTGTTGTGGTGTTTGTTCAAGCCTTTGGTGGTTGTTTTGTCGTAGTCGTCAAAACAGTGATATGTCTTGCTACAGAGGGAAACCATCCCTCTGCCTTCGTATTCTAATTTAAAAAGGCCCGGTGTCCGCTTGTCGAATAATATTTGTTCGCGGCATTTCTGACAAAGGGCGCGCGTTTTACCCTCGCTAGCTACAAAGTCGGGTCTATGGTCGGGACATACCTCGGCGGGGAACCACTGGTGGTAGGAGCTATAAAATTCTCGTCGCATAGCGGGATTAACAACGTCCGCTAGGTTATTCGCGCTAAGGGCCAAGTAAAGGCTGTCGGTGTCTGTCTCGCACAACTGAAAATCTGACCTATCTACAAATTTATCTAGACAGTCGTAGTAAAATTCTAACATGCGTAATTTTGCGTATTGGTAGACGAAAAATCCTATCTGAACGGGCAGGTCCCAACATATAGTCTGTTTAAGTTTTTCTACTTCGAATATGTCGTCCGTCACTAACGTCATTTTCCTAAAGCGGGGTGAGTTTATTTGGTCAGAGGTACCCTCGCCCATCGTGTACGAGATATCCACGTGCTTCGCCTTATTGGTCAGCGTTTTTCTATAAGCCGCGTTACCTAGCAGTTTCATGGTCTCGCTGGTAATGGCGTAGGCAGGACCAGTATCACCTGTCGACGCGCGTTCGAAACAGTGTCCCCAAACTGCTTGAAACACGTCACGGGTGTATACTCAAGCCCCTGGTAGATACAGGTGACTTCTAAGCCTTTGATTAAGTACCAGCGAAGCAGAGGTGTTGTCAACAGAATTTTCTTGCCCACATAACTCCCGATCAATGTCCGCCTGGGGGTAGTCAGGAGTTTATGTTTTTCGGCGTATTCCCGCATGAAAGGCCCAATATCTTTGTGTCAGTGTCGCTCTGTACAACTCAGCCAATTGTGTGTTGTTGACTGGGTTAACGTCACGACCGACGGTTAGTAGGCAGTTAGGGTGGCCGTGGAAAAGACAACCGTGGAACTGGTAGACGGTACGAGAGTCTTTATCCCAACCATCTACCCTAATGTGCCTATCACCCAACGACATCTCACGGCCGTTAAACTGGGTTTTTAAGGTCACGTTATTTTGGTGTCAGACCCAAGCCAAATAATCGCGGCACTGCACGGTATATTTGTGGAGTTTGTGGTGCTTGAAACCGTCATCACTGTACCGTCTAACTGGAAAGTCAGTGGGCATTTTCTGCATTATCGCCCACAAATAAAGGGCGTTTGCATCAAAACCTTTAATGGCTTGAACCGGTTTGCCACCTCTAATGCGGGTTTTACCTTGTTCGTGGAACCTGTGAAAAATAATTGACGGTCCCCCGACGATGTTTTGGCGCAAGGTGTTATGCAAATCTGCCTCCCACTTCGAACATAAAGAAAACATGACGTTGGGCGGGAGGGTTTTGAAAAGGTACTTTAACGTGACACCGGGCACGGAGATCGCATCTTTAAACATGTCTACACCTAGGTCCGCGTAAAAACTAACTTGTCGGTCTAACGCCGCCAGGAAGGGGACCACGTCTTTATTATTGTACCACGTCAGAAAGTCGCGCAACGTGGTCATGTGGTTCTCGGCCCACATCTTCTGGCACTCGGCGTACTCCTCGATGGAAATATTAGTGTTTTTAAGTTTGGAAAAAAATGTTATGTACTCATAACAGAAATACCCTTTGGTTTCTTTAACGTTGTACGCGGCCAGATATTTACTATAACTAAAACCGGGGGCTAAGTAGTTTACTATATCTAAAAACTTTAAGTCGCTAGTGGCAATACACATAAAATTATTGTTTCGCTTGACTAAAAATTTGAAGTCTTCCCCCATGAAATATTTGATGAGGTACGGTTTGATTACGTTCACGTCGTACTTGCCCGAATTAAAACCTAATACGGGTAGCTGCCTCAAATAACCCTCTAATCTACCAAAGAGCTCCTCAGACCCGAGTTGGGTGAAAACATCGTCAAAATCCGCTCGCAGAATCTCATAAGAGGCCGCGGCAATTTTGATCAGATAACGAGCCATAAGTATTGGTGTAAGGAGAGCAGATAAGAACTCAACCAACCAATAAGAGAATCCCTGATACAAACATGTATTGAGAATCACTGTTCAAGAATTTGAGAATCACTGTGTGGTCAAGAACACGACAATCCCTGGAATATGTTATTCGAAAAACATAAATATCTTTGGGGATTTGTTTTTTATACCGGGAGACATTTTTCTCTCTTTCTCTTTTAATGTATATGTTTTAGATAAGAAAAAATGTCTCTTTCGCTACGAAAAGTCTAAAGAATATATTATTTTTGTAAAACATTTGTTAAAACGTACTCGGAAAGAAAAATCATATCCCTTTCTCTCTCTCTCTCTCTCTCTCTCTCTCTCTCTCTCTCTCTCTCTCTCTCTCTCTCTCTCTCTCTCTGTCTCTGTCTCTGTTTGGTACATTTCTTTTTAGTTATCATATATTTTAAAGCTTGCTTTTTAAAGATATCATTTGTATCTTATTAAGTTCTGTATATATTTTTGTTTAAATATTCAACACCAGTATTTTGAAACAATATATATTTTTATATACAGAGGGACATTATTCTAGTGTTTTATAAACCGATGTTAAAATATGTCTAATGCCTTTTCTTTCTCGATACATTTGTCTCATGTCACAAATAAATGTTCGCTAATGTTGAAACTCCACAGGGTAATTCAAGTTATTCACAGCTGTTCCTAGGTAAACAATTACCAGCGGTTTTCGCTGTTGATCAATACTCGTACGTGCCAAACACGACATTTAGACCAACAGCCTTATTTGTCTAAGTATTTAATTACAATGTGAAACAAGCTGTTTCAGAACACCTGGACAGTAATTAAACATTACTATGACACTTCTTAAACAACCGTTATTGGTACGTGCCAATTTACAACTGTTTGCGAGCGTAAACAGGTGGGTAAACACTAGGGTCGTTGAACCCTGTTACGCGCGCTCACTTTTTTTGTAATATAATGGGATGTATTGTCTCTAGACATCTCATTAATTTATCAGAACCTGAAGCGAACACATCTCTGAAAGATCAAGCCTTCTGAAAGAAATCACCCTTCTCATATCAATACCTGATAGTATGTATTCGTTTGTTAAATATATTTCTATCGTTTTCTGTATTTAAAAGACATATGTCTGTGAATTCGTATTTTGTGTTAGGATGTTAAAATATCTCTATTTAATAACATTATAAAAAGTTTTAGTTGTTTGTGTATTCGTTTTTTGTGTTAGGCTGTATATCTTTAAAAATATAAGTGTTTTCGTTAGGATACAATAAATATCTTTAAAAATATCTGTTTTTTTCGTGTGTTAGGGTGTAAAAATATCTCTATTTAATAACATTATAAAAAGGTTTTAGTTGATTGTGTATTCGTGTGTTGTATTAAATATTTAAACAAAAAGATATGTCTGTGCACTAGTCGGTGTTGCTAAAAATCTGTTTCAAAATATAAGTGTTTTCGTTAGGATACCATAAATAACTTTAAAAATATCTGTTTTCTATTTAAAAGATATGTCTGTGCACTAGCCAGTGTTGCTAAAGGCTGTTTTAGATTAGTCTAACTGTTAATATTTGTTTGTTAACGCAGCTCGTCACTTGTTATTTTTATCCGTTAAGATGTTAACTCAGATACTAAATTGTTATTTTTATCTGTTTTATGTTAAAGCCGGACATGTGTGTATATTTTTTTGGATAAGACTTAACCGATTATGTACTAGGAAAAAAGACTAACACTTATCCGTGTTTCTCCCCCTGTTGGTCATTTATGTGAGATTACTCAGCCTGGATTTCAACTGATGGTGCAATACTTTCTACAAACTAAACTCGAGCGTGAGGAATATTTTTGTGTGTTAACATGATAAAGAAATAAAGAAAATTAAAGAGAATATTTAGAACATAGCATATTTTTTAACAGTACTATACATGTAAAAATATAGAGATAATACAATCAACATATTACATTAAGTCACCCTGATTGAAACAAGTTCATATTTATATCTCCATTATTTTAAACGACAGATCAGGTCGTTGGGTCACGCACAGACTGGGTTTTTTAATCGATATCTTTCTGACACAGCGCGCGCGCGGGGCATTTTGATCCGTTAACAGAATAAGAAATAACACTGTGTTTATTCTCTTTCTTTCTATCATTCTCTCTCTCTCTCGTTCTTTCTCTCCCTCTCTTTCTCTCTCTCTCTCTCTCTCTCTTTCTTTCTTTCTTTCTTTTTCTTTCTTTCTTTCTTTCTTTCTCTCTCTCTCTTTCTTTCTCTCTCTTTCTCTCTTTCTCTCTCTTTCTTTCTCTCTCTCTCTCTCTCTCTCTCTCTCTCTCTCTCTCTCTCTCTCTCTCTCTCTCTCTATTTAACTGATTGATACATATATTTAATTTTATGTGTGAGTAACGTTTTCTTGTTCCTACTTCACAGATGTCTTCAATTCAAGGGTACGTTTGTGGACAATGTAATAAATCTTTTACGAGGAATCGTGATCTACCGAGACATATGCGGACAGTCCACGCTGAACCGACACATCCCTGTCGTGTCTGTCCTCAAATATTTACCAGTCCTGAGGCACTCCAACAACACATTGAATTGAGCCATGGACCTGGTGCACAACGACCAGAGACAGTTACACAAACCACTGCACCGGGGGCCGCTATAAACGTCCCAGTGGGGAGCACCACTGCACCGGCGGGCGCTACAAACCCCTCAGGGGGGACCACCACTGCACCGGCGGGCGCTACAAACCCCTCAGGGGGGACCAGACTCACGTGTGCCCGCTGTGGTAAAACATTTACTCGCCTTGACAATTTAGCACGTCACAGCAAAACAGTGCACTCAACCCCTCTGTTTTCTTGTAACATTTGTGGTAAACAATTCACCCGGGGTGATAATTTACAGACCCATATAACACAAATACACCCCACCCCTAACCAACTTTCGACCTCATATCCCACAGCACCAACATCAGGTGCCCCACCAGGTGCCGAATCATCAACCCACCAAGCATCATCATCGGGGCACCAACAGACATCACCAGCAGACACCACACCATCAAGATCGACGCACCAAGAGACAGTATCAGGCACAAAGACATCATCTGCTGCAGCAGGGACCACAGACTCGATGAGAACAGCAACAACTTCCACCCCACATACAGGACCCCCTTCAAGCCCCATTCCATCTCACCCACCAAAAACAGGCCAGACCAAAAAACGTCCCATGAACAGTACCCACCAGTCCCATATTTTAAAAAAAACCCGTCTGCCCACTGAAGAAGACAGTTTACAAGACCTACAGGCTGACATAAGACAAATCTACATCGACAACTGGAATGCAATAAAAACACACTCCAATAAACATAAATATTTATCAACATTCACTTTTTTCCACAGACCAACACAAAATATGGACTGGGACCGTCTCTTGCTCCCTGTCTTCACACAACAAACCAAACGCTTCAAAATAAACTACAGTTTCCACATCGTTTTGAGGCACAGAGAAACAGGCGATCTAAGATTTTTTCACTCTCCCCATAACAATGCAATCGTCTTAGATCAACCCCACCTAGTCAACAACATTACAGATTTCAAAGCTTTTCTCTCACAGTTACACGACAGCGATATTGTCACACAAGCACAGTTAAACAGAACAAACACAAAATATTTTGTTGAAGCCATTCCAGCGACTTCTTTCTATCTATATCATATCCAAGACTTTCCTATTGGCTGCTGCTTACAAGACATTCCCTCTTTCATCACGGACAATCACCACATCAATACACTACAACAGGACTCAAGCTTTCAGTCCTACAGTGATAACTTTTGCTTTTTTAGATGTCTAGCCGTTTTTAGGGGTGGTGCCGTTAAAGACGTTAGAAAACCGACGCGCCGACTAGTTGAACAGTGGCAAACCCAGCAGCGACTAAAGTCCCTCATCGATTTCCCCGGGGTTAGTTTAATCGATATGCCCCAATTAGAAAAATGTTTTAACGTAAATATTGACGTATTCAAGTTTGACGACGCGCAGACCCTGACCCCCACACTTAGAGGTAGCGATAGTTTTCCAGATACGTTGCGTCTGTTAATGTTTAAGAACCATTTTATGTACATTACAGATATCGATAGGGCCAGTAACTCTTTTTCGTGTCCCGACTGCGGTAAATTGTGGAAGATTTATAGGGATATGGTGCGCCATGAGAAGACCTGTACCGGTTCTATGAGAAGAGAAACATTTAAAGGTGGTGTGTATAATCCCCCAGAGACCGTTTGGGAATTAATCAAGGAGCAGGGTATAGATGTAGACACAACATTCGTCTTCCCTTATAGAGCCACGTTTGACTATGAGTGTTTTTTTGAGAACAGTCTAGAGTCAAGCGGAAATGCCACTACCTATACGGCCAAACACGTGCATCTGTCGTGTTCGGTGGCTTCTAACGTCCCCGGTTTTGAAGCCCCCGTGTGTTTTATCACAAAGGGTGATCCACAAAAATTGGTCAATAGGATGGCTCGTTATCTGATCAAAATTGCCGCGGCCTCTTATGAGATTTTGCGAGCGGATTTTGACGATGTTTTCACCCAACTCGGGTCTGAGGAGCTCTTTGGTAGATTAGAAGGTTATTTGAGGCAGCTACCCGTATTAGGTTTCAATTCGGGCAAGTATGACGTGAACGTAATCAAACCGTACCTCATCAAATATTTCATGGGGGAAGACTTCAAATTTTTAGTCAAGCGAAACAATAATTTTATGTGTATTGCCACTAGCGACTTAAAGTTTTTAGATATAGTAAACTACTTAGCCCCCGGTTTTAGTTATAGTAAATATCTGGCCGCGTACGACGTTAAAGAAACCAAAGGGTATTTCTGTTATGAGTACATAACAGATTTAGCAAAGTTAGATGAGACGGCGTTACCGCCCCACTCGGCATTTTTTTCCAAACTTAAAAACACTAATATTTCCATCGAGGAGTACGCCGAGTGCCAGAAGGTGTGGGCCGAGAACCATATGACCACGTTGCGCGACTTTCTGACGTGGTACAATAATAAAGACGTGATCCCCTTCCTGGCAGCGTTAGACCGACAAGTTAGTTTTTACGCGGACCTAGGTGTAGACATGTTTAAAGATGCGGTCTCCGTTCCCGGTGTCACGTTAAAGTACCTTTTCAAAACCCTCCCGCCCAACGTCATGTTTTCTTTATGTTCGAAGTGGGAGGCAGATTTGCATAACACCTTGCGCCAAAACATAGTCGGGGGACCGTCAATTATTTTTCACAGGTTCCACGAACAAGGTAAAACCCGCATTAGAGGTGGCAAACCGGTTCAAGCCATTAAAGGTTTTGATGCAAACGCCCTTTATTTGTGGGCGATAATGCAGAAAATGCCCACTGACTTTCCCGTTAGACGGTACAGGGATGACGGTTTCAAGCACCACAAACTCCATAAATATACCGTGCAGTGCCGCGATTATTTGGCTTGGGTCTCACACCAAAATAACGTGACCTTAAAAACCCAGTTTAACGGCCGTGAGATGTCGTTGGGTGATAGGCACATTAGGGTAGATGGTTGGGATAAAAACTCCCGTACCGCCTACCAGTTCCAAGGTTGTCTATTCCACGGCCACCCTAACAGCCCACTAACCGCCGGTCGTGACGTTAACCCAGTCAACAACACACAATTGGCTGAGTTGTACAGAGCGACACTGACAATAAGTTCTTATTTGAGGAAGGAATGCAACGTTACCGTTGTCGAAATGTGGGAATGCGAGTGGCAGGCATTAAAGAAAACCGACCCATCAATCCGTCGTTTTCTGAACGCCACCTTCCCTACCCAGAAACCATCTTACACCAAATGTCGGTACCCCCTGACAAAAGAAAATATTCTCGCCTCGGTGTTAGACGAGACCTTGTTTGGCCTAGTCGAGTGTGACATCCATGTCTCCGACTCTTTAAAAGAACAGTTCTCTGAAATGACGCCCATTTTTAAGAATGTTGACGTCACGAGGGAAGATATTGGACCTTTCATGCGGGAATACGCCGAAAAACATAAACTCCTGAATACCCCCAGGCGGACATTGATCGGGAGTTATGTGGGCAAGAAAATTATGTTGACAACACCTCTGCTTCGCTGGTACTTAATCAAAGGCTTAGAAGTCACCTGTATCTATCAGGTGCTTGAGTATACACCCGTGACGTGTTTCAAGCAGTTTGGGGACACTGTTTCGAACGCGCGTCGACAAGGTGATACTGATCCTGCCTACGCCATAACCAGCGAGACCATGAAACTGCTAGGTAACGCGGCTTATGGAAAAACGTTGACCAATAAGGCGAAGCATGTGGATGTCTCGTACACGATGGGAGAGGGTACCTCTGACCAAATAAACTCACCCCGCTTTAGGAAAATGACGTTAGTGACGGACGAGATTTTTGAAGTAGAAAAACTTAAACAGACTATATGTTGGGACCTGCCCGTTCAGATAGGATTTTTCGTCTACCAATACGCAAAATTACGCATGTTAGAATTTTATTACGACTGTCTAGATAAATTTGTAGATAGGTCAGATTTTCAGTTGTGCGAGACAGACACCGACAGCCTTTACTTGGCCCTTAGCGCGAATAACCTAGCGGACGTTGTTAAGCCCGCTATGCGACGAGAATTTTATAGCTCCTACCACCAGTGGTTCCTCGCCGAGGTATGTCCCGAACATAGACCCGACTTTGTAGCTAGCGAGGGTAAAACGCGTGCCCTTTGTCAGAAATGCCGCGAACAAATATTATTCGACAAGCGGACACCGGGCCTTTTTAAATTAGAATACGAAGGCAGAGGGATGGTTTCCCTCTGTAGCAAGACGTATCACTGTTTTGGCGACTATGACAAAACCACCACCAAAGGCTTGAACAAACACCACAACAAAGTAGACAAACACACTTTCTTAGACGTACTCAACACACAAAAAGCACAGGGTGGGAAAAATATCGGGTTCCGTGCACACAAATCCTCCATCTACACATACGAACAACACCGCAACGCCCTTTCTTACTTTTACATAAAACGACAGGTACATCCCGACAACGTCACCACATCACCCCTCAACATCTAAACTGTCTTCCACTGTGTACACACAATACACAACACCTCTATTTCTTACGACGTGACGACAATGTGACGACTCCCCTCAAGGTCTGGCCTGTACCCCGGTGATATTTTTATTGTAAATAAATCTGTGAAAATGTATATTTTGTAACAAAACACCACTAATATATGTATATAACAGTACATTCATATGTGATTTGATAATATCAATGTTTGATAATGTTATCATATACAAACTGTCTTTCATATATAATTATTTTTCAATTATATATTCATTTGATAAAAAATTACTGTACAATGTATTATGTTAAAAAATACTATATATTACCATATATGTTTTGATACTACAAAACACTATTGAATATAAAATAAAAACTATATTAACTAAAACGGTTTTTGTTACCTATATCGTCCGTTGCATGTCTAACTGTTTGTCTAACTGTTGTAAAATAACTGTTTGTATAACTGTTGTAAAATAACTGTTGTATGTCTAAATGTATAAATATCGGCTTCTTGTTATGTAAATATATGTCTAAATATATCTCCCTATTATATGTAAATATATGTCTAAATATATATCTTCCTATTGTTGTCTTCTCGTTATCTAAAAACACCTCTAAAAATATCCTCTTCTTGTTATCTCAAGTCCGCCATCTTGCCACATTTTCCTTATATAAAAAGTCATGCAATACAACAACCTACTTATCTCCCCCTTGTTATCTCAAGTCCGCCATCTTGCGCCTCCTCCTCTCCTCCTGAATGCGCTTATATAAAAGTCACGCGCCTCCTGGCGTTTTTGCTATATAAAAGTCACGCGCCTCCTGGAGCGCCTCCTGCGCGCCTCCTGAAACCGCCTCGTTTTGCGCATTGTATACTACTGTATTCATGTAGCCATTTCTTCGCTGCATGAATCACTCCATCATCTTCAAACCTTGTCCCACGGAGTCCATCTTTAAGTGGACCAAATAGACGAAAATCAGTGGGTGCCCAATCGGGACTATAATGTGGATGGGGTAGTACAGTCCATCCCAATTTGGTGATTGCTTCCCGTGTTGCCAGACTTGTGTGAGGGCGCGCATTGTCGTGAAGGAGAAGCAGGTCTGTTGGATTCTTGTGCGGCCGAACTCTGTGAAAACGTTGATTGAGTTTTTTCAATGTCTTAATGTAAGCTTGCGAATTGATTGTCTCTCCTCTTGGCATAACGTCCACAAGAATCACACCTTCAATGTCCCAAAAGACAGTGATCATGACCTTTCCAGCTGAAGGAATTGTCTTGAATTTCTTTCTTCGTGGTGATTGCGGATGATGCCACTCCATTGACTGTCTTTTTGTCTCAGGTTCAAAATGATGTGCCCAGGTTTTGTCACCTGTAACGATCTTAGCCAAAAAGTTCTCTCCATCAGCATTGAAACGCTCCAACAATTCAGAAGAAATTGCTTTCCTTTGCAATCGATGGTCATTTGTGAGACTTCGAGGAACCCATCTTGCGCAAACCTTAGAAAATCCGAGAGTTTTTATAACTGCATTTGCACTACCAATGCTGACTGACAGCTGTAAGGCCAATTGTTGAGTAGTGATTCGCCTATCTGTAAGAATAATACCCTCAGCGCATTTCAACATTTCTGCGTTGGTGGCTGTGGCAGGACGTTCACAGCGCGGCCGATCAAGCAGCTCCGTATCTCCACTTCCTGATTCTTTGATTCTCTGAACCCAGCGACTGACTGTACTCCTGTCGACTGCAAAACTTTCATACACATCACATAGACGCTTGTGAATATTCACAACATTTCCTTCTCTGCAACGAGAAATTATATCACAATTCGCTGTTTATAACGCATGTTGCTACCACGCTCCATTTCAACGGTTTAGCGCAGCTGTATTATTTGGCCGGTTGCAAAGCAATTTGGTGCACACAATTGGCACATGCCATACTTGAAGTGTACAAAATGTCATGCTTCTATCTTCATTATTAGCTGAGAAAAACGATGTGGTGCATTACTTTCTGAACGCCCCTCATATATTAATTTATATTACGTGTTTGTATTGTCAATAGTTTGGTTTGGTTTGGTTTTTAAGGAGTTTCTTCATTGCATGTGGACGACGCCATCAATGCTCCGATCTCCTCCCTAAGATCACACAAGGAGGATCTCAGCGCAGTGCACGAACTCCGTAGCACCGGCGAGAATCCCAATGTGTATATATAATGTATAGGAATCGCACATTCTATTATAAATTTTTTTGTGATGGGTAGGTTTTCTAATTTTTAAATTTTGCCATGGCAGCGGCCTGATAAGCCTATTCTTTACGATTTCCAACTGCCGGGGGATTTTTAACGTGCGCAACTTGCACGCGGGACCTCCTATTTTTTTCGCCCTTATCCGAGAAGGCTAGGCATCTAATCTCAGTACCCATGAGACCAGGGGGGAGTATGACGTAATTAGGACCACTGGTTCTGACAAAAAAATTTCAATAAATTATAATCCCTCAACTGGGATTCGAACCCGGTACCTCTTGAATACGAGGCGGACGCCATACTTCTGAGCCACTCCGACCTTTAACCTGTCTATATTTATTGTCCTTGTTGCCTATTTGTAATTGTGGCTGGCGAAGGGTGAAACCCGTAACGTCTCGTGTTTCTTATGTACCGTTAATTTGTAAAACTCATTCAATACCGTTTTATTTGTTTATATATATAATTAATTTTTTTTTTCTTCACAAATTGTGTAATGTTTTCCTTCCAGCAAACTCCTGGAGGTCTGGATCCCTGGCGCTTAGTTTCCCATATTTGTCGTGGTAGGCGATCTTCTCCCATTCTGCAGACATGGCCAAACCATCGTTGTTGGGACTGTTCTACTTGAATCTGCAGGGTCTGAGTTTTTTAGGACATGACGTATCGTCTAGCTGGGGACCGTGTCTCTTATTGTTACTTCAACCAACTTCCTCATATTTTAAGTTTGGAGCTGGCTTTTGTGGTTTGTAATTCATTGCCCATGACTCGCATCCATAAGTCAATACTGGAAAGTAGTTGGAGCTTTTTCTCTTTTGCTGAGGAATCCTCGATTTATGGCCGAAAAAAAGTCTCCCAGCTGCTGCTCCTCGGGCAACAAACTCTTCTTTGATGCTTCCAGTCTATGACAGCTTCAAGGTATGTAAATTGGTCGACCTGCTCCCAGCATAATCTCATTTTTTCCTCTCATAATATCACCATGGATTTTGACTATACCACTCGACATGGCACTTGATGATACTGAATATTGTTATGAATATTTTTTTCTTCTCTAAGCGATGTTCTGTTCTTAGTATGTAAACGATGCGAATTTACTACAACTTTCAGCAAGTGTATTTAATGTCACGTATATAATAAAAAAACATATATATATATATATATATATATATATATATATATATATATATATATATATATATATATATATATATATATATATATATATATATATATATATATATATATATATATATATATATGTATATATATATATATATATATATATATATATATATATATGGAACTACAAAGTGCAGCATAAGAAATGTTTGTAAACAAATAAATCTCGTTTTCTATATCTTTAGTGTGACATTTATTGAAAGTACGGAATGTTTTATATATTTGCTCCTATATCGTAAATCCAAAATTTAAGTTAACAATGTCAGATATGAAGTTTACTTGTATCTGATAAGGAAGTCGGTGACATTTTGAAGTGTTCAGATATTTGTAGGAGGTTTCTTAAAATAGTTGTTGGGCCTTTTTCTTCTGCACTTTTTTATGAAGCAATAACAGGCACTGAGGCTGTGTCGCGCGTTTAGTATGATAAGTGTAAGCGTATTGAATAATATGAATAGTCTCCTTAGTTCGGTCCTTTAATAATAGACAGACCTACTGGAGACAGAAACACAGAGAACAACAAATAAGACAACCTAAAAGCTACAGACTTTCATAAATAGGTGTTGGCGTAGAATATAATGATTGGAATGGTATTACAAGGTCACCAATGTGGAACTGATGACAAGAATCAGACAAGAAGAAGACGCTGGCGATGGATAGGACATTCATTGAGGAAACCTGTTGATATCATTACAAGGCAGTCCTTGTTCTGGTATCCCAGGGAAAGAGGGACAGAGGTCGATCAAAAACACACGGAGAAGAGAACTGGAGCCAGAAGTGAAAATGATGAGGAAAACTTTACCTGACGGCACGTGACATAAGGTTTTGCATGCGTTTGTTGAATGCCTATGCTCATCGGTGAGCTAAAGGGCATTGATTGACTCGAGATAAGAAGGAGAGAAGGAGAATGCTCTCCACTAGATAGTAGTATCTAAGGATTCATGACGTGAATTATGTATCCCCGTGTCGTAGATTTGTGATAGGGGAATTAAGACTTAGGTTGGTCCCTTCTGAATAGAAATAGAACAGATGATAGCTCAGTGGGAGATAATAATAGAAATAGATTTTCACGAGTGAGATGGTGGAAAATAATAGAGTCTGTCCCTGACACTATATTATTATATAATAATATATATATACCACTCACATACACACACACATAAGTGACGACAGTTAGACGCACAGACGTGAAAACTATAACAAAAGAATATAGATATTTTTGGGACGAGCTGACCGACACACTTGAATAAGTTTATGTAAATTTTATTTATCATAAGAATTTCACCACAACCATAAATTTGAATATCAATCACATGTAAATACACATAGGTTAAAGAATTACTAAAAGAATAGACCCATATGTGCAATCCTTTCCCCCTCTGTTGAGTCCATGATCCCGTAAGCAGAAAAGTTATAGCCCCAAAGAGTCACAGAGTTATACGCTATGGTCTAGGATTTACCTCTACAGTTAAGAACAGAGTTGATATATTAATCTATTCTAAGAGGAAAACACCATTAGCAACAAACTTGCGTAAAGAAAACACAAAGTGGGTGCATAAATTATACCATAAGGGAATCACTCAGTCCTGCTTTCTCTCTGTTCATTCACCAGTGGCCACTGACATTCACTCACAGTGAATCCGTGTACATTTTGATAAAGAGAACCCCAGCTCTGCAGATACAGGTTTCATCCAATGTTCCGGGGAGCGTTCACTTTACAACTATATTTTAGGATTACTAATTATGTCACTTGAATCAGTTCAGATAAGAAATTTTTAATGGGCCCACAATGTCAAAATCTCGAGGTTTCCAGTACTTAGGAAATGACAGGTTGGTAACTTCTCTCAATATAAAATTATTGGTCACACCACAATTGGTCAAACGTCGGAAATGTTACTGTTTGTAATTTATCTCGCCACAGGGGCTGAATGTACACGAGATTTAGGGAAGAGATATAATCTGGCTCGATAGGCCCAGTTACTGCATTTAGTCTTAAAGTTCGTGAGATGGGTACTCTGGTGTTACTATGCTTCCTAGGTATGTGAAGGTATCTGTCTGTACCAGTTGCTGATTCCTTACTGATATGGGCTCAGGGTTGCTCACATTGAGCGTCATGACCTCTGACTTCTTTAAATTGATGTTCAAGCACACCTGCTGGCTAAACTTATTAAGTCTATCCGTTTTTTCCTGGATGTGTTGATGTGAATGTGCTAGTGGTGCAATGTCATCTGCATATTCCAGATCTTCCAATGTAGAAAATGTAGTCCATCTTATTCCTCTTGGACTGCCCTCTGTTGTCTGGCGCATCACCCAGTCTATGACTGTTAAAAATAGAGTGGTTGATAAGGGGCATCCCTGTCGTACTCCTGTCTTCACCTCGAAGGTTAGGTTGCTCTGCCCAACACTACACGTAAAGTTGGCATAGAGGCTTTTTATGATTGACACTATGCAGCTTGGAATTCCATAAGCCCTTAGTATTTTCCATAAACTGTCCCTATGTATACTGTCAAAAGCCTTTTCAAAATCAACGAAATTTATGTAAAGCTGTCTTTGCCATTCTGTGCACTGCTCTATAATGTTCCTGAGAGTGAATATATGATCTACACATCTTCTGTTCTTTCTAAATCCTGCTTGTTCTTTCCTCAGTTTGTGGTCTACTGCCTTTGAAATTCTCTGTATAATTATCCTGCCTAGTATTTTGCTGGGAACTGGGAGAAGAGTGATTCCTCTCCAATTATTGCAGTCTGCAAGATCTCCCTTCTTGGGCAATTTGACAATTATTCCTTTGTTCAACTCTGATGGTGTTGTCCCCATTTTCCAGACTTGTGCAAATAGTGGTTCTAATAGTTCTGCTGCTAGCTCAGGGTCTGTCTTAAATAGCTCTGCATTTAAGTTATCATGGCCCGGAGCTTTGTCGTTCTTTAACCCTTTGATTGCTGTGATGATTTCTACTTTTCGTGGAATGTCTGTATTTACATCTAGATCGTTTTCAGCCTCAGGAACATTCAATTGTGTCTCTGGTGGTTCCTTGTTCAGAGTTTCTCTGAAGTGCTCTGCCCATCTTGTTTCCTGTCCCTCTGCTGTCGTGATGAAATTACCTTGCTTATCTCTTACTAATGTAATATTGTTTGCACCTCGTTTTCCGCTGATGAATTTAGTTATTTTGTATACTGTGCTTTGTTCATTTCTCAGTGCTGCCTCCTCTGCCTGTCTTGCAAGATCGTCTAGGAAATTCCTTTTGTTGGCTCGGGTTTGGCGTTTAACTTCCCTGTCCAGCTGACTGTACTGTTCGCTATATAGTTGCTTTAGCCTGGGGAATTTCGCTTCAGTTTTCTTTCTTTTCATTTCCTTTCTCATCTTTATGGTGTTTAGTGTTTCTGGTGTTATCCAGTCTTGCTTCTTCCTTTCCTGGAATCCCAAGCATGATTTAGACACACATAAAGGTATGTTTTTCTGTTGTCTGGTGTTCTTCTTCTAGTTCTTTATTTCTTACGAGCGCCTGAAAACATACCTTTATGTTTGTCTAATATTAATTTTCTGCTTACAGGCCTCGGGTTTCCCTTCCTTATGTGTTATTAATGTTCAAACAGTATTATGCGCAGTGTTCAGTGTAGAAGTATTTTCCAGTGCGGGTTATTTCAAAGATGTACAATTACTGCTGTATATACTGCACTTGCTCCAGTTGATAGAACTCGTTGAATGTAATGCCCATAAGCGATTTGAAATCCCTATAACTTAGATAGACTGTTGACAGTTGTCTCAGGATACTGATTGCTGTCTGATCTTGACGATAACGCTGATAGTCTTGACTGCTGGCAGCATATGATGCTACTTCTATAATATGCCCTCTTTGCAAAATTATCTTCTTGCTAAAGTAGGCTTCGTGCAATACATTTTTGAGTGACTTGAATGACTGATCGTTTAAATATACGAATAAAAATGTTGGCACTCCTGACATGTACACACGTGGACTTGTGATATGATTCGTTCTAGCTTAGGAGGCTGTGATGTCATGTCTGCTAATTCTGCTATCCGGACGTAGACTTTCTAGATTCTTTCCGATTAGACGCCAAACACTAAATGTTTAGACTATGATTTCTGCGGTACTTCTTGAAGCAAAATTATAAGTTATCCAGTAATTTGAATTTAAAACTAAGGACAATGGGGATAAATTAATAAGTTTCTGTGGCATTAACAACCTGGTCATTGGAACACTTTTCCCACACAAAGAAATTCACAAATTAACATGGGAATCACCAAATGGTCGGGACAGAAACCAGATAGACCACATTATGATTAATGGTAGATGGAGACATGCATTACAAGATGTGAAGGTAAGAAGAGGTGCGGATGTGGGAAGTGATCACCATTTAGTAGTAGCAAAACTAAAAGTGAAACTAAGAAGGGCTGGACCAACTGTAACTACACAGAAAAGGTTTGACATCAGCAAATTGAAGGACCCCCCTTACCAGAAAAGCTTTTGCGGCTGACATAAAGAAACGATATCAATTTGCCAAAAGTCAGGAAAAGACATTGACTGATGATATAGACCAGAAATTCAACACCATTTCAACAATATATATATATATATATATACACTGCTATACCTGTCTCTAATTGTCTACTAGAATCTCGCCGAATAGTTTTAAAACCATTACGTGCAATGTCATCGTCAGTTATTTTCTCATTCAGGCGACGTTCTGAAAGCCCAAAAACATGGAAATTTTGATTGAGAACTTGTGCGAGTTCTGGAAGTTTACCTAAAAGATGATTTACGTTCAGATGGCCAAGTCGCAAACCATTCATGGTTAGTAATTGTTCATAAGTAGCTGGCATTTTTTGTTATGCAAATAGAAAAGTAAATAACTACTAAATTTCATAAAGTTTTACCAAAAAAAGGGAAATTAATGGTCGCAGTAAATAAGTGCGAAAGTTAGAAAACTAATTACAAACAATTCAGCTAACTGAATTACGTCAAGAATGGTTGAAAAATGTCACAAAACAAGAGCACATAGATAGACAGACAGTGTTAAATATATATATATATAAAACAACACTCTACAGTTGCTGGTGTTACAGAGACAACTTGTGAGGCCAACTGTCACTGTTAATGTGGAGGAGAGGGTTGTTGAAAATAGAAGTGCTGTGGATTTGGCCGTGATAGATGATGTATTTGGTAGAAAGTGTTTGCGGTATGTTAAGGTACTGTTGTTGAATGAGTGGGGTATTCCTTCAAGTACGACCTCCAAGTGTACGGTACGTAGTCCAAGAGTCTTTGTTGATGTAGGAAATGATGAAAGGCTGGGTGTGTGGGTTGATGTGGGAAAACCTGTGACGACAGCGATGAGGAGTGATCTCTCATTTGTGTCTGGGACGACAGCGGAAATGGTGACATTTCTGTGGATGAAGGCTGAGCAGATTGAATGGGATCACTTACAGACCTTTGGGAATGGAGTGAGTCAAGTCGGTGTTGTCGAGGAGGGTCGTCTGTCGTAGAATGTTGCTGAATGCAGACATTGTTGGATTCCTGCACATATGTGGTTCTAACAAGGGGTATGACTTGATGATCCTGATTGTCCGATGATGTTGTGCAGCTGGTGTTTAAAGTTGTGGGTAGTGATGGAAAATGAAGGTCATAATTGGCATTAGAGGAGTAGCTATTTATATTCACATGGCGTTTGGAAGGATATATGGATGCTGATGTGCGAGTTGTGTCTTTGGGGGTGCTTTCTGGATATATTTGTCGCCAACATACTGGTCCCATGACTGTGTAATGTAATGTCGCCGCTATAAAGATGCTTCCTGGGGGCTCCAGATGTGGCAAGGAAGATCAAGTTGTGATCTATGAAAACACGTTAATTTCTGAGGCAGTGTTTTTTAAGTTTAGCATTGTTAGTTTCAACACATTTGCGGTAATGGGCACGGACAGGAGGGATAAATTATGGAATAGGGACCGGAATATGAATGTGATCTCGTTTAGGTCTGTCTGTGAGAGTTCAATATCTTTTATTGAGTCTAACCGACCTATGTGCACAGTTAATCTAGTTACAGAGAGATCAGGCGAAAAACGTCAGGAGAGTCAGTAGGTCGTGAGTTGATGCCCAGTTCTCGAAGCGAACAGACACAGAATCTGTATCACCAGTTTCTAGTTTTGATTGTTGAAGCTCCTTCATGGTTTGGTCCCCAAAGATGAGATGTCTTCTTCTGTTCGTGTGGGTGCCAGTGATAACAGCTGTTGCTTCCCTTGTTCCAGTTGTGCTGTGACTGGTAGAAGTCTTGTGGTGCACGCTGGCAGCTGCCGGTCGAAGTGGCGGATGGCGATTTTAAATTTTGACCGGAATTCTACAGACATTGACTGCAGGATTTTACGGAGTGTCCAGGGATCGTAGTTCAGAATGTAATATTTGTTGCTGGGGTCGGACGCTGTCCGAACGTTTTTGTTTGTGACCCAATTTGTTTGTATGCTGCTGTGTAGTTTGCTCCTGAATGTGAGTTTTGCTGTTTTCGTAGCGACTTTTTAGAGACATGTGATCAGCCTGAAGCTGTTCATAAGATTTTTTTTATACTGCTCAATTCAGCTTTCAGTACCTCCATCTCAGATGTTATTTTTGTATACATATCATCATGTGGTGAGTGTATAGTTTGCTTGCGTGGTGTCCTTTCTAGACTACTATCAAGTAATCCTATGAATGAATTATGCTCTGTAATGGTAGATCTTTGATGTAACGATGTAACGGAAGGCGTGCCTTGTTCCATCTGTAGTTGCTTGTCATACTCCTGAACGAATTTCGCGGATGATTTCATATCAGAGACAACGGGAAAGGAACAATAAGTAAGGGCTAATTTCTAGGCATTGGAAGTGGTTGGTGCATTGTTGATAACAGCTGTGGAAGTTATGGCCATTCGACTGACTCCAGCAGTCGTTGCTGTTTCCCATAAATGATTCAAATCTTTATGGATCCACTCTTTTACTTCAGTCTCTGAGCCTTGAACCATAACTTTGTTCGAAGTATTGTAGAAATGGAGAAAAACGTGTCCTGTAGAAAGGGCATCTTTGACATGAGCACCATTATCCGTATTTATCTTGGGAGTCTTTCACAGTGTAGCTGCTGTGGCTCGTATCTTTCACCAGTGTATAGACTTGGCACGTGTATCCTTATTTATTTATTTTATATGTTAGCTTTTGCTTTTGTAATAAAGTGTTTTATTAACTTTTGTATTTCTGATGGGATCTTAGTGCCTACGAGATTTTCTACTCTCATTTCTACCTTGTGGTTACTACTGTATGTCTTAATGTTTTGCCTCTGCTGGTCATATTTTTTGCAGTCCACCAGAAAGTGTCTCGTTGTGTTTGGTTCTTGACACTCTTCGCACGTGGTTCCTCTATCATGAAATATCCAGTTCCAAGCTTGAGCCTCAGCAATTTTTTATTAATTGGTATTTTTAGTTCATCTTTTATCTGACATTTTCTGCTTGTTTTTTTTTTCAGGATTGTATATGAGTGTCTTGCTTTTTTACTTTGGTCCCATGCTGTTATCCACTCTTTAGTTATTGCTTGAGCAATTAAGCTCTTAATTTCAAACTTCCCTAAGCCTACTTCAATTTTGTTATAGCTAGTTCTTCCCCCTTTGGCTTCTTTGTCTGCAAGCTCATTTCCTACTATCCCCACATGTGATGGTATCCATGTTAGTGTTACACTGCATCCTGTAGTGTGCAGATATGTATTGACCTGTAGTATTTCCTCTATAATATCTGGCCTGCTACATTCATTTCTGTTTCTGAAAGCTAGTACTGATGAAAGGGAATCTGTGAGAATAGTTACTTTATTTGGTGGGTTTTCTGCAGCTATTTCTAAAGCTTTTAGGATTGCCACTAATTCTGCTGTAAAGATGTATTACCTGTTACTTTGTATCTTTCATACATTTTTATTTTTGGTATTGCTATTCCTGCTCCTAATTGTTCTTCTTCATCTTTTGACCCATCTGTATATATAGTTAGGCTATTATTTATATACCGTTCTATGTACTCTAGTGCTTTACTTTTTGCTAAGATTATGTCGTTAGATTTAGATTTGCTTATGATCTTTGATAGGTGGGAGTCAGTTTCTGGCACTTTTAGTTCCCATGGTGGGATCTTTGCTTTATACTGAGCACTACTGTTTATCATATTAAATAGGTTTGGGTGTTCATCCACTTCATCCATTGTTTTCCACCCTGACGGGTATCTATTATGGTTTAGTGGTATGTGGCCTATGTACTGGTTACCACTATCAAAGGTTTTATGTGCTGGGTGAGTTGGATCTTTTGCCACTCTTGCCCAGTAGCTGAATCTCAGATCTTTTCTCCTTAGCTCCAGGGGTATAATGCCTAGCGCTACTTCTAATGCCTCTGCTGATGTTCCCTTTGAGGCACCTGCTATTATTGACAGTACCTGGTTTTGGGCTGTGTCTAGTTTTTTTTTTCCTTATTGCTCGGGGCGGCTGATGCATAGACAACACTGGCATAGTCAAGTTTGCCCCTAATAAATGATTTATAGAAGGTTAACATTGTCTTATTGCATATGTTAATATCACACTCTGGTTGTGGTTTGTATATTGTAGTGTCACTAATGGTGCTGAGGGCGTGTCTGCATTGAGAACCTGGTCTTCTTTTTCACCACTTTAGAAGTATTTAAGACGTAGTCCTTTTGTTTCTTTCTGCTCGGTCGAGTGGTGGTGACCGAGTTTACATGTGGTATTGTGAATGTTTATTGAGGGTATCGCGGAGGAAGAAGGTGATTAGCTTTGTTCATGGCCGGTAATCACCGCTGTGGCGTGTCGACTTGGGTCGCCGGGTTTTATTTTTATGGGAGATTCTCAAAAAGGCTCCATGCTATAGACACTGGAGACCTGTAATAAAACAACTCGGTGGTTCGGTCATTATTGGGTACTCAACTATTCGTGGGTGGCCAGCTACCCATTAAACAATACTGGAAGTTTTGATGCAAAACAGCACAGTGTCTTATAACCATAAATCCATTTTAGAACAAAATCTAATATTACTGTTCATATTGACACCACAAAAGTGATTTCATGACAAAGATTGATAAATAAACAGATATTAGACATAGCATATATGTTATATACATACTAATGAGAAGATGTGGCAATCAATACAGTTTATACTTATTGTTTATTACATCTTCTTCTTCTTCGATCCTTAACCACCGACCGTCAAAGCAGTCAGTGGCCATCACGCCTAGTGGCGTCTTGTAGGGCAACAACAAATTGATTCCACTTTGCACGGTCGGTGGCCATCCTCGTACAGTGCCCCAACTCTGGTTCATTCTTTGCATCTCAGCCTCCACAGTCCTCCGCCAAGTTGTTTTTGGTCGGCCTCTCTTTCGCTTTCCTTCAGGGGTCCAAAGCATAGCTGTTCTTGTGATGGCATCAAGGTCTCTTCTGAGGACATGACCAACCCAGCTCCAGCGTCTGCCAGCTATGATGGTATGCATGTCCTCTTGCTTGCTACGAGTAAGCAGATCTTGGTTGGTGATGGTATTCGGCCAAAAGATTCTGTGAATTTTTCTTAGGCATGTTGTGTGAAAAGAGGACAATTTTGACATTTCCTTCTCTGTGACTCTCCAGCATTCCGCACCATAGAGAAGCACAGAAAGCACGCAACTCTGGTATAATCTTAATTTTGTGCTTGTGCTGTATTGGGAGGACTTCCAGATGTTATTTAGGCTAAAGAAGGCTGTTCTTGCCTTATTCATTCTGATGTTGATGTCTTTGCCTGCCCCACCGTCTGGTGTTACTATGCTTCCTAGGTATGTGAAGGTATCTGTCTGTACGAGTTGCTGATTCCTTACTGATATGGGCTCAGGGTTGCTCACATTGAGCGTCATGACCTCAGACTTCTTTAAATTGATGTTCAAGCCCACCTGCTGGCTAAATTTATTAAGTCGATCCGTTTTTTCCTGGATGTGTTGATGTGAATGTGCCAGCAGTGCAATGTCATCTGCATATTCCAGATCTTCCAACGTTGAAAATGTAGTCCATCTTATTCCTCTTGGACTGCCCTCTGTTGTCTGGCGCATCACCCAGTCTATGACTGTTAAAAATAGAGTGGTTGATAAGGGGCATCCCTGTCGTACTCCTGTCTTCACCTCGAAGGTTAGGTTGCTCTGCCCAACACTACACGTAAAGTTGGCATAGAGGCTTTTTATGATTGACACTATGCAGCTTGGAATTCCATAAGCCCTCAGTATTTTCCATAGACTGTCCCTATGTATGCTGTCAAAAGCCTTTTCAAAATCAACAAAATTTATGTAAAGCTGTCTTTGCCATTCTGAGCACTGCTCTATAATGTTCCTGAGAGTGAATATATGGTCTACACATCTTCTGTTCTTTCTAAATCCTGCTTGTTCTTTCCTCAGTTTGTAGTCTACTGCCTTTGAAATTCTCTGTATAATTATCCTGCCTAGTATTTTGCTGGGAACTGAGAGAAGAGTGATTCCTCTCCAGTTATTGCAGTCTGAAAGATCTCCCTTCTTGGGCAATTTGACAATTATTCCTTTGTTCCACTCTGATGGTGTTGTCCCCGTTTTCCACACTTGTGCAAATAGTGGTTCTAATAGTTCTGCTGCTAGCTCAGGGTCTGTCTTAAATAGCTCTGCATTTAAATGGCCCGGAGCTTTACCGTTCTTTAACCCTTTGATTGCTGTGATGATTTCTTCTTTTCGTGGAATGTCTGTATTTACATCTAGATCGTTTTCAGCCTCAGGAACATTCAATTGTGTCTCTGGTATTTCCTTGTTCAGAGTTTCTCTGAAGTGCTCTGTTTATTACATAGTTATTACATAAAGCAACATGACGTAGTGATGTCCTTAAAATTAGAAATCACCAAACTTGCTTGGACAATTTATTTTTATATAATGAAAGTAGACAAGCGTTGCGTTAAGGAAGGGAAATCCGAGGCTTGTAAACAGTAAATTAATATGAGACAAACGTAAAGGTATGTTATCAGGCTATTACAACATCATTTGTACAAGAAGTATAACAGTTATGTAGGCTTGAATTTCTTTGCAGTCGACTTTCATCGGTGAATGGCATGTTGTACATCGCGATGAAGCATCCAACAATAATCGGCAAGCATGGTCACACTCCACCGTCCTTGATAACGTGACTCCATTACGGCGATATCTTGATGGAATCGTTCTCCATGTTCATCGCTGACTTCGCCAAGGTTGTCAGGGGAAAAGTCAAGATGCGAATCGAGCAAATGGATTTTGAGAGACATGTTACAGCCCATAATTCTGTATGCATCTATGCACTGCTTAACAATATGCACATAGTCGACAGATTTGTGATTTCCCAGAAAGTTATCGACGATCGATTTGAATGCCATCCATGCGCGAAGTTCACTACCATGTAACAAGTTCTCGAATTGTTTGTCTGCAATAACGTTCCTAATCTGAGGTCCTACAAAGATACATTTATCTTTTCATCGCTAATTTGCGGAAACTTTTCTCGAAGATAAGTGAAAGCTTTGCTCGTTTTATCTAACGCTTTTACGAAATTCTTCATGAGCCCCAACTTTATATGTAACGGTGGTAAAATGATGATGTCTTTGTTAACTAATGGCTCGTGTATTACATTTTTATGCCCGAGCTGCATACGATCCCTGAAAGGCCACACCTTTCTTGCATAATGTTCCTGTCTGTTGCGGCTGTCCCATTCACATAGGAAGCAACAAAATTTAGTATACCCAGTCTGCATGCCCGTGAGAATTGCAATGACCTTTAGGTCTCCACAAATCCGCCATTGGTAGTCATTGTACTTTTTTTTTGCCAAAAGTATAGCCATATTGTCATAAGTTTCTTTCATATGAACAGAGTAGGCGACTGGAATTGATGAAAATAAATTTCCGTTATGCAATAACACGGCTTTTAGACTAGTCTTGGAAGAGTCGATGAAAAGTCGCCATTCGTTGACTATGTGCTCATGACCGAGGTGCACCATTAGACCTTTTACATCTTTGCAATAGCAAATGTCATCATCCATCTCAAAGTATTGAACAAGTTCTCTGTGTCTATGACGAAATTTAGATATCGGAGTATTGGGCGCTAAAAGATTCCATTCTTTGAGTCGCGAACCGAGTAATTCCGCTTGTCCTTTGGTAAGAGCGAGATCACGTATTAGATCTGAAAGTTCTGAATGGTTAATTAAGTGAAACCATCATTCACCGGTGTATAATCCGAGTCAGAATTAGTTTCTAAAGCAGGTAAACTATCACTTTCTGATGGTTCATTCATGTCCAACGGATATTGTTCTGGTGGAACTGGGATCGGACACGTGATTGGATCATGAGGCACTGGTTTCGAAACCGATTCAATATTTGGATAAACCACAGACTTTCTAGTTTTAAAAGTGAAACCATGGATATTTGTCAAGCAGAAGTAACAATCAGTAGCGTGATTTGTCGGTTCACGCCATATTACTGGCACTCCAAAAGGCATCGACTTATGCTTCTGCGATTTTCGTAACCAACCTGCCAATGTATTTGCACAAGTCGAACAAACTGCATTTGGCTTCCAAGATTTATTTGCATCATCAACTTTCGAATCGAAATAAAGTTCATATGCTTTCTTTAGCAATGGTGTAAAGTTTTTCTGGTGAACACGATCGGTAAAATATCCGCACACGTAACAGAACAGATCAGCCGAATTTCCACAACTTCTAGAAGCCATATTTCACTCAGAATTATTTCAAAATACAGTAACTATTTGAAATATAACGTAACATATGTCATGCATCTTTTAGCAGTATAAAATGTAGAATTATTTTGCATTTTATTAATTTTTATAAAGTTATATAGTAAAAATGAAACGGAGCAAATAACGGTTTCCCAAAAATATATTTATTCTCAAATATCTTAAGAACCCGACGTGATAGAGATAAACGGATTTCAAATTTGAAATCAGCGCAAGAAACTGACCTAAGAACACTTATTCTTATATAAGAAAGAAAAATGTTGTTTGTCAGTGTTATCAACATTTTGTTTCAATGACTGTGCGCCAGGTTAGGTTATATTATTTTCAATTCATTTTTTTAAATTTCATTTTACTTACATTGCTGTGAGCTTTAGTTCAAATACTTTTTTTTTTTAAATCCATCGGCAATTGGGCTTCAGCCCTTCGGCCCAATGACATGAAACAAATTTCATGGCATTGCGAAGCTGGGGAGCCTGTGGATTTTCCTTCACACCCGGTCAGGAACCAGATGTCCGTGCCATCTCCGCTCCTTCCCATCTACAGAGGGTTTGTGCTCAGGAGCCGCTCGGGTTATTCCAGTCCCCTGGTTGAAGGCACTGCTTCAAAGAAGACACTCCCTCAAATGTGTTCGCCAGGGCGCGAACCTGGATCAGTAAATCGCCAGCGCAGTGTGGTAACCATTACGCCAGCGCGGCTCCCATATATATATATATATATATATATATATATATATATATATATAGATATATATATATATATATATATATATATATATATATATATATATATATATATATATATATATATATATATATATATATATATATATATATATATATATATATATACATACAGACACACACAAGCCTTACATACGATAATTTTATCATTGACTTTGTTGGACTGTCAATGTCTATAATATATATTGAGATCGTTCTTCAAACGCCAGCATGGGACCGAAGACGCAGCAAAAGTAATGAATGCAATCAGCGACCCATAGCTTGACTGCTTGCGTCAGGGTCAGCGAACCAGAGCTTACCAAGGCCCTACTCCACCTACAAGTGGTGGTCCTGGAAACAGGCTGCATCACTGCAGTCTGGCTGAGACAGTAGGGATCGAAGAGGGAAGGCAAACCCGGTCCCAAAAAATTCCGTGCTGAAGTCGGATCTGTCGTTACCATGAGTTATATGCCTATGTATGCAGGGCCGTAGATAGGACTTTATTTGGGGGGGGGGGGGTAAATACAATAAAAAAAATTTTTAATGCACTATTTTATTTTGGTACCGGTACAGTATAATTTCCCCCCTAGGGGGGGGGGAATGGGGTTTGAAAACCCCCCCCCCCCCCCGTATCTACGGCCCTGAATGCATGGTAATATGTTTTAAGAATATCGCACGAAGAAGGGAAATAGAAACGGGCGTAAAGGATTTAAAAACAAAAGACTATGAAAGGCCTTTAGTGAATCGCTAACGATTTGCAAGAAGTTGTTGAACAATCTACGAGAGTATGTTCCATAGGGAGTTGAAGGGTAATAAATGAATGAAATATATCTTACTTATATATATATATATATATATATATATATATATATATATATATATATATATATATATTATATATATATATATATATATATATATTATATATATATATATATATATATATATATATATATATATATATATATATATATATATATATATATATATATATATCGCTTTACTAAAGCATGCAAGGACTTTGGCCTCACAATAAGTCTAAAGAAAACGAATGTGCTGAGGCAGGATGTGGGTGCTGCACCAGTTATCACTATCGATAACTATGAATTGGCAGTGGTGCACCACTTCACATACCTAGGGTCTACCATCAATGACAAACTCTCACTGGATACAGAAATCGACAGCCGCATTGGCAAAGCTGCAGCTACCTTTGCCCGCCTCACATCGCGTGTTTGGGGGAACTCTAAACTCACAATGAAGACCAAAGCTGCGGTATATAATGCCTGCGTCACCAGCACACTCCTATATGGCAGCGAGACCTGGACGACCTATGCTAAGCAAGAAAGAAGGCTCAATACCTTCCATTTGCGGTGTCTACGCCGCATTCTCGGCATCTCGTGGAAAGATAAAGTGACAAATGTCGAGGTGTTGTCACGTGCTGGCCTTCAAAGTATGTATACGCTTCTTAGACAGCGCAGACTTCGCTGGCTTGGCCATGTTCGCCGCATGGAAGATGGTCGCATCCCAAAAGATATCTTCTACGGACAATTAGCAGATGGCAAGAGAACAGTTGGGCGACCACAGCTGAGGTTCAAAGATGTGTGCAAGAGAGATATGAGGGCACTGGACATGGATCCAGCAACACGGGAGGATGAAGCTGCCGATCGCACTAAATGGCGATGCTATTTACGGCGCCACCTCAGATTGGGCGAAGAGAGGCTCACACAAGAAGCAGAGGTGAGGAGAAAACGTCGAAAGGAGCACCAGGAAAATAAGCAGCTGAGGGCTGTCACCTCAGGGGCGCATTCCCATAGTCAGTTATGACTGAAGGGGCTATTATTATATATATATATATATATATATATATATATATATATATATATATATATATATAAATATATATATATATATATATATATATATATATATATATATATATATATATATATATATATATATTGCTTCTCATATATTCTAAATGCACACTTTTAAATTAAAAATAAATAAAAAGAGATGATACAGGTCTGCAGCATATATGAACAATGGGAGTGCCGCATTTCACGTTAGTTCCTGAAGGTAATCATAATGAAGTAGATTATATTACTCATAGCGCTTCGTGTGTTTCTTAGAGAAAATATTACGTTGTAGACTTGTAGGGGTTTTGCTTTTCAGTGGTTATTTAACCGTGTGCTGTTATTTAATTGTTGAAATTATTATTTAATTTCTGTAGTTTCAATATTTCAGTTTTTTTACTTAAAAAAAAAACAAACCTCCAGACTATGTTAATGCTATGGGATCTATAAAAATCCCATTAAATGTGTATTAACATTTGTATTACTTTTAATAGATTTTTTCCCCTACCTCTGCTGTTTCCGAACAAGCATTTAGTCTTTTAATAATTTTAATTTCATTGCCTCATTGAAAAAAAAATTGGGTATAAAATGGACAAATGGAAAATTCCTGGGGGACCTGGATTTCGCAGATGATGTAGCATTCTTAAGTTCAACACCAAGACAATCCCAAGAAGCAATAAATAATTTGTGTCATCTCTCGGTTAAAATTGGTCTCCAAATAAATGCCTCTAAAACTAAAGCTATGAACTTTTCTAACGAGACCTTTGATATCATCTTGAACGGGGAAAAACTACAGAAAGTTGAAAGTTTCAATTATTTAGGCAGTAAAATGACTCAGGATGGTGACACAACAAGAGAAATCCATACTAGA
The DNA here is from genome assembly GCA_024509875.1 of Oreohelix idahoensis. Lineage (NCBI taxonomy): Eukaryota > Metazoa > Mollusca > Gastropoda > Stylommatophora > Oreohelicidae > Oreohelix > Oreohelix idahoensis. The sequence goes on from JAMPIV010001636.1 coordinate 79,068, forward strand.
ATTGCTTTGGCAGCTAGCGCCTTCAATAGATTATCTAACATTTGGAAATTACGATCATTGAATATACATACCAAGCTTCGTCTGTTTAATTCAAATGTTATCTCAGTGTTAACATACGGCTGTGAGAGTTGGAAAATAACAAAATCATTGGAGAACAAGCTGAATACATTCGAGAACAAATGTCTTAGAAAACTCATGTAAACATCAGTTGGAAAGAATTCAAGACTAATCGACAAATAAGAGAAGACTCTAGGCAGAAATATGTCTCCGACTATATAAGGAAAAGACGATGGTCATATATCGGTCATGTCCTACGAATGCAAAACAACAGAATACCACTACAGGCGCTCACTTGGGTTCCAGAGGGTAAGCGGAAAAAAGGAAGACCAAAAGAAACACTCAGAAGAACAATAATAAGAGAAGGAAGAACGTTGGGCCTAAATAATGTGCAAGAGCTAAGAGGAGTGGCGTCACAACGAACAACCTGGAGAGCACTGGTTTCTGCCTTATGCGCCGTGTTTGGCGCTTAAAGAATTTATTATTATTATTATTATTGAAAAAAAAAAAATGAAAAAAAACCGAGATAGGTTTAGTTGTGGATTAACGAAGTCTTCCGGGACACTTCTAAGGTAGCGAACACAACAAACAGAACATGGTGAGTTACGCTCGACAAATTTCCTTTAACCTTTCATGTAACAAAAAGAGCTGCCGGCCATATCCGTTATCAACAATCACACGTTAGATCTAACTGATAATTTCTGTACTCGTTAATTTTATAAGTATTTATAAACTTGCCTTGAAGAGCTATAGTCACACTAGGCCTACAAATAATTGCGAGAGTGACCAGTTTTCGATTGAATTCTGTACCGTTGACGTTTCATTGCTTGTAGCTCAGTTTGGCATTTAGTAGGCCCTACACAGTTTCTGATATTCGTATGATAACATAATAAATTAGTTTGGGTGCCTTTTGAGGACCAATCAGTCCCAGTATATAACCTCACAATGGAAACGACCACACGTGGATTCTTATGTCAACATCCTGAACAGTGAGTGGGACGTGTGTTCGATACGGCCTTAAAAAATAATTCAGAGACGCAGTAACAAGGGGCTAATCCTGATCCTAACCCTAACGACTTGAACGATATATGTGGATGACATGTAACACATGTTCCATAATTTTTCAAAACCTTAACTTGAATAAACTAGAAGAAAACAGTGGTTGCTATCTGCATAGAGCTTTGAGCTTGACTGGTATTTGTAATGGCCATTTGCGTTTTCTGTTTTCCTTAGGCTATATGTCGGGCACTCCTGCAACTGATATTGGGCAGTCATTTTGTCATTGCAACAGGTAGCCTCAGTTGAAATGAAGAATGGTGCGGCTTGTGTTCTTGTTTCATCTTTTAACTCCCCATATGCCTTCAACAAACACATGCCATGTCTTCCTGTCACATGCCATCAGTTCAAGGTCTTTTCCATGTCTTCTTCATGTCTGTTTCCAGTTCTCTTTTCTATGTGTTCTTTGGTCTTACTCTGGGGATTCCAGAACAAGGACTGTCTGATAATGCTGTGAACAGGCTTTCTCAATGTGTGTCCTGTCTTATCCGTCTTCATAATCTTCTTTTCATTTCTTGTTCCACTGGAACGTGTCACCTATTCCAAGTTAGTGATCTTGTCATACCACTTAAATCTTTTTATTTTACACAAGCATCCATTTATGAAAGTCTGTAGTGTGTTTGATTTTTCAAGTACCATGCCTAGTGGTGTAGGAGATCGTGTCTCTACACAACTTTCTGTCTCTAGTACAATTTATCAATTCTGCTGTTGACTTCTTTCCATGCCACAATGTCAAACTGTCTTTGTCTTACCCTTCCCCTGTCTATTTTTCCTTCAATCTTACCTGTTGTTACCGATATATTCCACCTTTCCTCTTTTCATAACATGCCCAAAAAAAGTGAATTGCTTCTTTCTAACTTGTCAAATAAGTTTCCTTTGCGCATTGGCCCACATGCCACACCCCGTTCCACTGTTATTCATTTAAACCCCTACATTCATTGACAGTTCCTATATTCAGTCTTGTGTCCTTCACAGAGTGTGATGATGGCTACTTGTTCTCATCTGGCAATTTTCATCATTTTTATGTTGGCCTGACCACTCTGTCTGCCATTTGTTCCTCTTCAAAGTATTCCCAAATGGTATCCCATGAAAAGATTATTAATTGTGGAAAACACATACACCTTATAGTGGAATACAGAATTAGTATATTAAACAATTTGCATCATTTCATATTACACTGTACATATATATATAAGCAAGGGTGAATGCACTTTAGATCTAAATACAATTTTTCATGAATTACACTAATAGGAAGAGAGATAGGAATTGAAAAGTGTGGTGCTGAGCAATGATACTGACTTCTTTTAAGGGTTACAAAGCATAGAACAGCGTGCTCTGGGCACTTTTATTAACCTGCATCTATCTGTGTAGCAACATAGAAAGGTCCAACTTGTTTACAAACACATGTACTTCGTTCAGTAACTTTGAACTCCCCTCATATTTCCTTTGGCTGCAGCTTCCTCTGCTTCCCTTGCCATCTCTTCAATATACTTCCTCTTGTCTCTTTTGATGTTTCTTCTTACTTCTTTGTTTGCTTCTATGTACACTTCATGAGCCTTGGCTTTGGAGCTTCTGGTTTTCTTCTTTGATCTTCTTTGAATGTTCCTGAGGCTGAAAACGATCTAGTTGTTAATACATACATTCCACGAAAAGAAGAAATCATCACAGCAATCAAAGGGTTAAAGAATGGAAAAGCTCCTGGCCATGATAACTTAACTTCTGCTGTTATCCATGCTTTGTGCTGATGTTCTCTTTTTCTCAGTACTTCTTCACATGTCTCGTTCCATATATTTTTTACTAGTTGGCAGTGGTCTTCCATATCTGTTTTATCTTCCAGCTGTTGGAGTACTTGGTATTTGTTGGATCTTCTTCTTTGATCTTTAGCTGCCGACCGTCAAAGCAGTCAGTGGCCATCACGCCTGGTGGCGTCTTGTAGGGCAACAACAAATTGATTCCACTTTGCTCGGTCGGTGGCCATCCTTCGTACAGTGCCCCAACTCTGGTTCATTCTTTGCATCTCAGCCTCCACAGTCCTCTACCAAGCAAGAGGACATGCACACCAGCATAGCTGGCAGACGCTGTAGCTGGGTTGGCCATGTCCTCAGAAGAGACCCCGATGCCATCACAAGAACAGCTATGCTATGGACCCCTGAAGGAAAACGAAAGAGAGGCTGACCAAAAACAACTACAGAAAGAAATGGAAGACACACCTAGATATGATCTTATCATAGTAATGGGAGACCTCAGTGCGAAAGTTGGATAAACACACAATACATATAATGAAAGAGTAATGGGGAAATGCGGCAGCGGAACAGCAAACAAAAATGGTGATAAATTATTAAGTTTCTGTAGCATTAACAACCTGGTCATTGGAGGAACACTCTTCCCACACAAGGAAATTCACAAATTGACATGGGAATCACCAAATGGTCGGGACAGAAACCAGATAGATCACATCATGATTAATGGCAGATGGAGACATGCATTACAGGATGTGAGGGTAAGAAGAGGTGCAGATGTGGGAAGTGATCACCATTTAGTAGTAGCAAAACTGAAAGTGAAACTAAAAATGGTAGGACCAACTGTAACTACACAGAAAAGGTTTGACATCAGCAAATTGAAGGACCCCCTTACCAGAAAAGCTTTTGAGGCTGATATAAAGAAACAATATCAATTTGCCATAAGTCAGGAAAAGTCATCGACTAATGATATAGACCAGAAATTCAACACCATTTCAACAATATATAAGGAAAGCAGCAAATCATGCTTGGGATTCCAGGAAAGGAAGAAGCAAGACTGGATAACACCAGAAACATTAAACACAATAAAGATGAGAAAGGAATCGAAAAGAAAGAAAACAGAAGCGAAGTCCCCCAGGTTAAAGCAACTATATAGCGAACAATACAGTCAGCTGAACAAGGAAGTTAAACGCCAAACTTGAGACTACAAAAGGAATTTCCTAGACGATCTTGCAAGACAGGCAGAAGAGGCAGCACTGAGAAATGAACAAAGTACAGTATACAAAATAACTAAATTCATCAGCAGAAAACGAGGTGCAAACAATATTACACTAGTAAGAGATAAGCAAGGAAATCTCATCACGACAATAGAGGGACAGGAAACAAGATGGGCAGAGCATTTCAGAGAAACTCTGAACAAGGAACCACCAGAGACACAATTGAATGTTCCTGAGGCTGAAAATGATCTAGATGTTAATACAGACATTCCACGAAAAGAAGAAATCATCACAGCAATCAAAGGGTTAAAGAATGGAAAAGCTCCTGGCCATGATAACTTAAATGCAGAGCTATTCAAGACAGACCCTGAGCCAGCAGCAGAACTATTAATAATAATAATAATAATAAATTCTTTAAGCACCAAACACGGCGCATAAGGCAGAAACCAGTGCTCTCCAGGTTGTTCGTTGTGACGCCACTCCTCTTAGCTCTTGCACATTATTTAGGCCCAGTGTTCTTCCTTCTCTTATTATTGTTCTTCTGAGTGTTTCTTTTGGTCTTCCTTTTTTCCTCTTACCATCAGGAACCCAAGTGAAACTATTAGAACCACTATTTGCACAAGTCTGGAAAACAGGGGCAACACCAATGGAGTGGAACAAAGGAATAATTGTCAAATTGCCCAAGAAGGGAGATCTTGCAGACTTCATTAACTGGAGAGGAATCACCCTTCTCTCAGTTTCCAGCAAAATACTGGGCAGGATAATTATACAGAGAATTTCAAAAGCAGTAGACCACAAACTGAGGAAAGAACAAGCGGGATTTAGAAAGAACAGAAGATTTGTAGATCATATATTTACCCTCAGGAACATTATAGAGCAGTGCTCAGAATGGCAAAGACAGCTGTACATTAATTTCGTTGATTTTGAAAAGGCTTTTGACAGTATACATAGGGACAGTTTATGGAAAATACTGAGGGCTTATGGAATTCCAAGCTGAATAGTGTCAATCATAAAAAGCCTCTTTGCCAACTTTACGTGTAGCGTTGGGCAGAGCAACATAACCTTTGAGGTGAAGACAGGAGTATGACAGGGATGCCCCTTATCAACCACTCTATTTTTAACAGTCATAGACTGGGTGATGCGCCAAACAACAGAACGAACGAACAAACTTTATTTTCAAAGGGTTAAGAATTGGGCTTGCAGGCCCGTCTGACATTCTGCCCTTCTTCTCTCTCTCATCATATATACTATATCCTTTCATCCTCACATTTACTATAAGCATAATTGAAGGCATTTATCATTATAAAAGTAATATTACATTTGCAATAATCATCATAATTAAAGTACGTTTTTAACATTAAAAAAGAATAATAATAATAATAATGAATGTAAAAATAAAATAAATAAAAATAAACATTAATACATAGATAGATTAGATAGATAGATAGATAGATAGATAGATAGATAGATAGATAGATAGATAGATAGATAGATAGATAGATAGATAGATAGATAGAAAGATAGATAGATAGATAGATAGATAGATAGATAGATAGATAGATAGATAGATAGATAGATAGATAGATAGATAGATAGATAGATAGATAGATAGATAGATAGATAGATTGACTGATTGATTGATTATGGTGGTATATAATAAGAACTCGTGACATTTTGGGAGGGCAGTCCAAAAGGAATAAGATGGACTACATTTTCTACATTGGAAGATTCTGGAATATGCAGATGACATTGCACTACTTGCACATTCACATCAACACATCCAGGAAAAAATGGATAGACTTAATAAGTATAGCCAGCAGGTGGGCTTGAACATCAATCTAAAGAAGACAGAGGTCATGATGCTCAATGTGAGCAACCCTGAGCCCATATCAGTAAGGAATCAGCAACTGGAACAGACAGACACCTTCACATATCTAGGATGTATAGTAACACCAGACGGCAGAGCAAGCAAAGACATCAACAACAGAATGAACAAATCAAGAACAGCCTTTTTTAGTCTAAACAATATCTGGAAGTCCTCTCAGTACAGCACAATCACAAAATTAAGATTATATCAGAGCTGTGTGCTTTCTGTGCTTCTCTATGGTGCGGAATGCACAGAGTTACAGAGAAGGAAATGTCAAAATTGTCCTCTTTTCACACAACATGCCGAAGAAAAATTCTCCCAATCTTTTGTCCGAATACCATCACCAATCAAGATCTGCTTACTCGAAGCAAGCAAGAGGACATGCACACCAGCATAGCTGGCAGACGCTGTAGCTGGGCTGGCCATGTCCTCAGAAGAGAACCTGATGCCTTCACAAGAACAGCTATGCTATGGACCCCTGAAGGAAAACGAAAGAGAGGCTGACCAAAAACAACTTGGCGGAGGACTGTGGAGGCTGAGATGCAAAGAATGAACTAGAGTTGGGGCACTGTATGAAGGATGGCCACCGACCGAGCAAAGTGGAATCAATTTGTTGTTGCCCTACAAGACGCCACCAGGCGTGATGGCCACTGACTGCTTTGACGGTCTGCGGCTAAGGATCAAGGAAGAAGATCCAACAAATACCAAGTACTCCAACAGCTGGAAGATAAAGCAGATATGGAAGACCACTGCCAAATAGTAAAAAATATATGGAACGAGACATGTGAAGAAGTACTGAGAAAAAGAAAACATCAGCACAAAGCATGGATAACAGCAGAAGTTAAGTTATCATGGCCAGGAGCTTTTCCATTCTTTAACCCTTTGATTGCTGTGAGGATTTCTTCTTTTCGTGGAATGTCTGTATTAACATCTAGATCGTTTTCAGCCTCAGGAACATTCAATTGTGTCTCTGGTGGTTCCTTGTTCAGAATTTCTCTGAAATGCTCTGCCCATCTTGTTTCCTGTCCCTCTGCTGTTGTGATGAGATTTCCTTGCTTATCTCTTACTAGTGTAATATTGTTTGCACCTCATTTTCCGCTGATGATTTTAGTTATTTTGTATACTGTGCTTTGTTCATTTCTCAGTGCTGCCTCTTCTGCCTGTCTTGCAAGATCGTCTAGGAAATTCCTTTTGTAGTCTCGGGTTTGGCATTAACTTCCTTGTCCAGCTGACTGTACTGTTCGCTATATAGTTGCTTTAACCTGGGGGACTTCACTTCTGTTTTCTTTCTTTTTATTTCCTTTCTCATCGTTATGGTGTTTAATGTTTCTGATGTTATCCAGTCTTGCTTCTTCCTTTCCTGGAATCTGAAGCATGATTTGCTGCTTTCCTTATATATTGTTGAAACGCTGTTGAATTTCTGGTCTATATCATCAGTCAATATCTTTTCCTGACTTTTGGCAAATTGATATCGCTTCTTTATATCAGCTGCAATAGCTGTTCTGGTAAGGGGGGTCCTTCAATTTGCTGATGTCAAACCTTTTCTGTATAGTTACAGTTTGTCCCGCCCTTCTTAGTTTCACTTTCAGTTTTGCTACTACTAAATGGTAATCACTTCCCACATCCGCACCTCTTCTTACCTTCACATCTTGTAATGCACGTCTCCATCTACCATTAATCATAATATGGTCTATCTGGTTTCTGTCCTGACCATTTGGTGATTCCCATGTCAATTTGTGAATTTCCTAGTGTGGGAAGAGTGTTCCTCCAATGACCAGGTTGTTAATGCTACAGAAACTTATTAATTTATCCCCATTTTCGTTTGCTGTTCCGCTGCCGAATAATCCATTACTCTTTCATTATATATATTGTGTGTTCCAACTTTCGCATTGAGGTCTCCCATTACTACGATAAGATCATATCTAGGTGTGTCTTCCATTTCTTTCTGCACTTGTTGATAGAATTCATCCTTGACCTCTTCATCGGTGTCATTCGTTGGTGCATATCATTGTATTATTGTAGTGTTGGTGAATCTCCCTCTCAATCTTATTCTTATCAGTCTGTTATTGATGGGTTTCCATTCCAGAAATGTCCTTTCTATTCCTTTCTGTAGAATAATGGCTATACTCTCATTGCGCTGTCTATCTTCTCTTCCAGAGTAATATTTGTTGGATACTGTGATTGAAAATTTTTCTCTTATTTCCTGATTTCTTAAATATCCCACTTTATACTGCTGTCTATAGCTATATACTGTTGTAAATTTCTTGAGTTTTAATTTTGTTTTAGCCAACAGAAGATGGTGGTGTGATACCACATCTGCTCCTCTACATACTTTTACATCATGCAATGATGACCTAAACTTCTTACTTATGCATATGTGATCAATCTGATTCTCAGTTCTGTGGTCTGGTGATATCCATGTTGCTTTATGTATTCTTTTATGTGGAAATATGCTTCCTCCTACAGCTAGTTGATTGGAAGCACAGAAGTTAGCTAATAGTTCCCCATTCTCATTCATCATACCTAATCCATGCTTTCCCATGATTTCTTCAAAGCCGGTGTTGTCTGTTCATATTTTCGCGTTTATCCTGTTATGTCTTTATCTTACCATGATGTTCGCTTAAACAAAATAGAATTTTTTAGTGCTTAAGGGAAAGTCATTATTGAGTTACTTCCCTTGTTGTCTCTTTCGTCGAACTCGCGGATAGTTTTTGCGCGTTTGGGTAGTAATAGATTGTTCTTGCCAGAATATCTATCTGAAAATTGTGTCTATATCTGTGTCTTTTCTATATGTTTTTGTCTCTAGAGAGGTCAAAGGCTGTTCGGCAGATGTGTCGCGAGAGAGGTGTTTTTTTGGCTTCGCCCTGATGATGGGCTGTGTTTTTCTATGTCGGCTTGACGCCGGGGGAAAAAGATCTCAGTGGTTTTTTGATAGTCGTCTAGGCCTATCGTGTATCTTTACCCCAGTGTTCATTCTTATTGGTGCATAAAGATACTCTTTTGAACTCTCGTACGAAGCCACCGTTTTTCGATGGATGATTTGTTTATATGAAAGAAAAAACGATTTGACTTTCTTTTTTGGCAATGATGTTTTGAAACCTGTTTGCTCACGAGTGAAGCCATCTTGTTACTTTCAAGAAGAGAAAAGGGATGCCCGTATTATCGCCTGAACTGCTACACATGAGAACCATGACCATTATGTTAAGGGAATCTTCGCTAGAGCGAGATTAGGTCATTCAATATAATTCCCCATATGGAAAGTGTGTGTGTACGTCCAATAAACGGGTCCCATTGCTTGACGTGCCATAAACTCTGATATATATAAATGCCTTCTGACGCTTGCCCATGTAACATAACATTGCAAGACCATTTATCCACTGTACCATGATGTATTATGCAACCTGTAGAGCCACGTCAATTAAACCTTCACTGTGGTCGATGACTTCCAGCCATACATGAGTGTGAGAAAAGAACATTTGTCAACACCACGAACTCTTCCTATCATTCGCACATTATACACTCTATCTATGTCTGAGGATGTTCGAGCAGCATGTCTCTTGCTCAGGGCAAGGGTCTTGTATTAAGAGTTTATCAACATTTCTCCACTCATTTGGTGGACATCATTAATAAGAAAAAGATTCTTATCAGTCCCCCATCAAAATTGTGATGTCTTTTCTTTTTGTCCAAGACATTTTGTAGTCTGGTGTAAAAGTCTTCTTTCTCAGATTCTTCTTTATCATTTGTTGGTGCATAACACTGGATGATGTTTATATTTATCTGATTTAAATGCTGTTATAATTCGGGGTCCCATTGTAAATTTGCGCTTCCCTGGACAGCATTTAGAGCCTCCCTTCACTGTGGTGGGCTCTTTCTTACTCATGTGACACCAGTGATTTCTCTATGCCTAGGATATCAATCCTGTAATTTGTCATTTCTGCTGCTACTTGTGCAGTTTTCCCTTGTTCACACAGAGTGCAAACATTCCAGGTGCCAATCCTGGAGATTTTCCTAGATGAAAAAAGGTTAGTCGGCAACCCAGACTCCTTTCCAGAGGACCTTCTTCTGTCTTGGGCAGCTGAGTTGATTTATATTCTGTATTTGACTTGTCCATATTTGTTAAAGTTTTTTTACGGGATGGGGTATCCAGCCCCATGCCCAACCCTCCTTAGTCACTTTTTAAGGTACAGTGTTACTATTCTTTGCTCCCCTTTTGGGGCCCCGGTAACACACAGGTGCAATTTGTAATCAGATGTTCGTAATTTTGTCACTCACCACAGTAGATGTAATATGTTACTAATATTACATATCTGGTGACAACTAGAAGTGGCATTTAGGTGCTGCTAAAACTTGACAAAACTGAATATTAATAGGCATATTCGCTCAATAAACATACATGACATTGTCGATTTGAATCTTGCAGTTCATTCATAATTATATCATTCATTACAGCAGAAGTTATATGCTTCTTAAAATACATGTATGTGTTCAGTCCCTTGATGTTTTGACACCTTATAAGTGATAATAAGGTAACCATTTAAACATTGTGCAAACTTGCTTATGAAATGTGCAATTTATGTTGCAGTTATGTTCATGCCAGCTGATTCCTCATCTATAAATATGCCAGTTTTCAATTATATAGCATTATAGCTTAATTTGTTTGAAGAATTTTTTTTAAAAAGATCTTTGAAATGTTGGTGCTTTTTTAGAGTATTTTTAAAAAATAATAACCGATTTCTCTTTGTGGATCTAATTTTTTTTTTTTTTTTAAACACAGAAAGATGCCTTTTTTTAAGGTGCACTTATTTTAAAAATTCAAGTGGTTTTTTTTTAAAAATTGTCCATGGCTATGTAACTACTAATTACTAATTTGAAATTATTTTCCAAAACATGTTTTGTGAATATGATTTGCTCTTGATAAATCTCTTGATCTCTTAACAGATGTTACTTTTTAAACTGGTTTGAGGTAGTTTTCCTCTCACTTGCCAGCCTTTAAATTGCCACAAACAGATGATGACCATGAGGAGATGTATTTGGTAGCCATCTTAAGACCCATTTGAAACACGGCATGACAGTTAACCAGGCTACGATATGTGGACTGGACTGGAAGCTCATAATTAACCCATCAGCAACACTTCACAGCATAAACAGTAAATCAAAGAAAAACAAAGATGTTATGGGGCTAGTTGAAAGTTAGATGTTACCATTACTAACATATCATTGTTACTGACTTACTCATTGTAGATTTAAAATTTCATTGTTATATCCTCATTTCAGTTCTCAACTCAGTTGATGATTACTTAAAAACACTATTTATGAACTAATAACTGATATTGGTATTGTGAGCGTCCATTGGCAGAGTGGTTGAAGTACTTGCTTCTCAAGGCAAAGTAACTGGGTTCAAAACCATGTAACTTTATGCTCATCTACCCAGCTGTACATGGGCATCTGACTCATGATTTAGGGAAAGCAGAGACAGAAAGGAAAAGAACTGGTTACCCCACTTTATAAAGCTAAGACCAAGTATTGTGAAGTCTCAAACATTTCACTTGCCTGTGTCAGTTTCTGCTGTGGACTGCCTTTATTGGTATAGTGCACGTTTCTGGATTTCCATCTGTTCTGTCATATCTGCAAATATTTTATTCTGAAATATCTTCTTCAACCTTGATAAGTTTCTTTCTTGTAGTCTCTTTGTGATATCCTATACAATGCTCATTTTCTTTTGTGTGTTAAAATATATTGGTATCCCTGGCAATCATAACACTAAATAACAGGTCAGCATTTTTAAAAATGCAAACTAACTTAATATAAGCAAGTTAAATGTTTGCTTGATCCTGCTATATCAGTTGAGGATGTAGGGACAATAACAAGAAAGGAAAAAAGACAGCTTCTGTTAAAGATTTGAAGGATGATTCCTAAGAAGAATCCTGTGTTTCATGGGAGCAGATAAAATATCTTAAATTCATATCTCAAAGTGAGAATTAAAAATTATTACACTGAAAATTAAAGTATCTAGAATAAACTAGGCTGACTCTAACAAGACGAACCTGATTGGAAACAAATTGTCTGTCTCATTAATCTGAAATTTTTAGGATAAGCGTGAATGATAATAGTATGATATGGAGTAACTGCTAAGTAAAATGGGTGTGCCAGAAGTTACCAATTTTTAAAGCACAGTGTCTTATTGTTTTATCAGGATGTGTTCTTAATGATCCGCCGGAAGAAGTGCACCATCTTCACAGATGCTAAAGAGAGCACCACACTGGGGGAGGTGAAAAAAATAATTGAGGGCATTTTGAAGGTACCTCCTGAAAACCAGAGGCTGTTCAAAGATGACACTGTAAGTACCCAGTCATTGCTTTCCTTCTTTGTTGTTCCTATGGGTAGCTTGACTGCACTTGTATGTGTTGATGCTGAAAGCAATGCACCTTTTTCATTCAGCTTTGGAAGTCGATTTTTTATGTTTGAAATTTCGGAGCTGTTAGAATACGTAAAAAAAAAATAACAGATCTCATTTTCATTCTGTTGTTTTGAACATAAAAATGGCCATAACTTTTTTGTTTATCAACTGATTTTAACAATTCAAAAAGTATTTTGTTTTAGTTGTACTTGACTACTGCTTGACTGAAAATTCACTTCTCATTTTAAAAAATCTTATTTCTTCACGCCTATCCAACTAACTGTCTTTTGTAACGCCAGCTTATTGGCCATTTTAGATTTTGTAATTTTTTTGTTGTTTATGAAAATAATAAATATTAACAAAAATTATTTGTCAAATGGCAGTTATTGCTCATTATTTTTACACTTGTTTCATGTTAAACCAAATCTTTGTGGCCTTTATTAATTATTTATTTTCCATGATTTGCTTTCATTTGGTAATAGCTATGTAATATGAAGGATGTGGCCTCTGGTGTCTGTACATTTTTTAGGAGCATTTTCTTATATTTTCACTTTATTTACAGTGATAGTTTTTTGATGTTTCTGTACATCGGATTACTTTGATACATTATGTTTTCACCTTCTTAATCTTTATATTCAGTTACATACCAGCAGTGTAAGAACATTTATATTTATTTCATTGACAGCTGTGTGAAGATGTCTTGAAGTTTGAGCATTTATAAGTAACAGATTTATGTTGTTTAACAGCCAATGGCGGATGAACACAAGGCATTGTCAGATTATGGAATCACCAGCACAGTGGCCAGGGCACAGTCTCCAGCAACAATAGGTCTAGTTTTTAAAACAGAAGGTAAGTGCAGACTTGAATATGCATTTTTTATGTAATTAAAACTGTTCTTCTTGAGTATAGATCATCCAAAGGAATACACCACTATTAATAATATGAAGGAGGGTTTCTTAACCTGTGGTCCACGGACCCTAAGGGGTCTGTGAATGGATTCTAGGGGGGCCCGTATACATACCCTAAAATTTAAAATGTAAGATTTTTAATTGTGCTTTGATGTACATTTTTTTTTTCAAGAAGGGGTCTGTTGTCTTCATTTGACAATCAAAGGGGTCCATACAGGGCCAGATTAAGAACTCCAGAGACCCTAGGCTATTAAGATGTTTTGGGGCCCCTCTATAATCTTTTAAAAGATAAAACTAGAAGAAAAAAACTAATGAATTTCTGATAAATGTTTTTTATTAATATATAATATGTTTACAAAAAACAAGTGTTCGTTACGGCCCTTAGATTTTGTTAAAGGTAGAGGGGCCCCTGCAAAGAAATTATAATTAAAAAAAGGGAAAAGCGGGGATGTAAGTAACTAAAAAAACTAACTGTTGTACAGATGCTATTACCCTGCACGCAGGAGCATACTAACGTGCCGCTGCTATAGAGCTCTGTGCATTATGACTCCGTTGCTTTTTCTGCAGGGCCCCTGTAAGCCTGGGGTCCTAGGCCTGTGTCTAGTGGGCCTAATGAATAATCTGGCGCTGGGTCCCTAGCCTTTATCTGACAATCAAAGGGGTCTATGGCACAAAAAAGGTTAAGAAACCCTGGTATAGAGCATAAGCCGTCAACATAGGAGCTGTCCCTCAGTACAGAGTTTAGGTCACCCAGAGGTATCTGGCACGTTGTATAGAATATGGATATCTGTAGAGATATCTGTCAATGTAGGCCATAAGTCATCAACAAGAATAAGCCATTCCTCTTATGGCTTGGATTCGGTAATCCACAAAGGCATTATGGGCAACAACAAAAACAGAATTATAACATCTATAGAAAACTCAGACTGTTGAACCATCAGTGCAGTTATTATAAAGACTAACAAGAAGAACAGTTCTGCTTAACCGATGGAGTCTGACAGGAATGCCTACTCTCACCATTGTTGTTTAACATCTTTCTGGATTACTTGATGTCAGACATGCTTGATAACCATATAGGTGCAGTAAGTATGGAGGATTGTCGCATATTATGATCGAGCAGCCTAATTGTCGGAGAAATTAATTTTTAGACGATGATATATGTAGGTAAAGATGTGTAGAAAGCACATAGACCTTTAGACACTAGTTTTCACAGAGGTGAGCTAGTGTTGAGGGAAAGAGTTAACAGAAGGGCACAGGTTGGTGTCAGTGATTCTCTCACCTTTTAGACTACCAACTCTTGTATTTTTCTGGCGACGACTAACTCTTTCTTACTCAAATCTTTTTAAAGAAGAACTAGTAGTTACAAGTAATACAAGGAGGGTTGGGTATGTTTTTCTGAACTAAGTCAAACTCAGAATGATGGAGAGTTACAGAAAGTACATAATTACTTTAATTACAGTGGAAAATAAAATCAATGTTGTCATGTACTTTGAAAAGAAATACTAGGAAATGTAAAACAGACAGTTATGATATTACTTATTCAAGGATTTAGAATACTGTCAGTGTCTTTGGTTCAGATAAGAATAAGAGGCTATTGTCCTCACTGACGAGAGTTTATTCCTATGGCTATTTCTTGGAAAAGTGAATTCTGATTTTGGCCTGGGTTTTAAGTAGACTTATCTGCTTGGACTTCTCCTGGGCGTCCCAGTAGGTAGGAATTACCAACTGGAGAATTTGATTCAGTGGGGCTACAGTCCAAGAGATGACTAGGCTTTTTGTCAACCTGGTTGTGAAGTTGAGTTATGATGTTCAGGTGCTGACGAGGTGGCGAATGCTTATATGCTGTAGACTGCTCAGGGTTGCTGACTTGTGATCACCTCTAGAGGGTTTGAGATGTAAGCACTAGTTCTCTCTGTAGCATAGAGCAACTAGGCGGTTTACTCGCAACAATTGACAGCAATCAAAATCCAGAAACTGGCTAGGATTCTGCAACTTTGCTGTGTAAGATAATACGATATTAGAGTTAGCTAATTAAGCGAATACTGAGAGTTTCCTTACCGCTCAGGACTTATCCACAGCTTAAGAACTAGAATTTTAGTAGCGTTACTCTCAAATCATATATACTGTTGAGATGAGGTAGCTTGAGGCTTCTATTCTATAAGCGTGCATTCTCTTCCAACGGTTATCAGCAAGTGATTTTAAAACAGCATTTGTTCGCATGAAGTTAAGACATTTCTGATCCCCACGCCAAGTTAATTATTTCCCGTCTCTCGTTCAGCCATGCCGGAAGATTTATCGTGGCATCTTCAGTTGACCGCTGAACACGGAAATATAATCCTCTGGGAACCGCTATGGTTTCGACCAAGCGAATAAATTGTACTGACGTCCTTAAAGAAATACTTTAAGTGAATTGTAGAAGATAGCATTAGGATCGTATGGCAGAACTATTAGTGAAGACTTGAAAAACAGCGAAAGAACAGACCGCAGGTGCAAATATTTCGTAGAGAAAAGAGACAAAATGTGAAGGAATAGAAAAGTAAGGAATTTTAAAATAATCTAGACGAAACCTTCGAACACTCCGTGACAAGGATGATCAATCACCAACTTACGGTTTACCGTTGGTATATATAGGCTAGCTGGAAAAGAGCTGGAGCTTGTCACCACTGCCAAAAAATACGGCCTGAACATTGGTGCAAACAAAAACTAGGTGGTGATCCAACATAATAATGCACATTTACTCCTACAATCCATAAAGACAATAAGCAGTTATATAGAATAAGCCAGTTGTGCGGTTTTCCCCCTAAACTGAAAAAAAAGCTCTGCTTTAGGTTAGAGCTAGTTATTTTGCTGGCTTTCGTGATCTATTTTACTTTTCAGTTCATAAGTTGCTATTGTGTTCTAAAGTCCAACCATTGACTCTGAATAAGATAGAAACTCTTCAGTCAGTATTTCCCAAAATGTGATATCAATCATCAATCAATACCCTTTAGCTCCCCAAGGAGCATTGGCCTTCAACAAACACATGCCAAGTTGTCCTGTACATGTGCTATCAGCTAAGTTTCTGTCTTGGACAGCTGAGTTGATTTATATTTTGTATTGGACTTAATCCATAGTGTTTGTTGAGGTTTTTTATGAGATGGTGTAACCAGCCCCTGCTCAACCCTCCCTAGTTGCTCTTTACCTGGTAGGGTACGCTGTTACTATTCGTTGCTCCTCTTTCGGGCCCTAGTGAAAATGCGGTATGTGTATCCTATCAGGTGTGTGAAAGGGGTTCAGAGAGGAAACATCTTTTTTTTTTTAACATTATTGTACTATTTTTAGAATCTATCATAAATATCCACTGTCCTGTCAGAATTTTGGTTCATTTGTATTATTATTTCACCCGTGTGTTACTGGGGCCCGAAAGGGGAGCAAAGAATAGTAACACTGTACCCTACCAGGCATGTCGTAAAAAGCGACTTAAGGAGGGTTGGGCATGGGGCTCCAAGGAAGCACAGAAGGCACTTATAGAATGGGAAGCAATGGGACCCCGAATTATAACAGCAAGGTTTAAATCAGCCAAAAAGAAAGCAAATATAAACATCATTCAGTGTTATGCACCAACAAACGATAAAGAAGAATCTGTGAAAGAAGACTTTTACACCAGACTACAAAGTGTCTTGGACAATAAGAAAAGAAAGGGCATCACAATTTTGATGGGGGACCTAAATGCGAAAATAGGAATAGACAACACTGGCTTTGAGGAAATAATGGGAAAGCATGGATTAGGTATGATGAACGAGAATGGGGAACTATTAGCAAACTTCTGAGCTTCAAATCAACTAGCTATAGGAGGAAGCATATTTCCACATAAAAGAATACATAAAGCAACATGGTTATCACCAGACCACAAAACTGAGAATCAGATTGATCACATATGCATAAGCAAGAAGTTTAGGTCATCATTGCATGATGTGAAAGTATGTAGAGGAGCAGATGTTGTATCAGACCACCATCTTCTGTTGGTTAAAACATAATTAAAACTCAAGAAATTTACATCATATAGCTATAGACAACAGTATAATGTGGGATATCTAAGAAATCAGGAAATAAGAGAAAAATTTTCAATCACAGTATCCAACAAATACCAAGTACTCCAACAGCTGGAAGATAAAACAGATACGGAAGACCACTGGCAACAAGTAAAAAATATATGGAACGAGACATTTGAAGAAGTACTGAGAAAAAGAGAACATCAGCACAAAGCATGGATAACAACAGAAACCATTAGTAAGATAGAAGACAGGAAAAACAAGAAAGCAGATTTAAACAGAAGGAAAACCAGAAGCTTCAAAGCCAAGGCTCATGAAGTGTACATAGAAGCAAACAAAGAAGTAAGAAGAAACATCAAAAGAGACAAGATGAAATATATTGATGATTTGGCAAGGGAAGCAGAGGAAGCTGCAGCCAAAGGAAATATGAGGAACTGTACAACAACACAAAGAAGCTAACAGGGAAATATAAGCAAGCAAATGGCCTCATAAACGATAAGAATGGAAAATTGCTTAGTAATATACGAAAGGCGTTCAGAAAGTAATGCACGACATCGTTTTTCTCAGGAGCTGTTTATTCAAAAAGCATGAAATTTATACACAATTTACATGGATATGTCATTTAAATATCAGTATTATTCAACATAATCCCCATCAACTTGCACGGCTTTATGCCAGCGCGAAACAAGTGCATGTATTCCTAGCCCGTACCACATTTTGTCTTGATCATGTAGCCATTTCTTCATCATCTTCAAACCTTGTCCCACGGAGTGCATCTTTAAGTGGACCAAAGAGATGAAAATCAGAGCGTGCCAAATCGGGACTATAGGGTGGATGGGGTAGTACAGTCCAACCCAATTTGGTGATTGCTTCCCGTGTTGCCAGACTTGTGTGAGGTCGCGCATTGTTGTGAAAGAGAAGCAGGTCTGCTGGATTCTTGTGCGGCCGAACTCTGCAAAAACGTTGATTGAGTTTTTTCAATGTCTTAATGTAAGCTTGCGAATTGATTGTCTCTCCTCTTGGCATAACGTCCACAAGAATCACACCTTCAATGTCCCAAAAGACAGTGATCATGACCTTTCCAGCTGAAGGAATTGTCTTGAATTTCTTTCTTCGTGGTGATTGCGGATGATGCCACTCCATTGACTGTCTTTTTGTCTCAGGTTCAAAATGATGTGCCCAGGTTTTGTCACCTGTAACGATCTTAGCCAAAAAGTTCTCTCCATCAGCATTGAAAAGCTCCAACAATTCAGAAGAAATTGCTTTCCTTTGCAATCGGTGGTCATTTGTGAGACTTCGAGGAACCCATCTTGCGCAAACCTTAGAAAATCCGAGAGTTTTTATAACTGCATTTGCACTACCAATGCTGACTGACAGCTGTAAGGCCAATTGTTGAGTAGTGATTCGCCTATCAGTAAGAATAATGCCCTCAGCGCATTTCAACATTCCTGCGTTGGTGGCTGTGGCAGGACGTCCACAGCGCGGCTGATCAAGCAGCCCCGTATCTCCACTTCCTGATTCTTTGATTCTCTGAACCCAGCGACTGACTGTACTCCTGTCGACTGCAAAACTTCCATACACATCACATAGATGCTTGTGAATGTTCACAACAGTTTCCTTCTCTGCAACGAGAAATTCTATCACAATTCGCTGCTTATAACGCAAGTTGCTAACACGCTCCATTTCAACGGTTTAGCGCAGCCGTATAATTTGGCCGGTTGCGTTGCAATTTGGTGCACACAATTGGCACATGCCATATTTGAAGTGTGCAAAATGTCAGGCTTCTATCTTCATTATTAGCTGAGAAAAATGATGTGGTGCATTACTTTCTGAACGCCCCTCGTACAAGAACAAATGAAAAGATGGACAGAACATTTTGAGGAACTTCTCAATAGACCATCTCCAACTAATCCCCCAGACATCCAGCCAGAAGAAGAGGAGCTACAAATCAGCTGTGAACGACCAAGTAGAGAAGTAATAAAGAAATCCATATTGCTTCTGAAAGATGGAAAAGCAGCTGGTCCAGATTGCATTCCAGCAGAGGCCATCAAAGCAGATATCGACACGGCTACAGAGATGTTATATAAATTACTTGGTAAAGTCTGGGAAAAGGAAGAGATACCAGCAGAATGGAAGGAAGGATATCTGGTTAAGTTGCCAAAGAAGGGAAATTTACAAGAGTGCACAAATTATAGAGGAATAATGTTACTATCAGTGCCAGGAAAAGTATTAAACAGGATTATCCTTGAGAGATTAAAAGAATCCATAGACAAGAAACTGAGAAATGAACAAGCAGGTTTTCGACAAAACAGATCATGTACAGACCAGATAGCCACATTGAGAATAATAGTTGAACAAAGTATGGAATGGAACTCACCACTATACATCAGATTTGTGGACTATGAAAAGGTATTTGACAGTATAGACACAGAATCGCTTTGGAAATTGATGAGGCATTATGGAGTTCCCATGAAGATCATTAACTTAATAAAGAGGAGACCTATGAAGACATGACATGCAGAGTTCTTCATGAAGGACAACTTACAGAACTGTTTAGGATTAGAACGGGAGTGAGACAGGGATGCCTTTTGTCTCCATTTCTTTTCTTTCTAGCAATAGATTGGGTTATGAAAACATCTACATCACACAACAGAAATGGAATCCAGTGGAATCTGACTAAACAGCTTGATGATCTGGATTTTGCAGATGACTTGGCTCTTCTGTCCCATAACCATAATCTGATGCAAGAGAAAATGAAAATTCTCGATGAGAGGTCACAACAAGTGGGCCTGAAAATACACAAGGAAAAGACAAAGATTATGAGAATAAATGCAAGAAATGATAACAAGGTTGAACTTGAAGAAACACCACTAAAAGATGTAGAATGATACACATATCTTGGAAGTAATATAGACAAAGTTGGAGGGACAGACAGTGATATCAAAATAAGAATACAAAAAGCAAGAGGAGCTTTCATTGCATTGGGAAACATGGAGAACAAGAGAAATCAAGTCCAACACGAAAATAAGAATCTTCAACTCAAATGTCAAGTCAGTCCTATTGTATGGCTCTGAGACATGGAGAACAACAAAAACCAAAAAGCTACAGAATTTTATAAACGGGTGCTTGCGTAGAATAGAAGGACTGAAATGGTATGACAAAGTCACAAATGTGGAATTGATGACAAGAACCAGACAAGTGCCAGTGGAACAAGAGTTGTGAAGAAGACGCTGGCAATGGATAGGACACACATTGAGGAAACCTGTTGATAGCATTACAAGACAGTCCTTATTCTGGAATCCACAGGGAAAGAGAGGCAGAGGTAGACCAAAAAACACATGGAGAAGAGAACTGGATACAGAGGTAAAAATGATGAGCAAAACATGGAAAGAACTTGAGCGGATGGGACAGGAAGACTTGGCATGTGTTTGTTGAAGGCCTATGCTCCTTGTGGAGCTAAAGGGTATTGATTGATTATTATTTTATTTAAATAACGTAAATAATATTATTAATAATACAAATGAACAAATATTCTGACAGGACAGTGATAGATGATAGATTCTAAAGATAGTACAATAATGTAAAAAAAATCCTGAAATATATATTCTACGGACAAGTAGCAAATGGCAAAAGAACAGTTGACCGACTGCAGCTGAGATTCAAAGATGTGTGCAAGAGAGACATAGGCACTGGACAAATCCAGCAACCTGGGAGGATGAAGCTGCCGATCGCACGAAGTGGCGATGCTTTCTACGGCGCCACCTCAAATTGGGCGGAAAGGATCTCTCACAGCATGCAGAAGAGAGGAGAAAACGTTGAAAGGAATACCGGGAAAATAAGCAGCTGTGAGTTGTCACCTCTGGGGTACATTCCCATTGTCGGTTATGACTGAAGGGGCTATTATTATTTTATATATATATATATATATATATATATATACTGAAGCACATTAAAAACGCACCACCTGTATAATCCAGGAACAGAGTGTGAAATGTAAATATAAGTGTTTACAAGTTTACATATTTGGAATCTTTATTCATTTTCCTATGAATCCATGCTGGTCATTAATTTGTACATTTGATTGTTATGAAATTCATTGCATTCTGTGCAGGCAAGGGAGAAAACCAAAAATGCAACCAATAAAAAAAATTCATTCACACTATCCTCAGTATCTGGTATGTCCACCGTGTGCTTGCAAACAAGCTTGGCAGCGGCTCCGCATGGAAATTCCGGGGAATCAAGTCCCATTCACGTGTAAGAGCAGCTTCGAGCTGTTGCAGATTAGCTGGAGAACCTTGCCTGTAGATTCTGCGTCCAAGCTTGTCCCACAGATGTTCTATAGGGGACATGTCTGGTGATAGGGCAGGCCAATCAATCGTCACAATGTTCTGCTGCTGTAGATATTGCTGCGTAATGCATGCGGTGTGCGCACGTGCGTTATCCTGCTGGAGAAGCTGCCAGTCTGGATAATTTGTGAACGCAGGAGCAACCAATGCATCCAGAACCTCATCTCGATATGTCACAGCATTAACATTTCAACGGAAGACGTGAAGAGGCAAGCGATGGTGAAAACTGAATCCTCCCCAAATGCGAATACTGCCACCTCCAAATCGGTTGTGCTGACGAACACAGCAATCTGCAAAGCGCTCTCCACACCGTCACCAAATCCGCATACGTCCATCAGCAAAGGATATGTTGAATCTACTCTCGTCTGTGAATAGGACAGCATTCCACTGCAGTCTAGTCCATCTGACATGTTGCTCTGCCCATTGCAGGCGCTGCTGACGATGTCTGTGAGTCAAGTTTGGCCCAACATAAGGTCGTCTTGCAGTAAGGCCTGTCATTCGAGAGACTTGCCAATTCTACCCACTATTGCTCTTGCTGTTTGACTTGCCGGGAGAGAACGATTCCTTAGGTGACTCAGCACAATATGACGATCTTGCGCAGGGGTAGTAACTCGTGGTTGGCCACTCCAAAGTCTATCCTGGGCACTGTCAGTGGTTCCGTAACGTTCATTGAGACATACAATAGTGCTGTGGTGGCAATTTATCCTTCTGGCAATGGCCCGCGAGCTCATTCCGGTCTCTAACATACCAATGGCTCGTTGGCGGTCGTTTTCAGATAGTCGTGGGTGTTTTGTCTCTACGGCCTTTTTATACCGAGTATACTGCCACAACGCATACTCATTTTCAGGGTCATAGCTGTTGGGAATCGTGTTGCACATGTAACTTTCATTGTTTTCAATATATATATATATATATATATATATATATATATATATATATATATATATATATATATATATATATATATATATATATATAAAGATGTTGCATTTGACGATACAGAGGCTTTGATCATCAAGCTGACAATATTTGTTAAAAGTAACAGCAGTTATGAAGGATTCATGCAGTTGCTGGCACATGAGAAGCGAACCAAAATTGTTTAAACAGTCAGTAAATAGTGAATTTCATTCTGAACTTTTAATGATCACACAATATTTGCTTGCGGTGCCAGGTCACGATGCAAACGTGGACAGACTTTTTTCATTGAAGGAAAGTCACTGGAAAAAAAGTTTGAGAAGCTCTGTCTTAAGTTACTGCCCATTTTTAACTGAAATCTTACTTGGGTAATCATGAAGTTAATAGGTGAAAGGAAGAGGGGATGGCAAGGAACACATGGAGAAGAGAGAATTTTGACGGCCTATTTTTAACTGAGATCTTACTTAGATGAACAGTCGATCACATGACTTCTCATATCTACACCTGCTGCCATGGTATTTGAAGTAGTAGATAACACAATTTTTTTTTTTTTAACAGATGGAGAATGGGAACCACTTGAGATTCATCCCTTATCCAGTCCCCCTGAACTCCCTGACGTGATGAAACCACAGGACTCTAACCAGACACACCAGCCTGAAGCTAATGCTGTGTAATTTTTATTATCCGTGTCTAGAGGGGGGGAGGGGTTATGCCTTCTAGCTGGGTATTACACTTTACAAGACAACAAGCAGATGGGTAGATCAAGCGTGTCTAGGACTTTATTGTTTGCACCCGCTTTTAGATGATTAACTTCTTTTGGCCTCTAAAGATTTAAGGAAAAAAAACAAAGCAAACAGTTTGAATTGCATACTTTGATTACTTTGGATATCCACAAACAGATATGCTAATACGAATAAGCTTCTGAGCACAGCTTATCAGGAGATAAACATGCAGTTTATAGGTAAAGAGAAGAGGGAAGGGCAAGGAACACATGGAGAAGAGAGAATTTTAACTGACAGGAAGATTAATGGAGGATACACGTGGCAATATAAATAAAGAGAATGTCCGATGTTCAAGACACATGGTGAGTGTGCACCATTTTGCAAAGGTAACACTTTATAAATATGCAGTAAATGATGATAGTTAATTCTGTACACAATGCTGTGACAGGAGGAAATCTCATCATCATAAGTTGTCTCTCCCCCCCCCCCCCCCCCTCCCCGAACCAGCGTTTATGCCCTTTTATCTCCTTTACATCCTAAGAGGGGACGGATCCATTTGGATCACAACTGCCAATCGTCAAAATCCCAATTATTTTCTACCAGTATTGATAATTGAACCTACTCCACCTTGACACAGCTCTCAACTTAACTCCTGGCTTTATCCATTGAGGCAAATATAAACATAAATAAGAAATTGCTGGATTTGTTTATATGTTTTGTATTTATTTTGGAAGACACTTCAGATAACTTTAGCAGGCATGCAAGATATATCAAATACCACTCACAATTCAATCCTAATTATGCTTATGTGCATAGCTCTCTTGTGGATGGAAACATTCTAAGCTCTTACCAAGTAATATGGTGTGTTAATTATTTAAAAGTTTGAATTGGCCAATGGGTAAGTTGACTATTTATTAATGAAATTACACAGAAGAAACAGTCACTTTTAGTTTTTTAAATGTATTTTTGAGACTTTTTACTAGCAGTAACTACTGTTGTGAATGAAAATTTCTCGTTAATTCGATTCATTTATATAATTTTGATTTATTTGTGTAATTTAAATGCAGAAACTAACACAAATAGGTAACATTAGCTGTGGGATATGACTTATTTTAATAGGGCAACAAAATTGCATTTTGAGTTTTTGTAGACTCATATCAGGGCAGTTATTTGAAAGCAATAACATAAATCTGCTTCATTGAACCACAAGTTTTAATATCAATTTCCTAAGAGTTGGAATTTGCCATGTCAAATATTTGTCTACTGTGGGCAATATATTACCTATTTTGTGTATGCTCATGAAGCACTTTATTGCAGCAACATTTTAAAAACATGAACTAATTTGTAGTTTTTATTTATTTATATTTTGTTTTTAATCAGTGAAACTTGCATGAAGAGTTCACATTCTGTTTGTTGGGTCAAGCTACTAATTTATTGATCACCTGGTTTCTCTTGAACATATGTTTAGCAATTGTTTCATTGTTACAGATGACTTTGTTTCTTATTCAGATGCTTTCTCTTAGCAAACATTTCTAGATTAAATGAGGATAATCATCAATGCGATAATCATTGTGGAGCATGGATGTACACTACAGCTGATCCTATTAAGGAAGCCAGTATCAAACATTCACATGTTGTTGTTGTTGTAGTTTCTGTAGCAATTTGTTTGACATGATGAGGTTGCCAG
Source organism: Oreohelix idahoensis (assembly GCA_024509875.1). Lineage (NCBI taxonomy): Eukaryota > Metazoa > Mollusca > Gastropoda > Stylommatophora > Oreohelicidae > Oreohelix > Oreohelix idahoensis. The sequence continues at coordinate 104,010 of JAMPIV010001636.1, forward strand.
CCTCGTGCACAACCTCATATTAGTCACCTTGGAGAACATGCCTGAGGAAGCAGTAGTCCAGTTCTGTTGGTCTCATCATCAGAGCCCCCACCAGGGAAGTAAACGGGGCCAGTTTGATGATGGTTCAGTGTTATTGAGTAGCTGGATTGTGATTCAGATTTTGTGTGTAAATTATTCATTTGATGCTAATCCAATACTTGTGCATTAACAACTGTTTCTCTTTTCCCTTTGATTTATACTTTTTATTCTTGGCTACCTTGTTCAGGTGCAATTAAGTTTCATTGCCAGTGGCTGTTTGTTTTTTAAATTTATTTCACCTTAGATATTATTTTTTTAAATTGAGTTAGACCAGCCACCTACCTCTTTAGAAACTGCCTCCTTAAAAACAGTTCCATGAACAGTAAACACTATAATAAAGATCATCTGGCATCTGACCTAAGGATCAAGTGGAGCTAAGGGCATTAAGTGACTGAATGTAGGAAATGTTTTAATGTAAACATTAGTTGTGCTACTAATTTATTAACTCTTTAAGTCCCAATCGACTTTATAAAGGCTCAGGGGTTAGACGCGCTTGGCCCAATCGACTTTAAAAAGTCTTTAGTATGTGCCTCTGTTTGAGACTGTTTCTAATTATAACTACCCACAAACCACCCAAAACATCATTTCCGACTGCAAGTACATTCTTTTAAATACCACACGTGTTTAAGAGTGAACATGTTTCTGTTTTGAGATATTTATTTTAGATTTTTAAAGCGATTTTTTTAAGCGCATATCCTCCATTTTACCTTGAATAACTAATCATATTTTTTTTAAGCGCATATCCTCCATTTTACCTTGAATAACTAATCATTTTTCAATGAAAGCTTTTATACTTGTAGCACAAGAGTAAAGTACATCCAATTACCTTCAGTTTCATATACAACAACAAAGTTATTTATGCATATGAACATTTAAAAAAATTATTTCCAAACAACAACAATAAAAACGCACTGGGGTGGCCATTTTTGCTTGGGCCAAACCCACTTTTTTGCTTGGGACTGAAAGAGTTAAACAAAATATTAGAATGTGTTAATATAATAAATTGCAGTCATGGCAGCTGACTTCTTGCATTTCAAAATTTGTTTGAACAAATGGTGAGCCATCACAGAATGTTCTGTGTTGAACTTTTGAGATCTTGTTATCAGTCTGAAATTTACACAATCTACCGAATTTCATGTTGGAGAAACTTATTTCAGCATGGTAAGATTCTTGAACAGTCATATTTAAAATTGGACTTTAATGTTTCTTTCCCTCACCCTTTGTGGCTTACCTACCATTTTAAATTATATTTCAAGGAATCTTTCAAGTTTGTGATTTCTAGTTGATTATCCTCCATCTTCATTCAAATGGAGCATAGAGCTACAGTTCTTGCTTTCTACCACTGATTGTTTTCTTCAGCGTTCAGTTCTCCTTATGAGGTTTTAGTTGCTTTGACTTCCTCTTGTGCTGTTCTTCTGCAAGTTGGACTTGCTACTTTTTTCTTCCCTTGTGGGTTACATCATTTGATAGTATAGTTACTGAATGTTATTTGAAAATAAACATTTTCACTGGGTTTTTTTTTTAAACTATTGTTTTTCTTACTTAAAACAAGACTGCTTTTGATGGCATTATTAATCCACGATGAACTATTCAAAATAATTATTGAATACGCTAAACAGATAAATATCTCATCAACAAAGTGTACACAAAATGGATGGAAAATGCTAGAACTAGACATGACAGTGATAAAGACAGACAGATGAATGTTTACATATAGAAACATTTTAAAAAAAGAAAAAGATGACTGTTACCAAAGTAGGGATAATTTTGATAAAGGCAATGGTAACGTTAGACCTAACGGATTTGACAACAAAGAACTGACAAGTAACAGCCAGAAGGATATGAATAGAGAAATTACTGTATTTGCAGCAAGAAACCTGAATGACTTGGAATGCTGGACATGAAAGTGACTATGAATCTGAGCTATGAGAACTTAATATAACTGGCAAACATGACTTGTGCTCCTTTGAGGTTGTGGCCAGGTTTATTAACAGATTTTAGTTAGTTTTTTTTTCTCTCAAATGCATCTCCCTTACAATATCCCCATATTACTGTCTTACTGAAACGTCGGAAATCAACAGTGAAACAATCCCATCAGCTTTTCTAGAAAATACAGAAGATTTTGCAGCGTATAGTAAAAGCTAAATTTAACGCCCATTAAAAGAACATGCATGGCTTTCAGTTATGTTATATTAACTACAAGTCTTGATGAGTTTAACTAGAAAGATCCGCAGGAGAAATAATGCCAAAGTCAGGACCTGCAGCAGAAAGAGCACACCATAACTCATTGCCATAATATTTTGTTGTTCATTTTATATATTTGTTCTCCTCAATCATTAGAACAGCAGAGAACAGAGGATGAACTAATGACTGTTTTTACATCAAGTGTCAACTGCAAGAGCATTAATTGTTTTCCTGTACTGGCACTTAATTTGCTTACCTCCATGTAATGTTAGCCACAAAATCAGGCTGTCAGAACTTCATGATGGTGACAGGATGTATTATTTAATAAACAGTCATGCATGTTTCAGAACAGTAGAATGAAATGTCAGATTCTTTAAAAAAAAATTAAATAAATCCTTAATGTATTGGATGGCGATGAAAAATTACATCCCTTTGATATCAGAAATGGTGAAATGTATTTAATGTTTCAAAATTGACATTTTAACAGTTTTCCCTCAAAGCAGATGTGTCAGTGTATGCCATATTTTTGTTTTCGGAAGGGTGCAGACATAGATTATTTGCGCTGTCTTTTAAAGGTGTATTATCATCGATTTTTGTTGGATTAGCTGTGTGGTATTTTTTGTTGTTAGTAGTTTTGAGGTCTTTATAATAGTTTTCTCCTAAAGTCTGACAATATTCATTGGGTGAGAAGGCTGATACAAGTTTTTATATATTATTTAACATAAAATGCAAGTCTTACATCATGGGTAGTATTAAAACATCCAATAGATAAAAACTGCATGTATTTGTCTTTGAGCAAGTTAGAACTTTAGGCTGCAGAGCTAAGAATGTTGAGGTTAGTTTGTATGTGTTTGCTACAGTTAAAATTGCTAATTATATTAGCATTGTTTTGGGTGGTGTTTTTATTTTAATATGTGGGGATTAGTCTGAATTGCTGCTGCTTAGTTTCTGTTTATAATATCAATGTAATATGCAAGAATAAATTTGAGCTTAATGAAAGCATATGGAGTTTCAGATATGTACAGTGAAAAGTGTTGTCAACCCTTTTGTAAGTTGCATACATTTTCTTGTGTATATATATACTGAGAGTAGGTTACTAATTCACTCTTGCTTGAATGTTGGTTTGTGCTTAAGGATTATACTAATTACTATACAGTTTGTTGGGATCAATCAGTAAGAAATAACGCCTTGAGCTCTGAGTAATTGGTTACTAAAGAAGCAGGGAAGAGATCCAAAAGAGTTTTATGAAGAGGCTGGCATCTTATTTGTTATTTTTAGATATGTTATTCTGTTTAATGCCTTTTACCCTTCATGTGCTTTTGGGTGAAGATTTTGTAAACTGTAATAACAGCACACTACAGAATTTGTCTAATTCATAATTCATGTCTGAGATCAGCATCTTACTGTACAATTTTATATATTTATCACTGTGGGCAGTTGTTTTTTTTTTTCAGAGAAAAAAAATGACTCTCACCAGATTTGGAAACAATAATATTCATACTTTCTTGTTTTCACTGCGTTACTGTTTGTCATCATTTCTGTTCTCTGTGCTGTTTCACAGAAAAGCTTTTATACAAACTGTCCAAAGCTCTCTGTGTTGTATTTTCTTTAAATGAAAACCCCCAAAAACAATAAATAGATCTGCATCAATAGAAATTAAATGTATGAAACATGAGTTTACTATATTAGAATTGTTTCAGGTGATGCACAGGCATGGAAGAGAATGTATAAGAAAATGGAATATGCCTTCCCAGGATTTACCAAGGTCAATGGTCTAGGAATAGTTAGAGTATGGACTGGCCATGTACTATGCCATAAACACATGCCTTATTGAGCTTTTAGTCTAACCCACAGGATATGCTTTGTTTGATGTCTGCACATGTTTCCTTCTGTGTTCATTGTATTGAATTTTGGTGTAACAAACTTCTGAAGTCCACCAACAGATTTCTTTGACTCATTCCTTGTATCAGATAGCCAAGATAATTGACCTGTGTAGGAGAGGCAGACAAACACGAATTCAGATAAAGTGGACAGGACTTAGCTTCAAGAAATGACAAATAAATATGACTGGGCAAGAAAGAAAAAGGGGAGCGGCCAAAGTGAACCAGCCCAATAAGATAAGAAAGCCAAAGCTTATGGGCAGAGAGCTACTGAAGGCAGCTCAAAACTGAAATCAGTGGTCAGCAGTTACGGAGCCAGGAGATGGATAATTAATATTGTGAGAAGATTCTGTTGAAAAGAGCTGGGGACAGAAGTAAAAATGATGAGGTAGGCAAGGAGCTGATGGTATGTGATTGGGGAGGAGATCTTCTTTATCCCCTTCATGTCTAATTCCTTCCCCGTGTATTTTTTGGTCCCCATTTCTCATACCCTGGGAATTCCAGAACAAAAACTGCCTGTGGTGCTGTCAACTGACTTTCTTAATGTGTTCTAATCTTTTTTTTTTTCGTACGCCCGCTAATACTCGAGCCGAAATCTCAGGTTATTATGTTTAACCTGAGACTGATTTTACATGAGTATCCCTTTTTTCTTGCACAGAGGTGTCCCTCGCCATTCAGGCAGATACTCGCCGATTTCAGAGGTACCCATTAGAGCTGGGTCGGCTCAGGAGCCGCCAGTCCCTGGTCGACGACACTACTTCAAATGTTCTCGCCAGTGCTCGAGTTAATGATCCTGGGTTGCCCGGTCACCAGCGCAGAGGGTTAACAACTACGCTAGTGCGGCTCCCTCTAATCTATCAAATACCAGTTTTCGTCTCCTGTTCCACTGGTATTTTCATCTGTTTCACATTGGTGATCTTTTCATAATATTTAAATCAATCTATTCTGTGCAAGCGCCCATTTATGAAATTGTTTTCTTTCTGATATGTTTTTCTTGTTCTCTAAGTTTCAAAGCCATACAATAGGATAACCTTGATATTCAAATTAAAGATTATTATTTTTGAGTTGGACATGGTTTCTTGCGATTTCCATGTTTCCCAATGGAATGAAAGCTCCTCTCGCCTTGTGTATTTTTGTTGATATCACTATTCCACAGGCATTAATTCTCAGCTCAGCATTTGATGACCAATGGTGGGGAGTTTTTTTTTTGCTATCAGGTGGTGAAATTAATGCACTTAAACTGTATTTGAGTAATATAATTGATGATGATGCCAAAATTAAAATATAATACTTTCAGAAAGAGGCAGTTTAGATTCAAGTTAAAAATAAAATAAAAAATGTAATAGATTACAATCATTGTTAACAGCTTATATATTTTTAAAAAAAAAGGAAATTTGCATCCCAACTACTAACACTGTCTCAGTTTTTTTTTTAAAATGTCCAAGTCAAACTTTTAATACATTTTTCAATCACCTTTAACAGCTAATAAATGGAGATGTTTAACAATTTTTATCCATCGTACGTCCAACATATATTTCAAAATCAAATACTAATGGCACTTTGGCAGCTTTCCATTGTTCACTCGCAGAATAATGCTGAAATCGACCAAAATGAATTTCACCACATGAACTACACTCTATCAGCTGTCCCATTATATTCTTCTAGTGTTAAAGTGAATTTAACTTCCCTGGCTTATCCAGTTACCTCTGGCACACGTTCTCATAAACACTCCATATTGTATTTACACTATTTCTACATTGTGTACACATTTGCACCACTATTTTCACTGCTGAACTATAATAAATGGATGACACAATGCAGTCAGATAGTATTGCATACTTTCTTTCATTGTGTCGAATAATATGGACACCTACAGAGACTCCTGATTACGCCAACACTCGTAGAACACTACTTTTATCTAACTTTCTTAACTATTTGGGTGCATAATCATGTGAATGTACGACTGTAGCTTAAATTCAACCCAGCATGACTTACATTATTCTGAGGATGATGATACATTTGCCTCTGAATAGTCCCCGCAAACGGGATATATATGATCACTATTGATAGACTTATTTTTTGTTTTTCAAAAAAATTAAAACCATTCTTGAATTTCATATTGTATATATTAATTACATTAAATTTTGACATATCAGATTCTATAACTTTTCATAATAAATGTTGAGGTTTCCCAAAATAATTACAAAGCAATGTACATTTAAAAGCCCACTAGTTGAAAAAAAATCGCTTAGTCTGTGTACATCATTCACTCAGCGGATTCCCTTCTTGGAAAGAAAAAATCTGCATATTTTGACTTGTGCATTAATAATTTTTGCGCTAACATGCAATTTTTTGCAGTAATGTTGTCACTGATTGTAACTTAACTGGAGATTTTTAATAATTTAATTAACAAACACGCACATGCTTAAAAATTGAAACAATCTCTAAAACTTGTTAAACTGAAGATGAGCAAGTCCTGCACAGGCAACATTTGTGTTGCCAACAGTGTTCAGTAGTAGGCTGGGTGTATGTTCATGCCCTGCACACCAGTGGATATATCCTCATCAAGTCTGTACAGATTGTGGTCCATAGCCACATACTTGCTGATTCCTACATTATTTAGCTTGGATGCCAAGGTGTGAGAGTTGTGCATCAATAGGAGTGCCTCTGAGATGGCATGTTTCAATGTATCTGAGGATTCAAGGAACATGTGTCTTCTGTGATTCGTGCATACATACATACGCAAGTTGCAAAATCTTGATCTACCAGTAGTCCCACAGCATAATTTGGTAGATCTCTAGGTGGGTGAGAACCATTTTTAACTTGGGTAAATTTAAGACTTGCCGTCTCCTACTGGCACTTAAAAGCAGTGTGTACATGCTTTGTAGACCAGCGCGTGACAGAACCTCAACATCTGTCACTTTGTCTTTCCGCGAAATACCGAGGATGTGGGGGGAACCATTTTTAACCTAGGTCAGACTAGCCGTCTCCTTCAGGCACTTAAAAGCATTCCCAGTGAAAACTTAATACTGTAGCTAGTTTACTAATATTCACTTAATGCATGAACTGTATTACATAAAGTTATCTCTTCTTTGGTAAAGAAAAAAGATCTGATGCGGTTGCAAGAATCATACCATGAGGCAGAGATCAATATAGGCTGGAATTATTCCAAATATCAGATAATCTGGAAACTGACATGATTTTTAATCAAGGCAGATCTTTAGAGAGCTCAGTGTTCCTAAAGTAGGTACCATACCAAAAGCTCATGGGTTGCCTACTTCTGGCCTGCATTATGACAACAAGGTCTTCATATGGACAAATAAATGAAAACAGTGGAGAAAATAAAAACATGGTACAATAATATTTTACTTTTGTACATGCATAATCATTACTTTACACAAACTTCCCATCAATTCTAATCAATGTATCACATAAGAAATATCCTCATATTTAATAAGAGGTATGAGTTTCTCATATCTTGGTAATATAATATGATGTGGAACAGAAATCAAGATGAGAATAAGAATGGCCAAAGTTACATTCAACATCATAGACAAATACTAAACAATTAACTCACAAATTAAAAATGAGAATCATCAAATGTTATATATATCCTTCATTACTGTATAGTAGAAACATGGACACTAGTAGAATCCTTCAGTCATAGCTGACCATGGGAATGTTTGTTGTGAGAGCTTCTTTTCGCCCAATCTGAGGTGGTGACATCAGCAGCTTCAGTCTCCCAGGCTGCTGGATTTATGTCCAGTGCAGTAGAAGGGGAACGACTAAGTAAGTAAGCTTTCATGTCTCTCTTGCACACATCTTTGAACCTCAGCTGTTGTCAATCAACTGTTCTTTTGCCATCTGTCAGTTGTCCAAAGAAAATATCTTAAGGGATGCGACCATTTTCCATACGGTGGACATGGCCAAGTCTGCGCTGTCTAAGCAGTGTATACATGCTTTGTAGGCCAGCATGTGACAGAAGCTCAACATCTGTCACTTTGTCCTTCCATGAAATAACAAGGATGTGGCGTAGACACCATAGGTGGAAGGTATTGAGCCTTCTTTCTTGCTTAGCATAGGTAGAAACATGGACAATGAACCGGAAGAAAGAATTAAGGTTCTAGAGTTGTGGATATTTAGAAGAATGGGGCACATCTCATGGAAAGAAGAAAACAAATAAAGAGGTCCTGGAAAACCTAGGAATGAAAAGAGTATTAATTAGCTAAAATATTTTGGCATAAAACCTTGCTGTAGGCTATAATGGAGGGCAGAGTTGAAGACAAACGTGCAAGATGAAGACAATGCTATAAGTGGGAAGATAACATCAAAAGATGGACAGGAAAGAGTGGAGTGCACTGTCAGGAGTATAGACAGAGTATGAATGAGTAGTGTGAAAATAGATTTTAATAGAGTCACTAATGTAAAATAGGGCGTGAGGTATGACTTCTGGAGAGACGAGATATGTAGTTAGGTATCTAATGTCTTCTTCCAGCCACACTCGAGACAATGTTCAGAATGTCATTTGACCTCCATCCTCTACTAAATAGGGAAATCTATTACAGTAAGGACAACAACAGTTAACATCAAGTGACAGGTAGAAAGTAAATTCTGACCACTTAGAATATATAAGTATATTTATTAAATAAATTCACCACAAAAGAAAAGAATAAAATTACACAGAAGCTCGCTAGAAAGAAAAAAAAAGAGAAAATGGGTGAGCTATCACAATAAGAGAGGCCCAGGTAAATAATAATTGATTTTACACAGTAAACTTCACATGAATACAGGGGTCATCCCCCAGTCCTCTTGAGTGAAGACGGTTGATCATGGGTTGTTAATAATCCAATAAAAAAGACATCTAGTTTGAAATGACATCACTGTACAACTCCACCTAATTTGGTGGTCTAAGATGATGGAGGTAAGCTCTCTCTGTATTTATAATAATAATAATAGCCCCTTCAGTCATAACTGACTATGGGAATGCGCCCCTGAGGTGACAGCCCTCAGCTGCTTATTTTCCTGGTGCTCCTTTCGACGTTTTCTCCCCTCCTCTGCTTGTTGCGTGAGCCTCTCTTCGCCCAGTCTGAGGTGGCGCCGTAAATAGCATTGCCACTTAGTGCGATCGGCAGCTTCATCCTCCCATGTTGCTGGATCCATGTCCAGTGCCCTCATATCTCTCTTGCACACATCTTTGAACCTCAGCTGTGGTCGCCCAACTGTTCTCTTGCCATCTGCTAATTGTCCGTAGAAGATATCTTTTGGGATGCGACCATCTTCCATGCGGCGAACATGGCCAAGTCTGCGCTGTCTAAGCAGTGTATACATACTTTGAAGGCCAGCACGTGACAACACCTCGACATTTGTCACTTTATCTTTCCACGAAATGCCAAGGATGCGGCGTAGACACCGTAAATGGAAGGTATTGAGCCTACTTTCTTGCTTAGCATAGGTCGTCCAGGTCTCGCTGCCATATAGGAGTGTGCTGGTGACGCAGGCATTATATACCGCAGCTTTGGTCTTCGTTGTGAGTTTAGAGTTTCCCCAAACACGCGATGTGAGGCGGACAAAGGTAGCTGCAGCTTTGCCAATGTGGCTGTTGATTTCTGTATCCAGTGAGAGTTTGTCATTGATGGTAGACCCTAGGTATGTGAAGTGGCGCACCACTGCCAATTCATAGTTATCGATAGTGATAACTGGTGCAGCACCCGCATCCTGACTCAGCACATTCGTTTTCTTTAGACTTATTGTGAGGCCAAAGTCCTTGCATGCATTAGTGAAGCGATTCATCAAGTTCTGAAGCTCCTGTTGGCTTTGAGTGACAACTGCAGCATCATCAGCGAACAACAAGTCTCTTATAGTGACCCTTCTGATTTTTGTTTTTGCCTTCAGCCTTGAATCTAGTTCCAAAGGTTGTTACAGCCGGGAGTTGTAGTGAGGATAAGCTTTCACTGCAGATAAATGCTTCTATGGCACGCGCCTCAAGCAGCCTCTGACAACCAAGTCCAGCTCCTGGCCTTCACTTGTGGCTCAATTTGAGCCCGGCGGAACTGTTTTCACTGACGGGAGAAGGGGCAAAGGCGGGCGACTGGCGCCTTAAAACCAGCAGCTTCGGGCAGATAGGGCTCATGATCCTTGGTTGGTAGCTTATCTAAGAGAAGGAACTCTGAATTCAAACCGCCGCTCCCTTGCGGGAATATCCATTTATGGAATTGGCTTCGGGAGTAAACCCTGAGGATAAATCCGGAATTGGAGTCCCTAAGGCAGTCTAATGTCGATTCGGCATTATTCTGGCAACTCCTGCGACATGGCTGGTACCAAACTGTATCGGCTACTGCCGTTCCTTTGGATCTACCAGCTGTGTGGAGAGGGGGAACATGCTGCATGGCCAACAGCTTGATCTCCATATAACTGTGCCCAAGCTCGCGCCCTGGAGAGGACACTCAAGCTTCACCCTATAGGTGTCGGCAAAACACGGGAAGTAGCAGTTACCGGTTATAAGCATTTTGCCCAATTGGCGTAAAGCATGGCGCCAGGGGCTACTTCCGACAGTGGGAGAGGTTCTAGGATCTCACTGGACAGCTACCGCCCGCTTCAAGCTGGGCAGCCCCCAGTCAATAAGGTGTTGTCCCGCAAATGTCTGCTTTCCCCATTGGGTGATGAATTAGGAGTCAAACCCGAACTGTGGACAGTAAATTTTGCAACAAGACTAATTCTCTCTGAAATAGAAATAAGCCAACTGTCAGATTGGGATGTCCTGTAAGGGGACTGGCGGAATGTTGACTGGACTATCCGAAAACCTACAGGATGTAAACGATGTAAGGAAGACAGCCATAATTAATGATGAGCTTAAACGACTTCAGGTGGATATAGCTGCACTTCAGGAAACGCGCCTGGCGGGCTCTGGAACGGTAAGCGAGAAGGACTACACATTTTATTGGCAAGGGAAAGATCTTAATAAAGCTAGAGAATACGGAGTAGGTTTTGCGGTCAAAAAATTGCTAACTAAAAATGGTTGAACCAGGCGAGAATGGATCAACGCCTGTTAACGCTACTTCGCCTGCAAACTTAGCACAGGTCCCATCACCCTTGTCAGTGTGGTATGCTCCTACTCTGTACCGCCTCAGAATCAGAAGCTAAAGCATTTGAGATTTTTTCGAGATCCACGCACCAGTCTTATATATATTTTATTATTTGTGCGTTCGATTGATTCACGCACTGACGTGCACAATGCAGTGTGAGTTGCTTTGGACGCACGGGTAACCTAGTTTGGGGATTGTGACGTCATGTTTTGACGGGGCAGTGCGGACTTTGTTATGTCCGAGAGATATAGATTATTGGAATTTTCTGGCAGTTTTGTATAAGCCAGTATGTTATATTGATTCAATTGGTATTCTTGACGAAGCCAATGATGGAAGGATCATGTAAGTGTCGCCCCGGTTATATTTGTATATTTATTGCCGTAAACTAAAGTATCAGGCCGCTCCCAGTTGTAGTCTAGCGGGAAGTCATCTTAGCATGTAATTTCCTAGAATGGACAGACGGAGTCGGTGGTCATATTAGATTACCGTAGAGGAATAATACCTACGTGTAAACCAGTTTATTTATTCGTATGCTTCATATTTTATATGCCGTACATTCAACAATGCCAGAAGCGTGGCATAGAATGGGAGAGGTTAGTCAACTGGAATCTCTAACCTGTTCGTATTATCGTGTATGACTTTGTTTGAAACTATATGCTATCTAACGTTATGTTTTGGAGAACGTATGGGATTGTGAAGTATGATATGGAAGATTTTATCCTGGAGTATGAATACGTTACCATGATAGACGTCCTTGAAGGAAGGTCAATGGACTTGAATGAGAAGAATATTATACGGTAACAGTTTTGTGATCCTTAGTCACTTGAGTCAGAGGACTTTATTGGTAGAGAATCTTCAGGAACTTTAAAAGTAATTACCATTATGCTGATGTATGATCTTTGCGCCTGTGACGATGTTAGTCTTGTCCACTCCGTATGTGTCATGTTGAATAAAATCTATGTACAGTCATCACCGACTTATGTACTGCCAGTACTTGCCCAGTTCACCCAGTTCAACACTACTTGTTGAAGTTCGTTTGAAGAATATTGTTGACATTCGTTCATTTTAACCATTCGCGTTTTAAGCTACCTCTTCACCAGTATAAACTGTACTCAACCATAAAACGGAGTCAACAGTAATTGGTGTGCCAGTCTGGTTTTGAAATCAAGAATTTCACAGGAAACGTACCCAATACAATTATCATTAATGGAAGATCTGAACTTTCAAGGCGACAACATCTTGGGATCATCTGAAGATCTGAACTTTCAAGGCGACAACATCTTGGGATCATCTCTTTGTCACTATTACGTGCAAGCTGTGGTCTATAACTCAGAACGAAGTATTTTATCCTCACACGTACATACACGGAGACGAGGCACATTGTTTTTTTTTCCTGCACGCGAGATGAGTATAACGTGTTGTCGTTGTACCCTTTATTACGTTTAGCTGTGCCTTAAATAATTATGTCCATATTTATATTTTCCTTGTTATATGTTATATGTTGTTCATTTGTCGTGGGAGGTAGGGAGGTTGATCTGACGAACGAGATCCATCTCGAAGCCAATTCGGGCTCTTCGTCAGACGTTCTGTAGGGCTCAACTTGTAAGTTTCAATTGAGCGATAGTTCCGGTACAAGGCTAGAAACCTTGCCGAAGTTCCGATCGCTAGTTGCTCCCTTATAATAGTATCTGTTTAGCTGTTCCGTCAAGTTTTTACTTATTGTTGTTCTCGTAGTTATTTTTATTCGTAATTTAGTTTTATGATGAATTTTGTTTGTATTTTGCGTCCATCTCACCTTTCCTGTCGTTCAGTTTTTTACAAAACCTATGTTTTTTACACTGTGTTGTCAATTGTACTGTTAATTATCTGATCGTAGTTATCGTCGTATATTTTTACGATATTCTATTTTAGTTATACATTTTTTTTTTTTTTTTTTTTGATTTCTACGATTGTGTTCACCCGTCCAGTTTATCATGTCTTGTCGGTTATGTTTCTATTGTCTTTCTCGTTGTTCATTTCATGACATTTGATTACATAAATTTATTGATTAATAACATATTTAATAATTATATGATAACATTATACCGTTCTAAGGACAGGAACGAAGAACACTTGTTATAATAACAAGGTTAACTAATTTATATTGATTAATTATCATTTTTATAAATCAAGAGTATTGTGACTACTTATAAAGCATAATGTATTCACTAGATTATTTCATTAAGCAAGCAAAAGCTCTTCAGATGGCTCCTGATGAAGCAAAAACATTTGCACTTGCAGAATATAGGAAAGCTCAAGAAATAGAAGCCGAACAGAGAAAGTTAGAAACTTTAAGACTAGAAAAAACTTCAATTTGAGGCAGATCAAAAACGGATTGAGGCAGAGGAGAACAAGAGAAGAAGATGAAAAAGAACAAGAAGAAGATGAAATTTTTGAGGCAAGAGAGAAGAGAAATGAGGCAGAAAAAACAACGGATTGATGCTGAGGAACATGAAAAGAAGAGGAAATTTATAGCTGAGGAAGAGGAGAAAAAAATGAGATTAGCCGCTGAATTAGAAGATAAACGAGTTCAAAAGGAAATGGAACAGAAACAAAAAGAAATGGAAGATAGGAGATTAATAGCTGAACAAAATGTAAAACGACTTCAGCTTGAGATGGAAGAGAATGAAAAAAAAACGACAGCATGAACTGAAATTAGCAGAGTCAGAATATGAGAGAATTAGGTTTACTCAGGAAGCTAATTCTCAGAGAACTTTTGAAAGCCAAACTCCATCCAGACATGATTATTTTAAGGAAATTCACCTTAAATTACCAAAATTTAATCCCCCGTCTGATGACGTAATATTCTTCCTAGATAGGTTTGAGGCCACTTGTGGATCTTATAACGTGGATAAAGCGCTATACTGTACATATTTATCCAGATTACTTACAGGGGATGCATTAGCAGTTTATCATACCACCAGCATTGGTGAGAAAAATGACTATAATGCTCTTAGAGCAGCACTTCTGCAAAAATTCCAAATGACAGAAGACGAATATCGTTTAAGATTTCATACATTACTACCCCAATCTAGCAGAAATTTCAATGATTTTCTGTCACAAATACGACTAACACTAGAAAGATGGATTGAATTATCCAAAATTGAAAAGTCATATGAAGGTCTCTTCGATTTACTGATGCGCGATAAGGTACTATCGTCTGTAAATCCTACATTTCTCGCATTTTTGCAAGAACGGAAACCTTTATCAATAAAAGACTTAGAAGAACATGCAAAAAATTTTTGTACTGCTCACCCAAACATGGATCTAAGTAACGCACAGATTAAGAATGAATTGCCTGTTGCTTTTGCAGCACAACAAAACAATTTTTCACGAAATCGTTCCTTTAGTGCTGACAGGTATGTCAATAAGGGAAATAATTACAATTTTAACAATGATAACTTTTACAAAGGGAAGCAATTTCAACAATCTGCTCCATTTAATGTTTCTTGGAACCAAACTCACAGATCACAAGATTTTGGTAACAATAATTTTAAAAATAATCAAGGACATTATAATAAACAAAACTGGAGATCAAGATCTCAGGGTCCACAAAACAGACAAGGTTCTTGGAATAAAAATTTTAAAGAACATCATAACTTTAATTATACAAATTATCGGACTCATCCAAATTTTAACTCTAGCAGAAATGACAATTGTAGCAATTTTAATGCAAATAATCAAAATCGATCGCGTCGCAGAGATAGATCGTCAAATAATACGGGTAGACATTCTAATGTCGCTTTAAGTGATACACAGGCTAACATTGAACAGGGTAAAGTAACTGAAACTCACAATGCTATGTCTTGTTCTCTTGATTGTACCCAGGTGAAAGACTGTCCAGAATGCTCGACTCTTTTCCAGCCTAAGGCGATCACGACGCTGCGTTGCGGACATACCTTGCCTAGCCTACCTATAGTCTGCACAGCCACTGCTACGTCAGTACACCAGGGACAGGGCTCTCTTAAGTTTAACAAGGGATTTGTCAACAACATTTCATGCTCTCTCCTATTTGACTCAGGTTGTAGCACTGTGGGCGTCCGGACCTCGCTGATCAACCCAAGTTGTGCCACGGGCCGGGTTGTCAAGTGTGTGACTTTCGGCGGCACCGTCGAAACATTTCCCACTGCTATTATTGATCTTAATACACCTTTCTTTTCAGGAAAGATCCAAGCATGTCTTCTTCCAAATCCAATATGTGATGTAATACTTGGTCGCATACATGGTATTAAAGAGTGTACACCGCAGCAAATAGCTGAATGGGAAGAGCGACATATTCAAACTGCAAATGCAGTAGTGACTAGAGCGCAAGCTACTAATATGTCGCATGATACACCTATTGAACCTACAGTTCATACCACTTGTGATGATGATGCTCCTATTTCACGGGAGTTGTTTGCAACATTGCAAAAGAATGATGATTCATTAAAAAAAATTTTTCAGTATGTTAACAAAAAGAATACAAGCAACAAACTTGCAAAATCTAGACATGACTTTATACTTAAAAATGGGATTTTGGTTAGAGTAATACGGGAAAAGGATTCATCCTTATGTTATCAGATCTTAGTCCCATCCTCTATGAGATCTCGTATATTACGACATGCGCATGACTCGCAATGTGCGGGCCATATGGGTTTTTTCGCGTACCAAATCCAGAGTGCTTTCGGCATTCTACTGGCCAGGCGTTCCATAGGGACATCACTCTCTATTGTCGGTCCTGTTTGATATGTCAGGAAGTTAAGGTACGGGGTCCATTTCATGCGGCTCCTATTCAAGCTGCGGACATCCCGATTAGACCATTTGATAAAATGGCCATTGACATTATTGGTCCGATACTTCCATCTGCTAGAGGGCATACGCATATCCTTACGTGCATTGATATGTGCACTCGTTGGCCTGAGGCCATCCCTCTCAAGAACACTTCATCTGCCAGTGTAGCAGAGGCATTGATGTTAATCTTCTCACGCATTGGTTTTCCACGGAAAATCTTGTCGGATCATGGGGTTCAGTTCATTTCTGAATCCATGTCTCAAGTTATGAAGACATTAGGTATAGACAGATCTCTTAGTTCTATTTATCATCCGATGTCAAATGGGTTAATTGAGCGTCTCAATAGGACACTCAAGCAGTTGTTGGGTAAGATGACTCAAGACCATCCCCAAGACTGGGATCGGGTCCTACCCGCTTGTCTCTTTGCGTATCGCGAAGTACAAAATCAAGCAACGGGGTTTTCTCCATTCCAGCTTGTTTTTGGCATGCAACCACGCGGTCCGATGTCGTTAATCCACGACTTATTGGTTGACGAGAATATTGAAGAGGAAACTCAATCCTCTTATGAGTATGTGATCTCTCTGAGAAAGAGAATCATAGATGCTTGTAGACTAGCTACTGCATCATCTGAACAAGCCAAAGAAAAAGCTCGTCTATTTGCAAACAAGTATAGACGTCTTCGCCAGCTCATACCTGGTGATGAAGCTTTTGTCTTACTACCTGCGCATAACAATCGTCTTTTAATTACCTGGAGAGGTCCTTTCAGGATCATCTCAAGAATATCCGATGTCGACTACATCGTTGATGTTAATGGTAAACATAAAACCTTCCACATTAACATGTTGAAGGAGTATTACTCACGTCCTGATTATCTACAGTCAGTGTTTCAGGCAACTGACGATCCTACACCTCCTATTCAACACTATTCTAGTTTGTCAGTCATCCAAGAAGAAGAATCTTCTTTCGATGATGTACAACTACCAATACCAGTTGTACCACTCCATTCCACTGAGAAATGGAATGATGTTACGATCTCATCTACTCTTTCGGCTGATCAACGTCAGCAAGTCTCTAATATTCTACACTCGTATGAGGATGTCCTCACTGACATCCCAGGTCATACGTCAGTCATCCAACATGACATTATTCTGACTGACGATACGCCTATTCGAGTTCGCCCATATCCTATTCCTTTACACTTTCGTGATAAGGTTGATAAGGAATTGGATGAGATGCTCCAATTAAATATAATTGAACCATCTTCATCACCATATTCTTCTTCCATGGTAATCATTAGGAAGAAAGACAACAATATACGTCTTTGCGTAGATTACAGGAAATTAAACAAAGTTACAAAATTCGATGCGGAACCATTACCTCTTTTAGATGACTTATTGGAGAGATTATCTCATGCTACATTCTTTTCGAAATTTGACCTTTCAAAGGGATATTGGCAAGTGCCACTCACTCCTAAAGCAAAGCCATTCACCGCTTTCTCGACACCACGGGGTCTTTTTCAATGGAATTTTATGCCATTCGGGTTAATGAATGCGCCAGCTACCTTTGTACGCATGATGCGCCGCATATTGTCTCATCGTCCCGATGTCATTACTTATATAGATGACATCTGTCTTTTCAGTGACTCTTGGGATGAACATATTCAGGGTTTAAAATCTTTACTTTCTACCTTACGGGATTATAACTTAACAGCGAAACCTTCAAAGGCTTTTGTCGGTTTTCATGACATCTCATTTCTGGGTCACCGCATAGGTCATGGTTTCATGTATACAGAAGACAGTAACGTCTCTAAAATTTTAAACATCTCAGCACCTAAGACAAAAAAACAAGTTAGGTCGCTTTTAGGACTAATACAGTTCTATTCAAAATTCATCCCTCATTTGTCTACTATAACTGCACCTTTTTCGTCTCTACTGAAGAAAGGCACATCTAATGTAATAAAGTGGTCGCAGGATCACCAAACGGCGTTAGACTATATAAAACAATTTTTTTCAAATGCACCTTTTTTGAGGTTGCCTGACAAAAATCTCACCTTCATTCTCCGCAGTGATGCAAGTTCTTACGCTATTGCTGCAGTTTTGATGCAGGAATATAACGGCACCTTATTTCCGGTTATGTACGTATCCAGAAAGCTCACGCCGAGCGAGACGAAATATTCCGTTCTGGATAAAGAGCTCCTTGCTCTTGTCTGGGCAATCACTAAACTGGATCGTTATCTCCTCGGATCACACTTTGTGGTGGAGTCTGACCAGAAAGCTCTTACCGCACTGAATACAGGGAACGTTAAGTCATCAAAGTCAGCGCGTTACGCTATAGCACTTCAACCGTTCCATTTTGAGATACGAGCTATTCCTGGAGTGCAGAATGTGTTCGCAGACTGTCTATCAAGATGCCCAAGTGAACGTGTCGAAACTAAACCACTTCCAGATGTTGGAACATCCTCACCGATAACATGAATAACTTTGTACATTGTTATTGATACTATATGGTAACGTTTTATTAGAACGTGAACATTGATACTATAGTAACATTTTTTATTAATATGGCAACATTGTTAAGAGCGACAAATATACATTTGTTATTCCTATGGAACATATTACACTACATATCGTGTTTGAGCAAATATTTTATCGTGTATGGAACATTGAGAACATTGTCTCGTCGATTACTAACTAGTCGAAACTGAACATTGACATATTGATAGTGATATTGTAATTATTTAGAATATATTAGTAACTGGTTATTTGTTAGTAATTAAGGAATATATAAATTAGATTAATTCAATTTAATCTATTTAATTGATTATGGATCACACACATACTAACTTTCTTAGTTGTCACGTAACACCTGCATTCACGGGTCTTAGTTATGATATCTCACTGTTAGATCACTAGTCAACCGTACTAGTGTTAGAAAACATTAAGTGTGTTGATTCTTAAAGTGTTTAATTTTGCATTGCTTCATTTTTGCACATTGTATTTTCAATTTTTCTGTTTCATTGATTCTCTTGTCATTGATCATCATCAGTGTTGCTGTTCATTTTCATTTTTGAAATCATATGTTTCAAATTTTGTTGAAAACTTAGTTGAATTTTATTATCATCTTTTTTTTTAATGGTTTTTTTCATTTTCATTTTCAAACTTGTTTTTACTTCGAATATTACCACATCGTTCCAAAGTAGGTCGATTGTGGATGTGTGCTTTAATGCATACTATCATTTAGTTATATTGATTTCGTTTAATATTCTTTTCTTAATATGATATAACTTTATGCATTTCATATCTTGTGGTAGTTTTGACTCACCTCTCTCGGGTATTAAGTTCAAAAAAAATTAATAGAATTAATTTTTTTTAAGGGGAGGTGATAAGGGAGCTGTTACGTACATTTATTACCTAAGGGGGTAGTCTTCGGTCCTGCCAAATGTACGCACCAGTCTTTATATATTTTATTATTTGTGCGTTCGATTGATTCACGCACTGACGTGCACAATGCAGTGTGAGTTGCTTTGGACGCACGGGTAACCTAGTTTGGGGATTGTGACGTCATGTTTTGAATGGGGCAGTGCGGACTTTGTTATGTCCGAGAGATATATATTATTGGAATTGTCTGGCAGTTTTGTATAAGCCAGTATGTTATATTGATTCAATTGGTATTCTTGACGAAGCCAATGATGGAAGGATCATGTAAGTGTCGCCCCGGTTATATTTGTATATTTATTGCCGTAAACTAAAGTATCAGGCCGCTCCCAGTTGTAGTCTAGCGGGAAGTCATCTTAGCATGTAATTTCCTAGAATGGACAGACGGAGTCGGTGGTCATATTAGATTACCGTAGAGGAATAATACCTACGTGTAAACCAGTTTATTTATTCGTATGCTTCATATTTTATATGCCGTACATTCAACAATGCCAGAAGCGTGGCATAGAATGGGAGAGGTTAGTCAACTGGAATCTCTAACCTGTTCGTATTATCGTGTATGACTTTATTTGAAACTATATGCTATCTAACGTTATGTTTTGGAGAACGTATGGGATTGTGAAGTATGATATGGAAGATTTTATCCTGGAGTATGAATACGTTACCATGATAGACGTCCTTGAAGGAAGGTCAATGGACTTGAATGAGAAGAATATTATACGGTAACAGTTTTGTGATCCTTAGTCACTTGAGTCAGAGGACTTTATTGGTAGAGAATCTTCAGGAACTTTAAAAGTAATTACCATTATGCTGATGTATGATCTTTGCGCCTGTGACGATGTTAGTCTTGTCCACTTCGTATGTGTCATGTTGAATAAAATCTATGTACAGTCATCACCGACTTATGTACTGCCAGCACTTGCCCAGTTCACCCAGTTCAACACTACTTGTTGAAGTTCGTTTGAAGAATATTGTTGACATTCGTTCATTTTAACCATTCGCGTTTTAAGCTACCTCTTCACCAGTATAAACTGTACTCAACCATAAAACGGAGTCAACAGTCAGGTTAGACATAAAATAATAACCTGAGATTTCGCCTCGAGTATTAGCGGGCGAACGAAAAAAAAAAAAATAAGCACACACAATACGGCCACACACAGCCAATAATGCATCAAAATTACAATAATGAAAAGCCACCAAAAACTTGCATAACAGCTCAATCTATCATCATCATACACGACAGTACGACTTACACTGAGAATACCTTGTAATGACTATCGCTCACTGGAGCGGCAAAAACTGTGACAAAGACAACCTCAAATCAGTGTCAACTTATAAATTTATGGCCTGTAGAAAATACCCACTATAGTCCGTTCGGAAATTCGTGCCCACGCATCGAACGTTGTAACTTTGCAACCCCTTGACGGATGTTATTGAAATTTGCTACGTGGCCTACTGATATCAATGCAGTTATTAATATATTTTTTGCCCTTACAAAACTCATTCCATGTTCGAATTTTCTTCTTTAAGTTATATAAAAAACTCTTACCGTTGTCTGGGTTAATTTTTATTAGTTCTACAGGAAAGTTACAAGATCTGTTCAACAATTGCGCACTTAACTTTTGTTGCAGCACACCACAAGCGATGAAATGTGCTATTCAATATTTTTTTTGTTTGAATTAGTGTAGTGACTACATGTCCGCACGAGTGCGCACCTATTGTACACAGTCGCGAGTAATTATTTCAGCGGCGTATTCTAATTGCAATGAGTTGGCTGCAACGAAACAAAAACGACACCAGCGTATAATATATTAATAAACTAAACTGCATAATTATGAAAATAAGACAAAAGTGTATATGATTGATAAAATTATCCAAGAGCAGGGTCATGTTTCTCTTCGACTCCCACCTTATCATTCTCACCTTAACCCAATAGAGCTGGTTTGGGCTAGAGTTAAAGGGCAAGTGGCCGCCCTGAACACCACTTTTAAAATGTGCGATGTTAAAGACATGACTCGTGAGGCCCTTTCACGAATAGACACAACACATGCTCCAGGAAGAAGAAAATTACTGGCAGCGAGATGACTTTGCAGTTTATCCAACCAATAGCTGTTGTGAACTTATTGGAGTCGTCCGATTTGGAATGAGGCACGTCGTTCGCATTCCTTCGTTTGTGATAAACTAATTTCATATGCCAATCTATAATAACACATAAACAGTTACGATTTGTCATAGCTTCCTGATGATTTACTGCTATCATTGTTCATTATCAGATCATCATTCCTCATATCAAAATCATGTGAACAACCAATCACACATTTAGGACACGCCTTTGAACCGTCTTGTCGCACAAATGTTGTGATTTACTGTAAGAATTAATGTTGCGGGCAGATTTGGGCAAATGTTCCAAAAAGATCAAAGAAAATCGCCGTTTTGCAAATTTCGCAAAAGCTGTGGATGTAATGATCGCAAAATCTTAACTGCATGGAAAATCTAAGACTGCATGCAAAAATTCATGTCCATACAACAAACAGTTTTGGAGAAGATTGACGCTTTCTGTGGGCACGAATTTCCGAACGGACTATAGACTAGAGGTGGGCAAATTGACACACTCTACTGTTTCGAAACAGTTAGCGCAGTGATTTAAACTGTTTCGAAACAGTGAGTCGACACAACGACACAACGACACAATTGCCCGTATCGGGGAGAAAGAAGTCTCTTATAGACAGTACCGGCGCGGGTATACATGAACTGTGTGAGACACTTTCCTCTGTTTTTACTGTCGTGTGTGAAAATCTATGGCGTTTCGTGTGACCACAATTCAATATTTTTACACAAGTCTTCATTATGATGTAATAAAACGTAGATATGATGATAGCTGCAGTATATGGGAAAATAATAAAAAAACAACAATAATAATAACAGTAATAATAACACATGATATCAAACTAGAGTAAGCTAGATTTGGTAGACAATGATCAAATCCACACCGAGTACACATATCAGCAGAGCTAATAAAGTGTATATTACATTTATACGAACACACTGACACTTTCAACTTTAACATAGCGCCTAAAACATTGACAACTGCAACACTGACACAATTTCCAGTGTCTATAACTTCTCAGCAAAAATAATATCACTTGTAAAATCAAGTCATCATAACACATCCCTGAAAAATATGACATGTTTGATATTCCATACTAATGTTCCGAACGGTTGATTCAAATTTTACATAGGCTCAGACAGTGTGTCGCTGCAAAACAGCGAGGCAGAAGAAACAAACAAGCAGGAAGTGTCGAATCGCTCGCTGTTTCGAAGCATTGTTTCGACACATACCGTCATACACACAGTAGCCATCTCTAGTGCCTAGTCATACTTGAAGTTGACGAACCCTTGAATAATAAAATACCAGAACACACGTTACATTTTACTTTGTTGTCTTTGATCTTTACAAAATAATCCCAAACAGGGCTTCTCCCCGCCATAAAATGAAGATTAAATGAGGTTGAACACAAGTTTTAAACACTATTTTATGTATAAACAAAACACGTTTTCTTACGAGAGCGCCTGAAGTCAGGAATCAAGAGTACCGTAACATGCGTATAATTAGCGCTTGGATGAAAAAGAACTATGGAACTGTTTCGAAACAGCAGACTACAAGTAAATTAACTGAAACAATGAGACATGAGTCGTGACACCCTAGTATGCAGATTTACTTATTCTCGTTAGTACAAAGGAGTATACTGGGCCGAAACACTTGTCTGATGGGGGGACTTCTTCTGATGATCAGATTGCCTCCTGTTGTATCGCTCTGTAAAGAGTTTCCTATCATATGGTATTTCGTGTGACCACTGTTAAGAATTTTACACAGTCGTTTTCATTATGATGATATGCAAGGGGAACATGCTGACAGCTGCAGTAAAAGTGAAAAAAATTATAATAATAACAGTAATAATGACACATTATATAAAACTAGAATAGGTACAGTCAGCGACAATGATTCAACTCAAACCGAGCAGACACCTAATAGTAGTAAGCCTCTTTCAGTCCTGAGGAATTATTTAAAAAAAAATTATGACTTGTTTGATTTTCCATACTATCTATGAACGCCATATGTAGCGCACGCTTGACACATGAGACAATGATACAGTGTGCCTTTTGCAAAACAGCGAAGCAGACGGGAACTGAAGCTGCTGTTCGAAGCAGGCTATGTGTCGAATCTGCGTGAGACAATGTGTCTCTGCAAAACAGACAGGACGTGACACTGTATCGACACCGCAAAAATCTGCGCATCGAATCGTTCGGGTACGACGCAGTTTCGACACATTGTTTCGACACATAAACACAGTAGCCATCTCTACTATAGACTACACAGATCTAGAATTACACGTCATAATCTACCAGAACCAAAATGGCAAGCATTCAGTAAAAATAGTCCGTAACATGAATTCCACAGCTAACTTGCTGGCAAAGGGAAGTATCAGCGTGCATGCAGGACAGCGGCCAGATTCAAACTCCTTGCATTTTCCCTTGATTTCCCGGCTTCCGGTCGTCACATGACATACCCGTTCGGCTAGACCCGGCGTTGCCCGGCTAACTTTCTGGCCGAACACAATACTACAGATGCACTGCTAAATAGCGCTGTGACATCTATTAATAACACATTTCGGACACCTCTATTTATTCACTCATACACACAAAATCATAAACAAACTCTCACCCTCTCTTTCGCTCCCCCACTTCTTGCGTTTAGCGTGGCAGAGTATGCTGGCTAAACACGAAGCGACTCTTTTAAATCTGAGGTCACACCTTTTGGCCAAATTATTTCACACACACAGAGTTTACGAACCAGATAATAATGTTTGAAAACAATTTAAAGTTATACACTTATCCCAAGGAAATTAAAAGTTTCCCGACAGATAATTAAGTAATAGAAACCAAATGTTACAAAAACAGCAATGAGCTTATCCTCAGTATTTACAAAATAGCAATACTCTTTACAGTAATATTATACAAGCTCACACCTTCCATCTTAAAATCACTCTTAAATTAACCCTTAGTGATTTTGACTGGTGGCGCACTTAATAAAACTAAAGTTTCCCTGTCACAGAAAAACTTATCTTAAGGAAAAATGTATATATATTTTTCACATGAAACAAAGTAACAAATGAACTCTATTCCATATAATTAAGTTAAAACACCTAGTGGCCTATACTACTGCATTAATTTTAAAAATGTGTTTACCGAATACAAGAATATCCTAAACACAATACAACTAGTATTTGATCTAGCGCAGAATATCACTTTGCAAGGTAGCAGAATTCTCTGGAGACATTGGCCAGGAAGGTTAGAGATGCCTAGCTTATGTAGTAAGATAAAGTCTGCAGATGTTCAAGCGTAGGTTTGCACATGCATTGATGCAAAGCAATAAAGACGTAAGGACCTCAGGAGTTGTCTCTCTTGATAAAAGAAAGAATTTATTGCAATTTGTAGCAACACTCTGGCAGTCATTCGTGATTCTAGACACGTTCGGCCACATGAAAGGCAATGTCTTTCTCCTGTGTGTCCAGTTTCTCTCTGAAGCAAAGAATCGGGGAACTTTGCCGTACCCACAAGAAAGGATAAATGCAAAGACCTTTAGCTTGGTGCAGATGTGCACGTGCAAAGGGGGTGGAATTTAGCCTGTCCAACATAAGAGTGACAAAACTAAATCCAGCTGTAGGAGCTATTACAAAGAAAAAGTGGGAGGAGATAAAATAGAGAATAAGACAGAGGCGGACCACTCAGCTAAAAGTGGCAGCAATCCGCATATTTCAATTCACAACATGCACCATTAAGATTCAGAAGACGTTGAAGATCCATTAAAACCGACTCCGTTGTAAAGATGGCAGCGAATGATGATGATTATGAGTTTACTATTTCACTACTTAGTACCTCTATTTGACATGGAACCCAGATCTAAAGGGCTATATAAGTATCAGAAGAAGAGATGCCAGGGACGTGCATTATGGACAAATTTTACACAGAGAATTGCTGGATGGTGAGCAAGGTCAAGCATCAGAAATGATAACCACTAGCACAGAAGAGAAAACCAATGATGGTGAAGATGACATAAAGATGGAAGAACTGAAGGCAGCACTGGAGAAAATTAAGATGGGCAAAGAAGCAGGGCGTGATGGTATAACACCAGAAATGGTTAAGTACATGGGAGCATCAGGCGACCTATTACTTTTAAGGGTCTTACAGGCAGCGTGGTGCAACAAGACCATACCAAAGGATTGGGAGATTGCCATCACAACACCAATTTTCAAAAAGGGTGACAATCGATAATGTGGAAACCATAGAGGCATATCCCTTCTCAGTGTCCATGGTAAAATCTACTCTAGAATCTTAGAGCAGAGACTCTGATGCTGTTACGGTATATGATATTAACGCCGTCTGCTAAAGGTTAGCGGACGTGCAAATGTAAAGGTTAAGACATTTAATATATTGCGATAGATGTTTCAATTATTGAACGCTCCATACACGATCGATTATGACGTGTCTAGCGTTGTTTGGGACACAGTCGGTAACTAGGAGACGCTACCCATTGTTACTTGACCGCCAAGCTGAATAGCTGCGTTTTGTTAACCTTCCAATTCAATGGCATGATATAGCCATTTATATGTGCATTTATGATGGACCAGGGTCAGTCCTAGAACTCTACATGAGAGGAAACTTATGGAGGTCAGTGATTAACTAAATCCTTGGAAGGAGAAAGATAATCGTCTACTTTATACGAAGTAATTAGACTCACAGTCTCACTGTCGGCAGGTAGCCATTCTATCTGCGCGTGCATATAGCTGTGATGTTCTGACGACAATTACTGCATTGTATCCTTAAACGGACATTGACATGTAAAACAGCAGTCTACGCTATTGATTGATTGATGCATGTACCTCATGTGTGAATTGAACTGTTTATGTATGTGTGTAATCCATATTAAATTGTGAAGGACTCGAACCGGAGGCATTATTCGTTGAATCACGTTACACCATTCAACCATTATGAATTATGTATTTTATATCAAGTTGCTGAGTTAATAAGATGAACAGTTGTTTACATCTTGATGCCAAGTTCAGGCATTACGACAAACCAAAGGTGAGGTTCACCCCATTCGCGTACGAATATTAGCACGATCAGAATTCAAGCAACACAACCAGTAACCACACACGAAAGTCCTTTCAACAGATGCCTAGCAGAGCCACAATTGGATGAGGTCCAGTGCAGATTCCGAGCAAACCGAAGTACTCAAGACCTAATCTTCACACTCAGACAGCTGAGTGAAAAGGCCCTTGAGTATAAGAGTGAGATCCATCTTTGTTTCACAGATCTGGAAAAGGCGTATGACAGGGTCCCCTGGAGCAAACTTTGGGACTGTTTGGCAAGGAAGAACATTCCAGCACCTCTGATTCATGCTATACAGAGCTTCTACAAGTCTTGCAGAAATTATGTGAGGACAGCAAACCATAAGTCAGAAAAGTTCAGGACCACCACTGGTGTAAGACAAGGTGATATCCTGTCACCTTACCTTTTCATACTCCTCATGGACGATGTCATCAAGGCATGTAAGGAGAGAACAAGAAAGTATTCAGTGGGGTACTGGAAGATGAGACAGGTCTGTATTTCAGAGCTGGTATTTGCTGATGATGTTGTCCTGATTGCTAAATCAGAGGCACATCTCCAATCCAACCTGCAAGTCTGGAAGGAAGAGATGGAGAAGAGAGGGATGGTGTTGTGTAATGGCTATCAAGGAATGTTATATATGTGTGGCAGTTAGGTTTCGGCTTGATGAGTATGTCTTCAATCGTTGCTGATATTTACGCGAATGCCGTAGGCTGGGTAAAACGAATGGTTAGCATCATACTTTTAGCCTGAACACAGCCACACACTATTTTTAGCTCGTACAACAGTGTTAATGAAATCAATGAGTTGGTGAAGACTGGTCCACATCCAAATTTATTGACAGTAGCTCCAACAATAATTCAGCGTAATAATATCAGGTAGTTAGATTTCATTCAAAGGCATTCATTAACTCTTAGTATACGAGCGGCCTTCTAGAGAGGCCGATGATCGATCCCCGTCAATAGCGAAAATTTATAGCTGAATGCTTGTTTCAAACCACTGATCAATTTAGTTACGTGCATGATGTAGGGGTTTCATTTCTTCACATTTTGATATATAACACTTATGTTATCTTTATAAATAAATTATTTATTGCAAAATCTGTAATGGTAGTCATGAAAGGCAGCTCGTATACTAAGAGTTAAGGTCCAATGTCGGTCCATCGTCCTGAACAATATAAGAGGCATACAATTCATAAATCTCAATTCTGGCAGTAAGAGACTAGCATTCAGATTCGGATAAGACCTGAACGAAGTATGGCGGCAAATGTAAAACTGCTGACAGTCGAATATGATTACCTCAAAATACAGTCACAATACTTCAAAACTCCTGACGGCCCATAAATACATCTTAATAGATTGTGGCGACCAATCTCATTAAAAGCCACTGGGAAAAAATATCGAATAACACATCCACCATGGGAACACAACCATGGCACGTCTAGTCAGGTCTGTTGACATTTTATTAACCAAGACACAGGAAACTGCCCGTTCGGCTGCGCATGAGCAGACGATACATACGTCACGTTATATATTTATATAGCTAATGCAGACAGCTGTATTTCAGCAAAGGATTGACATACGCCTGTGCGCAAAAGCCTT
The DNA here is from genome assembly GCA_024509875.1 of Oreohelix idahoensis. NCBI lineage: Eukaryota > Metazoa > Mollusca > Gastropoda > Stylommatophora > Oreohelicidae > Oreohelix > Oreohelix idahoensis. The sequence goes on from JAMPIV010001636.1 coordinate 132,245, forward strand.
ACACAACAGATGGTCATAAGCAGCTCTAAAACAAAATCCATGGTGATATCACGAAAAGAAAGAAGACATCGGATTAAGCTGGGGGAACAGGTCCTGGAGCAGGTCGACCACTTTAAATACCTTGGAGCTATTATAGACCGAAAGGGAGGCATCAAAGAAGAGTTGGCCACTAGAAAAGCAGCAGCTGGGAGACTTTTTCAGGCCATAAATCGAGGATTCCTCAGCAAGAGAGAGGTTGGTAAGAAAACAAAGATGGCTGTATACCGCTCCACCTATGTCCCAGTCTTGACATATGGATGCAAGTCATGGACAATGACTACAACTCACAAAAGCCAGATCCAAACCTCAGAAATGAGGTATCTAAGGAAGGTGGTTGAAGTAACAAGAAGAGACATGGTCCGCAACCAGACGATACGTCAAGGCCTAAAATCCCACCCCCTGCAGACCCAAGTAGAACAGTCCCAACTAAGATGGTTTGGCCATGTCTGCAGAATGGGAGAAGATCGGCTACCATGGCAAGCATGGGAAACAAAGAGCCAGGGATCCAGACCCCCAGGACGATCCGGAGTCCGCTAGGAGGAAAACATTAGACAATCTTTGAAGGACCGAGGACTAGAATGGAATCAGGCCAGAAGGAAGACAGCCGATAGGATAATCTGGCGCTCTCTATTCCAAACCTCTACACCTCATGGTAGAAGGGGAACGACTAAGTAAGTAAGAATTGCTAGGCACACAACACAAAGAGAAGCCATCACTGGTGGCCTATGCTTTGTGGAACAAACAAAGAATGGTGCACTGCCTGTGGATTTAATAACCATGCACTGTTGGGGTAACATTTTAAAAGTACTTTGAAAAGGAACAGTTCAAAGGAAAGCAGTTAAACATTTGCAATGTGGATATACAATGTATCACCTTGTTTGGAAAGAGAAAGAAACATCCTTCAAACTAATGGAATATTGAAATATATCAAAATCAAAGAGTCTTATAAGTATCAAATGGTACAATGCCCTGTGTAGTTCCCAGGGGTCTCTGACATGACAAATTAAGAATATGACTAATACAAGGCGATTAATATGATTTTGTGCATGAGGCTAGCAACACCATCAGGTCAAACAAAGCTGGTACAGAAACTATCGTTTATACAGAAAGTGAATGCTTGGTGCAGGCTTCAAGAGCAACAGCTGATTTGTGGCTCCATACTCCTGAAGGAGTGAAAAGGAAAGTGATGAAATGTTATGTCTTGTGACAGGGAGGGTGTACTACTTCCACCTATTCACACCTTGGTTGGGTCACCATTCTGACAAAACCTCTGTTGTTGAATCATAGCCCAGGAATTATTTAAACTAGTTTTACCACGTCTCCCACTCACTGACATTTTCAACAAGAATATTCCGACACAGGCCAGTTATAATTTAAGCTCGAACATTCAATTATACTGAAGCACTTTAAAAACGCACCACTATTATATATACTGATGCCGAGAAGCTGGAAAAAAAAAAGTGTGGGAATGGATTTTCCCCGTGTTTGTCATGAGGTAGAGAGTGAATGGCTGCTGGAATGGAAAGTGCATGATTCAACCCACGGGTTTGTGTACAGACTACATGAAAACAATGAAAGTTACATGTGCAACACGATTCCCAACAGCTATGACCCTGAAAATGTGTACGCGATGTGGCAGTATACTCGGTATAAATAGGCCATTGAGACAAAACACCCAGTACATGTGCTTGAAATGCCATGACTATCTGAAAACGACCGTCAACGAGCCACTGGTATGTTGGAGACCGGAATGAGCTCGCGGGCCATTGCCAGAAGGATGAATTGCCACCAAAGCACTATTGTACGTTTCAATGAATGTTACGGAACCACTGGCAGTGCCCAGGATAGACTTCGGAGTGGCCAACCACGAGTTACTACCCCTGCGCAAGATTGTCATATTGTGCTGAGTCACCTAAGGAATCGTTCTCTCCCGGCAAGTCAAACAGCAAGCGCAACAGTGGGTAGAAATGGGCAAGTCTCTCGAATGAATGTCATACGATGACTCAGAGATACAGGCCTTACTGCAAGACGACCTTATGTTGGGCCAAACTTGACTCACAGACATCGTCAGCAGCGCCTGCAATGGGCAGAGCAACATGTCAGATGGACTAGACTGCAGTGGAATGCTGTCCTATTCACAGACAGCAGATTCAACATATCCTTTGCTGATGGACGTGTGCGGATTTGGCGACGGAGTGGAGAGCGCTTTGCAGATTGCTGTGTTCGTCAGCACAACCGATTTGGAGGTGGCAGTATTCACATTTGGGGAGGATTCAATTTTCACCATCGCTTGCCTCTTCACGTCTTCCATGGAAATGTTAATGCTGTGACATATCGAGATGAGGTTCTGGATGCACTGGTTGCTCCTGCGTTCACAAATTATCCAGACTGGCAGCTTCTCCAGTAGGATAACGCACGTGCGCACACCGCATGCATTACACAGCAATATCTACAGCAGCAGAACATTGTGACGATTGATTGGCCTGTCCTATCACCAGACATGTCCCCTACAGAACATCTGTGGGATGAGCTTGGACGCAGAGTCTATAGGCAAGGTTCTCCAGCTAATCTGCAACAGCTCGAAGCTGCTCTTACACGTGAATGGGACTTGATTCCCCGGAATTTCCTTCAGAGACTTGTGCGTTCCATGCGGAGCCGCTGTCAAGCTTATTTGCAAGCACACGGTGGACATACCAGATACTGAGGATAGTGTGAATGAATTTTTTTATTGGTTGCATTTTTGGTTTTCTCCTTTGCCTGCACAGAATGCAATGAATTTCATAACAATTAAATGTACAAATTAATGACCAGCATGGATTCATAGGAAAATGAATAAAGATTCCAAACATGTAAACTTGTAAACACTTATATTTACATTTCACACTCTGTTCCTGGATTATACAGGTGGTGCATTTTTAATGTGCTTCAGTATATATTACGCCTAATAGTTCAGCATAATTCAACACAGTTTCATCCCTTTCGTGGGTCTTGCTTTGAGATGAGAAATAAGTAACACCCTGTTGCATTATGCATATTTCCTAATCTCTGAGGACTTTTGTGTTTGAGAGATTTAAAATATTGTTTCCATTTTAATAAAATTTGAATATTAATATTTTGCTGATGCAACATTCTTGCAAAGGTTCAGATATTGCCATTTTGATTAACAACAGTTTTGCAATATTTGAAATTTAACATTATGAATGACTACTATAATGGCACTGACAATATGTCAATTGAGAATATTTCTTTATCCAATTAGAATTTTATTCTAATTTCATAGACAATGTAATGTTACTGTTGTTCGTCCATCACGGGTGATGAAGACCACTCTGTTCATCCAATTATTAGGAATATGTTAGGTTAGTCTATGGGTACGAAGGTGACTGATGAGCCCAATGCGGGCCTGGAAAGATCTCGGACAGTGTGGGCAGGGAATGTTTGCTTCATGTGAAGGTTTTATTACACGGTCTTTTCTAGCTTGTCTCCGCTGCTGCTCTTCTGGATGATTCGCATGCCGCTGCACCTTTACAAAGAGATGTGCGCCAAGCAGTTCGGTCTTGCGCAGCAGCTTCCCATGTGTCAGGGTTTATGTCAAAGGTTTTCAATGAAGTCTTTAACGTGTCTTTGAAGCGCTTCCTTTGGCCACCATGGGAGCGTTTACCCTTCTGCATCTCACCATAAAAGAGTATCTTTGGCAGTCGATGGTCTGGCATGCGAACTACATGACCTGCCCAGCTAATCGTGACTGCATCAGAATAGCATCGATGCTAGGGATACCAGCTCTGTCAAAAACGGCAGTATCAGGGATCTTGTCTTGCCATTTGATGTTCATTACCTTCCTGAGACAGACTGTATGGAAGTGGTTTAGCTTCTTTACATGGTGCCTTTATGGTGCATAAAGCAGCACTGGAAGCATCGCAGCTCTGTACACCTTCAGCTTTGTCTGTAGACTAATGCCACTTCAATGCCAAACGTTGGTGTATAGTCTGCCAAATGTGCTGCTGGCTTTGGAGATCCTGGTGTTCACCTCATCATCAATGACGATGTTCTGGGATAGTGTGCTACCAAGGTATGTGAATCTGTTCACAACAATCAGTTTCTCACCATTTACCTTGGTAATTGGCTCAGTATAAATTGTGCCAGAAGCTGGTTGGTACATGATTTTTAATCAGAGAATGTAATACTTCTTGTCTGAAGTAAATCTATTTTTACACAACAAGCATCACATTTCATAGATATTTTTTAACTTTCTAGCACACCCAATAACTGAAATAATAAAAAGTAAATTCAGAAACAACCATGCAGGAAATTTCTGCCTGAAAAGAACATCAACTTTCTAATGCTAAATACGACTTTGATAATAAGGAAATACGTACTTGACAAACTGGCATTGAAAAGCAAAGGGTAAACCGGCAGAGGACCCAATGAAAGAATAGGAATAATCTTCTCTGCGCAATCTTCATGCTCCCTCTGGTAGCCAGCCAGAACTGTAGAATCAACTGCAGCAGCCTCCACTCTGCAGTCTTTTACCATCTTTATGGAGTTCAGATGGCTGCCTGCAAATAAACTATCATGTATACAAGTTCTCAACAGTTTTTCATCTTCATACATGCTGTATATCAAGCAAGAGTATATCTGACTTTCATTCATGTGAGCTGAAATTAGACTGAATAGAATCTGGATTTTGGTTACATCACCCTAAATGTTATTATTTGGACATGCACCCTAAAATATGTGACAGGCCTTGTGTCTAGGTTGAGCACAGCACACTTCGCTTCACTAGTAAATCATACCAGTACACAAGAATTAATATGTGAGAAAACGTGAGTGAATATAATATAACTCAAAATAAGAGTGAATAATTGCACAGAAGCAACCAGAAATTAAATTAGGTAAAAGTGAAATTTGGATTGTTTATCACGTCTTTATGAAGAAACATTAACAATTCCTATGTAATGCTTGTATAGCGCGCCATGGTTGCTTGAGCCTTGAATACAGATGATTTTATTATGCTTTCTATTTTTAATACAAGATAACTCAATAGTTGTATGAAGGTAAGAATCATTTCCATGATATCTTTAAAATTAGGTCTTCGTACACTGTCAGACGTCAACTTCAATGTCTAAAGAAAGTAGTGGTCAGCTTGAGTCCAAGCTGCTGGAACCTCCAGTTTGTCCAGAAATGGTGATGGCCATATGTGCTTCTGTTCCTAATATGTTGGGCAGTCATTTTACCAGTGCCACTGTTACACTCATCTGCAGTTGTATACTTATTATATTTTTAAAATAATAATTAGTGTGGTAAAATGTCATATAACTGGAATATAACTGCATACATTCACTGATTTTGTGAGTCGCTGATTGCTTCCCGTGGGCAGCAAAGGGGAGAAAAAATGACATCGCTTGAAAACAAAAAGGCAGAAATTAAAATTCTTTTTCACAGCTTTACAAATATTGAAACTAACTTCATTCAGAATCAACAAAATGAGTTCCAAGCAAGGTCTTCTAAAATGTGCTGCACATGCTGAAATATTAAGTCCCTGATTTTAATTTATTCCATCAGTTTTGATGGGTATACTTTCTCATTGGAAAATAAAAATGTGTACATCTAGCAGCTTAAGTGCAAACAAGGCTTCTGTGAGTTTTTATATCAGATTTACATTGCCTGAAAGAATTAAAGAAGGATAAGATAATGGACAGATGTCACTAGTAGGTCTGCCTCAGGACCAAGAGAGTCAGCCCTGTAAATCATCATGGGTGAGTAAACAAGAAATTCATCTGAACGGGGGGGAAAGCACCCTATGTACTTTAAGGTAGCATATTCCAGTATATTATAAGCCAGTTCATTCTATCCAATCAATTCAGTCATTCTCATTTACTTCAGAAAAACTGTGGCAAAAGAAGTAAAACTTTATCAGTGAACTTGTATTCTACTCAGACCCCCTGGGTACTCTCCACTTTTCAATGTAAAATTGCCATTACAAATTAATATGCAAATATTATAACAATAAATGTTGCAAATACAAACCTTGTAAGTATAAACATTAAGAAATAAAGGGTAAAGGTTAATTATCTTGATAATTTTCTGTTAACCATAGTGGGGAGATATCCTCAATTTTACTTTAACCATAATGCACTGTTGACTGGCCTGGTCTGCCACAGCTGGGTTATTTTGGGGGTCTAACCATGGTTTTTCAATCAAACCTTATTGTACTTTTCTCTCTCTAGAGTTCTGACACAAAACATATGTTTTCCTGGTATACGTATTTCGCCCGTGTTCACAGTCTGTCTTATATCTGACAGATTAAGCTCTCCTTTAAGGTTACAATGCACATGATTTATATTCCTGTCTGCTGTTGAACATCTGAATTTCTTACCATTTACAACTTACTTCCATTTAATTTTTTTTTTCTTTCTGTTCACCTGTGCTGTTAAATGTTGTGGGGAGAATCAGTTTACATTGTTGAGTGTGAGGTGTGCTGCACTGGCCAGTATCATTCAATGTTTCTCTAACACTGCCTTTCCACTCAGGCATTCACCTGCCCTATAGCTGGATCTTCTGCTGTGACGATTTCTGATGGTATCTCATTTGGCTGCAATCTAACTAGATCTCTATACCATTTTATTCTCTTTCTTATTGTCTGTGGAATCAGAACTATGTAAGAAAGTTAATTTTTCATAATGTGCAGTTGTACGCAAGAATGTGTTCATATATTTCAGTACTGCTGATGCATGTGAAAATCTACAAACTATTTATCTGACCTCATGTGTGAATACCAGGATAAAGTATTGTGATAAAAGGCAGAATGCTTTATGAGTATCGCTGCTCAATTCTGAACCATTTGAAAATAAAGCTTTCATTCATTCATTCGTCTCTCTCTGTAGCTGATGATGTACAGTGTTGTTCCAACCTACTTCCTAAGATCCTTCTGTCTCTTTTGGTTATATTTGCAGCTGTTCTCACAAGTATCTATCTCACATGTTGTGATCTTCCTCTCCCATGCTATAGATAGTAACTATGTGTGACACTGATAGCAGAGTTAGTAAATTATCCCCAAAAATTAAAAAAGAAATTACTTAAAAATTGACACACAAAGAAAATTAACAATATCTGCACTAGAAATAGTTAAATCTGCACAAAGATGGGCATAAAAAAAACTAACAGTCACAAAATTAACAATGAAGTTTTGAATGAATGCAGAATAAGCAAATCTAAACAAAGATGTGCGTATGAACATTTAAAGACTGCACACAAAAAACTGGTCAGAAAATAAACAGTAATATCCTCTTTCAATCGGTGAACTCTATAATGTGGACAATGCATATAGCATTAGCACTACTTGCCTGATTGAATAATGTTGCCAAAATATGAAGCATTAGCTCCCATTGTATTTTTCAAATACTTTAGCACCATGAGATTTCCGCTAAGAGAATCTTCATTATTAAAAGCCCAGCTGCACCCTTTGAGATCTTTCATTGCTTTATACTTCAGTCTGAAATGTTCATATAATTTCATAAGATTTTATTTGAATTTATTCTGACTTTGGTTACATTACACTTTCTCTAATATTTCTACTTTTATCTGCAATTTTATGCTTGAAAGTAAATTAGATATACATCTGACTTGTGCTTTCTTTAGCAGAATTTGAACACACCTTCCTTATGATGTGCACTTTCCTGAGGACAGCACCATTTCTCCTGTGTTGTTTCTTTCTATTTTCTTCAACCTTGTTTCACAGTCCCAGAATGTCAGCTTTATAGCTTAGCATTTCTGCTGTCACCTGTGCAGTTTTCCCTTGTTCGTTTAGTGTTCAAAAATTCCAGGTGTCCAATTGTGAGATTTTTCTAGAATGTTAAAAAAAAGAAAGAAACAGAAGTAAGTTACCAGCACAGACTCCTTTCAGTTCCTTTCTCTACGTTGCGCCATGAACATCCTTAACAAATGGCTGCCTTCCATTCTGAGTTGAATTACTTAAATTATGTGCTTTAGCTGACTTGTTCCTGTTGCTGCTGAAGTTATTTTGCCTTAAAGTTTCCACAAGATGGGGTACCTGGCCACATGCCCAATCCTTCTTAGTCACATACTATGACATGTATGGAAGGACAGTTTTTATTCTTTGCTTACCTTTTGGGCTGCTGTAACACGAGTGAGATTCTGCCGCACCTCTAGGACTTACATTTTGTTGTTTTTTTTTTAAACTCAGCTAATTAGCATGTCATTTTTTGCTTACCTTGCAGTTTTTCATTAACAGCTGCAGTTAATTTAGCATTCCTATCTCCCTTTTTTTTTATTCCAACTAAGTGAAAAACATATATTTGTTCTTATACTGTCTGTCACGCTTCAGTTAACCCAGTTGTAATAGATACCGGACTTTGCTCATGAGTTAGGAAAGACGAAGGCAGTGAGGAAGAGAACTGGTCACCCCACCTCATAAAGCTGGATCTAGTATAGTGAAGTCTCTAACACTTTACTTCCCTACAGCATTATCTGCTATGGGACAACAATTACCAATTTGTTAATGGTAAACTTAATTTTTTATCAGCAATTATTTAATTACTTTTTTCTTACACTGTTGCTCATCAATTAAAGTCTATACACTGAGAGATGGATAAAGTTCAAGGTTAGACAGTTGTTTTATAACACTATCCATGTTTCTAGGACTGCAACTTGACAAGCAAGTCACTGTGAAATGGCAGAGTGGGATGGAGTAGTCACTTTTTTTTCTTCTTCTTCTTCCTCGTTCGCCTTCAGACTTCTACATTAATGGCACTAATATAGGTAGTAGTCAGCTGAAGGTTCCTGATATCTCCCAACAGTTTTTTGTGGAGAGAAGTAGGTTGTTGCCATATGCTACTCTATTCACTGCTGTATGTGAGGCAGGACTGCAGCAGATGTTCAGCTGTCATGGGGCTGGCGCAACAGATGCAGAGATCTGATGTACCAATCCTGTTGTGTCCAGTGCGCAAGCAGAAAATGATGACCTGGTCTCGCCTAGATAGCTGGTGATAGGTATCATGTTTTTGTAGGATCTGGGCGCTTTTTTCTATTTGGACTTGAATGTGGCTTTTATGGTTGTTTCAGCCATTTCATAAGTTGTCCCTATATTTTGTTATAGCGCTCCCCCTTCTTTAGCAAGTCTGTCTGCCTCTTCGTTGCTTGGAATGTTGCTATGGGCTGGTATCCACTGGACCGTGCACTTGCTGAAGCATTTGGTCAGGCTTTCAAGACAATTATTTGAAACAGCCAACCAGCACTGATGGGGAATTTATTCTGTGGTTAATGCAGCTCAGCAGGCATGTCACTGTGAAATGGCAGATTCGGACACAGGAGACACTTATTTGAAACAGCTAGCCAGCATTGATAGAGAATTCATGCTGTGGGCTGTGCAGCTCAACTAACTGTTAACAAGAATTATGCCTAGTGTTTCTATCAGTTCAAAAATACAGCATATCTTCTGTTAATGTTAATTATTGTGCTGAGATTTGCTTGCCTGTGAAACTGCACACTGAAAGTTAAGTTTAAAAAGAATATCTCAGTAATCAAACCTCTTGTCATTGCTGCATAACGTGAAAATAGGTGTGTTAGGGCATTGCTATCCTGGACTTTGTATAGTGATTTATGCTTCATGACCAATGCAAGAGTTGTGAAGTGGCTGGCAAACAGGGCTCTGGCACAGTTATGATGAGCAAGGCATTAGCAGAATTAGATTTGCACAAGAAGAACATATACAGAGAAACTGCACACACACAACAAAAAACGATGACTCTCTCAACCACTAAACTTTTATCAGGACAGGCAATATTTATAGTATAATTTTTTTTAAATGACTTCACAAAAATTACACTGTCCGTCTGTATGTGTCTTTAGCTATTTCTGTTGTTGTTGAAAATCTGATAATGGTAGCTGATTTCAAACCCTGATGCATCAATCAATACCTTCAACAAACACATGCCAAGTCCTCCTGTCACATGCCATCCTCTCAAGGTCTTTCCATGTTTTCCCTCATCATTTTCACTTCTGTATCTAGCTCTCTTCTCCGTGTGTTTTTTGGTCTACCGCTGCCTCTCTTTCCCTGGGGATTTCAGAACAAGGACTGCCTTGTAATGCTATCAACAGGTTTCCTCAATGTGTGTCCTATCCATCACCAGTGTCTTCTTCTCAACTCTTGTTCAACCGGCAATTGTCTGGCTCTTGTCATCAGTTCCACACTGGTGACCTTGTCATACCATTTCAGTCCTTCTATTCTTCACAAGCACCTGTTTATGAAAGTTTGTACCTTTTGGTTGTTTTTGTTGTTTTCCATGTTTCAGAGCCATACAATATTACTGACTTCACATTTGAGTTGAAGATTCTTATTTTCGTGTTGGACTTGATTTCTCTTGATCTCCAAATTTTTCTCAATGCAATGAAAGCTCCTCTTGCTTTTTGTATTCTTATTTTGATATCATTGTCTGTCACTCCAACTTTGTCTATATTACTGCCAAGATATGTGTACGATTCTACATCTTGTAGTGGTGTTTCTTCAAGTTCAACCTTGTTATGATTTCTTGCATTTATTCTCATTATCTTTGTCTTTTCCGTGTATTTTCAGACCCATTTATTGTGACCTCTCATCAAGTATTTTTATATACTGCCAAAGATACTCTTTTATGGTGAGATGCAGAAGGGTAGACGCTCCCATGGTGGCCAGAAAAAGCGCTTCAAAGACACGCTTAAGGCTTCATTAAAAACCTTTGACATAAACCCAGACACATGGGAAGCTGCTGCGCAAGACTGAACTGCCTGGCGCACATCTCTTCGTAAAGGTGCAGTGGCATGCGAATCTTCCAGAAGAGCAGCAGCGGAACAGCGGAGACAAGCTAGAAAAGATCGTGAAATAAAACCTTCACATGAAGCAAACATTCCCTGCCCACACTGTCCGAGATCCTTCCAGGCCCGCATCGGGCTCATCAGTCACCTTCGTACTCATAGACTATCCTAACATCCTAATAATTGGATGAACAGAGTGGTCTTCATCACCTGTGATGGACGAACAACATTAACATTAAACATTTTTATAGTATGTGCAAAATCCAGATCATCAAGCTGTTTAGTCAGATTCTTTAGCTATTTCTATTGCTTTTGAAAACCTGATAATGGTAGCTGATTTCAAACTCTGATGCACTGCTTAAAAACCCAAAAAAAAATTACAACTCTCCAATCATATTTTATTGTTTTTCATTTTTAAAGCAAGTAGATGCTTCCAGTTCTAAGAAATTTAAATTCAGTTATGCGTGTCAACAAAAAATATTTTCTGAATACCAATCCTGAGCATTTAAAAATTTGAAACAGGCACAAAATACTTCAATTTCTACATCTTTTAAAGTTTTCAGAAGCAATTTAGCAAAGCCTAAAATGTAGGGGTGTCAAGTGAAGTACTAGTAGCAAGTGTTAAAATGAGTGAATTGTGTTTTCATTTAATATTTCTACACGCTCTGTTAGCATTTCCTACACAGATTCCTAGAGCAATAACCACTGCAGGATAAGTAATCCGATGTAAGAGTTACTAACCCTGACCTTGGAACTTTTCTGTCGTCTAGTGTTTTCCTTCCTTCTTTCTTATGAGTGCCTTACCAAATACTGGTTTATATTTATTATTTACTATTCACATGCCTCGGGTTTCACTCTTTGTTTTTCTTCAGATCTCAAACATTGCAGTCAAGAGTCTAATTCAAGCCCTTTTCTCACAAACTGAGGTGAACCTGTCTTCACCAAGTTGGCCTTACGATTACGTGCTTGCTGGTTTAATGAATGTTATCACTATACTCTACTGGCCGAAGCTAGGATGTTTATTAAAATGTTAAATTGCCTGTTAACCCAAAAATTGTTTACGGTAACGTAGTACTGTAACTTTGGCAATGAAGGCAGAACTTCTACGTATGCAAGTTAAAATTTGAGTTGGGACAGAAAAATTCATTCCACTTAGCCAAAAATTCTTGTTATCAGAATTTGACTTAACCAGAGTTTTTAAACAAAGCCAAGGAAGACATTTGGCCGGGACCTTCAGAAATGCTTCTACTTAAGCGAAATTCAATTTAAGCATAACTTTGTTAGTTAAATCTAGCCAGTAATAGTATTTGTGACTGCACTTGATATTGCTGAGTGGGGGGAGAGTCACGAGTTCATGCCAAACACTCAGATCTTTCCTTATTATAAAAGAGTTTGGGAATAAATGTGATGACTATATGTGGTAACATGCCATGTTGGTCTGGACATGTTCTGCAATTCACAACTTAAATGACACAATGACTAGTTGAATAGAAACTTTACCAGTCTAACTTCACCATTATTTTTTTTATAGAACTTTACCTGTCTAGCTTCATCATTATTTTCTTATAGAACTTTACCTTTCTAACTTCATCATTATTTTCTTATAGAACTTTACCTAACTTCATCATTATTTTCTTATTGAACTTTACCAGTCTAGCTTCATTATTATTTTCTTATAGAACTTTACCTTTCTAGCTTCATTATTATTTTCTTATAGAACTTTACCTGTCTAGCTTCATCATTATTTTCTTATAGAACTTTACCTGTCTAGCTTCATTATTATTTTCTTATAGAACTTTACCAGTCTAGCTTCATAATTATTTTCTTATAGAATTTTACCTGTCTAACTTCATTATTTTCTTATAGAACTTTACCTTTCTAACTTCATCATTATTTTCTTATTGAACTTTACCAGTCTAGCTTCATCATTATTTTCTTATAGAACTTTACCTAACTTCATCATTATTTTCTTATTAAACTTTACCAGTCTAGCTTCATTATTATTTTCTTATAGAACTTTACCTTTCTAACTTCATCATTATTTTCTTATAGAACTTTAACTTTCTAACTTCATCATTATTTTCTTATAGAACTTTACCAGTCTAGCTTCATTATTATTTTCTTATAGAACTTTACAAGTCTAGCTTCATCATTATTTTCTTATAGAACTTTACCAGTCTAGCTTCATCATTATTTTCTTATAGAACTTTACCTGTCTAGCTTCATCATTATTTTCTGATAGAACTTTACCAGTCTAACTTGATCATTCGCCAAGTAATAAAATTCTCTTGCAGAGGTGGTTTCTGTAGCCGTTTGTTTTACACGATGAGGTTGCCAACCTGATATTAGTTACCTAGTACAACGTGCCTATGGGAGAAATAGCCTTGTTCTTTCTTAGTCTCATCACAGAACCTTGGGAAGGAACTACGCGGGTAGGCATAACTTGCTAGCCTTAAAAAAAAAAACCATAATTTTTTTGGTATTCCTCCTACTTTTTACAAATGTGTTTAATGGGACACAATTACGGCACAATCACTGGACATCCCCGCTGTATTATGATTGCAAATTCTGACCGAGTTGAACCAAACGCCCAAATTCATGGGTACAAACTGCCAGCACACATAATAAGTGCAAAAACTATGTGTAGGAGTAAACTCACTTATTTGATGCATGAATGATAACCTCAGAAAAATAAACTGGTCTGTCTCTGGTCAATGGGTGCTTGTGAACTGGTGCAGCATGACAAAGCTCCATCTTGTCATAACCTTCAGTTTTCATACGCAAGTAATCTGAGGTGTGAAGAGCCACTGCAAAAATATAATCACAACATAAAAATCAGTCTTTTAGTATATTACCAGGTCCCCTCTATCACCTCAGGATATTTCATACCAATGAATGTCCATGTGGAACCAGAATCCAGACCCCTGAACACATTCTCCAACACTGCCCAGCCCACAATGACCTATGATGCCCTGCAGATTTAGCATGACTAACAAACTGAATGCAGAAGAAGTCTTTCAGTTGTCAAGAATAAAACCAAAATGTGTGCCTTATAGTGCCCCTGAGTGTTCAACTGGACACAAAAAGTAACTGGGTACACAAACAGAGACAAAAATAATTGTACAACACAAAAACCTGGGTGGCTTAAAGTACAGAGAGAGAAGTCTAAAGCAGAGTTGGATTGAGAGTTTTTATCTCTAACTTATGTGACCTGAGGGGGTGGAGAGAGGGTAATTATAAGAAACATTGATGATGCATTCATAGTACATTAACAAACCAGACTATAGAAATTAATATCTTACTTTGTGCTACTGCACGTAGTGCTACTTTTCTAAAACGCTTATGTTATATCTGAACCCTCTTTTATTTAAAAAAACAAAAGGAAAAAGTGCTGTTTTCTATGAGACTGCAATGTTCCATGTTTCATCCCACATTTCTAAGCATCTCTACTTTTCTGCCTTTTCAATGCATATTTAAAAATCCTTTATCATAATGGAGAAACAGATTATCTAGAGCAGTGCTCCACAACCAATTTTTTTACTTCCCGACACACTTAAGTGCCCTCAAAACTCCACGGCACACTTAACTGCTCTTCAAAAACTCCATGGAACACTATAATATATAAGTAGGTGGTTAACTAACAATTCGCTGCAATCCTAAGACACTGTTCCCTAAGTGTTTGTTATGGATTGCTGGATAAATCAACTTATTATTTCAAAAATTGTACGTGTGAGATTCTTTCATAATATTCCTAATGATGTCATGATCTTCTGGGTTTGTGATGTCGGATGCCTAGCCTTCTCGGATAAGGGCAAAAAAGGTGGTCCCATGTGCAAGTTGCGCACGTTAAAATTCCCACGGCAGTTGGAAATCGTAAAGAGTAGGCCATACCGCCGCTGCCCTGGCAAAATTAAAAGATTTGGAACCCTACCCACCACAAAAATATTTATAGACTGTGTGATTCCAGTATACACACATTGGGATCCTCGCCTGTGCTATCGAGTTCGTGCACAGTGTTGAGATCCTTCTTGTGTGATCAAAGGGAGGAGATCGGAGCACTGATGGAGTTGTCCATGTGCAATGAAGATGGTCCTTAAAAACAAACCAAACCATTAAATGACTTATTCTGCCAGACGTCATGGCACACCAGACAGACATTCGCTGCACATCAGTTGTGGGGCACTGATCTAGTGTACTGCTGAGTAAAACAACACTACTAACATAAACAGTCTCCTGTTTTATCACCGCCTCTCAATGACTAAGGCTAAGTCTAACCGCTCTCATTAATTCATCATTCTTGGAACTTATGCTATTCATAAGTTCGTTATTCTACCTTGTTTATTTACTATTAAAGCTACATATTACAGTTGACATTCAAAAATCCGGCCATCGATAATCCGGTTCCTTCAGATTTCCGGCATGGATTTCGGAGCGCATTTTTAAATTTACCGCGTTGGCGCGCCACTGTTTTCTGGAGCAGTTTATGTTTTGATGCAGATGTTGGGTCTTGCTTGCACGTGTTAACAGGCATTCCTGCTCATTCCATCATTTATTTGCTGCTGTTTAGCCCCCATTATGGATTCAGCAAATAAAAGAAGTGGTGTAAAACGTAAACATCGTGCATTGTCGATCGCAGATAAAGTGTACAGGTAGTCATTTTCTGTTAAATATATACAGAATATATAACCTTAAAAAATCCGGCACTCCTCAGGTCCAGAGGTTGCCGGATTTTTGAATGTCTACTGTATTACATTTTACATATGTTAGAATCTTTATTATAATTACCCATATACTTCAAATGTTACCACGTAACATACCGTACCGTATCTAACTCACATTATAAAATAACCTATGAGAATTGCATCACATATAGCTATGCTACTACGACCCAATCAATGTTGTTTCATTTAGCATTCCATTTTCTTGGAATGTTTTCCAGGGAGCTAATTACGGTATTACTGTATTAAACAAAACATCATTGTGTCCCTTTTAGCTCCTTATGAAGCATGCAGTCAACATTACAGCCAACCCCCTTTGCAGGAAACGTGCATAAAAGCTTGATTGAGCTCTTGCAGTGGTGATTTTTGTAACAATTTATGTCACATGGTGAGGTTGTCAACCCCATGTACAATTTCAAGCCCGTCACATCTTACAACATGTCAGAGGAAGCAGTAGTTCCAGTACTTTCTTTGTCTTTTCAGAGACTCCAGGAAACTACACAGGAAATGTAGCACAGGACATGTAACACTGGACAAGTAACACTGGACATGTAACACTGGACAAGTAACACAGGACAAGTAATACTGGAC
The DNA here is from genome assembly GCA_024509875.1 of Oreohelix idahoensis. Lineage (NCBI taxonomy): Eukaryota > Metazoa > Mollusca > Gastropoda > Stylommatophora > Oreohelicidae > Oreohelix > Oreohelix idahoensis. The sequence continues at coordinate 148,402 of JAMPIV010001636.1, forward strand.
TTGTAACACTGGACATGTAACACTGGACTTGTAGCACAGGACATGTAACACTGGACTTGTAACACAGGACATGTAACACTGGACAAGTAACACTGGACATGTAGCACAGGACATGTAACACTGGACAAGTAACACTGGACATGTAACACAGAACATGTAACACTGTTAAAAAAACTGAAGTTGTTATAGTAATGGGCAGCTTGCTTAGATTAGTAGAAATAGTCACAAACTTTAGAACCAAAGTAGCAATTAAGTAAGCATCAACAGGTCTATATCCTTTTGCCTGAAAACCAGAATATTCAGAAAATTGACTTTTTGATCACATTGTAGGCAAACTCTGACTACTTTGTGCGATGGTGGGATATTTCTCAGGTACATTTTGAATGATTTGGGTGACATATGAAAATATAAAAAATCTGGTTTCCAAAACAAAACTGTCCCATAGGATTTCTGATAAAAGGATACAGACTTATACAAACTCAAGTAGTTCAGAGATACAGAGTTAACAATAAGCTAGATGAAGATCTGCTACAGTATTTTCAGTCAGACTACAAAAAAAAAAAAAAAACAAACATAAATAACAAATATGCACTTATCAACAATAACACCCCTGGAGAACTGTTTAAAAACAAAACAAAAAAGCCATCCCATAATACACCATACAGGAGTGAAGTGTTGGAGACTTCACAAAATACTAAATCCAGCTTTTTTATGAAGTGGGGTGACTAGTTCCCTCCTCTGCTATCTTTGCATGACCTAACTCAAGAGTAGAGACGAGTATCCATTTAGAACTGGTAGACTGCAGTGTGACACTACCAGGTTTCGATCCTTGATCGCAGTGGAGAATAGGAGCGCAGAAAGAACTGCTCAATTTATAAAGATATACTAAAATCATAAATGCAAACAGACTAAAACTGGTCATGTCGAATGAATGGAACAATTACAGCCCAAAAAAAAAAATGTATGATGCAGACAGCACATATTCAGGTTTAGATACTGTCTCAGAGATGATCGGTAGGCTGTAATATTAAAAAGGACTACACAAGAATGAACTGGAGAGGATTAGTAAAAGACAGAATAGTAGACATGAATGAAATCTATGCTACCAGTGATCAGTCTGAATGCAGAAGGAGCAGCAGTCAAATAATTAATGCAGCTACTTTGTTCAAGAGGCAACACATTTTTCATCATCATCTTCATTTCACTGGTATTAAGTAAGAATAAGTTTTCCCTGAAATACCTTGTATGTTGAAGAAATACCCCTACAAATTGTTGAATCACATATACTGATATATAGTGCAGTCTGGATAAGTAGCAGTCACTGGGACCATCTAAAATACTTTTACTTATCCGGGAAATTCTGCTATCAGAATTCTGCTCAAAGACGGACATTTACATCAGAATATGAGTAAAGCATGAAGTAATTATTGTAACCATTCAGAAACAAGGATTTTAAATTTTCATGTCTGCATCTTCTAAAGTTTTCAAAATCAGTTTAGCGAAGCTTAAAGTTGAGTGTCAAGTTAATTGTTAGTAGTACAATAGCAAGTTTAAAAACATTCAAATCGCGTGTTTGGCTCAGTATTTTGTGCATGCTCTATTAGGGTTTTTTACATGAATTCCAGAGCAATAACTGTTGCAGGACACATAAGCCAATGTAAGAGTTACTTGTTCTCTAGTTTTTGTTACCTTCCTTCTAACGAGTGCCTGCCAAATACTGGTTTATGTTTATTATTTACTATTCACAGGCCTTGGGTTTCACTCTTTGTTAATCCTATATCACAAATGCGAGACTTGTTGCTGTCAGAGTTTAATGTAAGCCTTTTTCTCAAACTGAAGTGCACCAGTTTTCACTCAGTTGGCCTGACAATTACGCGCTTGTTGGTTTTAATGAATGTTAGGGTCATAATGTACTGCTGGATGCTCATACATTTATTAACCTGCTATCACCAGTTTACCAAAAAAATTATATACAACTACGTTGTACTGTAACTTAAGTGATGAAGGCAGAACTTCTGCTTATCCGAGTCTAAATCTGAGTTGGGACAGACAAATTACCTGTACTTATCTGAAAATTCTAGTTATTAGAATTCGACTTAACCGGAGTTTTTTAACATTACTGCATGCTCTGAAACATGCAGAACAACAAATACATGCAAAACAACAAAAACCACAACCAAGTAGCTACAGACTGTCATAAGTGGGGGCTTGTGAAGAACAGAAGGATTGAAATGGCATGGTATGACAAAAATCATTAATGAGGAACAGATGACAAGAACTAGACAAGTACCAGTGAAGAAGGGATGAGTAGAAGATGCTGGTGATGGATACGTCACACTCTGAGGAAACCTGTTGATAGCATTACGGTGTAGTCTTTGTTCTGAAATCTCAATGGTAAGAGAGGTAGAGGGAGATCAAAGAACACACAGAGAAGAGAAATGGAGACAAATGAAAGGGATGAGGAAGGCATGGACAGACCTTTAGCTGATGGTGTTAGACAGGAGCACTAGCTGATGGTGTTAGACAGGAGCACTAGCTGATGGTGTTAGACAGGAGGACTTGGCATACTGTTTTTTGAAGGCTTAGGCTTCTTGGAAATGGAAGGATAGTGAATAAATTAATTAATTTTATTTATGATCTTTCATAATAACCACAATTTGTATAACATGTGGACCTACTAATGTCAAATAAATTATGTGCAAATGGGTCAGCTCTGCTTGGTGGGGGTCCAGTGAAGCGATCCTCTACTATGAGATCGGTTTCAAGTCCAGTTGCCTCTTCTATACAATCTCGAAGAAGGCAGAAGGTGTCCAGTGGAACATCAGGAGGCATATATGTAAGAAAGCGTAGCCGAGTCCTTCCTGAACCATTGCCTGTCATGTTTATAGTTTGCAGCCCTAGAAAAGAAAAGGCCAAATATAAACAAACTCTTTAACTTATTATAGCAATGAAAGAATCAAATCAGCCTAAAATCAAGAGAGCAGATTCTTTATAATTTTCTGGAATGTGGAACATATTACAGTTACCAACAAAAGTATTGTATTTTAGCTAGACTTTAAAAAACATTTGATTTCATTCCAATTCTTAAAGTTATAAGACTGAGCATGGCTTTTTTTTTGCTTTAAAAAAACAAACTGGATTCCAGTTCTTCAAGTTATAAGACTCTGCTTTGTTTTTCAAACTAAAAGCTGCAACTAACCATACTAATTATATAACGCTGACAATAAATATATTTGTATAAATTAACATTTTTGAATGCATTTGATGTGTTCATTCCTTGCTTATGATGTGTGCACTTATATAATATTTCTTTCTTTTATTTTTTCAAACATTTTTACTTAACACATTTAACTCTGTGCATGATCTATTTGTCCTAGCTTATGAATGACCTACATATCTATCCGTTTCTCCCTGACACTGTGGACCTTGAAAAGGTATTTGACAGTGTAGACAAAGAATCACTTTGGGAATTGATGAGGTATTATGGAGTCCCCATGACGATCATTAACTTAATAAAAAGTACTTATGAAGACATGATATGCAGAGTTCTTCATGAAGGACAACTTACTGAACTGTTTAGGATAAGAATTGGAGTGTGCCATGAATGCTTCTTGTCTCCATTTCTCTTGCTATTGGCTACAGATTGGGCTTTGAAAACAACTTTATCTAACAGAAATGAAATCTTGTGGAAACAGCTTGATGATCTAGATTTTGCCAATGAGCAGACTCTTCTGTCCCAGAACCATAACCTGGTGCAAGACAAAATGAAAATACTCTATGAGAGGTCACAGTCTGGAAATGCACACGGGAAAGATAAAGATAATAACTGCAGGAAATGGTAAAAAGATCAAACTTAAGAAATACCCCTGCAAGATGTAGAATCATACACATATCTTTGTAGCAATTTAGACAAAGTTGGAGGGACAGACAATGATTTCAAAATAAGCATAAAAGACCAGAAGAGCTTTCAATTCACTGGGAAATAAATGGAGATAAAGAAAAATCAAGTCCAACATTAAAATATGAATCTTCAACTCAAAAATCAAGTCTTATTGTATGGCTCTGCAACGTGGAGAACAATAAAAACAACAACCGAAAAGCTACAAACTTTCATAAATGGGTGCCTGCATTGAAAAGAAGGAGTGAAGTGGTATGAGAAGATCACTAATATGGAACTGATGACAAGAACCAGACAAGTGCCCTTGAAACAAGAGATGAGAAGAAGACACTGGATATGGATAAGACACACATTGAGGAAACATGTTGATAGCATTACCAGGTAGTCTTTTTCCTGGAATTCCCAGGGTAAGAGAGAGAGAGAGCAACCAAGAAACACATGGAGAAGGAAGCTGGAGATGTACATGAATGGACAAAGAAATTAAAAAACCTTGAGCTGATGGCACAAGACAGGAAAACTTGGCATAAGTTTGTTGAAGGCCTATGCTCCCTGGGGAGCTCAAAGGTGATGATGGGGCTGGCAACCCCATCAGGTAAATCAAATTGCTACATAAACTACTGCTGCCAGAGCATGAGAATGCTTTGTGCATGCTTCCATCAAGGAGACCCGCTGCAATGGTGGGTCCATGATATGTAAGGAGCACAAAGGACAATGAATGAATGAGTTACGTATTTTTAACATACTGTAAAATTTTTCAGAAGAGGGGCTTTCATTTGGGTTTTTATATGTGGGGAAACTCCAATCCCACAATGAAGACCAAAGTATAAAATGCCTGTGTCACCAGCACACTTCTTTCTATATGGCAGTGAGATACGGACAACCTATGCTAAGTAAGAAAGATGCCTCAATACCTTCCATTTACAGTTTCTACGCCACATCCTTGGTATTTTGTGGAAGGACAAAGTGACAAATGTCAACATGCTGTCATGTGCTGGCCTTCACAGCATGTATACACTGCTTAAACAGCAAAGACTATGCTGGCTTGGCCATGTTCGCTGCCTGGAAGATGACTGCATCCTTAAAAATTACTTCTAGGGACAACTGGCAGATGGCAAAAGAACAGCTGGGTGACCGCAGCTGAGGTTCAAAGATGTGTGCAAGAGTGAAGCACATAAATCCAGCAACTTGGGAGGATGAAGCTGCCGACCGCACCATGTGGTGATGCTCACTATGGCACCACCTCAGATTTGGTGAAAAGAAGCTCTCACAACAAGCAGAAGAGAAAAAAAACATGCCTAAAGGTACACTAGGAAAAAAAAGCAGCTGATGGCTATCACCTCATGGGCTCATTCCCACTGCCAGTTATGACTGAAGGGGCTACTACTACCACTACTAAAATTCTTCAGACAAACATACACATCTTCAACTAAAGCATTCTACAGCAGTGGAACTGATGCCTTTAATTTGATACTTTCTTTGCATCTTATGAAGCACTGAGCCACCAGTGCAACTAGTCCCTTATAGGAAACATGCATCAAAGCATTTATGTGTTCATGCAGAAGGGGTTTCTCTAGCATGATTTAAATTTGATGATATTGCCAGTCCTATGCACAACCTCAATATTGGTTGCATCTTAATATATGCAATAGGGGTATTCTTTCTTTGTCTCCTCAGAAACCACAGAAAACTAGATGGAGAAAAATGGTGCAATGTGAAGTCAAAATAATAGGTATTCACAATGGCCCCACTTACTGATGAACTTTATATGCATATGTGATCCATTTATCGTATTTCGAATGAAGACTAAATAATACGTCAAAATACATAAGTGATGTTAGTCATATTAAAAGGTAGCCTACAGACTTCAATGTCTTTTATATTTGGACATGCGCTCCAATACAGCCGATGGACCATGTGTCTAGGTTGAACAATCTGCACTAGCCAAAATCAGGCAATATTTTTTTTTAACATTCTGAATGTAGGATGAGTGGTACAAAAATGGTGATCACTTTTGTTCCATCTTACAGCACATCAACTTATCTTCGTGTTGTTGGTTTAAAAATGTAATACCGAATAATTAAGAAAATTGAAATCATTATGGAACAACTGTCGAATAATTAAACACCTTTTCCCCCCTTCTATTGCAATAACAGGTGATCACGATTCAAAAGAAGAAAAAAAAGTTTAAATTCACTGATATTGGGAATTAATTAAAATGTTGACCAATTGCCTACGTTAGCCTAACTGTAAGAAAGGAGTAGGATAGCGCTGCTTATAATCGAGAAGCGCTAATATTACAACAAAAAGCAGTTTCAAATATTCGCACAAATGCATATTAGCACAATTACAGAAAATCAAATACGTACTATTTCGCGCCTTTGCAAATAAGAATAAATTGCTATCACAGACTCAAGACCATCAAACGACTGTTAACTCTGTGGTTCGTTTATAATTTACATTGACCATGACCTTCGCATACTGAATGATGTGATTGGTTAGTATATTACTTATATTTTTTTCCTATAACTTGGCTGCTGTGAGCCAATATTGCTGTAGGATGAATTTATTAATGCTGTCTATCCATCTGCCTGTTGGTCTTCCCCGTGCTCTAAACCCAGATACTCTAGTTAATGTGGTAGGCGCGTAATGTTATTGTTAATGTTAATCAGAATCGACGCCATTGCATTCCAAGCTAACTTTTCATCACCTGTGAGGATATCATCAAAACGCTGATCTCGGAAGAGCTGATATATCTGTGGACCGACAAATACACCTTCCTTAATTTTGGCCTCACTAAGTCTTGGAAATTTATCACGAAGGTATAAAAATCCTGCCCCATTTCGATCCATGGCCTTTACAAAATTCGTCATTAGTCCAAGTTTGATGTGGAGAGGAGGGAGCAAGATCTTGTGGGATTCTACAAGTGGTTCGTTAAGTACATACTTTTTCCCCGGTTCAAGTGATTGCCGTTGGGGCCAATCCTTTTTCTTGTAGTGGGAAGTCCTGGCACGGCTGTCCCACAGACAGAGGAAACAGCAAAACTTTGTGTAACCCTGCCGTAGCCCCATCAAGATGGCAATGACCTTCAGGTCACCACAAATCTGCCATTTATACTTGTCATCGTTGATGGTGTATAACAGTTGTTTCATGTTGTTGTACGTTTCTTTCATGTGGACTGCATACCCGAGTGGAACAGATGGTAAAACGTTACCATTATGGAGCAGCACAGCTTTTAAGCTCAACTTGGACGAATCAATGAACAGCCTCCAATCGTCGTCTTTGTAGTTGATGTTTAGTGCTGCCATCAGACCCACTATATCAACGCAAGCAATGAGGTTATCTGTCATTTTGAAATATGGAAGCAGATCTTTTTGCCGAGCACGAAACACAGACACATGCAAAAGTAACAATCATTAAGATGGTTTGTCGGTTCCCTCCACACCACTGTAGTGGATTTTGATTGTATTGTATGGTTGATGTCACCTAGGGTGATGCATGAGGTCAGCTGTGAAGGCTCCTGAGATAAATGTATATGTGAATTACAGAAGGCCCTTCTTACTACCACTTACGACCTCACACATATCTTTTTTACTAATGAATGTGGCTACGTTAAAAAACTAGGGTACTGATATGTAATGTGTTGTGGTAGATTACACACACACACACACAGATATTTAAGAAGTCTAATAATATTAATAAAATTTATAACACACTGAATTAACTCAGGCTGTTTTAGTTTTTAAAGTTAAATCTTTTGATAAATTTATTTTGTTCTGAACCAAATGTTTAGTTGGTCAGAACATAAGAAATAGTATGGAGTCATAAATAGAATGCAAAATCATATGACATAATAAAATGGAAAATGTGTACTTAATTATTTCAAATGACTGGTTAATAGTAATTATATTAAGATAGTCACAGGAGAACTTATTACTAGATATGCTGTTGGGGTGGTGTCATTACTCCCAGTCTATGACTGCCAAACATTGTCAGTTGACTTAAGGGATAAATATATATAGTTTAATTTCCCCAATGTCATGGCTTTATTTGTGGGTGAATTAGAGATAATTTAGTTGAAAATGTCGTTGGTAAAAGTCCAGCAGGCCAGATATGACTTATCTCGCCTGCGTCGATCCTGTACAAAAGTCTGGTGGCCCCACCTCTCCGTGCTGGGGCAATATACGGCTGCTCTGACACAATGATAGACTGCTCTGGTCCACACTTGTATATATTACTACAGCATTTGACACCGCTTTGGTGCCAAATAGAAACTCACAGTTCTGAAACAAAAGTATTGGGTCATGTGTCAGAACTCTATCTCCTGAACCACTTCTGCACACAACACTACACAACAACACCACATAGACTAGGTCAGATCTCTCTGACCACACAGCACATCTTACCAAGTTGGTTTCACATAGTATTAGTTCCCCAAGACTACATTGCATCTGAGATATGTTCAATAGCTTCCTGCTATTAAATAAGATAGGTGATATGTTCCACTGATCTCAACACTAGATCCTTTTTCATAGTTTCAGTTAGGCGTCCCTATATATTTTCTTTGTATGTATGTCTCTAGACCCTGATCTAGGCTGGGGATCTAGAGCGAACACTTACTTGTCGTAATCATTTTTATGATGTGGCAGTATCAATCACTCGAATTATTAAAATATACAGAATAAATATTGTTCATTCTTACCAGAATTCAGAATTGAGAACACAGTTACATTTGCTAGCAAAACTCAGCTGAGCTGCTGGCCGTATGATGGCGTCCCACTATATAGTTATATTCTTATGGAATCGACACCACTATGGATTCAAACTGCGTCTCTGAACAGACTTATGTCAAATGGCAAACTTTCACCTCTCTATCCCGCTACTATAAAATGCGTTGACCAATCGCTGACTTCCCCCCTAACTTTCAAATTAACAACCAAAAGTCACTTCAGTCAAATCTCAGTCAAGTATGTATTACGGTCTGTTAGTCCGTCTGTCTCTACTTGTTTTTTTCATAAAAACACACTTGGTTTTACATACATTTCCTACACGAATCTGCTGCCTAAGTTATTTTTAGCTACAATGCTCCACCACATTCCCTCTCTTTAATTACAGCTCGATTTTTACGTTTGCAGACTCAAGGCCAAGATTTTGGTAACTTTTAGTGACATGGGTTAACAGTGCAGTCGCTTGTCTGATATGAACAATACAGTCTTTTGTCAATATCTTCCTTATTATCTATCCGTCTGTATAAATGAAAGCATATTATTTCTCTGCTCAAGATGGGCTATCAAACTAGCTAGGTTTTATTTTCATAACTCTATTATTAAGAAAAAAAAACATATTTTTTCTCAAGTTAATTTTTGAAATTTGTTCGAGAACCTTCCCTCATGTGTTTTGCCGCGGCATTCAAATAAAGACCAAGTATCGAAAAACGTCCAAGAAATGACTGTCTCGATCAAGAGCTAATGTCCTTTTCTTGTCCATTTCCTTACTTTATGTCAACTCGGGACGTGACTTTTTTTCCTTTCACCCCCACTTGCGTCTTTTTGCCGTTCGAACTTCAAACACGTGTTCAGTCATATTTTTCCTTTTTTGTGTCCTCCGTTCTCTCCCGTCTACAAAGGGTAAACGTTTCGTCTGCACTTCTAACTCGTTAGTTTTAAATGGCGGTGGGAAAGGCTGGCATGGGCGAGCATGTCTCCTAGTATCTTACGCATTATTTTTAACCCTACATTTCATCGTTAATTTTGGAGATATTTTAACGTTGTATCATGGTGACATCATCACAACCACTGGAACTGCAAAACGCATCGGTCGTCCTTTTCGGTTCAACCAGCAGCGCAGATTCGTTGCACAGGATTGACAACATATGTGTGGGGCCCAATACCGGTCCTGGTCACCGATCTCACAACCAAAATAAAGGCATTAAGCTTTCTGTCTCATCGGTGTAATGGGTCGCCTTTGTGATTGAAAAGTTATTTGTCCGCAAATAAAGCAAAAATAATCCGCACTGATCACACATTCACGAGGCATCTTGAACGACACGTCTGCACTCACAGAATCCACAACACAAATGATGACAAGGAGGAAATGTGGTTGCAATGACTGCTACAGATTGCGTCATCCAATTGGCGCTCAAGGCTATCCGTCTCGTGGAGAATCACGCGCCAGGGCTATAGAAAAGAGAAGGACTGGGTCATTCGCGTAAGGAAATTGAAGCCACCAGCCTACTGAAACCACACACCCCCCTTCCCCCCCCCCCTTTCGATCTTGAAAACTAGAGCTAATTCGCGATTTTTAAGTTCATATTCGTGATCTTTTTTTTTCTTTGATCCTTAGCCGCCGACCGTCAAAGCAGTCAGTGGCCATCACGCCTGGTGGCGTCTTGTAGGGCAACAACAAATTGATTCCACTTCGCTCGGTCGGTGGCCACCCTTCGTGCAGTTCCCCAACTCTGGTTCATTCTTTGCATCTCAGCCTCCACAGTCCTCCGCCAAGTTGTTTTTGGTCGGCCTCTCTTTCGTTTTCCTTCAGGGATCCATAGCATAGCTGTTCTTGTGATGGCATCGGGGTCTCTTCTGAGGACATGGCCAACCCAGCTCCAGCGTCTGCCAACTATGATGGTGTGCATGTCCTCTTGCTTGCTCTGAGTAAGCAGATCTTGGTTGGTGATGGTATTCGGCCAAAAGATTCGGAGAATTTTTCTTAGGCATGTTGTGTGAAAAGAGGACAATTTCGACATTTCCTTCTCTGTAACTCTCCAGCATTCCGCACCATAGAGAAGCACAGAAAGCACACAGCTCTGATATAATCTTAATTTTGTGCCTGTGCTGTACTGAGAGGACTTCCAGATGTTGTTTAGACTAAAAACGTCTGTTCTTGCTTTGTTCATTCTGTTGTTGATGTCTTTGCTTGCTCCGCCGTCTGGTGTTACAATGCATCCTAGGTATGTGAAGGTGTCTGTCTGTTCCAGTTGCCGATTCCTTACTGATATTCGTGATCAGCATGTCCAAATTAGTTAAAAATAGCCACTTTTGTCTCGGATACATTTTGGCTGTTGTCCAGTGTAATCTAGGTTTGCTGTAGACAAATTTTTTTTAAAAATAATGTTTTGGCGAGGCGCGTCCCGTTCAACCTAGTGGGTTATATTAGGGCGCATGTCCAAATATAAAAGACCCTTAGGTCTGAGATGACAATTTAGACAAATGTGACATTCATCAGAAATATAGAGAACTGCGAAATATAGACTTACATTGTTATAATTCTCAAAGACACAAGAAGATTGTTCTACGTTGAGAACAGAGGGAATAGAGGCAGTCTAAAGTTCCATAGATTTCTTTAAAATTTATGAACAAAAATATCCCATTCAAACTTCAGATAGATAATTAAGAAATATAGTGTCCCCAATTCCATGTTAATTTATCACCATTTTGCCCCTGTCCATCTGCTCTTGCTTATCCCTAGAATGTGTAATCTATAGTTTCTCATTTCTGCTGTGACCTGCTTTAGTTTACCCGTCTCGTTCATTGTCCTGACATTCCAAAATCCTATTCTTGTTTCACGTTTTGCGGCCAGGACGTCCGTTTTCGTGTCAGTGGCTTCCTTTCGGCTTTCACCACTGACAGTCATACGAGCCTCAGACTCCGGATGTCCGTCCCGCAGCAAAGTTTGTTCATTTGTTGTTGTTTCCGTAACTTCATTTCTTTTTACATAGACAGGGGTGTCAGCCCTATGCTAAAACCCCCAACCTACAAGACGCCATAAGGCGTGATGGCCACTGACTGCTTTGCCGGTCGGCGGTTAAGGATCAAAGAAGAAGAAGAAGAATTCCATGTAATAGGACATACACTCCGAAGAGATCAATCAAGCATAGCAAGAGGTGCCCTTGACTGGAACCCACAAGGAAAAAGAAGAATGGGGATGCCAAGGAGAATTTGGATAAGAACAGTGGACGAGGAGGCTAAGGAAATTGGAATGACTTGGGCACAGCTGAAAAAGACAGCTCAGAATAGAAATGGATTGAGAGCAACTGTTTCAGCCCTGTGTCCCACGGGGAACGGAAAGGAGTGATGATGATGAATTCCATGCAATATGTTCAACTGCCGAAACCTGAACGTGGGATTATTCCTCCTGCCTAGTTATTGTAATTGGTGTAAACGAACATTTCTAGATTGTGCATGTGTGTGTATTTTGTGTGTCCTTAATTAAATAGTACTCTTCATACTTGTCATGGTGTAAAAAAAACGTATGTGTGTGTGTGTGAAAGCTTGGGGTATTTGGGGCTATATTTAATTTACTAATTATTTGTTGTGAGGAATATCGCTTACTAGAATCTTGCTATGCACTTTCTTATCATATCCTGCTAATCATTATTATTTAAATTGTGTTGATATTTAATTCTGTTTGACTATACTGTGCAGTACCAACGGGCTGATCACCCGTTTGCCAGTCACTTCGATTACGGAAACAACAGCAAATGGATTGATTTGCCGTTGCCCTAAAGACGCCAATAGGCGTGATGGGAAACAATGGCAAAGAAAACCTATCTGCTGTTGCCCTAAGACGCCGCTAGGCGTAATGGCCACTGACTGCTTTAACGGTCGGTGGCTAAGGACGGAAGAAGAAGAAGAAGATACTGTGCAGTGTCAAGTCTTTAGCATCTGTTCTATAGTTATGGGTGAATTGATTACATCATTGCTTTGAAGACATTCTGCACAGTACGGTTCTTCTATTCTAAAATACCCCATTCCCAGTTGTAGTCTAAATAGTTTCGTCTTGCTTTGAAAAACCATCAATCAAAATACTGTTTCTGTCCCAATTTCCTTCTCACTTCTAAAGAAAAATTGGACTCAAGGACCTTGAGTCAAGGCAGCAATCTTCTTCGACTGAAGATCTGCATGTGTTGCAAGAAATATATTCATGTCAGATTAGACCTGATCAGATCGATCTCTCCATCGAAGGTCCGCTGCAAAGGATCTCCAACTTCTGTCTCTCGCCTTGGTGGTACACTCTGATAGGCTCGTTCCAGCTTGCCCATCTCAGGATGCAATCTTCCTACTTGCAGTGTTGTCGTCTTCTGGAAGCAACATGGCTGACGAAAATGCGAAGGCCTTCACACTTGTTCTTTATGTTAGCAGTGCTGTGACTGGTGCACTTAGCTATATTTTCTACAGACTTTGCAATAGTCGCAGGGAAATGGCACAGCGAGTTCAAGTATGTACGTTGACACGTGGATAAATATTTTAGAAACGTTAAGTAGGCCTATAATTAATAGTTTTAATAGCGGCTACTGGTTGGTGCATCATAAAATGTGCTAGATCTAAATCTAGGCGCTGGGCAACTAACACTGAGAACGGTTAGATCTCAAACATAAAATTAAGCAGTGTGCCTTCAAAATAATTAAATAAATAAAATAATTTTTAGATGTTACATCGGAATATCTATCATTCACATAACACTGATTGAATCTCAGACGGTTTGGAGTTACTGACGACTTTAAAAAGTATATGTGTCATAATCACCTTCATCCATCCACTTTGAGTAATTAAAAGTATTTGGTACACAGGGCGGATCCTACCTTTGGCACCCCCCCCCCCCAAATATATAAACACATAAACATGCTTGTAAGTATATTTTTTTTTACAGTACGAAACAATCATTATAGTGTCATACGGCACCTCCTGCATGGTTGTCACCCGTTGCGAAACACCCCTTTGTGGAATACTGCAGCTTTTTTGCTTTTTTTTTTTTTTTTTAAAGTAATGAAGAAAAATACCCCGTTCAACTCTGTATTATTAGTAATCCACTGCGTGTAGTATAAGGCTGTCAGCCAGGCACAGTTAAGTGCGGTCCTCCATAAATAATTGGCTCAACAACTATACTATAATCAATATATTGCATATCTGTATACAAATATAACTACTAACTTTATGCATCCAGGCATAACTGGAGTGATCCTTATACGACCAAGAGCAAAACACAGTGCTACAGTATTCACATGTGGAAGTGAACCTCTGTCTGTGAGGCTGTTAATACCCTCATTGACTCTTGAAATCATCCACACACTTCCAGGGCTACCTCCTGTGGTGAAACATGTTGAGAACCCAGCATTGCACACTAAGCTTGGAGAAGTCACTTGAGCCCCAGACGTAACTCTGGCTTTTTACTTGGCTGCATGCAGGAGGATCTCACTATGGGCCCATGATAGACAAGGGGAGCTGAGAAGTGGCTCTGTGTGTGACAATTTCTTGGGAGAGCTCAGAACCAGAGCACAATAGTTTAGGTCTGCATATTTAGAGAGCCCCCTTGGATGGTGGGGAATGCACTGTATACCACACGCCTCTTCCTCCTACCTTGGGATCAGATGTGATGATCCTTTAAATGCCAGCCAAGCTGGAGAAACTGGAGCACATGACATCAACTCAACACTTTTTAGAGTGGCAGAAAAGCCACAGGAAAAGCCTAGATCTACAGTGTAGATAATACCAAGGAGTTTCCAACTTGGTATTGGCTGCAAAAGAGCTAGAAGCTCAGCAGTCCTGGTTAAACAACAACAACTACTACAACTACAACAACAACAACTTACTTTATCATTATCAGTACTCTTCACCTCCCCAAGGAGCATAGTCTTTCAACAAATTCGTGCCAAGTCCTCCTGTTCTCTGCCATTCACTTAAGATCTTTTCATGTATTTTTTACTCGTTACATTTCAATCTTCAGAACTTGGAACATGCTATGACGTTTAATACATGAATATATATGTAGGAGATAATATGAGGTTGTCATTGAGGCTGGCTACGTCATCATATAAAATTAAGTGCTACACAAAGCTTAGCTGCAACAGAACATAATGCTTGGTGCAAGTTTCCTGTGTGGAGATGAGCTACAGTGTTGGCCCCTTGCTCCATAAGAAGCAAAAAATAAAAATGATGATGATGGTATTGATTGTTGTCTGGTATTCTTTCATAAGGCCTTTGTTTGTAATTACGTTGGTCATCTGACATAAACGATATGATGGAAACCTCTGTTGGTGAATGTTAGCACTTTTGGATGTGATACGTCACGTTTCCAAACTATAGTGTAAGAAAAAAAGGGTAAAGGCAGTCCCATAGCAGATACTGCCGTAGAGAAGTGAAGTTTGACAGACTTCACAATACTATGTCCGGCGTTATGAATTGGAGTGACCAGTTAACATTACTGGTGTACAGCCTAAGCCTGGTTTTGTTCCCATGTGAAAAAAAAAAACTGCAGTGGTCATTGAGTTGAAAGTAAATTATAAAATATATGTTTCATTAAAAATTGGTTTAATATTTATTTATTAATTTATTAGCCCTGAATTCCCCAAGGAGCATTGACCATCAACAACCACCTGCCAAGTCCTCCTGTCACATGACATCAGGTCAAGGTCTTTCCATGTCTTTCTCATTATTTTCATTTCTCTCTCCAGCTCTCTTCTCCATGTGTTATTTTTAGTTTACCTCTACTTCTCATACCTTGGAGATTCCAGAACAAGGACTGTCTGGTAATGTTATCAACAGTGTCTCAATGTGTGTCACATCCATCATCAGTGTCTTCTTCTCATATCTTGTTCCACTGGTTCTTGTCATCAGTTCTACATTGGTGACCCTGTCATACCATTTCAGTCCTTCTATTCTACAGAAGCACCCATGTATACAAGTCTAACTTTTTGGTTGTCGTTTTTGATGTTCTCCATGTTTCCGAGCCATACAATAGGACTGACTTAACATTTGAATTGAAGATTCTTATTTTGTGTGTGTCCAGTATTGTCTGTACTAAATTTCAACATTTGTTAACAACTGATAAGTTTTCTGCTTTGAGTGTTACACCTAATCACAATGTTGTTTTATTGATTTTTTTTCTATTCTTCTAATCAGCATATTTCAGTATGGCACCCAGATAAGATGCTTAAGAATCACCTGGATGTGCAAGAAAAACACTACTTAGATTATGCTGCTGTGGAAGGAGTAGTAAAGGAACTGGGATATCCTCTGCGCAGTATCCATGGCAAGAAAGGTGTGGTCATGAGGTCTCTGATAGTGGAGCACAAAGTAAAATTAGTTTATGGAGTTTGGTGAGAGTTAACAAAACTTGTTGTTCCTATTATTTAAATAGGTGTTTGTTTGTTCATATATTACATTTCTCAATGAGTTTATTGTTTGTTTTAGCTTTACAGTGTTGTATAATTTTATGTATGGCTTTCAAACATGGAGAACAACAAAAACAACAACTGAAAAGCTATATACATTCATAAGTAGAGTGCTTGTGTAGAATAGAAGGGTTGAAATGGTATGATGAGGTCACTAATGTGGAACTGATGACAAGAATCAGACAAGTGCCAGTGGAATAAGAGATGAATGGAACACACATTGAGGAAACATTTGATAGCATTACAAAGCAGTCTTTGTTCTTGAATACCCAGGGTAAGATAGGCAGCGGTAGACCAAAAAACCCATGGAGAAGAGAACTGGAGGCAGAAGTGAACATGATGAGGAAGACATAGAAAGAATTGAGCGGATGTCATGTGACTTGAAGACTTGGCATGTGTTTGTTGGAAGTCTATGTTCCTTGGGGAGCTAAAGGGTATTGATTGATTGATTGAATGTTCTATAAGACTTCCCAGCTTTACAGTATTGTGACTTTTGATATGACCATCCAGATGTAGAGTGCTTGGTTCTTCTACATGACTTTGAGATATACATTATTATGTAACTTATAGAGTGGGATTGAAAAGTCACTTCGTGTTTTTAAATTTGTATATCCTAACTTGAAGTTAGTTTTTTTGTTGTTGCATGATGCACATGTCTAAACAAGAAACAATAACTGCCATGAGACTAAGAAAAGTTTTTGTTTTTAATTTCCAGAAAGAAAATACAAATAAAATTTAAAATGGCCATTCAACTGATGACGCAAGAGATAGCCTAAATTGCTGCCTCTTATGAAAATATGTGTTGAATGGACTGCATCTTACGCTGTGCTCAAATATTTTATGAAAGATAGCATTTTATATAATAAACTGGCAGGTAATTCTCTTTATTTTTATGGGTTTTTTTTTGGTCATATAAATTACTTGAATAGGAGTGAAGACATAACAGTGTCAAAATAGAAAGTGACTTTTCAGCTGCTGTGTATATAAAGGGAAAGCTATACAGTAATGTGTCATACTAAAAGCTTGACATAGCAGAACCAGTCTGCGATTGACTTAACAACTTGGCTATGTCATTTGACTTGGTCACCTATGACTTGGCTTAAAAAAAAAAGGATTAGGTTTACGACGTTTGGTTATTCTATGACTTCCCAGCTTGACAGTGCTTTTTCTCTCTCTGTATCTCTGTCTCACTTTCTCTTAATATATAAATGGAGTATTATTAATTGACCTTTACAAAGCATTTGACACAATTGACCACTCGTTGCTGATACAAAAGCTTGCGGTGTACAAATTTCATCCAAAAGTGATCACATTAATAAAATCATTCCTTGAAAACAGAACACAACGAGTCTTATACAATGTGGTGGGTTTTGATGTTACTATGTTAATTATTAATTGTCTACAGAGTGAGGTCAGCTATGAAGGTCCCTGAGTCTAATAGTTGATGATGATGCTCTCAGGGTACCTAACTGCTACCACCCTACGATCTCACTCTGCGAATTATTTTGATTTTATTATGTTATATGGCTACGTGTCTAGGGTAATGGATGTATGGTGTTGTGATAATAACTTGAACACAACTGTAACTCAATACAATGAATTTAAGTAAGACAGTCGTTTTAGTTATCAACTTAATTTACAATTTTATTTTCCTGTACCTCCATTCTTTTGGGACAGGAATATTTAACTGAAGAAAATGTAGTTTACAGATACGAAATAAATAAAGAGAATTTTCTGTCCAGATCAAATAATAGGAACTGTCTTTGGTGATGTATTCACATAATAGTATAGTACTGTCTAATTGGTGAAAATCAATCTTGTGCGGGGCTGTTGTTTACATCATTCCTGCTAAAATGTGGATAAAGTTTTTGGAAAACTTTGCCCGTTGATGAGTTGACAGGATGCCCTTAAGATACGTTCACCTTTTCTTTGAGTTCAGCTGTAGAATACTGGAAATTATAACAAAGTCAGCCCAGAAGTCTTTCTCTGGCTAACACGTGCAGTAACAGCTCTGCTGAGGCCTTCACTTTCCTCAGATAAAGTCTCAGTAGGTCTCCTGTTACAGCTTGTAACAGGCAATGAAACCCTGCAACAAAAGGACATCCCCGCCCTTTTATATGCTGGCTTATAATTTCCACAACTAACCACATTTAACAATATGGGGTCAGCCTCAACTCCGCCTATGCCGGTCCCAAGCCCGGATGAAAAAGGAGGAGGGCGGCCTGCATGGAGGCCGTAAGGAGGCAGCCCCTCCACCATGCAAAGGCACAACAGGCCAATCACCTGTTTGCTTTAAATCATGATTACGCGAACTACAAGAGAGAAAACCGGCTGATTCTAAAGGCGACGAACTGGAACGGACTACGGACTACGAATTATGGAACTTGGAACACAAGAAGTATAAATGGGAAGGAAGAGGAGCTGGTGGAAGAGATGAGGAAAGCAAAACTAGAAATCCTGGCTATAACGGAAACGAAGAAAAAAGGACAAGGAGTCATGGATCTCGATGGCAACACGTTGCTCTACAGTGGTGTACCCATATCTGAAAGAGCTAAAGGGGGTGTGGGTTGCATTGTGGCCCAAAATCAAAAAGATAGTATCAAGGGATGGAACTTTGTCTCGGAGCGCATTATGGTTGTAAAACTAAAGGAAGGAGAAACCATAGTCAACCTGGTCATAGTGTATGGGCCAAATGAGGATGAGAGAGCAGAGGTCAAGGAGGAATTCTTCGAGCTGCTTCAAAGGACAGTGGATGACTGCCTAGATGAAGTTATTATGCTCGGAGATTTCAATGCCAGAGTTGGAAATGACCATGCTAGATGGGGTGGAGTTATCGGAAGATATGGAGAAGATACTCTCAATGACAATGGAAAGCGACTCCTTAGATTCTGCAGTGAGCAGAATCTGATCATTACAAACACAAAGTTCCCCCATAAGCGCATACATGCATACACTAGATGTGAACCAACCAAGAATGAGAAGTCAGTGATCGACTATGCCATTGTTCGGAGAAGCTCATTCAGATATGTCCGAGATGCAAGAGTCTGGAGGGGGCCAGAGATTGGAAGTGATCACTACCTGCTAACAATCAAACGAACAACTGAAAGAGTTGCTCAGCCTAGGAACTGCCCAACATCACGCAAGAAACCAAGTAAACGAGCAGGATAAATGAGCATTAGGACCTACAAGCTGAGAGAGCCAGAAATTAAGACCAGATATCAGGGGCTTATTGCTACAGCAGTGAGCAACACAGAAGAACGACCTGATGACTTGGAAACCCTCTGGAATAAATTCAAGGATATCATAAAGACAGCTGCTGCAGAAGCATGCGGTGAAGTCCGACTTGGGAACCAGAGAAAGAGGACACCTTGGTGGACAGAGGAAGTCAAAGAGAAAATAAGAGAGAAGAAAATGGCATGGAAACAATACTTAGGAGCTAAAAACACAACAGGACAAATGGAAAAATATAGAGAATATGTGACACTCAGAACAGAAGCAAAGAACAAAGTGCTAGCAGCAAAACAGAAGTCCTGGGAAGAATTTGGAGAAAAGCTAGAAAAAGATGCACAAAAAAAACAGAAATTGTTCTATAAGACCCTAAAGAACACGAGGAAAGAAAAACAATGCCCTCTCAAATTTATAAAGGACAAGCAAGGCAAATTGCTTACTGCCCCGAAGGAAGTAATTGAAAGATGGAAAGAATATTTCTCAGAACTCCTGGATGGTGAGCATGGTGAAGCATCAGAAATGATAACCACTAGCACAGAAGAGAAAACCAATGATGGTGAAGATGACATAAAGATGGAAGAACTGAGGGCAGCACTAGAGAAAATCAGATGGGCAAAGCAGCAGGGCATGATGGTATAACACCAGAAATGGTTAAGTACATGGGAGCATCAGGCGACCTATTACTCTTAAAGGTCCTACAGGCAGCATGGTGCAACAAGACCATACCAAAGGATTGGGAGATTGCCATCATAACACCAATTTTCAAAAAGGGTGACAATCGACAATGTGGAAACCATAGAGGCATATCCCTTCTCAGTGTCCCTGGTAAAATCTACTCTAGAATCCTAGAGCAGAGACTCCGACGCCTAGCTGAGCCACAATTGGATGAGGTCCAGTGCGGATTCCGAGCAAACCGAAGTACTCAAGACCAAATCTTCACACTCAGACAGCTGAGTGAAAAGGCCCTTGAGTATAAGAGTGAGATCCAACTTTGTTTCATAGATCTGGAAAAGGCGTTTGACAGGGTCCCCTGGAGCAAACTTTGGGACTGTTTGGCAAGGAAGAATATTCCAGCACCTCTGATTCATGCTATACAGAGCTTCTACAAGTCTTGCAGAAATTATGTGAGGACAGCAAACCATAAGTCAGAAGAGTTCAGGACCACCACTGGTGTAAGACAATGTGCTATCCTATCACCTTACCTCTTCATACTCCTTATGGACGATGTCATCAAGGCATGTAAGGAGAGAACAAGAAAGTATTCAGTGGGGTACTGGAAGATGAGACAGGTCTATATTTCGGAGCTGGCATTTGCTAAATCAGAGGCACATCTCCAATCCAACCTGCAAGTCTGGAAGGAAGAGCTGGAGAAGAGAGGGATGGTCATAAGCAGCTCTAAAACAAAATCCATGGTGATATTACGAGAAGAAAGAAAACATCAGATTAAGTTGGGAGAACAGGTCCTGGAGCAGGTCGACCACTTTAAATATCTCGGAGCTATTATAGACCGAAAGGGAGGCCTCAAAGAAGAGTTGGCCACTCGAAAAGCAGCGGCTGGGAGACTTTTTCAGGCCATAAATCGTGGATTCCTCAGCAAGAAAGAGGTTGGTAAGAAAACGAAGATGGCTGTATACCGCTCCACCTATGTCCCAGTCTTGACATATGGATGCGAGTCGTGGGCAATGACTACAACCCACAAAAGCCAGATCCAAACCTCAGAAATGAGGTATCTGAGGAAAGTGGTTGAAGTAACAAGAAGAGACATGGTCCGCAACCAGACGATCCGTCAAGGCCTAAAATCCCATCCGCTGCAGACCCAAATAGAACAGTCCCAACTAAGATGGTTTGGCCATGTCTGCAGAATGGGAGAAGATCGGCTACCACGACAAGCATGGGAAACAAAGAGCCAGGGATCCAGACCTCCAGGACGACCCAGAGTCCGCTGGGAGGACAACATTAGACAATCTTTGAAGGACCGAGGACTAGAATGGAACCAGGCCAGGAAGAAGACAGCTGATAGAATGGTCTGGCGCTCTCTCTTCCAAACCTCTACACCTCACGGTAGAAGGGGAACGACTAAGTAAGTAAGTAAGGGTCAGCCTCGTGTGCAACCAAGTGCACCAGCCCTGAATTTATTTGACTTCAATTTACACTGTGATTACATTCTGCTTCCATATGGCTGCTACGCCACTGGTATTTAAACCTTAATTTGCTTCCATACACACACAGATGGAGTATACCATCTTCTTCTTATGATTTATTTTTGTAAGCATCCTAGGCATGTTTTCAGGTGTTCATGGAACACTGAGGCCTGCATAAGACTGCCAGTAGTTCCTGGTCTTATTATAATAATATTTAATTATGACAATAGTTAATTATTCAAATACAATTTACTTCCATGTCTCTATAATCTGCTTCAGGCATGTATTGCTCCCTAGGATGTCATAAGCTTCCACAATGGCTAAGTCGCACAACACAAAATTTGTGTGGGCCCCGCTCTGGGTTAGCCTCTACACATTAATAATAAGTTTAATAAATCATTTCTCTTACCGCAATTCAGTGAATTTATTTACACAAGTAAAAGATGACTGGCAAATAATGGCACACTTCAGATCTGCCTTCATCCAGACTGTAAAGAATTTCTTTTCAGAATCTTCACCTCTGCTCTCATCCTTACTGTGTCAAAATTTTATTAGCAAATGGCGTCCTAACCTTGTATTCTTTTGCTATTATCAATTCTACCAGCCAATGGAACAACGCGTCAAATATTTTGACTCTTTTTTGAAAATCCCAAACATTTTGTGGGTGTTTATCAATACGTTTGCGAGTCTGCTTTTACTCTCACTAGATAGTAATATGTTCGCGTTGGCTGGCAAATCCGCAGCTTTTACCTCCCCTTTTCCTAACTAGTGGGGTGGCCAATCAAATCAAGTCAAAAAATATTTGACTTGGGCGAAGATTTTCAAACCTGAGTTATTTATGTGTCTGTCAGTCTGTCACACTTTTTATTTTCTAACATATCTTTGTTATTTATGGAGCGATTTTAAAGACAGAAAGTAATTCTTACTCAGACAATTATCCTCTACATTTCTAGATAAGTTTTATGTACTTCTTTATCATTATTTGCATCTTTATATTTTTCTCGTTATTTATGGTTTTCTTGTACTGTACCACCATATTAATGAAATAAGTCTTCTAAGGTTCATCTAAGTTATTATAAAGGAATATGAAGGATATTATATTCAGTAATATTTATTCTATCTTTCAAGATCTTAGTTGTAGTTTATACAGAAAGCCATTTCCTAAAATTCACTTTTGCCACTAGCAGCCCTGCCCCATAGTGTCAATTTCAAATTTACAAGTAGGCGAGATATTTTTTTCTTTTCTCCCCCTTGTCCCTTCTCTCTGTCCTTTGAAGACCAAGCAATGCGTTAACAAGTTTGGTTTTGCATCCTTGTTCGGATTTCGTCAGAAAAAAAAACTAGAGGCAGGAAACGCGGGCTGCAGTGTGTGTGTGTTTTTGCGAAAGTGACTTCAACGCTTTGTGTTTATACATTCGCATCTGTATCGATCGTGTGCAGTTTTTGAAAAAGGCAATAGCCTTAGTTATTCCAATGCTAAAACGTATTACTCGATTGTTTGTCTATCGTTAGTTTCATTTTGGCAACAATCGTCAATAATTAATAGGATGGGGTGGGTAAATGATTTTAGTAGGGGATTTGTACCGCTTTTTTCCAAATATGCTAGCAGAAAAAGTCACACATTTGCCAATGTTTATTGTAAGTTATATATATTGCCCCTTTGCAATTTTTTAAAATCTAATGAGGTTTATAACTTGTAAAATGCGTTTTATAGATTTAGGAAGGGGCTGAAATTTGAGAGGGAGGGTTAAGACGGAGTGAACTTTATCACATACAATAATGTGCTCTCTAAATCATACACCACTACAATGGGTGTCCCTTACTCTTCAGCATCTTCATCAATGACCTGCCCTTATCATTGCCACATGACGATTGTCTTGTGTTTGCTGGTGATACCACAGTAACAGTAGCTGGCTTAGACATTAACACTGTTCAGTCTCTTTTACAGCGTCACATGGACATTGTACAAGCTTGGTGCACTATTAATAGTATGTCCATTTATAAAAACAAAACTCAATCTTTGATTATCTCAACCCGCCAAAAGAATCTGCACTGTCAACCAAATACGTTATCTTTATCTCTAGACGGAGACCGTATTAAGCAAGTTACGGACCACAGCCTTTTGGGTGTGGTCATCGACCAGTCTCTAAGCTGGAAGTCAAATGTCTATTTCATCGCAAACAAGATCTCACAAAAATTGCTTCAACTCTAAAAAAATCAAACATTTTTTATGTCCGCACTCTAGACTTATATTCTATTATGCACATATTCAAAGTCACCTTTCTTATTGCTCAAATATCTGGAGTCGCTGTGGCTTGTCATTTTTGGAACGCCTAGAATCCCTACATAAAAGGGCGCTACGACTTGTTTTCCTGAATGCTAACATTCCCAGTGCTCAGCTATTTTCACAGCTGAATGTTCTTCCTCTTAAAAAATTCTTCTTCTTCCAAAATCTCCTGTTTTTGCATCAAACTTTACACAGCAGAACGCCTTCATACTTGCAAATGTTCTTTTGCTATACATACTGCTCATATTTTATACGTGGCGACCTAATTTTGGACCTTGCAAAACCTCGAACTGACCTCTTCCGAAGTTGTTTTAGTTATGCAGGTGCTTTAGCATGGAATTCCCTACCCAAGTCTGTCAAAACTGATAATTACATCTCATTCAAAAGACATCTGCATTCACATGTCATGAAATCTTGTACACACATTTAACGACAATTCTGTTTCAGTTATTTCAACGTTTCCATGAGCATTTAACTGTCATTGTAATTTTTTTCAATTTTAAATTGAATTTTTAATATTAAGTAGCTTTATTGCTCTCTCTCTCTCTCTCTCTCTCTCTCTCTCTCTCTCTCTCTCTCTCTCTCTCTTGCTCTCTCTCGCTCTTTCTCTCGCTCTCTCTCTCTCTATGTGTGTGAATGACTATGAGTAAATGTACTTGTGTATGCTCAGTTTCTGATTGTGATGAGGAATCCTCGATTTATGGCCCAAAAAAGTCTCCCAGCTGCTGCTTTTCGAGTGGCCAACTCTTCTTTGATGCCTCCCTTTCGGTCTATAATAGCTCCGAGGTATTTAAAGTGGTCGACCTGCTCCAGGACCTATTCTCCCAGCTTAATCTGATGTCTTCTTTTTTCTCGTGATATCTCCATGGATTTTGTTTTAGAGCTGCTTATGACCATCCCTCTCTTCTCCAGCTCTTCCTTCCAGACTTGCAAGTTGGATTGGAGATGTGCCTCTGATTTAGCAATCAAGCAATCAAGGCAACATCATCAGCAAATGCCAGCTCTGAAATACAGACCTGTCTCATCTTCCAGTACCCCACTGAATATTTTCTTGTTCTCTCCTTACATGCCTTGATGACATCGTCCATGAGGAGTATGAAAAGATAAGGTGACAGGATATCACCTTGTCTTACACCAGTGGTGGTCCTGAACTCTTCTGACTTATGGTTTGCTGTCCTCACATAATTTCTGACTTGTAGAAGCTCTGTATAGCATGAATCAGAGGTGCTGGAATATTCTTCCTTGCCAAACAGTCCCAAAGTTTGCTCCAGGGGACCCTGTCAAACGCTTTTTCCAGATCTATGAAACAAAGATGGATCTCACTCTTATACTCAAGAGCCTTTTCACTCAGCTGTCTGAGTGTGAAGATTAGATCTTGAGTACTTCGGTTTGCTCGGAATCCACACTGGATCTCATCCAATTGTGGCTCAGCTAGGCGTCAGAGTCTCTGCTCTAGGATTCTAGAGTAGATTTCACCAGG
The DNA here is from genome assembly GCA_024509875.1 of Oreohelix idahoensis. NCBI lineage: Eukaryota > Metazoa > Mollusca > Gastropoda > Stylommatophora > Oreohelicidae > Oreohelix > Oreohelix idahoensis. The sequence continues at coordinate 173,602 of JAMPIV010001636.1, forward strand.
GACACTGAGAAGGGATATGCCTCTGTGGTTTCCACATTGTTGATTGTCACCTTTTTTGAAAATTGGTGTTATGATGGCAATCTCCCAATCCTTTGGTATGGTCTTGTTGCACCACGCTGCCTGTAGGACCCTTAAGAGTAATAGGTCACCTGATGCTCCCATGTACTTAACCATTTTTGTGTTATACTATCATGCCCTGCTGCTTTGCCCATCTTGATTTTCTCCAGTGCTGCCTTCAGTTCTTCCATCTTTATGTCATCTTCATCACCATTGGTTTCCTCTTCTGTGCTAGTGGTTATCATTTCTGATGCTTGACCTTGCTCACCATCAAGGAGTTCTGAGAAATATTCTTTCCATCTTTCCATTACTTCCTTCGGGCAGTAAGCAATTTGCCTTGCTTGTCCTTTATAAATTTGAGAGGGCATTGTTTTTCCTTCCTCGTGTTCTTTAGGGTCTTATAGAACAATTTCTGGTTTTCTTGCGCATCTTTTTCTAGCTTTTCTCAAAATTCTTCCCAGGACTTCTGTTTTCCTGCTAGCACCTTGTTCTTTGCTTCTGTTCTAAGTATCACATATTCTCTATATTTCTCTATTTGTCCTGCTGTGTTTTTAGCTCCTAAGTATTGTTTCCATGCCATTTTCTTCTCTCTTATTTTCTCTTTGACTTCCTCTGTCCACCAAGGTATCCTCTTTCTCTTGTTCCCAAGTCAGACTTCACCACATGCTTCTGCAGCAGCTGTCTTTATGATATCCTTGAATTTAAGCCTGAGGGTTTCCAAGTCATCAGGTTGTTCTTCTGTGTTTCTCACCGCTGTAGCAATAAGCCCCTGATATCTGATCTTAATTTCTGGCTCTCTCAGCTTGTAGGTCTTAATGCTCATTTCTCCCGTTTGTTTACTTGGTTTCTTGCGTGATGTTGGGCAGTTCCTAGGCTGAGCAACTCTTTCAGTTGTTCTTTTGATTGTAAGCAGGTAGTGATCACTTCCAATCTCTGGCCCCCACCAGATTCTAGCATCTCGGACATATTTGAATGAGCTCCTCCTAACAATGGCATAGTCAGTCACTGACTTCTTATTCTTTGTTGGTTCACATCTAGCGTATGCATGTATGCGCTTATGGGGGAACTTTGTGTTTGTAATAATCAGATTCTGCTCACTGCAGAATCTAAGGAGTCGCTTTCCATTGTCATTGAGAGTATCTTCTCCATATCTTCCGATAACTCCACCCCATCTAGCATGGTCATTTCCAACTCTGGCATTGAAATCTCCGAGCATGATAATTTCATCTAGGCAGTCATCCACTGTCCTTTGAAGCAGCTCGAAGAATTGCTCCTTGACCTCTGCTCTCTCATCCTCATTTGGCCCATACACTATGACCAGGTAGACTATGGTTTCTCCTTCTTTTAGTTTTACAACCATAATGCGCTCCGAGACAAAGTTCCATCCCTTGATATTATCTTTCTGGTGTTTGGCCACAATGCAACCCACGCCCCCTTTAGCTCTTTCAGATGTGGGTACACCACTGTAGAGCAGCGTGTTGCCATCGAGATCCACGACTCCTTGTCCCTTTTTCTTTGTTTCCGTTATAGCCAGGATTTCTAATTTTGCTTTCCTCATCTCTTCTTTTTTCCCATTTATACTTCTTGTGTTCCACGTTCCATAAGTCGTAGTCCGTTCCAGTTCGTCGCCTTTAGAATCAGTCCGGTTTTCTCTCTTGTAGTTCGCGTAATCATGTTTTAAAGCAAACAGGTGATTGGCCTGTTGTGCCTTTGCATGGTGGAGGGACTGCCTCCTTACGGCTTCCATGCAGGCCGTTCCTTTTTCAGCCGAGCTTGGGACCGGCCTAGGTGGAGTTTAATTACTTATTAATGAAGTTAAAAATATTTTAATCTGAAAACACTTTGAGAATGGTATTATTACTGGACAGAAATGTAAAAAGGCAGTAATCTCCATTTCTTTACCCTGATGAAATAAAGATTTTGTTGGTTTGCTCATCATTCTTCATGACATCTCAGCTTTTTAGTGCAGTGTCAGTAGACACAGTGACAAACAGCTCTGAGTCATGGGTCTACATGATTGATTACATTAGAAATAATAAGTTATTTACTTCACTTGTTTAAATTAAACAGCATATGAAACAACTTGCTGCTGATTTAATTTTACATTAAAAGCAAGCTACTTTTTAACAATCAGTCATAGCACACACTGATTTGTTCCAGGGTTGACGAGAAGAGAGTTATTAAAGACGAGTTGGAAACTGTTCCCTTTGCCCTTCTCAAAGAAAGTAAAGGCAGTACAAAGTATAGAGTAGACACGGTCCAACCACAACCAGGCAAAGCAACATCAAAGAATAAAATAGTCGTGGTCCAACCAGACAAAGCATCCCCAAAGTATAAAGTACACGTGGTCCAACCAGGCAAAGCATCCCATCTTCTAGAGGAACTCGAAACAACACATAGCGGCTTTGAACTGAGCAAGGCTAGTTTCTTGCAAACAAAGATTTTTAGTTCATCTGTTTTGTTTTTCATGTTGTTATATTTTTGTAATTTGTCATCATTGTTTGATTGCTTTTCCTTGAACCATTTTTCATATTAATTCTTTTACAAATATTAAAAATACTTGTTTTCCAGTTTGTGTTTGATTGATTGATGTTTTTGAGAACTGTATTAAAATCGAATCTTGAAGAACCATTCTTAGGCGAGGAACATTTGAAATTAATATTTGGGGTTGACGGAACCATTGGTGCTTATCCAGTGGTGTGTAAGTACTGCATAAATTATTTTACTAGACAGTTGTTTGCCCCAAGCTTAACTAGCATAGTCATTTATCAGTTGACCATTTAATTCCAGGTGTAACTTGAAAAGATCATTTAACTAGATCTTACATCATTTAGCTAGTGTTTTAACTAAACAAATCTTTTAACTAGACAGTAGACTATTTTGCACCTGGCTTAATTTTTTTAAAATCTTTACCTGCAAAATATATAATCAGTTGTTGCCACAGAAACCACTTCTGCTAAAGCATGTGAATGCTTTGTGCAGACTTCCTGCAAACGACTAACTACAGTGGTAGTTACCTGCTCAAAAAGGAAAATCGTGATGATGTAACTGCATTAAACTGTTGCAGTGCTGTTATACAGTTTCCTTTCAGTGACCTCAGACTCAAATTCTTGACTCAGAAAAGAACTGGTTATTAATACTAAGGTTATTGTAGCCTTCTGGTCCTGTGTTGAAGTTTTTAGATTTGGAAACACAGAGAGCATATCAGCCAGAATGCCTGAAATAAATATAAGGTGATGGGTCTATGTAGGGTTTGGGCCCTGACATCCCACCTACATTAATGGATGTTGGCGCGAACACACAGCCTCTCATATCCTGGCGCTGTGATTGATGCGGAAGTGTTGCAAACTGAGAAGTGGTATGAAGTAATGATCAGGAGTGGCCGACATGGTGTGTGGGGTATAGATAAGTCCATAGACGCGAATGGGTATAGGTCCTTGATCAACTATTCAAAGTACACACATATCCTCATACCACATGTAGAAGTCAGGAAGGTTGAAAACGACTTGTACGATTCCAACTATTTATTATGATAGAACACGTATACGTTGACATCAAAATATATATACTGTCATTAGGACAAGGTTCAAGCACATCAACATCATGTAGATAATATTAGTTCACTGCATCCAATACAACAGAGACTCTGGCAAAATAAGCCGCATATGTGCCGGGCTCAAAATATATATTGTTCTCTGTATATCCTCTGACAAAACAGGTCAGGTAAATTTCTGACTAAACAAGCCGCATAAGTGCCGAGCTCAAAATATATATTGTTCTCTGTATATCCTCTGACAAAACAGGTCAGGTAAATTTTTGACTAAACAAGCCGCATAAGTGCCGGGCTCAAAATATATATTGTTCTCTGTATATCCTCTGACAAAACAGGTCAGGTAAATTTCTGACTAAACAAGCCGCATAAGTGCCGGGCTCAAAATATATATTGTTCTCTGTATATCCTCTGACAAAACAGGTCAGGTAAATTTCTGGCAAAATTAAGCGTAAAAGTACTTTTACCTTTACTACCATCCAGGAATAAGTCACTTAAACATACTCCATATCCTTGGCTATCAGAAATACATCAGAAATATATCAGGGGAAAATCTCAGACATTTTCTATCACACAAAAAACTCTGTTCCCCGATCACACAGTCAGAGAAAAAATGGCTGCACACCTTCTCAGCCAAAAAACGCCCAGGCCGACTGTCACAAGATGCAGTCTCCCGGTCCCGCCAAACCATCACGCATGTGCGAATCCTCGCGTGGCGTGAGTTTAGCTCACTCGAGAACAATCTGGAACGTTCTCGTAAACTGTTCAAGAAAAATCTATGAACAGAAAATCTTAAATGACCAAATAACAAGTCAAGGGAGATAACAACTATATCAGACCTGTACCAAAAAGTATTACAAACTGTAAACTCCCTTAGACCATAGTATAAAAAAGTTTACATCCCCAGTTTAAAACAAACTGACTTTAACAGTCTACCGCACCCCTCGGGGGAAAAAAATGATAACATCATTTTTTTTTGAACACATACAGCGAATAGTAATAACATGAGGTTGGTAACATATAAATATCTACACTTAAGTATACTCTCCATAAAGTTATAAACACAAGGGGAATAAGAGAAACCACAAGGAATGCAGATGATAGAACGCCATGACATCATAAGAAAAAGTAGAAAAGTAACGAGTGAACAAAGACAAGATGGGATACGAAAGGAAAGAGTAAAGATGTAGGGAAGCAATGCTGTAAGAATAAAGAAGACAAAATTACAACATGGTAATCAAAACCAATGCATTGCATAAATGAATATCATAGAAATATTGCAGCATACATGACAATCTAAATTCACTTACACACCCCCAAAAATAAATAATGAGCATGATAACCTAGACAACAGGCTCATAACATATAAATGATGCGCCTATAAAGGGCAACAAAATATACAACGCCACATACCAGGCTATTACTGGCGCACAAAGGAGCGTCGGGAGATAAAAGTATCTCACAAACTAAGAGAAAATATTTTCTCATAGTACTAATATTATATAAAAAGGAGCTGCCGCAATCAGACAATAAAGTGCAAGCAACATACAATGCTAGAAAAAAATCACATACATATGACTTCATATATCCCAACAAAAAATACAATATCAACATGTCTCGCAATGATAAATTACAAAAATAGAGGTGTCATTACCATATTATAGTTACAACATAGTAACCTACAATAGTATCGTAACACTAACATATTAAAAAATATATATATACCACATCATAATACAATATTTTTTATCATAATATCGTATACAAATGTACAATTCTGTTAACTATCTCTAGCAAGTACAAATAAGAGATGACTTCCGAAGTCCCAGAACATTCTGTATTCAAGAAGGCACCACAGACATCTAAAGTAGCGTCAAATGCCAAATGGTAAATAGGGACGTCAAACTGTGAAATATCTGGTAAACTGTTGAGACTCTCCATATAACAGCACTGACTCGCTGGGAAAGCTTACGCTTTGAAACAATACAAATGAGAATCTCTGTTTGATAACCGTAGGATTTTATAATATACAATAGTTAATTTAAATCTCTACTTATTCAATGTGGCCGAGTAAACTTCCGGCCTTTATATGGCGATAATCAAACCTTCTTTCGTTACACTAAAGACGGTAACAGAGAAAGTAATACAAACTGTTTACAATTATGTATTAAATAGAGTCGAGCAAATGTACTAACAGAATATTATTGTATAATAGTGTCGTGGGTATATAACAACCCCCTCCATGTATAAGAAAATTCAGGACATGAGAGTCAAGTAGAGTCATGTGATTTATGTAAAGAAAAGTCGTGAGTATACACATGATACCCACGTCAAAAGGCAAATCTAGAAGATGGTAATGATGACTAAGAGCGTCATGACGGCTGACAATCTGAGATTTTGCGCCAGACAAAGGAAATGCAGTTGATAAATGCGTACATCCTAAAGGCTGAACTGACGTCATAGCCTGTGTACTAGGCAAAGAAAAAAGTAAGAAAGATATAATAAAGATGTAAAAGCATACAGTAGTAAACTTGGACCAGCGTCGAAGTTTAAAAGGAAAGCAGAAAGTACGACAAAAAGTCGTAAAAGACGAAGAAACTGAGCTAATCGGCCCAGGAAGAAAAGTAAAGATACTCATAAGGTACATTTATGTACTAACAACTAGGTCCGTACATGTGGCAAAGAAACCGCTAGTCGTTGCAGCAAAGAAGTTGCAATCAACGTGACTGGATATAGACTCAGTCGTACCGACAAAGTTAGTATGTGTGTCGGACAAAATTGAAGGATCTTCTTCTACAATAGTAGTCAAAGAAGAGTTAAAGTTAGAGTTGCGACGTACTGAAGTATGTCAAACGGCTAAAAGGAGCACTCAAATTAGTAATGTTAACAACTTGGGGCTCTTGTTGAGCAGAGTTAGCATGGCGATGCGATCTATTATTGTCGTTTTGCGATCTATCGCGGCTATTATTTCTATTGAAATTATTGTTATTTGCTCTATTGAAATTATCGTTCTGATTCGAACTCCAGTTTTGATAGTTGCGATTGTCATTCCCCCTTTGATCAAAATTTCTATTAGATGGGTTTTGTTGACTCCGTGAAAAGTTATTATCGGGTTGATAACCTCTATTGTAGTAACCTTTTCTAAAGTTCCTATAATTATTAGAACCAAACTGTTGAGGACTGTTAAATTGCCTCCAGTTCCCTGAAGAAGAATCATTACGTGATGGACCCCCTTGATTCTGTCCAAAATTTCGATTGTCTCTCCTACCAAAGTTTCAATCAACACTTTGAGATCTACGGCGCCAATTAGGATCATATGGCATTGCTGAAGCTACGGGCAAACCTTCTTTGACTTCAGAATTGCTAACCGTTACATTAGGATGAACTGTATTGGCGACAGTATTGCTCCATATCTTTTAAGTTTGGAGGCTTTCGTTCATGTAGAAAGAAAAGAAAAGATTCACTAACTGACGACATAACTTTGTCGCGAAGCAATAAGTCCTTAAGGGCTTCATATGTGTGTTCAGTTTTTGACAATTCCACCCAACGTAAAAACGTAAGGCGGATAGTCGATATAAATTCTGAAAAATCTTTACCTGTCTCTGGCAATAAAGACTTAAAGCGTAGGCGATAACCCTCTTCATCCAGTTGGTATTTTTTAAATAAGGCAGCTCTGACCACATCATAGTTATTTGCATCAGGGCCTTCTAACATACTTATAGTATTCAAGGCTTCACCCTTAAATAACTTCCTAAGTTGTTCACAATATTGCGATTTATCTACCTTATGAGATTCGCATGAAAGTTCAAATCTATTCAAATAGAACGAGATATCATCGCTGACAGGGTTGAAAGCAGGTAACTTAATATCATATGGTTTAGCATTTGCCTTATTAGAAGTAGTTTGATTGTTTGTCTCATTTTGAGTATTACCCATGTTCACTACCTTTATTTTCTCCAGCTCCATAGCTAAGACTCTCTCATCGTGTAACATTTTCTGTTTCTCAGCCTCAATTTGCTGTTGATTTTTTCTCTCTTCAGCTTCTAATTTCTGTTTTCTTTCTTCAGCCTCTCTTTCTAATTTCTTTTGTTCCATTTCCATTTGGAATTTTCTCTCATCTGCTTCTCTTTGCTGCTGAATTTTTCTCTCTTCAGCTTCTAACTTTTGTTTCTCCATTTCCATTTGGAATTTTCTCTCATCTGCTTGCATCTGCAATCTCCTATCTTCAGCTTCCATTTTTTTGTTTTTCCACTTCCATTTTTTGTCTCTTTTCTTCAGCCTTCTGCGCCTTGGTATATTCAGCAAATGCAAATTCTTCAAATTTTTCCTCAGTCTTGCCAAGGGCTTTCCCTTGTGCAATGAAATAATCCAGAGTAGACATTCTGCTGGATTATATAAGATAAATACCTTGTGCAATAATTATTATCTTAGAAACTCACTTTTATCCCAACTCAGTGGGTGACAAGTCTTTGCTCAAGGACTTGTATAATTAATTAAACTTTCAATAATACAATTAATTATTTATATACCTATTGTATATAGTTGCAAAAAAAAAAAAAAAGATTACATCATTCGAAATGAAATGCTACAGAAGGATGTTGAGAATACCCTGGACAGAAAAAAAGACCAACAGAGAAGTACTGCACTCACTAAACGTACAGGAACATTGGCTCCTAAATACCATCGCAATAAGGAAGCTGAAATTTTTCGGTCATATAAAAAGACATAATAGTCTGGAAAAAACAGTGATGGAAGGCATGGTCCCTGGGAAAAGGGGAAGGGGTCGACCTAGACGACGGTGGACCCAGGACATCACAGAGAGTCTGAACTTGTCTTTGGCTGATGCAGGTCGACTTGCCCAGAATCGTGATGCGTTCAGAGCAGCTGTAATGGAGACAACGTTCTGGAAAGAATACGTCACATGATGAAGATGATACCTATTGTGCTTTAATCTTGACAGTATATAACAAAATGGATAACACAGACAAGAAAGACAAAGACACGATATAAATAACAGATGATAACGTTCGCAGAAATCAGCAAAACAATAAAGCAGAACTAAAGCAAAATATTACAAAGCTTGTAATGACAGCTGCGAATAAATTAACAAAATAAATCACAAAAACAGTGTATAAACGAAAAGGTGTAAAGAAATGAACGATAGAAAGGGAAGGCAGACAATTACAAACAAATTAATCAAAATTAAAGAACAAAGAAAATATAACAAAAACAACAAGGAGACATCTAGGCACAACTAAACAAAAATATCACGAAAGACCAACGTAGTGGACAAAAATACGTCAGCAACAAAAAGTCGCTGGTAATTTCCACTGCGAGAAATTCGCAATAAGGTCCCTAAAGAACGCTTTTGTAGGCCCTCGGTAAAGTGGGATATATCCTACAAAAGTCTCCTCCCAACCTGCCCGCTGAAATGAAACATATATGACATAAAACAAAGAATATAAATAGCCTGTATATATTGAGGAAGGTCTAATTAAACCACAATATAGAGGCACAGTTTACAAACAAACAAATAGCCACTTATCTTTTAAGATGACAACAAAAATCCCAGCTTCCACAATAGCAGCAATGATGAAACAGCAAAACACAGCTAATGAGCTCCGTTGGTGGTCAATCCTGGAACTTTCAAGCAGAAATGACTGTCAACACAACTCCAAGTACTGACATCCGAAGTTTGCTGGAACACTGCATTCTTCACTCGAAACAAACTCGTGTAGAAAACTTCTGGGCAACACCGGGTACTTCCAGATCATAATGATCACAGTTGAACTATATTGATAATAGCCTCATCAAGCTGGCTAACCACTGTTGCAAACTGAGAAGTGGTATGAAGTAATGATCAGGAGTGGCCGACATGGTGTGTGGGGTATAGATAAGTCCATAGACGCGAATGGGTATAGGTCCTTGATCAACTATTCAAAGTACACACATATCCTCATACCACATGTAGAAGTCAGGAAGGTTGAAAACGACTTGTACGATTCCAACTATTTATTACGATACAACACGTATACGTTGACATCAAAATATATATACTGTCATTAGGACAAGGTTCAAGCACATCAACATCATGTAGATAATATTAGTTCACTGCATCCAATACAACAGAGACTCTGGCAAAATAAGCCGCATATGTGCCGGGCTCAAAATATATATTGTTCTCTGTATATCCTCTGACAAAACAGGTCAGGTAAATTTCTGACTAAACAAGCCGCATAAGTGCCGGGCTCAAAATATATATTGTTCTCTGTATATCCTCTGACAAAACAGGTCAGGTAAATTTCTGACTAAACAAGCCGCATAAGTGCCGAGCTCAAAATATATATATTGTTCTCTGTATATCCTCTGACAAAACAGGTCAGGTAAACTTCTGACTAAACAAGCCGCATAAGTGCCGGGCTCAAAATATATATTGTTCTCTGTATATCCTCTGACAAAACAGGTCAGGTAAATTTCTGACTAAACAAGCCGCATAAGTGCCGGGCTCAAAATATATATTGTTCTCTGTATATCCTCTGACAAAACAGGTCAGGTAAATTTCTGACTAAACAAGCCGCATAAGTGCCGGGCTCAAAATATATATTGTTCTCTGTAAATCCTCTGACAAAACAGGTCAGGTAAATTTCTGACTAAACAAGCCGCATAAGTGACGGGCTCAAAATATATATTGTTCTCTGTATATCCTCTGACAAAACAGGTCAGGTAAATTTCTGACTAAACAAGCCGCATAAGTGCCGGGCTCAAAATATATATTGTTCTCTGTATATCCTCTGACAAAACAGGTCAGGTAAATTTCTGGCAAAATTAAGCGTAAAAGTACTTTTACCTTTACTACCATCCAGGAATAAGTCACTTAAACATACGCCATATCCTTGGCTATCAGAAATACATCAGAAATATATCAGGGGAAAATCTCAGACATTTTCTATCACACAAAAAACTCTGTTCCCCGATCACACAGTCAGAGAAAAAATGGCTGCACACTTTCTCAGCCAAAAAACGCCCAGGCCGACTGTCACGAGATACAGTCTCCCGGTCCCTCCAAACCATCACGCATGCGCGAATCCTCGCATGGCGTGAGTTTAGCTCACTCGAGAACAATCTGGAACGTTTTCGTAAACTGTTCAAGAAAAATCTACGAACAGAAAATCTTAAATGACCAAATAACAAGTCAAGGGAGATAACAACTAAATCAGACCTGTACCAAAAAGTATTACAACCTGTAAACTCCCTTAGACCATAATATAAAAAAGTTTACATCCCCAGCTTAAAACAAACTGACTTTAACAGGAAGGTACTGTCTTGCAGTAAACATCTAGCATATGGCACTCCTGCACAAATGTGTACATAGCAGCACTTTCACGTGGTGAACCAGTTCTCACAGAGTTTGCTATGGGGCGACCGAGTACCTGGCAGTATAACCGGATCGGGAGTAGTTTAGGACCCCCTAAGGTGCAGGCGCAATAGCCACTGGTGTGTGGACCATGCGTTGGCCAGCACTAACCAACCCCCACTCATGGGTTAAATGCTACTTTTTCTCTTCTCCACTTGCCTACTAAACTTTCTCTGTCCAATCCACGATCAACCTCACCAAGGATCCCGAAGTGGTGGTGGTAAAATATAGGTCTTTACCTAGAAGGGATCTGGGCCCTGTCCAATGTCCCAGCTGCAGCGAGAGTGCCATGCGACCTAACATTGCACCCATAGTCAGAATTTGTCCAACTCCTTAGATACGGGAAGCGAAGCCACTAAATGGAAATTTAGAACCACAGTGCTGGAGAAAATTGTGAAGGCATAGGATGCAGGACATGACAGCCACAGAATGAAGAAATGAGGCCTGCATCATGAGCACCTGTGACTAGCGGGGAATGCATCTCTGTGAACCCCACCTGAACTCCCAAAGCGAAGTGATCTCTAGAGCTGAAGAGGTGAGTTGCTAAACAAATCAGTCCATCACTCATGGAGAAAGACATACCCATTGCACTCTTTGGGAGAGATTCCTGCAGCAAATACTCAATACCTCTAATGCCAGTCAAACAACATGTTCCATGCGAGCTCTGGCGTCGCCTTGGTTACCGAGGCCTGCGCACGAAAGTTAAATCCCCTGCTCCGTGCAAAAAATCAGCAAAGGGGAACCTTAACATTTTACAGCTAAATATAGCTGGAATACAGAACAAGACAATCGAGCTTGCAAAAATTCTACACGAGCATCAAGTACATGTAGCCCTTCTCCAGGAAACAGTACTTCCACGGAGACAAATTAACATCATGTGTTATACACTGTACAAATGTGAATGCCACGGCATCATGACCTTAGTCAGAAATGACACCCAAGCCACAGTAACTAACAACCCTGCGGCAGATATCGACCACCAAATAATAAAACTATGGGGCAAAGATAACACCAAGTATACACTACACAACATTTATTGTCCCCCGACCTCATCAAAGGGTCTGCCTGAGTTTGAGCCTATACTAAAGAAAACTGTCATAGCTGGCAATTTTAATGCCCACATTCAACTCTGGGATACTGACAGTTTAACAGTAGAGGCCTAGAGGTGAGGAGCTGTGCAATAGTACCAATTTAATCCTACTGCAGAGCTTGGAAACTCACTCTTACACATGGCACGAGCCGGCCTTATCTGACATTTGTTTCAGCTGATATACGAGTAGTAGAAAATATACTGTTCAAAAAAAGAAACGCATAGCTACTGAAGGCACACACATAGCCATAATTTTGACATTCAATAACTTTTTTTAATTTAATGAGTTAATTGTTCAAATTGCACACAAGAATACCTTAGGGTTCAACCAATCAATTGACAGTGTTTTGCATCTGGGTCACGAGAGTTTTTTGGTGTACGGGCTTTCCCGTTAGTATGGTGTGTGGCCTCCTCTTGCATCGATCAGCGACTGGCATGTCTTGGGCATGGATGTGATCAGACGTCTGATGTGGGCCTGTGGAATGGTTGCCCACTCTTCCTGGAGTGCCTGGAGCAATGTCTCGGCGACAAACACGTCTATGCAGCTCATCCCACAGGTGCTCAATCGGACTCATGTCTGGAGACAGGGATGGCCAGGGAAGGGTGAGAATGTTATTGGCAGTCAGGAACTGCGTGGTCAACCGTGCACAATGGGGTCTGGCGTTGTCCTGTTGAAACACAGACCTTTGGGCAGCCAAAAGTGGAAGGACATGGGGTCGAAGAATTTCATTGATGTATCGTTGCGCATTCAAGCCTCCTTCAATGTGCACCAATTGACTCTTTCCGTTGTAACTGATCATTCCCCACACCATTGCACCTCCACCACCGTGCGGCGGAGCTTCATCAATGCAATTTTGAGCAAAACGTTCATTTCGCCTACAGTAGACCCTAATCCGTCTATCATGACGCTGCAACAAAAAGAAAGATTCATCTCTAAACCAGACAAGTCTCCATTGATTGTCAGCTGCCCAGGGACGATGCTGGTTGGCCCAAAGAAGTCGATTTTGGCGATGGTGGCGCGTAAGGACAGGTCCTCGGTGAGGTCGATGTGCCCAAAGTCCAGCGTCATGCAGTCTATTCCGGACAGTTTGATCAGACACATGACGTCCTGCAAGCAATGACTGGGCAGTTGAGGAAGCTGTTGTAAACCTGTCTCTGAGGTGACGAAGCCGAATAAAGCGATCCTCCGCTGCTGTTGTCACTCTGGGTCGTCCACTGCGATGCCGGTCTTCAACTGAGCCAGTGGCTTGCAACCGGTGCCAAAGTCGACTGATGGTACTCTGATGCACATTTAGATGCCTGGCAACCTGACTTTGACTTTTGCCTGCATGCAGTCGGCCAAAAACAATGTTCCTTAAATTTATCGATAGAGACGCCATAAATGTCTGCTTGAAAATGAACTGAATTTTTGTGTGTGTAGCGTTATCCTTTTATAGGGTTTCAGTTGCGTAGTCAGTGAATAGTGTTCACCCCAAATTTTGTTGCATTCACGTGCGCGCAACATGAGCTGTGGTCAAAAATTGTCATAAACACTGTTGACCACTGCGTTGTAACGATTACAAAAACGAACGCAATTCAGGTCATGTCGTGAAACATTCTAAATCCACATATATAAATTAAAAGGTAAATGTAAAGCCTAACACATAAATTCAATAAAAGGGAAAGAAGAATGGTAAAGAACAGTGCTGTCACAATGACTGTACTCGAGATCCCCCTTTTTCTGCTTCGTCTGAAAATTGTAACGCTTTCACGTTGATAGTAAAGCCTACAGCAGCATACACGCGTTTCAACAAAACAATAAAACGTGTACTGTATTTCTAAGAAAACCTTGAGATACGCAAGCTGATTAATGACCTAGATTAATACTAGCATTAATTTCATTTTATACACTACGTTAACATAAACGAAAGGACAGATGGACTTAGGATAGAAAGAGAGGGCTGAACGGAGGAATGCCGGCAACACTAACACGCGTCTCGCGATATAAAATTAATGCCACCCCAAGCATAAGGCATGAAGCACTAACTTTTTTTCAAATAGACAGTGATAAAAAACACTACCAATACACGGTTAGGTTTTAAAAAACATTTAATGCTTATTAGGAAACATGACATTCTACTGTTTTATGTCTGAAATCCTGACATTAGTCTGACGGAACAGTCGAAAAGGCAGGACAGGTGGCGGTTCTAAAACAATAAAAAAAAAATACACGACTATCCTAGAATACATATTTTGAACGGAGTCACTTAGCCCCATTAAATTTATATATTTGGGTGCCTTAGGACTTGCTGACAAAGAATATGTTAGGTGTTAAGAAATTAGTTTAATAATTAACAAATTATAGCCATAATACTAGAGTGGGGCTGTCAGACAACACCAAATCATAATCGCACAGTGGCATGTTTTGAAACCACCATTTTAAGGGAAATAGGCCACCATGTTAAATCCGATTTGATTGGAGGGAATGATATGTAAGGCTAAACATGATTTATCGGATTGCAAATACTATTTTTGGTTGTTAGGGGAAACGTAGGAAGGATAAATTTTTTCAAAAGCTTTGTAAACATGACCCTATTGGCTAGACCCGTTGATATAGTCATTTAGGAGCGTCTGTTCAGTGCCACATTTTAAAATAAACTTACAAAGAAACAGTGCGTTGAGTTCCAGTGCATATTTTTCTAAATAAAAGCCTGGGACAGAGGCAGATCGGAATTTGTGCCATAATTCATCGCCAGTCAACGTATTTGTTTATTATTTCCATGAATTGTGGTAAGACTGACATATTTGATATCTTTTAGATGAAAATTGAATGTGAATTGATAATTTATGTCTGTATATGTGTGTGGTTCAGTAGCAAACATGAGGCAAAGCCTAGATATTGCTCCAACCTGAACAAAACTTGTCGGAGAGAAGTATATCTGCATGGGATCGCCAAATAGTACACTGACACCTATCTTATTGACTAGAAGGAACTAATGCTGGAATTGCAGAGGCGTAGTAACCCTTAGGGAGGAGAATACTGGTGTAAATTGTTTCAGATGAAGCTAGCAGTTGGCCTACCGCTCTGAACTCAGTGTTTGTTATGTATTGTGTTCAGTGTGGAAACAGATTATAAATTAGTTCTGAAGTAGGAGGTACAACCTTCTTGTTTCAGGGACCGTGGTCCTAACTTATTGAAGCAGCACCTGGTCTGAGTTTTGCTGAATCCAGAGGCTGATAGCATACCCCTTGGTCCAGATAGCGACCAGTGAGAGGTCTCAAGAACACAGTGAAGCAATCGAGCAGAGGAGACTGTTTCCTGCCGCCATCACAGCAGATAAGATTCTGTGGCCAGAGCAGCTCAATCCTATGTGCCCCCTCTAAAATTGACATTATATTAACAAAAGAGGGACAATAAATTGTTTCAATTGATAGGAACTGTGAACTTTTCCCAATATGATTTCCACCATAAGTAAACACTTGAAGTCATGATGACAAACCACAACCTAGCTTGAAAAGCCAGTATTACTTCATAGTACTACTTCACAAATTACACACATAGAATAATAATAATAAAATATGTCAATACAAAGATCATATATATATAAACTGTGTACATACAACTTGTAATTATATTTGACTGTGATTCCTGGTTCACTGTGTAGTTGAATCAGGATATCTATTATTGAAAGGAATTAATACATATATTTTTAAACTTTACCACTTGACTCATTTAAGATAGTCTTATAGAGTGTTATATGTGTGTGAGTGTCACAGTGGTGTAATGTGTTGTGGAATAAATTAAATTGTTTATCTGTCTGTTGTTGTTGTGACTTACAATTCATCATTATCATAACCCTAGACATTCAACGTAGTCATCACAATATTCCAGAATAATTCTGACTGAGGTATAAATGTGGTAGCAAGTAAGGTCTTCTGTAATACACCACACTTATTAGATACAGATACCTTCACAGCTGATCTCAGTCAGTACACTAAGTCCCCTATAAATATTTATATCCTCCCACTTTACCACAGGTCAACACGTGCATTTGACACTGTAAAGAACATTTGAGGCTGGTTTTTATATACCCTAGCACCAAATTTTACTTACAAACTCATAAAAACGCGCCCTCGGATAGCTATGCGTTTCTTTTTTTGAACAGTATAGTATCATCAAAGTCTTGGAAGATGTGGGAAGCGATCACCCTGTCTTAAATATTTTAACACCACAGATGACGCGAAAGCCTTGGGGTAAACCATCCTGGAACTTCAGTAAAGCAGACTCGGACCACTACAGCTGAGAAACTGATGCTGGGCTCAGTCAAATCAGTAGAACTGATAACATTAATACTACCTACAACAACATTTGTACCACAGTCCTTGCAGCCACCAAAAAGTGCATCCCAAGGGGGAAGCCCAAGAAGAATAAACTTTACTGGACATCTGAACTAGCTGAAGCAGTCAAAGAGAGGAGAGAGGTCAAGAAGAAGGCTAAAAAATAGCCTACCACCTTAAATAGAACAGAGTACAGCAGTTGGACAGCAAAAGTAAGGTTTATCACAAAGAAGAATAAGCGGGAAACGTGGAAAGAAAATTGCAACAAACTAGATCTAAAAAGAGAAGGGAAAAAAAGTTTGGAAACTCCTGAGTAACCTCGAGGGAAGCAAGAAAAAAACAAACCCAACACCAATGGTGGATGGAAGTGGTGATGAAATAATATCAAACAGCAAGAAAGCCAATGTCTTCAACAATTTTTATGCCAGTGTAAATAAAACACACCAGAGAAAGAAACTAGATGAAGCGCTCCTAAAGAACATATCTATGTTTAAAGTAGATCGGACCAATATGGCTGCATTCAATGATCCGTTCAGCCCACAAGAACTGAGAATGGCACTACGGAAACTGGCCAAAAACAAAGCTCCAGGACCAGATGAAATTAAAAAGGAGATGATTAGCCAACTTGGGCCAAAGGCAAAAGAGACACTTCTATGGTTCATCAGTGGAACGAGGGACAGTTACCATCGGTATGGCTAACAGCAACCATCATACCCATTTTGAAGAAAGGGAAACCACCAGGGACACCTAGAAGTTATAGCCCCTGTATCACTAACTTCATGCTTAAGCAAGCTGGTCGAGAGAATGGTAAACAACAGACTATACTGGTGGTTGGAAAGCTGGAACCTTCTTGACAACAACCAGGCAGGCTTCAGACGTAAGTATCACATAGATGACCCCCTCTTCAGGTTCACACAGAATGTAGTGGATTGCTTCTGTAGCAAAATCTGTGAGATAATCACTTATTTCAGTAAGATTTTAGTCCTATGATGAATAAATACACCAGCCCTCAGGTGTCTGACTGGTTTCATCTTCAACGCCAGTAGAGCTGCCTTTTGTGCAGTGGGAATGCTAAGAAAATGACCCGCCGTAAAAATCAAACACGCTTTTAGTTTCGGTTTCAAAAACGTACAATAAACCTTTTAACATCTCGCCGATCTGCTGCACGAAACGGGGGAAAAGCTTGTAATTAACGACTTGTCAGAACTGTGAGACCAAACTGGCGTTTGAATTAACGTAATATGTTAACTTTAACACTAACATTTGTAACAATTCGGACATTTCACAGTAGTAAGAACGAGACGATTGTAATAATTAACGCAAAACACTACCAAAGTTTGAAAAACCCCTCTTCGCTCTGCACGCGGTCTCTTTAAAATATACACGCTGTGGGCAAAGCCAGCAGAGGCAAACACACAGACAATTTTTCAGTTCCTCCTAGTGGTAATATTCTGACGTCACTCAAACTAGTTGGTTTATTTGAATAGTGAGGAAAATGTTAGAGACAGGGGGGGGGGGGGGAGGGGGAGATGGCCGACTTGTGTAAAAGTTAATTTTGACGATTGACAGTCACAAAATTGAAAATCTAAACCATACTGAAACTGACCATAAAAATCATATGGTAGTATAGCTTAGAGTCCCCTGAGCAAAAATATGTTTTTAAAAATATGGTAGTCCAAGTATTAGCCAAGTTATTGAGACAATACTAAATGTCTACGAACGCTTGACCGGACAGACTGTTGTTCTTGCTCGTTACACATAACATTATTGGGGACGCTAGTTTAAAAAAAGAGGCATTGTAGAAATTCAAATTCTATTAGTTGGTATAAGAGTATAGGAGTAAAAGGGGAGAGATAGGAAAAAGGTTAACTAAGACGAAACATCTTTTTCTATTGGCATAACTAACGCGGACTGACCAATGGGCTACGAGGCACATAGTTTGTTTGGAATTGTTTTGTTTTTTCAAACTAAATTCAAAAAGTTGTAGTAGTGCCTGCTTTCATTGGTCGGCTCTAATAGATATTGGCAAAAGGCATAGTGGTCTCGTGGCCATTTGACTAGAAAATTTTATTCAAACAACTACGTTGAGATCAGATGTGATAACTTGTAAAATTAACTACTAAATTCACTATCTGGACGGGGCAGAGCAAAACTGAGGCCATATTCTTTGCCAGTCAACGTTATTTGTGACATATTTCTTTGAACTAGTGGTAAGAATGCTTTATGTATTTACATGCTTGATTAAAACTGAAAAAGTCAGATACTGCTGTGGAAAAGTGAAGGACATGCCGGAAGCAAACATTATTGAGTCCTCACATTGAACTGTAATTGACTGTTGCATATTATTATGATTTTGTATTAATATTTTGTATTGCAAATGTTAGGAAGCCTTTGTGTTCTATGAACACTTTTCAACATGCCTAGAGCGTTTATAAGTTAGAAAAGAAAAAAATCATATAAAAGGAGATGTGGTTACTCCACGTTATTGCATTGAAGCAAACTATGTAAAAGTACAGTGGCGTATCTGCCATAGGGACCTGTGGTGTGGTCACAGAAGGGTGTGAGTCATAAATTAGGGGCTGATGCACATGAATGCACAAGGGGCTGACCCCATACTGTCATGTATATATAGGGATAAGAAGTTGCGATCAGGTTGAAAAGGCCAGGGTGTCTTTTTATTGCAGAGTTTTTATTTCCTGTTACCATCCGGTGACAGGAAACCTGATGGGTGGGTGTAAAGTCTCCATTATAAAGTTTAAGCTGTCAGCTGATAGCCTGAAGGAGCTTGCGTGTGGGTGCTGATCTACACTGTCTCTACATTGATATACTGACTTGTATTCGACCTACCAAGAATCCCAGGTGACAAGTTATCAGCTGGGACCTCTGACATTTCATCCTAAGAAACTAGTTCCTATCAAAATAACATTGAATTATATGGGGCTTGATGAAAACAACAGCTCCTCATAACAAATGACAATCACTAGCAACTATTAAAGTTTGATTCTGTGAATACACCTACAGGAACTCTATATTAACAATATATTCATAGGACCAAGAGTCCATATTTTTAGTTAAAGCATTATATGTAAATATATTTCCTCATTTTCAAAGACCTGTCCAAAAGAAGTTGGCGGGACAGGCAGATTAAATTGTATAAAGAAAAAAACATTCAAATTGTAAAAGAAAACTTTAACCACCGTCTTATTTATTTTCTTTTAGTGAGTTAAAGTGTATTGTGTTGATGTACCATCATCTTCATTTCACCCCTAGACACTAGAGACATCATACACCAGCCACTAGAATCAAAATACGGACTGTGTGAGATCTAGGGAGGTAGCGTTAGGTTCCCTGATACAATATATCATCATCATCATTCTTTTTATAGTCAGGGACCTACATGTGCTTGACCTCACACAGTTACCACAGACACAACTATCTTTCTTGTTAGGTATAACATCTTAACCTCCCCAGCAAAAATTACATTTGCTACAGCTTCCAAGAGGAGAAAAGCACGATAGCTGTGTTCATCAACCTTGAGCAAGCCTACGACAGAGTTTGGAGAAAGGGACTTTTGCTAAAGATGAGAAGAATGGGAATAGGAGGGAAAATGATTAGATGGATACAGGCCTTTCCTAACAAATAGAACCATAGCTACCAACTATGGTGATATAGGCCTTCCTAACAAATAGAACCAAAGCTACCAACTATGCTGGTGCAATTTCACGAAAAAGAACGCTGGAAGAAGGACTGCCTCAAGGCTCTCCTTAAAGTTGCACCCTCTTCGTCATCTTCATTAATGACCTTGCCAAACATCTGAATGTATCGAATGTGCTGTTTGCTGATGACCTTGCCATCTGGACTACAGATAAATATCCCATTCTGACAAAAGCCAAGATAAAAAACCTCAGACCTAAGAGTCTTTTATATTTGGACATGCGCCCTAATATAACCGACTAGGTTGAATGGGACGCGCCTTGCCAAAACGAGGCAAAACTTTTGAGCTCTCTTTTCAATTTCAGTTTATTGCGAACTGTGGAAACTTAAAATCAATACGCAGAAAACTGTATACACCATTTTCTCCCCCAGCCACAAAATAGCAAAAAGATCCATCAACATCAAACTGAGTGGGGAAACATGAACAAAAGAGGAGTCCCCAATCTATCAAGGAGTAAAACTGGACAGACAATTGAAACTAGATGGACACATCTACAACCTCAGGGAAAAAGCATGTAAGCATCTACACCTCATCAAACGACTAGCTAGTACAAATTGGGGAGCGGATAAACAAACTCTACGCCAACTATATCTCGGCTATGTGAGATCAATGATAGACTATAATCTCCCCCTCCAGGCCATTGTGAGTACTAACACCATCTCATCTTTGGACCTTATGCAGAACCAAGCTCTCGTGTTAATTTGTGGAGGGATGAGATCAACACCCACAGCAGTATGTGAGATAGATGCCAATGTAGAGCCGCTGGATATCAGGCGTAAAAGAGCACTGACTGAAGCTGTAGAGAGATACAGGAGACAAGAGAAAGACCACCCAAACAAAGTACTTATTGACACTTGGAAACAAACATGAAGACTGAAACAACTATCTCTCCTGGACATAGCCAAAGAGAAAAACGATAAACATCATCTCCCAAATGGAAACAAATACTTTGGACCACCTCTTTGGGAGAACTTCCACCAACCAACTGTCAAAACACAACTGATAGATAAAATGGCCAGCAAGGAAACACTACTCGCAGTCTTGAAGATGTCTGCCTTGAATACCATAAACAGCTACTCAACATCAGCAATCCAGGCCTACACAGATGGTTCGGCTTTCAAAACCACCTCTTTTGCAGCATATGGCCTCTGCATATGGTATCCGGATGGATCCTCTTATGCGTTCTGTGACTCCTGTGGTGAAAATTGTTCAAATTATGAAGCGGAGGCTGAGGCCATCAAGACAGCCATTTAATTACTACACCAACAGTTTGACCATAAGGAACAAAAGCCTTCAGACATAGTGATTTTCAGTGACTCCATGTCTGTTTTGGCGACACTTAAACGGATTCCATATGAAAGCAAAGACATCTTTCTTATAGGAAGATTGATTCACAACTTGATCACAGCCTACTCCATCAGTGTAACCCTACAATGGATCCCTGGACACAGTGATCTAACAGGAAATGAGACAGCTGATAGACTTGCTAAAACAGGAGCCTCTAAACAACAAAAGGGCAAACAGGCTGAAATGTCTTTAATGAAATGACCAGCCCAAATGACAATGACATCAACAGACTCAACAGGAGAAATCAAAGTCTTATCTTTCATTTTCGAACAGGACATGCCAGAGTCAATAGCCATCTAAACAGCATGAACCCTCAGCACCTACCCATGTGTAGACACTGCTCTCATCCTTATGAAACAACCAGAGACCTCCTTATGGAGTGTCCATCACTCACAAATGCCAGGAAAAACTATTACAGTTATCTCTGACAATCACCAACTCACTATATGGAACCTTGACTGCCACAATATTAATGTAAATGTTTGCCATTCATTTAGCAGTGAATTCAGACTGCAACCAGTCAAACAGGCTGCGTACAATAATGACCCCAGTGTCAGAACTTTGTTGTTCTGGTTGCTTTGGTGCAATGTCTGCATCACCAACATCGTTGTCATCTGGATCAATTGTAGCTGTCTGATGTACAGATTCGTGCACTTTGACAGCTGCATGAGATTTGTATGTGAGTGAGATTTGCCGTGTGGTTTGTGAAATGAACGTCCACTTTTAACTTACCCCCCCCCCCCCCCCCCAATCATATCCACTTTTTACACACCCTTACCTCTCCTGTTGACGTCTTTTATGGATATCCCCTAACCACTTTGTTAATTGGACACTCAATTATACTATTGTGATGGGTAATGGAAAAAGAGTCTACAGTATAATCTGACAGCTTATTGCAACCTAATAGCTGCCCTCTGATTTACTAGCTAAACAGGCATATATACCAACTGTCTATTTCTGCATCGTACCATTTTGTCCCGCCTTCTTTTCTTCGAACACAAGCTAACGAAATGTTTACAAACTGCATGACCTGTCAGTCATAACAGGGAAGCAAAACTTGCTGTGTTTACCCCGTCCCCTAACTTGAGCATCTGTCACTCATGATAGTTCTCAGACAGGCAAGCACGTGGAAGAGACAAAAACACAGACCCTTTTGAAGTTTCGTACTCAGGGGAAGTTAGAAACCCCTGGGCTCTTTGATCTTGAGAAGCGGGCATTCTGCAAGGAAACCCATTAGCCAAACAGAAAGTCTTTTGATGCCGGTCGAAAACTCGCGACGAGAAACCCCATCGACCGACCGTAAGTCTTTTATCTTGATACACTTAGCTTCTGAATTCTGGGTAACACCCGAACGCGAAATTAACGCATTCAGAGATCAGAGAATCCTAATGATAAATATACTGTTGTTTTCTTAACCCTATTGTCAGTTGTCAGTCAGAATTCAGAAGTATCTAGTGCGCAGCCTTAAACCATTTCCTTGTGTGGATTTGTTACTAGTTTTCGTGGAGATTTCATTCCTGAATTTTCTGGTAAATGATAATAGTGCTAATGTTTTTAAGAAGCGATAGCTTTTAACATTTATTCTTCACTTAGATTTTCTCGCTAGTAAAACGAGTGAAATAAAGTAATGCGTAGGGATTTCCTACCAGATATTCTATTAAAATGTTAAATCACGCCACCCGTATAGACAGAAAACTGATAGTGAAGGATAGAATACAACATTATATTTCATTTGTGCATATTTGTCATTATAGTGTCTATTATTTTTGATACCATACGACGAACTAACAGACACCGAAAAATTTAATAGCTATTTAATGACAGGCGATCATTGTTTAGGTAACGCGTATGGAGAGATTAAATAATAACTAACATTGTATGCTGAATGCCGGCACGAGCAGGGGCTGGTGAATTAACATAATTCAGTCCGACCAAACTCAGCGCCAGCGGAGTGTGCTAACTGGTAGGTGTAAGGAAACACTGTACCTTTTTAAATTTAATCAGGACTGATGGAGTGGAGAAGAGATCGTCTTGTCCCCGTCTGTATGTAGATACAGGATTAGCATATTTTTTATATAAATGTTTCTTGTATTCTTCGCAGACCTGATCATAAGGGCGGCCAGCGGTCTTTTTCTTTTTTTGGATTTGTTATTTTCTCCTTTTCTTGGCTTGTGCGTCACCAATTTCATTTGTGAACGGGCACTCACCAAAGAGTATTGGAGGACAATAAATTTTTAACACTGGACTTACCAAACCCATATTTATATTTTACCAGCCACAAGTGGTGAACCTTATTTTATCCCGACTCCTGACAGTCGTAATTCAAGGGGAGCATACCTCTCTAAATACCTACGCTGTGCAGAATCGGCGCTTTTAACACAGAGTTGGCCAATAGAAGAACCATCATCATCATATGAACATTATTTTTAGCAACCAGATGTTTCCCAATACTGGAAGTATTTTTTCCCCGTTAAAGAGTGAACCTCAAGAACTCTCAGTTTTAACTATTTGTAATAACACTTCTAGGAGAAGCACCATATTAGACGTTCACCTCATTTAACTAATTTCTGGGGATGGACGGGCCAGTTTGGATCTGTGACAACTGGAGTGACAGAATATTAAGTGAAAGTAGATAATATATTCATGGAGTAATTCTATTACCAAGGGATATTACAGACCTACCACACCAGGCAATTAGGTAAGAGTGTGAGGTGGCCACTGTTTGAAAGAGTGTGCGAGTATTTTCTTGTTTGCTGGAAAACTATCCATATATCTGTTTTGTCTAAAAGTTTGTTTATTTTACTGCGTTTCATAGAGTACCAATACTGTTCATTCTGTAACAGAATGCTAACCTTTAACCTTTTGGGTTAATAATTTTTAGGGTTCTTTTCTCCATTGGGGGAGGGTGCACTTTTTCTGCTTTATTTCATATGCATGTAAATGAATCTTTGATCTTTTCCTTTAGATATTTTGATGTTGTCGAGTTTTAATGATAATAAACTACAAAGAAACTCACCTTTGTGTGTTGGTCAGACCCATACCCATTTATCCATAGTTTTTTTCGCGTTTGTGTGTCTTGTTGTCACATAGCTGTGTGTGTGTGTAGAGAAACTTATCTATTCTTGATAGGGAGGTAAAAGCTGTCTTGCAACAAAGTACAGTCGTACGGATAGGCTGGAGGAGACAACCTAATCACTCCAGAGGCATATCTTTCCCTCAATCTACCACCTGTGAAAATCTATTTTCTATACCTTCTCGCATATCTGTCGACATCCACTCTAGTCATACGGGGCAAAATAAAACAATTAACCTTCCGTACGACAACTATATTGCAAGTATTAATTACTTTGTAACAGAATAAAATAAGTGTAAATAATCTGTACCTACCTTTGCACCACCTTGTATAAACCAACACAACCTTTGCTTTATGTGATCTGCAGTAACCCAAAATGGCAGATAAATGGAGTTATAATCAATGCATTGCCAAATCATAATCGCAATAGTTCATTATATTGTCATAATTTTTTATGCTCACTTTTTCCTAGAGTCTGCATTCCTGTTACCTTCTTGATTCACTCTATTACTATTAGCATATCTTGACTCATGATTCCTCGATATAGACTTGACATCCCATATACACTTGGCCATTGGGACACCACAGAAATAGAGCACTTGTCTAATTGTCAGCACTTCTGTATTTTAATTGTTAGTATTTCTGCATATCTGCCTAGTAAAAGATGTATTGTTCTCTCTCTCTCTCTGTATATGTATGAATGTGTGTATCTATATATATATATATATATATATATATATATATATATATATATATATATATATATATATATATATATATATATATATATATATATATATATATATATATATATATATATATATATATATATATATATGAAGACACTCTCCCGATTCTAACAGGATTTATATTCTCACCAGAATGAAGTTACATGAACTGGTGCAGCATTACGAGGTCCAGTCGTCTAACTACAAAATGATGGCAGCCATTGCAGCATGTATTGGAGGTAGCCTCTTGCTGTACATCATGTATCGGCACATCGCTTATTGGGCAGAACAGTATCGACAGAGGTTACAGTTTGATGAAATCAGGAGGCTCATAGATTGGCAGAGTCATCAGTCCCAAAGTGTTGATAACAATATTGAGGAGCAAACGAACAATATTGAGGAGCAAACGGAGGAAGAAACTGAACAGGAGGAAGAAACTGAACATGAAACTGAACATATACTTGAAGACACGTGTGTTGTGTGCATTAGTCATGCTTGTCAGGTAATCTCTTTGCCCTGTAGACATTATATCATGTGTACCAATTGTGCAGAAGCTCTTCCTATACCAAAAAGGTGTCCCGTGTGTAGAACAGGTATTGAACGGTTTGTTATACCACAAAAGTATCATTAGTTTCTTATACCACAATAGCATCCTTTGTTTGTTATACCACAACAGCATCCTTTGTTTGTTATACCACAATAGCATCCTTTGTTTGTTATACCACAATAGATCCTTAGTTTGTTATACCACAATAGTATCCTTTGTTTGTTATACCATAAAAGAATCCTTTGTTATACCACAATGGCATCCTTAGTTTGTTATACCATAATGGCATCCTTAGTTTGGTATACCACAATAGCATCCTTTGTCTGTTATACCACAATAGTATCATTAGTTTGTTGTCCCACAATAGTATCCTTAGTTTGTTATATCACAAAAGCATCCTTAGTTTGTTATACCACAGTAGTATCCTGTTTGTTATACCACAATAGATCCTTAGTTTGTTATATAACAATAGTATCCTTAGTTTGGTAAACCGTAAAAGCATCCTTTGTTATACCACAATAGATCCTTAGTTAGTTATACCACAATAGTATCTTTGGTTTGGTATACCACAATAGTATCCTTTGTTTGTTATACCACAAAAGAATCATTTGTTATACCACAATAGCATCCTTAGTTTGTTATATAACAATAGTATCCTTAGTTTGTTATACCACAATAGTATCCTTAGTTTGGTAAACCGTAAAAGCATCCTTTTTATACCTCAATAGATCCTTAGTTTGGTAAACCGTAAAAGCATCCTTTGTTATACCACAATAGATCCTTAGTTTGTTATACCACAATAGTATCCTTGTTTGTTACACCACAAAAGAATCCTTTGTTATACCACAATAGTACCCTTTGTTTGTTATACCACAATAGCATCCTTAGTTTGTTATACCACAATAGCATCCTTAGTTTGGTATACCACAAAAGCATACTTTGTTATACCACAATAGCATCCTTAGTTTTGTTAATTTAAAAAAAAAAATGAAGTTGAAAGAAAGTCATGTTAAATGTCTTGAAGGTTTAATATTAAGTTTATTATTTGTTTAAGTTAATACACCACTGTCTTCTTCGCCGTTCGGCCTTAAGTGAAGATATGTCAGGCCTTCTTGTCCTGTCCCATCAGTTTGAGTTCTGAAATTTTCTTTATTATCCCTATGTTCTTGGACCTTCCTTTGTCGCAAGAAGCCTAAATATTCCAGAAAAAGGCAGCCTTTTGATGACAGTGGATTACCACTCCACTTTATATTAAAGAGGCTTAACCTCTAAAGGCTCATCATCCAATATATGACCCATCATATATGCATGTATACTGTTCAAAAAAAGAAACGCATAGCTACTGAAGGCACACTTCTTTCTTCTTAACCGCCGACCGTCAAAGCAGTCAGTGGCCATCACGCCTAGTGGCGTCTTGTAGGGCAACAACAAATTGATTCCACTTTGCTCGGTCGGTGGCCATCCTTTGTACAGTGCCCCAACTCTGGTTCATTCTCCGCATCTCAGCCTCCACAGTCCTCCGCCAGGTTGTTTTTGGTCGGCCTCTCTTTCGTTTTCCTTCAGGGGTCTAAAGCATAGCTGTTCTTGTGATGGCATCAGGGTCTCTTCTGAGGACATGGCCAACCCAGCTCTTTATATTAAAGAGGCTTAACCTCTAAAGGCTCATCATCCAAATTATGACCCATCATATATGCATGTATACTGTTAAAAAAAAGAAACGCATAGCTACTGAAGGCACACACATAGCCATAATTTTGACATTCAATAACTTTTTAAATTTAATGAGTTAATTGTTCAAATTGCACACAAGAATATCTTTGGGTTCAACCAATCAATTGACAGTTGTTTTGCATCTGGGTCACGAGAGTTTTTTGGCGTACGGGCTTTCCCGTTAGTATGGTGTGTGGCCTCCTCTTGCATCGATCAGTGACTGGCATCTCCTGGGCATGGATGCAATCAGACGTCTGATGTGGGCCTGTGGGATGGCTGCCCACTCTTCCTGGAGTGCCTGGAACAGATCACGACGATTGGCTGGAGCAACGTCTTGGCGACAAACACGTCTATGCAGCTCATCCCACAGGTGCTCAATCGGACTCATGTCTGGAGACAGGGAAGGGTGAGAATGTTGTTGGCAGTCAGGAACTGCGTGGTCAACTGTGCACAATGGGGTCTGGCGTTGTCCTGTTGAAACACAGACCTTTGGGCAGCCAAAAATGGAAGGACATGGGGTCGAAGAATTTCATTGATGTATCGTTGCGCATTCAAGCCTCCTTCAATGTGCACCAATTGACTCCTTCCGTTGTAACTGATCATTCCCCACACCATTGCACTTCCACCACCATGCGGCGGAGCTTCATCAACGCAATTTTGGGCAAAACGTTCATTTCGCCTACACTAAACCAGACACGTCTCCATTGATTGTCAGCTGCCCAGGGACGATGCTGGTTGGCCCAAAGAAGTTGATTTTGGTGATGGCAGCGCGTAAGGACAGGTCCTTGGTGAGGTCGATGTGCCCAAAGTCCAGTGTCATGCAGTCTATTCCGGACAGTTTGATCAGACACATGACGTCCTGCAGGCAATGACTGGGCAGTTGAGGAAGCTGTTGTAAACCTGTCTCTGAGGTGACGAAGCCGAATAAAGCGATCCTCCGCTGCTGTTGTCACTCTGGGTCGTCCACTGCGATGCCGGTCTTCAACTGAGCCAGTGGCTTGGAACCGGTGCCAAAGTCGACTGATGGTACTCTGATGCACGTTTAGATGCCTGGCAACCTGACTTTGACTTTCACCTGCATGCAGTCAGCCAATAGCAATGTTCCTTAAATTTATCAATAGAGACACCATAAAAGTCTGCTTGAAAATGAACTGAATTTTTTTTGTGTAGCATTATCCTTTTATAGGGTTTCAGTTGCGTAGTCAGTGAATAGTGTTCACTCCAAATTTTGTTTCTTTCACGTGCGCGCAACATGAGCTGTGGTCAAAAATTGCGTCATAAACACTATTGACCACTGCGTTGTAACGATTACAAAAATGAATGCAATTCAGGTCAACACGTGCATTTGACACTGTAAAGAACATTTGAGGCTGGTTTTTATATACCCTAGCACCAAATTTTACTTACAAACTCATAAAAACGCACCCTTGTATACCTATGCATTTCTTTTTTTGAACAGTATACATTAAAATTTACAATCAGACATATATTAATACCCATTGGATTATATATAGATTATTCCATTAGGTAAATGGCTTCCAAATTTATAAAAGAGGCGTCATTCTAGAATAAACATTCTGCCTTAAAACTAAACATACAGTTTAGTATTCCTGTACAAATCTTCTGTGTGTAGTTCCTGGGAGGTCTGTGACAAGACCAAGAAGGAATAGGACTACTTCGCCACAGGCAACTAATTTGAGGTTATGCATGGGGGGCTTAGAATCTCATCATGTAAAACAAAAAGCCACAAAAACCACTGCTGCAGAAGTATGTGAATGCCAGGTGCAGGCTTCCTGCTAGGGGACCAGCTATTGTGATGGCACCATGCTCCATAAGGAGTGCAAAGGAAAATAATGATGAAGATAAATCTTCTTAGGCCTCAAGGGGTTAAATCTCTTTTGGTACCCAACACAATATCATGCATAGAATAGGACAGTAGTTGTTAACTGCTTGTCCATGGACACCACCTCCACGACCAGTGACTGAGAACGTTCAAGTAGTGCAATAATTTTGGTATGATAACAATTCTCAATATGTGACTTACTTCTCCATATTTTGTCTTTATTATCATCATCATTATAACCATTCCTGTACCATCGGTCAATGTTCTAATCTGTATTATACTAGACATAATTGTTTCTGAGGGGATCTACAGAATTAATAGGAGAAATGTTGCAGTATAGACAGGATATGTTCAGTTTGTTTTGTACCTTCTGGAGCACAGGTCTTTAACTATAAATTGGGGACTTTCTGTGAGCATATTCTGTTCCGTATATGTATTTATTTGCTTATGCTGTTAAACATTGTGATGCAGTCTCTGTTCTTGTGCATCATGTGTTACAAGCACCAGACCCTTGATGTTCTTTCAGGAATTTGCTGTGACCAAATATCCATCTTCCTCTTGGATATCCTCTTAGTCTAAAGCCACATCTACTGTTGAAGGCTTGTTGTGCTAACTGATTGAACTGCATTGGAATGAGGTGTCAGCACCCTTTGTATTGGTAACTGATTACACTAAAGCCTAATGAGATGTGGCCATCATTTATCTATTAAGATCTTTATATAACCTATGTCTTCTCTGATAATGTTCTTGTGTCTGCAACGGACCAAGTCTGACTAAGAGAAGCAATCATTAAAATAGTTAAGATTAAAATAAGCCAAATATACCAAGAAGATTAAAATATACCAAGATGTGTCAGTGGTTTAGTAGTTAAAACATTTGTCTTCAGAGAAAACATTCTACACTCGATTTCTGGCAATTTAAAAAAAAAAATTTAAAAATTCAGTCATCTATCTTCTGTTTAAAAGTATATTTGTGCTAAGTACAGTTTCCAAGTGTCTGTGTTTGTTGACTGACTTAATTGCTCAGCAGAAGGTGAAAGATAGGAGAAAATGGAAAGGAAGAAACTGAATACAGGAAAAATTGTGCTATTCTCAAGACTTGAAAAAAATTGTGCACACCATAATTCTTTACCTTTCATTTATTGATGGGCTTCTTGCTAGTAACCTGTAATGAGACGTCACACATTCCTCATGTCATTGTTTAAGCTTTATGTTGTTTCACACCATCAGTATTACTAAGTTCTCTGTATAATTTTCATGGATATAACACTGTCATGATGACAAAGGTCTTTATATAGTTTTACACGTAATGAAGCATTTTTACTATTACTAAAGCCTTTATATAACATTTCATGTGATGTTTCACATTTGCAGAGTTCTTTGTGCAAGCTTTCATGTGAAATCACAATCTCACTTATTATTAACGCTTCACTCATTACAGAAGTGCATATGAATGTGGTTTCATACTTTCACCGCTACAAAAGTGTACTCGAAAGTATACTTTTCTATATGGTTTCATGATTTTACAATTACAAGACTTATATAAATTTTTGTGTGATACGATACCTTCAGGATAACAATGCTACGGTCTTTTTGTACAATTTCATGTGACAACATCACTGTTACAGAGGCCTTTGAATGAATGTTCATGCGGTTACAATACACTGTCTCAGCAGAGAATATTCACAACTGCTTTTGTGATTTTTTAAATTTTATTACATCAGTTACAACACTTGCAGAATGGGATTTGCTGATTGTAAACTCAGATTTGCTGATAGTAAACTCAGATTTGAGATCAGACAATTGGTAATCATTGGTAGACTTTTGTTACATGTCATTTTTCTCTACGATTGAAATATTAACATGTTTTGGAAGTGAACAGATTTTGTTTGTGTTATTCCAAGAAAGTAAACAGACAATCACAATTTTGCATCATTTAACATACTTTAGTGGAGGTGCATGTAGAAGTGAAATGCGTCAGTGAGGAAAGAACAAGAGATGAAAAAGAGTGAGACAGAGAGAGTAAAAAAAAATGAGTAGAAAACAAATAGAAAGTGTATGAAAGGAGAGAGAGCAATATTAAAGATTTTGACAAGTCTCTATGCATGAAAGATTTATGCCAAAGTTCATTCTTCAAAAAACATTTTCTATCCATTGCTCTCTTGTTGCAGACTTCATTACCCATTTATATTCAGATCCAGTTCAAGTTTGTGTTTTATCTTCTTTG
Source organism: Oreohelix idahoensis (assembly GCA_024509875.1). Taxonomy (NCBI): domain Eukaryota; kingdom Metazoa; phylum Mollusca; class Gastropoda; order Stylommatophora; family Oreohelicidae; genus Oreohelix; species Oreohelix idahoensis. The sequence goes on from JAMPIV010001636.1 coordinate 205,219, forward strand.
TAAACACCTTCTTGATCTTGCACTGTTAATTTGTCTCACAAAGTTATTCACTGACCCTTTTGTATCATCTCTTCATATAGCAAAGCCGTGCTGAGCTGTCGATCATCTACACATTCACAACCATTTCCTTCTTTTGTCTAACTTCTTAAGGAGTATGGGTGACCTGTCAAAGGAAGCTTTCACCAACACACTTAATGTGCTTTAACAGTGGTAGTTTCTGTAGGAACTTTCTGTACATGATAAAATTGCTAATAGTAATGCACAACCCACATTCATTACGTTTTACAAAACAGTGGATAGGGTGTAATGGTTCCCATTTTTTAACTCCCCCAGTCTGGCCATGTGATTCACACAATGTGAATGCATACATGTTGTCACAGATAACATAGCCTTCATCATTCGTACATTCACATCATCATCCATCCCTTGTTATCCCCTGTTGAACATATACATGCAGTTGCCACTCCACCAATTTAAATTGTGGGCAGTCACTACAAACCTTGACCTGTGTAGGTCCTGGGAGTGTCAGAGGGCACCAAGAAAGAATAGAACTACTGTTCCTTCAGGCATGTTGTACAAGGTGACTAATACAAGGTTGTGTATGGGCTGGCAACCTCATCATGAAAACACAAACAAAACAGATTGCTCCAGAATCTACCACTACAGGAGCATGTACTTTGACAAGTTTCCTGCAAGGGTACCAGCTGCATAAGGAGATGATGACTGGAAACCCTGGGGAGTCATGAGGTTCTGTGTAACACTTTCTCTTTTACCATTTTTCTTCTTCCTCCCTGCTTTCCTCTTCCCCTGCTGGTTCCATTCAAAGGCAGGTCTGGTGTGTCCTGCAGGTGTGCCCCATCTGTCTCCACTTCAGTCTTTTAAATCTTGAGTGTATTTATAGTTGTCTGGTTCTACTCTACAGGTTTATTACAGTTGCATCATCATTATCATCTAGTTGTCTGGTTCTACTCTACAGGTTTATTACAGTTGCATCATCATTATCATCTACCGTAAAATCTCGCGTATAATACGCACTCGTGTATAATACGCATGCTTGATTTAGCCCAAAATTTTCTGGTAAAATGGAAATTCGTGTATAATACGCATCATAATTTTTCAAGATTTTATTTTATGAAACATTTGTTAAAAAACTGGAAGAAGATGGAAGATGCTGCGCGATAGTAGTTCTTCGACGAACTGAAAGACCATGTCGCTTCATAAAACAAACTGCCCATCCATATGACGCGTTAAATGCTGTTGTGCATGTACGAGATTTTTTAAGTTCCAGAGCTTTAAGTCGGATTTCAATGCATGAAACACCGATGCCTTGTTGCCTTCTATCCACTACCCACTCCAGTAATGTTTTTTTCAAGGTCTGGTGGTGACCTACGATTCGCCTTTTTCTTACTAGGCAACACTTGCAGCGCCTCTTTGTTTTTTCGCCATAATCGAATGTTGCACTCGTTAATGGAAAATGTCGACTTGCTGCCCAATTGCCGTTAGATTCTGCATATTTTACCACTAAGAGCTTTTCTGCTGCAGTACAACATTTTCTCGAATTCATTTTTAGGGCTCAAAATAATCAAATGACAAACTTCACAACCAAGCTTAATATCAAAATAGATTGAAGACCAAGAGTGTGAAATGGCTTTTGCAACAATGTCTAACACATAAGAAAACACATGACACATTCAATTTTGTGCCATTTTTACTGTCAAATTGTGACAAAAACTTGGCAGACTTTCCAATGTAGGTTACTTTTGATATCGAAAATTACGTATTTTTTAGTACTCGCGTATAATACGCACCCCAGTTTTAGCGGGCAAAAATGAGTAAAAATTGTGCGTATTATACGCGAGATTTTACGGTAATTGTCTGGTTCTACTCTACAGGTTTATTACAGTTGCATCATCATTATCATCTAGTTGTCTGGTTCTACTCTACAGGTTTATTACAGTTGCATCATCATGATTCTCCTTTGTGCTGCTTATGGAGCATGGAGCCACTTGCAGGAAGCCTGCACCAAACATTCACATGTTCTTGTAATGGTGGTTTTTCTGTAGCAATTGGTTTTACATGGTGAGGTTGCCAGTCTCATGCACAACCTCACATTAATCACCTGTACAACATGGCAGAGTCACATGGCAGAGTCACATGGTTACACATCAACATTAACATTCTCACTCACATACAATTAAAAGACTGAGAAATTACTGTGAAAAAAATTAGGAAACTTTATATGCTGACATAGAGGGTACAATAAAATGAAAATACAAAATGAATATGGCTCTGTGTATTATTGACAATGCAGGTACAAGAAAAAAGGATCCTACTAAAGCCTACAATATGATATACATATGTCTACTACTTACATTACTCAAAAGATAACTCGTGATGTGAGAGTTAATACGTTCTGACTGCTTTTTTCAAATAATTCATGTTATGTTATAGTCAGGTTTCACCTGCACCAAAGCACAAGTTGCACTTTGTACTGTTCTAATATCAGCAATACTCTCTGTACAAACAGTAGATATTTTTTTTGTTTAAAAAGGAGTTTAGCCTGGACACAAGGGGCATCGGTTATACTAGGGCACATTTCCAGATATATAAAAGACTTTGTGGTCTGGTATTACAATCAGTTGCATGGGGATGGCAACCTCATGTTATTAAACAAATTGCTACAGAAACTACTGCTCCAAGAGAATATGAGAGACTGATGCAGGCTTCCTGAAAGGAGACCATAACTTCATATCACAAGCTGTTTTTCTAGCAACCTGTTACAAATTGAGTGACAAGTTTTCTAGCAGTGTATTACAAATTGAGTGACAAGTTTTCTAGCAGTGTATTACAAATATGAGTGATAAGTTTTCTAGCAGTTTATTACAGATCTGAATGACTACCTTAGTTTTCAAGTTATCTTGTTACAGATATGAATGACAACTTTTTTGTAGCAGCCTGCCACAGCTATGAATGGCAACATTAGTTGTCTACTCACATGCTACAAATGTCAATGATGGCTGAAAATTTTCTAGTAACCTAACAATTGTGAATGGCTGTTTTCATTTACTGCTATAAAAATATATGAAAATTATAGTTTCAACTATATATTGTGAAATTCACCTGTTATACCTTTATTTTGATGGTGTCATATGTTTTATAGGAATAGTAGTCGGATTTTGCAAGTAAATTGTTAAAATATACAAAGGTATTTAAAAAAAAAAATTTATTCCACATAATTTCACTTCATGCTAATATGAAAGGTAAGTTGTTTGCAGGTAAATTTTTAACGAGCAAGTATACTCATCAAAACAAAAGGAATTAAAACCTTCTTAAGAATTCATCATTTGCAACACATTTAGAAGACTGAAGATATTGCTAGGAACTCATGTTGATTTTAAGAATTTTAATTTATGCCTGCCTCTTTTCAAGGGATGCAATTTCCCCCCTCCTTTGCTGTCCAAGGGAAACCATCAGACTGCATTTAAAAAAAACAAAAACATAATTAAACGTATGTAATTACATGACATTTTACTAATGCTTTTCCGTTTATTCCTTTAAAATTTAATAAGTATATAATTATCTGTTTTTAGATTGAATTATAAAAAACATAATGCTACTGATTTTTATTTTTATACACCTATGAGATAAGCTTGCATTAAAAATGTAGAGTCGTGAAATCATCTATGTTTACCACTCTGGCGGCCAGGGTGCCCTTAAACAGCATTACATTGGAATTTTATATTTTAAATAATGTTTAAGCATGGTCTTAACATTTGTGTGTGGGTGTTTTATTACGAATCCTATATTTCTTTCTCTAGCAGTAGAAATAAACGTACTGAAACTCAGGTATGACAACAGGATAGCCTGGGTGTTGAATTATAACATAATGAATATGGTACTGGAATGGTGTTCAATGCAATGTGCGAGGAAAAAAAGATCCGCTAATCATGAACACACCCCGTATTAGTTTCCTATGTGTCTCCCTCAGACATGTCATAACAGGCAACTAATTTGAGGTTGGCAACCTCACTATGTAAAACAGATTGCTACAGAAACTACAGTAGCAAGAACACACAAATGCTTTTATTGCTGGCTTCCTGCTGTAGGTACCTGCTGCAGAAGGTATCATTTAATAAGAAAAACAAACAAAAGCAGACTTTCCTGACTAAGGTTAATCCGATGAACTCTAAATAAGTTAATGCCAAAGTAATGGTATCACTAACGGGATCTGTAGCTTTTTAATGATTAAAGATTTTGGTAAAGGATCCTGTTTTGGCAAGAATAAGCAATGAATGCTCACAGAACACAAACAAAATGTACTCAGCTTTCTGAACAGCTACGCCATTTCGGCAACGCTTGTTTTACGCTATGGGATTTTAAAATCCAGGATTCAAGCTGTGAGTTACAGAAACTATTTTATGGTATTAAATTTTAGGTTGCAATATTAAGCTAAAGTTACGACTGAAGCAAAAGATATCGGGAGGATCTGATTCCGAAGTAAAGGTACATGAAAATTATACATAAGTAAACACACACAGACCAACGTAGCTCTTGGTCTGTCTTTTATGAGACAAATATAGAATACAGCTCTCACTTCCTCCAGCATGTCATAACAAGGTGACTAATATGAGGTTGTGTATGGGACTGGCAACCTAATTATGTAAAACAAATAGCTACAGAAACCATCACTGTATGTCAATGTTTTGTGAAGGGTTCCTGCAAGGTGGCCAACTGCAGTAATGGCTCCATGATCCATGGGGAGCGAAAGGCAAAATGATGATGATGAAACACGCAGTTTCATAATGTGAATTTTGCTCTAAATGACGGGGAATGCAGTGCCTGCTTGAAATTTTATGACATTTATTCTTAACTATACATCTAAAATTTAAAGTATAACTGGCATTCTCTGATGTTAGCTGCTTAAGGATTACTTCAATGAATGTGTTTATAATAAGTAGTGATTATTAATACAAGAAAAAATATTAAAATTTGCAAGCTTATAGCACATCCATGTTACTCAGCTTCAGTGAGTGTACACCAAATAGTCGTAAGGTGCTGCGAGGTCACATGAAAATTCCATTCTGTTTAAAACAATCTGTCTTGATGCTTGTGTATCTTTCTATTGCTGTCAGTCAGTTAATGCAGCTACTTCAGCATGCCCAAGATCTGTACTGTTTCTCAAGTTTTTCAGTGGACACAGATCACTTTCGTTACTTACTGACTACGTCTTTTACATTCCGTCTTCTAATTTCATTTGTTTTGATCTCTCTCTGTACATCAGATGTCTTTTTCGTTATCCTTACGATGTTCCTCCTTGATTTCTTTGAATTCTGTATTCCATTGGCCCCAACTGCTGAGGTCATCTAAGATGTTTTGACTAAGCTTGTTGGCTAATAATAGGAACTTGCAAATGTGACGTATGGTTCAATTACTTCATATCTGTGTTTGTTAACATTGAACTATGTGTATGTTAACAGTATGTTTATTAACAATGAACTATGTGTATGTTAAAAATTAACTTTGTGTCTGTTAACAATGAACAACGCTTCTGTTAACAATAGAACTGTGTCTGTTAACAATGAATGGAGTGTCTGTTAACAATGAATGGAGTGTCTGTTAATAATGAACAAACTGTCTGTTCACAATGAATAATGTGTCTGTTAACAGTGTGTTTGCTAACAATGAACAGTCTGTCTATCAAAAATGATCAATACATCTGTTAACAATGAACAAATTTGTCAGATTTTTTTAGACTGGTCTGCTCATCCAATGTAGAAAAAGCAAAACAGCAATATCATGTCTGTGATGATAATGTTAAATATCTAAGAAGATTCCATGCTTGTAGCAAATGTAGGAGCTCAGTACCACATAAGGGCTGCCTACAGCTGCAGGGCCATTGTGATGAAGGGGGCCACCACTTATGACACAGCACTTGCTTGATCTTCAGCGACATCAGCACAAAGTGGAGGTATAGGAGTTGGTGTTAACTCCCCTCGCAAAAATTTGTCCACAAATTCTAATGCTATATTTGATGTGACCTTGACCTCCGAGCATGTGTACACATTATGTTCAGGACTATCTAGGATGACCAGTAGAGGGCAGGTATCATCAAGGTCAGCAAAATCTCGTACATTGTCTGAGAATTCATCCTGTAGAAGATCAAGAAAACATTTATGAGTTGTGTGTTGCAGACACGTCTTTTAATTCAAGTAAGATGAATTATAACCTGGACCTTAAAGGCAACACTGCAGACCCGATATCATGCAGGTTGATAAAATGTGGAATTGATTACACCGCGGTCAGAAGTTGTACCCCAATTTTGATAACTGCCTCCTTTTCACTCAGAAGTTGTACCCCAATTTTGATAACTGCCTCCTTTTCACGTGCTTCAAACTCATGACTGGGTCAATACTGATGAACATAAAAGATTGTAGCAAATGTTCTAAGTCTCCAAGCCAACACTGAAGCCACAACTTATGACAGCATTGACGAAGATGATACCCCACCTCCCCTGCCAAAGTAAATGAGGATTTAGCAGCCATAGATGCTACACTTCAGTGGCTGGAGTCTGAGAATGAAGATAGAATTCATATCTTTCATTTGAACTCAATTATCCAAATTGGGAAAAGGATGCAAATGAGAGACAATGAAGCAGTTAACTCTAGACTCATTTATTAGGAAAATCAGAACATAATCAGGTATACTGGCTTTACCACATACTCATATCAGACAGCTCTTTCAATGTAAAATCATGTTTGTTATTTACACAATGTTAATTTGTAGAATCATTTTTTTTTTTTTTTAAACACTGATAATGACAGACAGTGCTCAAATATTTTTTAACTTTCCATGTGTGGATACAGTGATGCATACATTTTTGTTGCTTAGCTGTAAAAACATGAAACACTTGACTGAAATCTTTATTTTCAGCATCCAAAGTAAAAGATGTACATGATTAATGTATCTTTTCCTTATTTTTACTCATTCAAGTGTGATGATAGTTGTTTGTACTTATGTCAGATGTCTTTCAGGTTTCTGATTTCTGTCAAATGTTGATAAATTTACGTCAAAATAACGATATGTGATACAACGCATTGCTTTACACACTTATAAAGCGGTGTCTAAGTTTGGAACTCACCATCTGCATTACATCAGTGTGTTTCCAGCAGATCTTCCTAAAGAGCCTTATATAAATGTCACTATGGGGTGGAGGAGGGAAGTCTCGAAATAATAAGTGTTAAACATAAGCTGTCAGACCTTTAACCCCTTTACTGTTACAGTTTCTATGAATGTTTGTCCATGTCGCAGCATTAATGTTTAAGTCAGGCCCTTGTGATGCATCATCATCATCATCATCACCCATCACCATCATCATCACCATCATAATCACCATCAATCATCATCATCAATCATCACCATCATCATCATCACCAATCATCATCATCACCACCAGCCATCCATCATCATCAGCACCATCATCATCATCACCAATCATCATCTTTCAGTTCCCTAAGGAACACTGGCCTCCTTTCCTGTGCCATCAGCTCAATGTTGTTTTATGTTTTTCTCATCCCTGTTATTTCTTTCTCATTAATGGGCTATACCAGGGGTTCTCAACCTTTTTTTGCTTATGGCCCCCTTATGAGCCTCATTTACCTCTGTGGGCCCCCCCCCCCCCCCCCCCCCCCCAATCATAATGTCTGTTAGCTGGAAAAAAGGTACTTTACCATCTTACTGTGTCCCCCCTAGGACTACGGCATGGCCCACGCTGAGAACCACTGGAATATACTACTCTGGGATAATAAACAAAATTGGTAGAATATACCTTATATAAGTAAGAGTTGAGCAAAGATTGTGGACAAGTCAGACTCAACAATAATGGTGTGGGAGTGACAGCCCTGACTTGTCCACACTGGTGAAGGGGTTAATAGAACCTGCAGGAAAGAGGATGAGGAAAATCAAGGAACACATGGAGAAGAGACAATATTTCTATGGGTAGCATGTGCATACTTTTGGTCTCCTGGCATATCGCCACATGAGTGCTTGTTTGTTCTAATTCAGTTTTTTTTAAATTTATCACAACAAACAAAAACAATGCTTTGTTCCCCATTAGGGCCCTGGTAACACATGGGTGACAAATGTAAAGGGGCATAATGATTATATCCTGTGTTACACTGTATGAAAGTTCCACTTTGTTCCTTCTCCTGTAATTTTTAATTGAACCATAAATACAAGATGTCCTTTATCTTAAATGTCATTTTTTAAAGACAGAACAAACAAGCACTCTGGTTGTGAGATGGAAACCAATAAGAGAGGACCACAAGGTATGCTCTTGGCAACCGTAGAGCAAATCCCAGTGAACATGCTCTCTCATTCATCTGATCTTTGTCGCTGTCTGTTTCTTCACATGTATCCTTCATCTTTTAGTTCTGCCAGAATGATTTGTTTCACTTTTATTTACAAGTTCTATCGTCATGAAGCTGAGACTTAGTATAAGAAAGTCTCTAACACTTCACTCCCCTACAGCAGTATCTGCTGTGGACTACCTATACCTCTTTTACCTGATAATAATTTAGTAGTAAGTTGTACATTAATCTGACCACACAGGAGCTCAAACCTCTCCTGCAATGAAGAAAAATAGATCCCTATCTTCTCCCTTCTCAGCTTCACGATTGGCAGCCTCAGCAAGAACATCCATTCCCTGTTTCAGACCTGCTTCACTACCATCTGGAGATTTTAAAAAAAGTAGAGCTTATGATGGAAATGATAATGTTAGTGCCCTAAAAGAACATTTGATTTATACAATTTTCAAGTTTTATTGGCTTATATATTTTTTACACATTTATTGTTTTTATTTTTTTAAATTAAGAAACAGAAGTAAGTCACAGTTATATAATTGCAAAAAAAAAAAGGGAGAATTTAATGAATAAAAGAATTATTTAACAAATCATTATTCATGTAGATTACTCCATAAATAGCCAAGACCAACTGAATCATATAGAAGTGAATCACGGACAATGAATAAATAACAAAATACTGCATACCAAAGGGTGAAGTTCAGTCTATAAAATAACTAAAGCTATCAGTGGAAAACGAGGTGCAAACAACATAACGTTAGTAAGAGACAAGCAAGGAAATCTCATCACCACAGCACAGGGGCAGGAAACAAGATGGGCAGAGCACTTCAGAGAAACACTGAATAAGGAACTACCAGAGACTCAGCTGAATGTTCCTGAGGCTGAAAGTGACTTAGATGTAAATACAGACATTCCACGAAAAGAAGAAATCATCACAGCTATCAAAGGGCTAAAAAATGGAAAAGCGCCTGGTCAAGACAATCTAAATGCTGAGCTATTCAAGACAGACCCTGAACTAGCAGCAGAACTATTAGAACCACTATTTGCACAAGTCTGGGAAACTGAGACAACACCAACAGAGTGGAGTAAAGGAATAATTGTCAAATTGCCCAAGAAGGGCGACCTTGCAGACTGCAACAACTGGAGAGGAATTACCCATCTCTCAGTTCCCAGCAAAATACTAGGCAGGATAATCATCCAAAGAATTTCAAAAGCAGTTGACCATAAACTGAGGAAAGAACAAGCGGGCTTCAGAAAGAACAGAAGATGTGCAGATCATATATTTACCCTCAGGAACATTATAGAGCAGTGCTCAGAATGGCAGAGACAGCTGTACATTAACTTTGTTGATTTTGAAAAGGCTTTCGACAGCATACACAGGGACAGCCTATGGAAAATTCTGAGGGCTTATGGAATTCCCAGCCGCATTGTTTCCATCATAAAAAGCCTCTATTCTAACTTTACGTGCAGTGTTGGATCGAGTAATGTAACTTTCGAAGTGAAAACAGGAGTACGACAGGGATGCCCCTTATCAACAACATTATTTTTGACAGTCATAGATTGGGTGATACGCCAGACAACAGAGGGCAGTCCAAGAGGAATTAGATGGACAACGTTTTCTACACTGGAAGACCTGGAATATGCAGATGACATTGCACTACTCGCGCATTCACATCAACACATTCAAGACAAAACCAATAGACTGAATAAGTATGGCCAGCAGGTTGGCCTGAACATCAATTTGAAGAAGACAGAGATCATGACACTAAATGTGGGCAATCCTGACCCAATAACAGTAAGGAACCAGAAGTTAGAACAGACAGACACATTTACTTACCTAGGATGCATAGTAACACCTGACGGCGGAACAAGCAAGGACATTAACATTAGAATGAATAAAGCGAGAACAGTCTTTGCTGTTCTCAACAACATCTGGAAGTCTTCCCAGTACAGCACAAATACCAAATTAAGACTATGAGAGCTGTGTACTTTCTGTGCTTCTCTATGGTGCGGAATGTTGGAGAGTAACAGAGAAGGAAATGTCGAAACTGTCCTCCTTCCACACAATCTGCCTAAGGAAAATTCTTCGAATCTTTTGGCCAAACACCATCAGCAACCAAGAACTACTTATTCGGAGTAACCAGGAGGACATGCACACCATCATAGCTGGCAGACGCTGGAGTTGGGTTGGCCACGTCCTCAGAAGAGACCCTGATACCATCACAAGAACAGCTATGCTATGGACCCCCAAGGGAAAGCGAAAGAGATGCTGACCAAAAACAACTTGGCGGAGAACTGTGGATGGCCACCGACCGAGCAAAGTGGAATCAATTTGTTGCTGCCCTACAAGACGCCACCAGGCGTGATGGCCGCTGACTGCTTTGACGGTTGGTGGTTATGGATCAAAGAAGAAGAAGAAAGGGTGGAGTTACAAAAAAGAATGTTAAGCATTCTAAATATATACTTAAAAATGTAATGAATAATGCTAGTAGGCACAGAAAATATCTGCAGAAATAAGAAAAATAGTTTATTTTCATTAGGCCTATTTTGAGAAATTCAGAATGCATAGTGGCAATAGGTTAAAAACTAACCAAAAGAGAGGTTATAATACCTTATGACTAAAGGTAGAAACTAAGGAAAGAGAGATCAAAACACAATGTGGCTAAAGGTAAAAAGTAATGTAAAGAGAGATCAAAATACATTGTAGCAACCAGGGCTGTGGAGTCTGAGTTGGAGTCATGAGTCAGAGTCGTGGAGTTGGTCATTTTTCATGGAGTAGGGGTCAGTAAAAAATGTCCGGACTCCGACTCTGAATTTTATGCCTTGTGACTTAGTAAACAACTGTAGTCAGACTACTAAAATTTCAGGAGTCGGAGTCTGAAAAGGTTTTGGCCAACTCCACAACCCTGGTAGGAAGAGATAAAAACTAAATGAAAACTAGACATTAGAACACACTGTGGCAAGAGGTAAAAACTAATAAAGGAGAGATCAGAATACATTGTGGCAATAGGTAAAATCTAATGAAGATAAGAGATTACAGCACACTGTGGCAATAGGTAAAAACTAATTTAAAAGAAAAAAGAGAGAGAGAGAGATTAGAATACAGTGTGCCAATAGATAAAAACTAATGAGAAAATAAGAGATTAGAGCACAGTGTGGCAATAGGTAAAAATTAACTTGAAAAAAGAGATTACAACACACTGTGGCAATAGTCAAAAACTTGACAAATGTAAGTGGAAGGATTTCAAGGACCAGAGATATTGGCCAATCTAGCAACATGGCACAGGAGAGAATGGACAACTGACAGACGTTTGATGGTCATACTAATGATAATCTCATACAGCTATCATTACCAGCCTCACATGTTACATTACAAGCCTCCTAAAGTGTTCAGGCAAATTGAAAACATAATTATGTCCTGACCTGAAAAGTAGATCACACAAATGTTCTCATTAAGTTGTACAGAGGACAGTGGAGTGAGTTCTTCTATTGGCTGAGGGTACCAAGGAAAATCCTGCAATAGAAAAACAAATAAAAAAAGGAAGGCTAATTGGTGGAAGAAAACTCATGGTCTTTCCGCTTAGTCTATCTCTGTTGTTTGATCTGTTCTTTTATTTCTGTTCCCCTTTTTTTAAAATGAAGTGTTTTCTTCTACCATTTTCTTTACCGTCCAATTTTTTTTTCCCCCTTCCACGGTTTCTTTTGCTTCTTTCTTTATTTCCTATCCACTCCTTTTTCTTTCTCCTTCCCTAATCCTCTTTTTCCTCATCTCCTGTAGCCTTCATCTTCTTCTCTTAGTTCAGTTTTATCCCAAACTCATTACCTTCATTTCCTTTCTTCTGTCCTTCATTACTCCTCGTCTTCTTATTTTACTACATTTCTTTTTCTGTCTTATGCTATCCTTGTTTTTATCTTTCTTTAGAGTTGCTGGTCCTTTACCTGTTTCAACTTGCTCTGCTTTTTTATCTTAACCCATACTTCTGCCACATGCTTTGAATTACAAAGAACTCACACAAAAAAGAAGAAAAAAAGGCCCATTAAATTATTTTAGAATCTGAAAAGCAAATGTTTTGAGTATTTCTTCCTTGAACCTTACCTTACACTCAGGATCCTGGGTGATGGCTTGCCGGCCATTCATTGTGATGATTGCCCCTTTCTCATCCACCAGCACCAGCATGGGAATACCTGCCGTGTGAGAAATACAGAAGATAATGTGAAGATGTGGGCTCACATGAGAATATGACAAGTTATAACAGTATAGGAATACCTGCCGTGTGAGAAATACAGAAGATAATGTGAAGATGTGGGCTCACATGAGAATATGACAAGTTATAACAGTATAGGAATACCTGCCGTGTGAGAAATACAGAAGATAATGTGAAGATGTGGGCTCACATGAGAATATGACAAGTTATAACAGTATAGAAATACCTGCCGTGTGAGAAATATAGAAGATAACGTAAAGATGTGGGCTCACATGAGAATATGACAAGTTATAACAGTATAGGAATACCTGCCGTGTGAGAAATATAGAAGATAACGTAAAGATGTGGGCTCACATGAGAATATGACAAGTTATAACAGTATAGAAATACCTGCCGTGTGAGAAATACAGAAGATAACTAAGATGAGCAGAGTGGTTATAGTGCTAGCCTCTAGCGCCAAAAGTAGCGGTTCGAAACACGGTAGCGTCACACTTCAGTCTACCCAGCTGAAAATGAGTACTTGATTGACTCTGCTCCTGAGTTAGGGAAGGCAAAAGTAGCAAGATAGGGAACTGGTCACCTTACCTTATAAAACTGGACCTGGTATGGTAAGACTTTAACACTTCACTCCCCTAAGGCAGTATCTGCTAAAGGATTATCTTTTTAACTTAAAGATGTGGGCTCACATAAGAATATCAAAACATCTTTCAGATATAAAAAAATATTTTAAACACAGGCTTTTAATGCACTAAAAAGCCACAAATAATTTTTCACGGAGTTTATAGCTTGCAGTAAAAAAATGTAACATCAAATTGACAGATGTGATGCCACTTTCCCGTGATTTGCCATATTTACAATGATTTGACAGATGTGATGCCACTTTCCCGTATCAGCAGTTATTCATCTTTTTGGAATTGAACACAATATATATCCTAATTATAACCTATTAGAGGTTGAACAGGATATTCGTCATCATGAAATTTAAACCAAAAAAAAATTCTTTTTTATCCTTCGGATACCACGACAAGTATGGGAAACTAAGAGCCAGGGATCCGGACCTCCAGGACAACCCAGAATCCGTTGGGAGGACATTAGACAATCTTTGGAGGACCGGGGACTAAAATGGAACCAGGCCAGGAGGAAGACAGCCGATAGGATAGTATGGCGCTCTTTCTTCCAAACCTCTACACCTCACTGTTGAAAAGGAACGACTAAGTAAGTAAGTTATGTATTGTTTCAATTACTGTCTTCCACGAGTTTTTTTTTGGTTTCCCTCTATTTATCTTACCCTGGTGGTTTCAGAACAAGGAATGCCTTGTTAAGTTATGTGCTGTTTTCTTCAATGAGTGTACTATCCAACGGCAACACCGGTTTCTCGTCTCTTGTATCACTGGTTCTTTCCTTCATGTCCACATATGTTATCTTGTACCTTTCTAATCCTATTCTGTACAAGCACCCATTTATGAACATCTGTAAGTTCATCCTTCTTTCTTTTTATTTTCTTATTGCGCATGGGGTCACCTTTGCAGTAACCCCTATGCTGAAAACTGGGGTCACCTTTGCAGTAACCCCTATGCTGAAAACTGGGGTCACCTTTGCAGTAACCCCTATGCCGAAAACTGGGGTCACCTATGCAGTAACCCCTATGCCGAAAACTGGGGTCACCTTTGCAGTAACCCCTATGCTGAAAACTGGGGTCACCTTTGTAGTAACCCCTATGCTGAAAACTGGGGTCACCTATGCAGTAACCCCTATGCCGAAAACTGGGGTCACCTTTCCAGTAACCCCTATAACAAAAACCTGCATCAAAGCAGGCATGTGCTCTAGAGTGGTGGTTTCTGTGGCAATTTGACACGGTGTGGCTCATGGCTGCCAGCCTAAATGCACAACTACGCCTTAGTCCTAAGTCGCCTCTTAATGGTGGAAGCAGTGGCCATTGTCCTTCTTTGTCCCAGTGACTACATGGGGCTACAAGACTATTTTGGTTGCCGTTTTGTCACGTTCAGTGTTTTAGAGCCATACAATAGGCCTCCATTGACATTTAAGTTGAAAGTTCTTACTTCTGTGCTAAACTATGAAATACACTTCTCTTCTTCTTCTTTGATCCTTAGCCGCCGACCGTCAAAGCAGTCAGTGGCCATCACGCCTAGTGGCGTCTTGTAGGGCAACAACAAATTGATTCCACTTTGCTCGGTCGGTGGCCATCCTTCGTACAGTGCCCCAACTCTGGTTCATTCTTTGCATCTCAGCCTCCACAGTCCTCCGCCAGGTTGTTTTTGGTCGGCCTCTCTTTCGTTTTCCTTCAGGGGTCCAAAGCATAGCTGTTCTTGTGATGGCATCAGGGTCTCTTCTGAGGACATGACCAACCCAGCTCCAGCGTCTGCCAGCTATGATGGTGAGCATGTCCTCTTGCTTGCTACGAGTAAGCAGATCTTGGTTAGTGATGGTATTCGGCCAAAAGATTCGGTGAATTTTTCTTAGGCATGTTGTGTGAAAAGAGGACAATTTTGACATTTCCTTCTCTGTAACTCTCCAGCATTCCGCACCATAGAGAAGCACAGAAAGCACACAGCTCTGATATAATCTTAATTTTGTGCTTGTGCTGTATTGGGAGGACTTTCAGATGTTGTTTAGGCTAAAGAAGGCTGTTCTTGCCTTATTCATTCTGAAAACAATCGTTTAACAGAATTTCAAGTTCTACTATCGTGACAGTCCCAATTCCACGAAGAACGATGTTTTCAAATTTCGTTACCGATACTATCAAATATATCACGAGTTTACGGGATGTCAAGTCAAGCACGTCAATAATAGATGGCGACAGTTAACGACTCAGATGCTGTGTACTGCTACTTGTTACATAACGGACGTGATTATGATCCGGTCACATATAAATAACATTTTCGAAATCCTACGGATGTCGATTGATGAACACTGATACTCTTCGAATGAATTAACGAAAGTACTTTTAACAAAAGACAGTATCCTATCGCTGAACTCTCGACTTGGGAATAAAACGTCGACTACAATTCAAATAAATGATTATTAGAGACATGCGTCATACAAAATGAATGAAAGCAAGAGACATTGAGTTCGTATTTACGCTGGGACTTTGGTTAGTGTCCATTCATGCTACAACTAGTTGCAACAAAGTCGGAAAGAATATCTGAATTCAAATTGGACAAATTTCGTTATGTGACATGACTAATTGAACGTTGTGAAACTTAAATTCATTCAGGATCGGAACAGTTAAACAGTTTTCGAATGGAACTTTCCGTAGATCCTTATGGATAATAACTACGTATGGATCGTCATACCCAAAATTAATTAGTTTTTAGTTATTAGTTGAATTAATAAAGAAATTAAAATGAAATGTGAGAGAAAGAAAAAAAAATGAAATATGAAAAAAATGAAAGAAAGAAAAGAAAGCTCACACAATTCTTAGACAATATTCATAGATCTAATTATGAATGGTATAATTATATTGTATATTTGATAAGTTTGTTGACATATTACATACTATTTTATTACTTAGTTAGTTAAGTTAGATAGTTAGTAACTACTCAACACACATAATTAATTTTAAACACACATAACTATATTAATTGATACTTTTTTTTTACTTTACTTTACTTGTCTTTACTTCTCATTTTTTCTTTTCTTATGACATTTTCTTTCATTTTCTGGACTATTGAACGCTATACACTCGATCGAATTATGACTGTGGTAGCGTTGATAGGTCACGCACCGTGACTAAGATACGGGACCCTTTTGTGTTGACCGTCAAGCTGTAAAGACGTGTTCTTTCTCCTTCCAGTGTTGGGCACAGTATTGCCGCACAGATATATTTTATTCAAGTAGGGACATGGGTCAGTCCATGGTTATTGTGAAGAGATAAATGATTCAGGTTAGTACGTAATTGAATTCAGGGAAGGATGAATTAACAGTCCATACTATTTATATTGTCAGACGCATAATCTCACTGTCGGCTGTTGGAATCCCCAACCGCGCGTGCATATAGTTATGACGTTCTGTCTACAGTAATTCGGTTTATTGGACAAGGACTGATATACATATATATCTAATCAATCTAGTGTAATATGTACTTTTTATGATCAACATGTGTGGATTGTCTTGACGTGTAAAACTGTACATTAAAATGTGTGGACTCAATGAAATGACTTATCAAGTCAATCGAATTGCAAAGTTCAAGTATTGTTCGAAATCTTCCACCCCGCATTCGCTTAATCACCATCGAAGGCACGATGCAAATAACTGAATGAAAAGATGAACATATCAAAAGCAATGCAATGGCCAGAAATTTATAATTGCTTTATTCATATTACATGGAACATTGTTCAATAAGTAATGACCCACAACAACAGTAAAAACCTCCTTCAACAAATAGTCAGGAGGAAAGAGTGAATGGGGGAAGTAGGAATGAGAGGAATGGGCACCAAGACGAATGGTAGTAAGACGCAATAAAAATTAGTAACTAGGGTTAATACAAAATTGTAAACAAATTATAAAATATACACTACAGTAAATTTCACTAACGTTCGTGGACACGGTTAAATGTATGTGGATCTTTGCAAAAAGTGAGGTTTATAATCTTAAAATACAGTCTGTTCCGAACACATAGGAATGTTATTATTTAGAAAGTAAATAACTAATTAAACATCGCGAAGTTGCTAAAGAAGTGAGATTAATAGTACTAGTAAATAAATGCAATTCGAAACTAATTCGAAACAATTTAGATAATTGAACTATGTAAAAATTGTAAGAAAATTGTCACAAAACAAGCGCACCCATCCACACTGTGAATGTTAACAACAAAGTTAAGCTGCACCAAGAGAATAGACGGGCAGACATACAAACAGGCAGGCAGACATACATTGAGAACAAATAGATAAGCATTATCCGACAGTTACTGGTCCTACAGAGACGTCGACTTGTGAAGTGAACAGTCACTTCTTCTTCTTCTTCTTCTTCCTCGTTCGCCCTCAGACCTCCACATTTATGACTCTAATAAAGGCAGCAGTCAACTCAAGGTTCCCGACATCTCCAAACAGTTTTTCGTTGACAGAAGTGGGTTGTTGCCATATGCTACCCCGTTCATTACTGTAGGTTGGGCAGTACTGCAGCAGGTGTTCAACTGTCATCGGGCTGGTACCGCAGGTGCAGAGATCTGTTGCACCAATTTTGTATTTGTGGTACAGATGGTATCTCAATCTGTTGTGTCCAGTGCGTAGTCGAAAAATGATGACCTGTTCTTTTCTGGATAGTTGATGATATGCGTCATTTTTCAAATGTCCCGGGTGCTCTCTTTCCCATTTGGACTTGAATGTAGCCTTGATTCATTTGGTAGTAGGTGTGAGCTGGATGTTAAGGTATTGTTGTTGTATGAATGGGATATTCCGGCCAGTAGGACCTCCAAGTGTAAGGTGCGCAGTTCAAGAGGCTTTGCTGATGTAGAAAGTTATGAAAGGTTGGATGTGCGGGTTGATATGGGAAAACATGTGATGGCAGCGATGATGGGTGATCTCTCATTGGTGTCGGGTACGACAGATGACGTGGAGAGATTTCAGTAGATGGACCCTGAGTTGTTTGAATTGAGTCACTTACAGACCGTTGGGGATGGAGTGCCGCAGGCTGTTGTTGTTGAGGTGGGTCGTCGGTCGTAGAATGTTGCTGAAGGCTGATATTATTGGCTGTTTCCTGCACATCTGTAGTTCTAACAAGGAGTGTGTCTTGATACTCCTGATTGTGTGACAGTGTTGTCTGGCTGGTTTTTGAAGTTGTGAGTATTGATGGAAACTCAAGGTCGTAATTCGCATTAGAGAAGTAGCTGGTTGCACTCGTGTGTCGTTTAGAAAGATACTTGGATGCTGATGTGCTGGTTGTGCCTCTGAGGGTGTTTTCTGGATGTTTGATCTTTGTCGCCAACATACTGGTTCCTTGATCGGATAAGGAAATTTCGCCGCGTCGATTGTTGTACTTGTTTGAGGCTGCTCAGCTCTGCTTTAAGTCTCTCCATCTCAGACAATATTATTCAAAATTGATCTTGTGACGAAGGCATAGGTAATGTAAGAGGGGAATGTCGTTAGACTACTGTCAAAAGTGCTTGATAGATGCTCTGTCTCTGTGATGTCACTTGTATCAGCTAACGCTGGTGACTTTGGTTTTGTCTGTGACAACTTGTTGCACTCCTTATTGGGAGTTGTAATTGTTGTGATATCAGCGGGAACAGTGGAATGTGTGATTGCTAACTTCTTAGATCTGGAAGCTTTTGCTGGAATACTTTGAACCGGCACATTTGAAATGATGGCCTCTCGACTGACTCCAGCAGTAGTTGCTGATTTCCATAAATTATTCAAGTCCGTATTAATCCAGTCTTTAATAGCGCACTCTGCATCTTGTACCATTACTTTATTTGTTGTGTTATAGAAATGGAGGACAACCTCTGCCGTGGAAATAACATCTTCTACATATGAACCATTAGCGTCAGTCCTTGCTTCAACAGTTGCACTAGATTCATAGTATGCCTTAGACAGGCTACGTAATGCTTCATATTCGATTAAGGTAGAAAACGTAAGAACCGCACACTGATTATTGTTCTTGTAAGATAATGTTACACAGGGCGTGTATAGCGTGTTGGTCTTCAAACTTCTTGTTTTCTTCTTAACCGCTTTAGTTACATTCAAAATGTAGTCCTTCTGTTTGGTACCTTTTGTGTTCGGTCGGGTCGTGGCGACCGAATTTACGTGTAGCATTGTGAATGAGAACGTAAATGCCCCGGCGTATTTAATGGGCGTGGAAAGAGGTAGTTTATAGCCGTCCACTGCTTTCTTGCTCCGCTCTCATTGACAGCTTGACTGGTCGACACACATATTTACCGGTGACCAATTTCTAAAGCCACGGTTCTCTGACATTTCGTAGGGTGTAATAAAACATCCATTTCTGTCGGCTACCCCAATTATCAGTGCCGACCATGTGGAACGTTTTGTAATTCCAACACGAAAGCGACTTACTATACTTATAATAGAAGATATGCTAGTCTTCATTTTTCCTAAAAATCACAGTTCCTTTTCACATGATCACAATAATATGTATTTCACGATAAAGCAACTAACATTGTGTACAGTGATATAAAAATCCTTCAGAAACATTGCTAGAAATGCTGTTTAAAAATCCAAATGTAGGACTCCACAAAACCACGTCCGCACGCCATGAACGAGAGATGAATGTACCCGAAGTGCGTGGCATACTGTGCATTCCCCGCCATCCAAGGGGGCTTTCCAACTACGCATAAAATACTGTACTCTGGTTCTGGGCTCTCCCAAGGAATTGTCACGTCCTGCACAGAGCCACTTCTCAGCTTCCCCTGTGTATCACTGGGTCCATAGTGAGATCCTTCTGCATGCAGTCAACCAAGTCAAAGCCAAAGAATTACGCCTGAGTGACTCTTGAACAGACTGGATCTCTTGTTGAGCTGTAATGTTAATGTGACATAGCAATTTATGCAATAAAAGGACATTTGATTCTCTTTATTTTGATGCTTGTTTCATATAAATTGGTTTGAAAGGTGTGAAGAAATAACAGTTTATGAATAGGACGTGACTTTTCAAATACCCAATGTAACTTTCCTATTCATTAAGAATTGGCCATATAAACAAACACGACAAAGGCCATAATACTGTGCCTACTAGAATAATCTGCGTGGGGTCTGCCTGTAATCCCCTATATACTGTCTTCGTGAAACTACTGTAACCAACAATGAAGCAGTTCCAGCAGCTTTTCGGCAAGATACGGAAAATGCGCGCCTAGCACCGCGAAAGCTAAATCGAACACGCATTAAAAGAACCACATACAGTACTTTGCAATATTTTCATGGTGTACGTTCAAGAAAATACGAAAGGGTCGCGCATTAAACAGTGAAAACTAAATTGAACATCCATTAAAACAGCACGCAGGTCTCTCAATTTTTTCATAATAAGTCATGATAAGTTTGACTTCAAAGTTTAATGCAATTGAAATGAATGAAGCAACCACAGGAGCAGTAGTGCAATCATCAGGGAATGAAGCAACAACAGGAGCATTAGTGCAATCATCAGGGAATGAAGCAACCACAGGAGCATTAGTGCAATCAACAGGGAATGAAGCAACCACAGGAGCATTAGTGCAATCATCAGGGAATGAAGCAACCACAGGAGCATTAGTGCAATCATCAGGGAATGAAGCAACCACAGGAGCAGTAGTGCAATCATCAGGGAATGAAGCAACCACAGGAGCATTAGCGCAATCATCAGGGAATGAAGCAACCACAGGAGCAGTAGTGCAATCATCAGGGAATGAAGCAACCACAGGAGCATTAGTGCAATCATCAGGGAATGAAGCAACCACAGGAGCAGTAGTGCAATCATCAGGGAATGAAGCAACCACAGGAGCAGTAGTGCAATCATCAGGGAATGAAGCAACCACAGGAGCAGTAGTGCAATCATCAGGGAATGAAGCAACCACAGGAGCAGTAGTGCAATCATCAGGGAATGAAGCAACCACAGGAGCATTAGTGCAATCATCAGGGAATGAAGCGACCACAGGAGCAGTAGTGCAATCATCAGGGAATGAAGCAACCACAGGAGCAGTAGTGCAATCATCAGGGAATGAAGCAACCACAGGAGCAGTAGTGCAATCATCAGGGAATGAAGCAACCACAGTAGCAGTAGTGCAATCATCAGGGAATGAAGCAACTACAGGAGCATTAGTGCAATCATCAGGGAATGAAGCGACCACAGGAGCAGTAGTGCAATCATCAGGGAATGAAGCAACCACAGGAGCAGTAGTGCAATCATCACGGAATGAAGCAACCACAGGAGCAGTAGTGCAATCATCAGGGAATGAAGCAACCACAGGAGCAGTAGTGCAATCATCAGGGAATGAAGCAACCACAGGAGCAGTAGTGCAATCATCAGGGAATGAAGCAACCACAGGAGCAGTAGTGCAATCATCAGAGAATGAAGCAACCACAGGAGCAGTAGTGCAATCATCAGGGAATGAAGCAACCACAGGAGCAGTAGTGCAATCATCAGGGAATGAAGCAACCACAGAAGCGGTAGTGCAATCATCAGAGAATGAAGCAACCACAGGAGCAGTAGTGCAATCATCAGGGAATGAAGCAACCACAGGAGCAGTAGTGCAATCATCAGGGAATGAAGCAACCACAGGAGCAGTAGTGCAATCATCAGGGAATGAAGCAACCACAGGAGCAGTAGTGCAATCATCACGGAATGAAGCAACCACAGGAGCAGTAGTGCAATCATCAGAGAATGAAGCAACCACAGGAGCAGTAGTGCAATCATCAGGGAATGAAGCAACCACAGGAGCAGTAGTGCAATCATCAGGGAATGAAGCAACCACAGGAGCAGTAGTGCAATCATCAGGGAATGAAGCAACCACAGGAGCAGTAGTGCAATCATCAGGGAATGAAGCAACCACAGGAGCAGTAGTGCAATCATCAGGGAATGAAGCAACCACAGGATCAGTAGTGCAATCATCAGAGAATGAAGCAACCACAGTAGCAGTAGTGCAATCATCAGGGAATGAAGCAACTACAGGAGCATTAGTGCAATCATCAGGGAATGAAGCGACCACAGGAGCAGTAGTGCAATCATCAGGGAATGAAGCAACCACAGGAGCAGTAGTGCAATCATCAGGGAATGAAGCAACCACAGGAGCAGTAGTGCAATCATCACGGAATGAAGCAACCACAGAAG
The DNA here is from genome assembly GCA_024509875.1 of Oreohelix idahoensis. Lineage (NCBI taxonomy): Eukaryota > Metazoa > Mollusca > Gastropoda > Stylommatophora > Oreohelicidae > Oreohelix > Oreohelix idahoensis. The sequence goes on from JAMPIV010001636.1 coordinate 227,551, forward strand.
CAGTAGTGCAATCATCAGGGAATGAAGCAACCACAGGAGCAGTAGTGCAATCATCAGGGAATGAAGCAACCACAGGAGCAGTAGTGCAATCATCAGGGAATGAAGCAACCACAGGAGCAGTAGTGCAATCATCACGGAATGAAGCAACCACAGAAGCAGTAGTGCAATCATCAGGGAATGAAGCAACCACAGGAGCAGTAGTGCAATCATCAGGGAATGAAGCAACCACAGGAGCAGTAGTGCAATCATCAGGGAATGAAGCAACCACAGGAGCAGTAGTGCAATCATCAGAGAATGAAGCAACCACAGGAGCAGTAGTGCAATCATCAGGGAATGAAGCAACCACAGGAGCAGTAGTGCAATCATCAGGGAATGAAGCAACCACAGGAGCAGTAGTGCAATCATCAGGGAATGAAGCAACCCCATCAGGGAATGAAGCAACCACAGGAGCAGTAGTGCAATCATCAGGGAATGAAGCAACCACAGGAGCAGTAGTGCAATCATCAGGGAATGAAGCAACCACAGGAGCAGTAGTGCAATCATCAGGGAATGAAGCAACCACAGGAGCAGTAGTGCAATCATCAGGGAATGAAGCAACCACAGGAGCAGTAGTGCAATCATCAGGGAATGAAGCAACCACAGGAGCAGTAGTGCAATCATCAGGGAATGAAGCAACCACAGGAGCAGTAGTGCAATCATCAGAGAATGAAGCAACCACAGGAGCAGTAGTGCAATCATCAGAGAATGAAGCAACCACAGGAGCAGTAGTGCAATCATCAGGGAATGAAGCAACCACAGGAGCAGTAGTGCAATCATCAGGGAATGAAGCAACCACAGGAGCAGTAGTGCAATCATTAGAGAATGAAGCAACCACAGTAGCAGTAGTGCAATCATCAGGGAATGAAGCAACTACAGGAGCATTAGTGCAATCATCAGGGAATGAAGCGACCACAGGAGCAGTAGTGCAATCATCAGGGAATGAAGCAACCACAGGAGCAGTAGTGCAATCATCAGGGAATGAAGCAACCACAGGAACAGTAGTGCAATCATCACGGAATGAAGCAACCACAGAAGCAGTAGTGCAATCATCAGGGAATGAAGCAACCACAGGAGCAGTAGTGCAATCATCAGGGAATGAAGCAACCACAGGAGCAGTAGTGCAATCATCAGGGAATGAAGCAACCACAGGAGCAGTAGTGCAATCATCAGAGAATGAAGCAACCACAGGAGCAGTAGTGCAATCATCAGGGAATGAAGCAACCACAGGAGCAGTAGTGCAATCATCAGAGAATGAAGCAACCACAGGAGCAGTAGTGCAATCATCAGGGAATGAAGCAACCACAGGAGCAGTAGTGCAATCATCAGAGAATGAAGCAACCACAGGAGCAGTAGTGCAATCATCAGAGAATGAAGCAACCACAGGAGCAGTAGTGCAATCATCAGAGAATGAAACAACCACAGGAGCAGTAGTGCAATCATCTGGGAATGAAGCAACCACAGGAGCAGTAGTGCAATCATCAGGGAATGAAGCAACCACAGGAGCAGTAGTGCAATCATCAGAGAATGAAGCAACCACAGGAGCAGTAGTGCAATCATCAGGGAATGAAGCAACCACAGGAGCAGTAGTGCAATCATCAGGGAATGAAGCAACCACAGGAGCAGTAGTGCAATCATCAGAGAATGAAGCAACCACAGGAGCAGTAGTGCAATCATCAGGGAATGCAGAAGAAAGAGCACAATAGAATTATTTTCTCTCTCTTCCCCCGCGTCATTTTTCAACTGCGGTATGATTTTAAAACAGCACAGTGAACTCGATGAACATGTAAAACAACCGGTCAATCTAGCACACCAAATGGTAACAGTTTCACGGAGGTGAATTCTGTTTTAGATCAACTTTTGTTTAGTTAGTCTCCCCCCGCTCTACTTTCATTGCCGCGAAAGTTTAGTGGCAGTATATTCAGTAGCTGCGGCCAGGAAACTGCACGCAACTGTCACCATGATGTGATTTTTACATTTTAAGGGAAAAAAATAGGAGGAGAGAGCCACAAAGACTTCAGTAGCTTCTTCTTCAAGTATCATGTCTGGTGGTGTAGATAAGTACGTCTCTACACTAAGTCCTGCCTCCAGTACGTTTGATCAATAATGACATCTTTCCTTCCATGCCGCGATGTCAAACCTTACAGTATCTTCTCTCTTTGACGTTCTCTATTACTTTTTCCTTCAATCTTTCTTGTTGTCACGATATAATCTAGCTTTCTTGTTGTCACGATATAATCTAGCTTTCTTGTTGTCACGATATAATCTAGCTTTCTTGTTGTCACGATATAATCTAGCTTTCTTGTTGTCACGATATAATCTAGCTATCTTGTTGTCACGATATAATCTAGCTATCTTGTTGTCACGATATAATCTAGCTTTCTTGTTGTCACGATATAATCTAGCTTTCTTGTTGTCACGATATAATCCAGCTTTCTTGTTGTCACGATATAATCCAGCTTTCTTGTTGTCACGATATAATCCAGCTTTCTTGTTGTCACGATATAATCCAGCTTTCTTGTTGTCACGATATAATCCAGCTTTCTTGTTGTCACGATATAATCCAGCTTTCTTGTTGTCACGATATAATCCAGCTTTCTTGTTGTCATGATATAATCCAGCTTTCTTGTTGTCACGATATAATCCAGCTTTCTTGTTGTCACGATATAATCTAGCTTTCTTGTTGTCACGATATAATCTAGCTTTCTTGTTGTCACGATATAATCCAGCTTTCTTGTTGTCACGATATAATCCAGCTTTCTTGTTGTCACGATATAATCTAGCTTTCTTGTTGTCACGATATAATCTAGCTTTCTTGTTGTCACGATATAATCCAGCTTTCTTGTTGTCACGATATAATCCAGCTTTCTTGTTGTCACGATATAATCTAGCTTTCTTCTTCTCATAACATGGCCAAAGGAAATGGATTGTTTCCTTCTAACGTGAGTAATAAGATTCCTTTGCTTGAATTTTTGTCATATGCAGTAAATAACGAGGATGGACAATACCATATGCAGTAAATAACGAGGATGGACAATACCATATGCAGTAAATAACGAGGATGGACAATACCATATGCGAATGACAACAATAGAATACACCACCTAAAAAAATAGACACAGGGGGCACAGTCAAAGAAGACACAGGCTCTAAAGCATGTCGTACAAGGCGACTAATATGAGGTTGTGATTGAGGCTGGCAACCTCATCATGTTAAACAAATTGCCACATAAACCACCACTGCAGGAACATGTGAACTCTTTGTGCAGGCTTCCTGTAAGTGGGCCAGCTGTAGTGGTGGTTCCATGCTCCATGCTGAGCCAAAGGGAGAATGTTGATAATAAACAGCCTATGGCAGAGTCAAAGAAGACACAGTTTACTTACCATCAACGCCCAGGTGTTTTTTCACCGCCTGATTCCTGGAATCGTCATACGGAATGGTTAGCCATGGCATTCCGGTCATGTGACGCTGAAAAGCTTCTTCAGACCGATCAGCTGAGACAAAGACCACCTGGAACTTCTCCCCCCGGGACCGCAGGGTGTGGTAAGCACGTACCAGTTCAGGGTCAAAATGACGGCATGGAAGACACTGAGGAAATGTAGAAGAAGACAAAATGTAACAAAAGCCATTTAAAAAAAAAAGAGATTTAGTTAGACGTATGATTGATTTCATTAAAAATTACGAATCTTCAACTCAAATGTTGATGCAGTCCTATTGTCAGGTTCTCAGACATGCAGAACAACAAAAACAGCAACCACACAACCACAAAGTTACAGACTTTCATAAATTAGTTCTTGTGCAGAATAGAATTAAAATGCTCAAAATTTTTACAAGATCATACACTGCGGAACTGGTGGAAAGAACCAGAAAAAATGAGTGGAACAACAGGTAAAGAAAGGTGCTGATGAAACCAGTTAATCTCATTACAAGGCAGTACCTTTTCTGGAGTTCCCAGAGTAATACAAATTTAGAAGTACCTGAACAAGCACAGAGAAGGAAGATGGAGACACTGAAATACCCCGTATGTTATATGGTGGGTGCATCAAGCGTTCAAGAATCGCTATAAGCTCTAGCCATGGGGAAGAAAACCTCGGCAACCAAACTAACTTGCTTCCCTGCAATCATTATCGGGAGATGGAAAGGCTATGGGAGGCACCCAAAAAAAAAAAAAACACAACCAGGCCTGCAGAAGATGGAGTATGTCAGCTACGGTGCAGTCACCCGGGAAAATTAGAGCACACACGCATTTACAAGATGGAGTCAAGCGACTGTGGGCTTCGTCCTGGCGACAGGCCTGCAGATTTCGCATGGCTAACAAACGCACAGGAAGAAGAAGGGTTTGCATTCTAAGCGAGGCAAAAGAGTTATTTAAAATTCAAAAAAAAGAATGGTCGGTTGTGATTCTATGAACTTCTGGACGGCGATTTTCCATTGGTTGTGGTGGAAGACTAACATTACAGGCACATTTTATATAAGCATCATTACTACCCATCAGCTCGTGAATGAGCATAGGCCTTCGATAAGTTCATGCCAATCCTTCATATCTAGTGCCATCCGTTCTTTCCATGTATTCTCTATAATTTTCGTGTCTGTCTCCAGTTCCCATCTCCGTGTATTTTTCGACATTCCTATTTTTGCTGCCACCTATGCAGTTTTTCTTTGTTCGTTTGGTTTTTTTTTTTGGGGGGGGGGGTGTGGGAGGGGGGTGGGTGGGGTGGGGGGGGGGGGGGTAACGTTTCGGGTGCACAGTCAGGAGATTTTTTCCTAGAAAAATAAAAGTGAAACAGCAGCCCAGGTAGGCGTTCTCTCGGCTGTATGATAACCTCCTTAACAAAGAACCTTCTTCCATCTTGGATGGCCGAGTTGAATCATTTGCTTCGGCTGCCTTGTCCATGTTGAAGTTTTTATTTTATTTTTGGGTTGCTTAAAGTTTTGTGGTAGTTAGCACCACGCCCAACCATTCTTAACCGCCACCAATGACATGCATGGTAGGGTAAAATGTTACAATATTTTGCTTCCCTTTTGGGCCCCGGTAACACATAAGCGGGTTTTATATAATTTCACAGACAAAAAAAAAAAAAAATTTTAAAGAAAGAAAACCATATGCGTTTCAGAAACATATGCTTTCATCATAATAAACATAATTTTGACTACGGGGTTTGTGAAATTTATGCACGGCCTCTCACGAAAAAAATTCAGCACTAAACCGTTTATGATGAAGTCACTAAAGCAACAGAGAAGGTTTTGGTTTACGTAGATTATGTTTCATATCTGATATGCGTTACTTGGCTTATACAGTGATATTACTACAACAAGCTTTTAGCTACACCTTCATTCTCAAATAGGCCGTATTAACGGATTTTTCTACAGGTCTGCTCCACAAAAAGGTTGAGAATCACTGTGCTAGCTGATTCCGTACGTAATTATTTTCAGCTCTGGACGGAATTATTTTTAAGCCCCAAAAATTTACACATACATAATTTACGTTTACTGACAATGTGTGTCTAATCATGAGTTAAGTATAACATATTATATATGAAATTAAAGTACATTGGATGAACAATATAAATCCATATGCCTTTCTAGCTAATTTTATGTTATGTTTATGTTATAACAGATAACATGTACACGGAAAAAGATAACTTGAAATTTTGAACAAAAATTTTCTACTTACGTAAGGCTTGTAACATAAATTGTTATCACAATACAGTTTCACTGCTCTCTTTGTGCAGGTAATCCATTTAGAAACACAGAAAAAGTAAGAAAGTTATGGTTGATCACACAGTTTGTTCACTGTTCACATATTAGTAACATATCCTGTGTATTTTTCGGCCATTATGGCGATACGACAAAACACGATTAAAGATGAAGATAAATGTGAAAAAAATCCGTTCAAACGCAAATAAAAGACGTTGAACCTTGTTGAAATTTGCCCAGTTTTGTGTTTACTTCCGTTCGAGATAAATTCCGGGCTGTATAAAATATCAGAATAGAAAGAAACAATGAAATAAATCAGCGTCTTTTAAAAGATCTTACGTCTACAGCGTTCGGCCTTTGCATCTATTATTAGATCTTGCGTCTAGATCACGCTGCTATTTGTTTTCTTATCTAGTTGTACTGGTTCAATTATTTTCCCGGGACACATTTTCTCCACGCTTTTTATACACAGCAACTCAAGAGCTCTCAAGTGGTGTGTCGCGACACGCCCATTTCGAGGTGTTCGCGAAAAGTTTCTTTCTTCTTTTTGGTAAAAACATTTTTTCATTCACTAAGTGCCATGTCGATTGCCTTTAGCTATCATGTCAATTCATTTCCCACGGTCTATGGCAGGGTTTCGTAACTTATTTTTGTTTTTTTGTTATGGACCACTTTGATTGTCCGATGGAGGCTATGGACCCCTTTGATTGTCTGATGATGGCTATCAACCCTATGAATGTCTGATGATGGCTATCAACCCCTATGATTGTCTGATGATGGCTATCAACCCCTATGATTGTCTGATGAAGGCTACTTCCTTCTTGGAAAAAAAAAATATACATAAAAGCACAATAACCAAAAACAAACAAAAAACATTAAAATGTTAAATGTTAAGCTATGTGCACAGACCCATTGTCATGGACTCCCAAGGTGAAACCGCAGACCACAAGTTAAGAAACCCTAGTCTAAGGTGTCTTAAACCAGATGTGACTTCAGTTTCTTCCCACGCAACGTATTAAGTCTTTTACGGTAGGTCTCTCTATGCCACCTTCTTCAGTCTGAAATACTGCACGAATAACAGAACCTTCAGTGTTATGTAGCAAAACTAGACTGGATGGACAAGTTGGTCGCACTTCAAAAGGTCTGAGAACCTCTGCATTAATTTATAAAACACACCGTTTTGCCATGCCTTTATTCTCCTCCCATTCACTTTCCTTCTTCCTTCTTCACGTCTCACGCATTCTCTATCATTCTTTCTGACCCTGGCTGCCATTGTCTCATTCATTACCTTGCTCTTTATAGTTTGTTTTGTTTCTTATCTTTATAGTTTGTTTTGTTTCCTAATGTTACGCACAAATAATTACTTTTTTCCAAAGTCTTTGTATGATCGTTTTTCGTATGTATGATCATTATTTGACTGAAATGCATGTTATATATATTTTATGGTCAAAGGGACAGAACCCGATATATCGATACTGCTATTTTTTATGAGTTTACCTCCTCTTGTATAGAGACACGTTCGGTCTATAATGTCTTGAACGAAGCGTGACCATATCTCCTTATTTGGTAGTATCAGTCAACTGTTGTAGATGTTTGAAACCTTTTTTAACGCTTCTGTTCATGTCCATAAAAGGCGCGACTGTGTAAGACTTTTATCTCGAATGTTCTTAGAATCGTCTTATTGTGAACAGCGACTCAGAGATTGTCACTCTGCGCATGTCTCGACTGGGTTGTCGTTTTGTTGTTCCGCCCAGGTCGGGGAGTTGAGAAATGGACTGATTAGCGAGCGGACGCGACTGCGTCTTGTGATTCTCTGAGGGAAATACATTGTCTTTGTGAGTTAGTTAGCTAACTAGACTATTTCCCCGTATTATTCAAGCCTGCCTGGAGGCATATGTTCATGGTTGATTTTCCGAAATAAGGTAATTCCTCTTGTATCGAACTTTAGGCTATCATCTAGAGGTTCGTCATTTTTGTCGCCTTTTTGCTCGCCTGTGTGATTCAAAATGGAGAGGTACTTTGACTAGGATTAAGTCACCGGTATCTTTATACCTGAACTAGTTATATATCTATGGGTCGCTCTAGACCAACAAGACTATTGTCTGTGTTCCAGGATTCGTTATATCAGAGATCACGTCCAAGTCAGATGGTTAGACTTAGGAAGGTTATAAAGGTCGAGCTGACCTGTCATCCATGTATGCTACTCACGTGCAGACAGTAAACGGACGTATTGTATACATCTGATCTGCTAGCATCAGGAAGGAATAATTATTATTGTCTATGAACATTAAGGATCTGCAGCTGACCACGGTTGCAGAAGTTATATGTATTATTTATCAAGCTTCGCTATGATATTTGTTTTCCATACAACTATTGAGTATTGACTTCTACATGACATTGTGCTAACTGATCATAATCCTATCAGAGTCAGACCCTATCCAATACCTATCCATTTCCAGTCTCAAGTCGAAAAAGAATTGGATGAAATGATACGTTTGGAAATCATTGAACCATCCACTTCAGCATACTCTTCGTCTATGGTTATTGTTCGAAAGAAGGATAATAACATTCGCATTTGCGTAGATTATCGCAAATTGAACCAAGTTACGAAGTTCGACGCTGAACCTATGCCTTCATTAGAAGAACTACTCAATAAACTTTCTAATTCTAGATTCTTTACCAAACTAGATTTGTCTAAAGGTTATTGGCAAGTCCCGCTAACTGAACGTGCCAAACCTTTTACAGCTTTTTCTACACCTAGGGGTTTATTCCAATGGAATTTCATGCCTTTTGGTCTTATGAACGCCCCTGCTACATTCGTACGCATGATGCGGCGAATTCTCGCATATCGTACAGATGTCATAGCATATCTAGATGATATCTGTCTATTTAGTGATTCCTGGGAAGATCACTATTTGGGTTTATACGAATTACTGTCTACTCTTCGCGAGTATAACTTGACTGCAAAACCCTCTAAAGCCTTTATAGGATTTAGTGAGATTTCTTTCCTAGGTCATCGTGTTGGTCATGGTCTTTTAAAGACAGAGGACCACAATGTTTCAAAAATACTTAACATTTCGGTCCCTAAGACAAAGAAACAAGTAAGGAGTCTATTAGGTTTGATCCAATTCTACGGACGATTCATTCCGAATCTGTCCTCCATTATGGCACCGCTTTCTACTTTATTGAAGAAAGGGTCGCCTAATTTGATCCGCTGGTCAAAAGAATGTCAATCCTCATTGGACCAGGTTAAAGACCTATTTTCATCTCCACCTATTCTTAGGTTACCTACTATTGAGAAGACTTTTGTTCTTCGAAGTGACGCCTCGTCAACTGGGATTGGGGCAGCACTAATGCAGGAGTATTCTGATACTCTGCATCCGGTGATGTATATCTCTAGGAAATTAAATGCTGCAGAAAAGAATTACTCGGTTTTAGACCGTGAGTTATTGGCTATGGTATGGTCTATTCTGAAGTTACAAAGATTTCTTCTAGGCGCACATTTCATTGTGGAAACCGACCAGAAAGCGCTTACTGCTATTCAGAGTAAAAACTTGAAGAGCTCGAGGTCCACTCGTTATGCCATAGCTCTTCAACCATTTCATTTCTCGGTTCGAGCTATCCGTGGTTCGGATAATGTAATGGCGGACATTCTGTCCAGATGCCCACACGATTCCACATGATTCTTCTGTCATATATATATTTCCTAATATACAGTCCAATGTTATAATGACATGTTAGTAGATTTTGTTTTGTTCTCACTTTTTTGAGGGGGAATTTATAACATTGTACCATGTAATTATCTAAGAAGGCTTAGTTAGTGATATACGGGCCAAAAGATCACTCGGCCACATTTAAATAAATTATTTTCAGGATTGTATTGAGAGATTTACCAGTTGTCTTTAAGATTTGTGTTACTGATATTTTCGCAGCACATCATTGAAGATGCGAGATTGTGTCCATTGTGGAACTTTGAGTATATCAAGTCCTGTCCTAGATTGGGAGCGGATGATGTCCACATCTTCTTCTATTGAATGTTTTATGTCAACGAAGATCAACACATGTATTACTTATTAGTTACTGATGCATTACATAATGTAATAAAATAGTGCGGTATATTAATATATTACACCGCTATTTGCAACACATTGTATGATATCATAATAATATATTTGATTTCATATATTGGTATGAGAATAATTTGACTTTTATTATGATGTTGCCAGCATTGTGGTTTGTGTTGGTGGCACCTTCCTGGGATATATACGCGTATACTTAGATAAATTTTTCTCTAAGGACCTGGGATATGATCTCAGTTTCGCTCCAAGTGTTGAGCTATTTTGTTAGGTATATCCGCGCATCATACGTGCGTTAGGAGCCTAGATTTTTCCGGCTCCAGGATTTAAAAAAAAAAAATGTTTCATTTTTTTTTCCCGGGAGGGTGCGGTAATGTTACGCACAAATAATTACTTTTTTCCAAAGTCTTTGTATGATCGTTTTTCGTATGTATGATCATTATTTGACTGAAATGCATGTTATATATATTTTATGGTCAAAGGGACAGAACCCGATATATCGATACTGCTATTTTTTATGAGTTTACCTCCTCTTGTATAGAGACACGTTCGGTCTATAATGTCTTGAACGAAGCGTGACCATATCTCCTTATTTGGTAGTATCAGTCAACTGTTGTAGATGTTTGAAACCTTTCTTAACGCTTCTGTTCATGTCCATAAAAGGCGCGACTGTGTAAGACTTTTATCTCGAATGTTCTTAGAATCGTCTTATTGTGAACAGCGACTCAGAGATTGTCACTCTGCGCATGTCTCGACTGGGTTGTCGTTTTGTTGTTCCGCCCAGGTCGGGGAGTTGAGAAATGGACTGATTAGCGAGCGGACGCGACTGCGTCTTGTGATTCTCTGAGGGAAATACATTGTCTTTGTGAGTTAGTTAGCTAACTAGACTATTTCCCCGTATTATTCAAGCCTGCCTGGAGGCATATGTTCATGGTTGATTTTCCGAAATAAGGTAATTCCTCTTGTATCGAACTTTAGGCTATCATCTAGAGGTTCGTCATTTTGTCGCCTTTTTGCTCGCCTGTGTGATTCAAAATGGAGAGGTACTTTGACTAGGATTAAGTCACCGGTATCTTTATACCTGAACTAGTTATATATCTATGGGTCGCTCTAGACCAACAAGACTATTGTCTGTGTTCCAGGATTCGTTATATCAGAGATCACGTCCAAGTCAGATGGTTAGACTTAGGAAGGTTATAAAGGTCGAGCTGACCTGTCATCCATGTATGCTACTCACGTGCAGACAGTAAACGGACGTATTGTATACATCTGATCTGCTAGCATCAGGAAGGAATAATTATTATTGTCTATGAACATTAAGGATCTGCAGCTGACCACGGTTGCAGAAGTTATATGTATTATTTATCAAGCTTCGCTATGATATTTGTTTTCCATACAACTATTGAGTATTGACTTCTACATGACTGTCAGTTAACATGAGTTTGAATGCTGCATTCGTTGTATTATGCCGATGATAACATAAGTATCATGACTGTTTTGTGGCGTGCAATAAATGGTATAAACCTAAAGCGAAGTTACCATTTTTATGACTCTACACGTCATGTTGCCTGTGGTGTACCCTGAACTGTTCTACTGCAACACACACACCGCAACAATCTAAACCAGATAAGACACCCACATCTTGCATTGTAATACCTGGTGTCGATAGAGGTGGTAATTTGACGGCATCCTAATTCCACCCTTATCACCTATCTTTATAGTTTGTTTTGTTTCCTATCTTTATAGTTTGTTTTGTTTCCTATCTTTATAGTTTGTTTTGTTTCCTATCTTTATAGTTTGTTTTGTTTCCTATCTTTATAGTTTGTTTTGTTTCTTATCTTTATAGTTTGTTTTGTTTCTTATCTTTATAGTTTGTTTTGTTTCTTATCTTTATAGTTTGTTTTGTTTCTTATCTTTATAGTTTGTTTTGTTTCCTATCTTTATAGTTTGTTTTGTTTCCTATCTTTATAGTTTGTTTTGTTTCCTATCTTTATAGTTTGTTTTGTTTCCTATCTTTATAGTTTGTTTTGTTTCCTATCTTTATAGTTTGTTTTGTTTCTTATCTTTATAGTTTGTTTTGTTTCTTATCTTTATAGTTTGTTTTGTTTCCTATCTTTATAGTTTGCTTTGTTTCCTATCTTTATAGTTTGCTTTGTTTCCTATCTTTATAGTTTGCTTTGTTTCCTATCTTTATAGTTTGCTTTGTTTCTTATCTTTATAGTTTGTTTTGTTTCTTATCTTTATAGTTTGTTTTGTTTCTTATCTTTATAGTTTGTTTTGTTTCCTATCTTTATAGTTTGTTTTGTTTCTTATCTTTATAGTTTGTTTTGTTTCCTATCTTTATAGTTTGTTTTGTTTCCTATCTTTATAGTTTGTTTTGTTTCCTATCTTTATAGTTTGTTTTGTTTCCTATCTTTATAGTTTGCTTTGTTTCTTATCTTTATAGTTTGTTTTGTTTCCTATCTTTATAGTTTGCTTTGTTTCTTATCTTTATAGTTTGTTTTGTTTCCTATCTTTATAGTTTGTTTTGTTTCCTATCTTTATAGTTTGTTTTGTTTCTTATCTTTATAGTTTGTTTTGTTTCTTATCTTTATAGTTTGTTTTGTTTCTTATCTTTATAGTTTGTTTTGTTTCCTATCTTTATAGTTTGCTTTGTTTCCTATCTTTATAGTTTGCTTTGTTTCCTATCTTTATAGTTTGCTTTGTTTCCTATCTTTATAGTTTGTTTTGTTTCTTATCTTTATAGTTTGTTTTGTTTCTTATCTTTATAGTTTGTTTTGTTTCCTATCTTTATAGTTTGCTTCGTTTCCTATCTTTATAGTTTGTTTTGTTTCCTATCTTTATAGTTTGCTTTGTTTCCTATCTTTATAGTTTGCTTCGTTTCCTATCTTTATAGTTTGCTTCGTTTCCTATCTTTATAGTTTGTTTCGTTTCCTATCTTTATAGTTTGTTTTGTTTCCTATCTTTATAGTTTGCTTTGTTTCCTATCTTTATAGTTTGTTTTGTTTCCTATCTTTATAGTTTGTTTTGTTTCCTATCTTTATAGTTTGTTTTGTTTCCTATCTTTATAGTTTGTTTTGTTTCCTATCTTTATAGTTTGCTTTGTTTCCTATCTTTATAGTTTGTTTTGTTTCCTATCTTTATAGTTTGTTTTGTTTCCTATCTTTATAGTTTGTTTTGTTTCCTATCTTTATAGTTTGTTTTGTTTCCTATCTTTATAGTTTGTTTTGTTTCCTATCTTTATAGTTTGTTTTGTTTCCTATCTTTATAGTTTGTTTTGTTTCCTATCTTTATAGTTTGCTTTGTTTCCTATCTTTATAGTTTGCTTTGTTTCCTATCTTTATAGTTTGTTTTGTTTCCTATCTTTATAGTTTGCTTTGTTTCCTATCTTTATAGTTTGCTTTGTTTCCTATCTTTATAGTTTGTTTTGTTTCCTATCTTTATAGTTTGTTTTGTTTCCTATCTTTATAGTTTGTTTTGTTTCCTATCTTTATAGTTTGCTTTGTTTCCTATCTTTATAGTTTGTTTTGTTTCCTATCTTTATAGTTTGTTTTGTTTCTTATCTTTATAGTTTGCTTTGTTTCCTATCTTTATAGTTTGTTTTGTTTCCTATCTTTATAGTTTGTTTTGTTTCCTATCTTTATAGTTTGCTTTGTTTCCTATCTTTATAGTTTGTTTTGTTTCCTATCTTTATAGTTTGTTTTGTTTCCTATCTTTATAGTTTGTTTTGTTTCTTATCTTTATAGTTTGTTTTGTTTCTTATCTTTATAGTTTGTTTTGTTTCTTATCTTTATAGTTTGTTTTGTTTCCTATCTTTATAGTTTGTTTTGTTTCTTATCTTTATAGTTTGCTTTGTTTCCTATCTTTATAGTTTGCTTTGTTTCCTATCTTTATAGTTTGTTTTGTTTCCTATCTTTATAGTTTGTTTTGTTTCTTATCTTTACAGTTTGTTTTGTTTCTTATCTTTATAGTTTGTTTTGTTTCTTATCTTTATAGTTTGTTTTGTTTCTTATCTTTATAGTTTGTTTTGTTTCTTATCTTTATAGTTTGTTTTGTTTCCTATCTTTATAGTTTGTTTTGTTTCTTATCTTTATAGTTTGCTTTGTTTCCTATCTTTATAGTTTGCTTAGTTTCCTATCTTTATAGTTTGCTTTGTTTCCTATATTTATAGTTTGTTTTGTTTCTTATCTTTATAGTTTGTTTTGTTTCTTATCTTTATAGTTTGTTTTGTTTCCTATCTTTATAGTTTGTTTTGTTTCCTATATTTATAGTTTGCTTTGTTTCCTATCTTTATAGTTTGCTTTGTTTCCTATCTTTATAGTTTGTTTTGTTTAGTTTGTTTTGTTTCCTATCTTTATAGTTTGCTTTGTTTCCTATCTTTATAGTTTGTTTTGTTTCCTATCTTTATAGTTTGTTTTGTTTCCTATCTTTATAGTTTGTTTTGTTTCCTATCTTTATAGTTTGCTTTGTTTCCTATCTTTATAGTTTGTTTTGTTTCCTATCTTTATAGTTTGTTTTGTTTCCTATCTTTATAGTTTGTTTTGTTTCCTATCTTTATAGTTTGTTTTGTTTCCTATCTTTATAGTTTGTTTTGTTTCCTATCTTTATAGTTTGCTTTGTTTCCTATCTTCATCATTTTTTCTGGGAGGTGGGCAAGTATTTCAGAATGTTTTGAGTGTCAGTATTACAGCGCTGGCCATTCGCGGCAAAGTGCCGGGTTCGAAACACTGTGTTGTCACGCTCGAATCTACCCAGCTATAAATGGGTACCTAATTCTGTTCTTGAGTTAGGGAAAGCAAAAGCAACGAGTAAGGGAACTGCTCACCCCACCTCTCCAAGCTGGACCTAATATAGTGAAGTCTCTAACACTTCACCCCCACGGCATTATCTGATATGGGAATACGGTTACCTTTTTGCTGAGGGACCCCCCCCTTCCCAATCTAGAGTCACACTTATTCGGCGTTGTCAATACTATGGCGAGCGTGTAAACATAAAATACCTTATGGTCTAGTTTAGTGTTATAACTAATTTCCTACGTTGTCAGAGGAGGCTTAGTGGTAAAGCATCCGTCTCTAATTTAAAAGGTACCGGGTTCGATCCCAGCACAGGGAATATAATTGATGACATTTTTTTCAGAACCAGTGAGTCCTAATGATGCTATAGTTCCCCCCCCCCCCCACCCCCCGATCTCCTGAGTTGTGGATCGGATACCTAGTCTTCTCAGATAAGGGCGAAAAATAAAAGAGAGGTCCCGTGTGCGAGTTGCGCACGATAAAATACTTCGGCAGTTTGAATTCGTAAAGAACAGGCCATACGGCCGCCACCCTGGCAACAATTTTAAAATTAGGAAACCTGCCCACCACACACAAAACGTTTTATAGAATTTGTGATTCCTGCATACACACATTTGGATCCTCGCCTGTGCTACGGAGTTCGTGCACTGTGCTGAGATCCTCCTCTTGTGATCTAAGGGAGAAGATCGGAGCACTGATGGAGTTGACCGTGTGCAATACAGATGATCCTTAAACACAACCTACGTTGTTTTTCTCCTATTCTCAAACTGTTCTCAGTCTTCCATCTTTTAAACTTTCCTGTTTAGCCTTGTCTTGCCTTCCGCTGTTATCTGTTTCTCTCGTCCCTTTTCCCCCCTCACTAATTTCTTTCTTTCTTGTTTCAAACTACCCCCGTTACCTGCCTCTTTAATCTCTTAAATTTCAAGGCTATTCCTTTGTTCTACATTTCAAACATTGAGGTAACTTTATTACCTCCACTCCTGAACGACCAGATATAATGAGGTCATTAACAAAACACAACACCTTCTCTTTATACCTTTATATAATGCTTTCCTGGGTGGCGTGTGAGAAAATGTGAGCATCCAACACGTCTCATTTTTACGTGTTCGTCCTTCCCCATTTGATTTAAAAAAATTTTTTTTTAAATAATCTTTTATGTTGTTCGACTTAAGCTATTATACCTTTATTTATTTAGCAGGTTTTAAAAGTTAAAAGATAATGAATATATTTTATTGAGACAGACAGAAAGTAAGATGGAGAAAAGAAAAGAAAGAAAGAAAGATATAAAATAAGCTTACATGTAACCCCCCCCAAGCAATATAGATTTTATGTCAGCTGTTTTCCTGTGTGCGCGGACAGACGGACAAAGAAACGAACGGATGGACAGAGAGACAGACAAACAGACAGACAGACAGACAGACAGACAGACAGACAGACAGACAGACAGACAGACAGACAGACAGACAGACAGACAGACAGACAGATAGATAGATAGATAGATAGATAGATAGATAGATAGATAGATAGATAGATAGATAGATAGATAGATAGATAGATAGATAGATAGATAGATAGATAGATAGATAGATAGTGACAGATGGCCAGGACCAGTCCTGATAATTATATTTCTTGGAGTAACACGAAACAGCCATGATGGCAAGAACAATAATAGCATTAGCCAGAAAATTTAGACAAATAAAAAGGGAAAAACAATTTCATTAACTTTTGATTACTTTTCTCACTCGACTTTATCGGGCGTAAATCTTGAAGATTATTTAGGTATTCCTGATTTGAGTTTTTATCGCTAGTTAGATCGTCTCACGTTCTCTCACTTTTACTGGTTACAAAATAACAGTTTACAGAAATCTCACCTCAACAGAACTTCGGTATAAACCAAGTGGTTCTCAACCTGTGTACGACCACGACATAAATTTCACAGTTAGTGAAGCTGGCGACCCGTGTACCCAAATTTACAGGTAAAAAACAATTATAAGAATTCAGATAAAGGCATGCCACTTAAAACTTCGAGTAAGGAAAGCGTAAAGGACGTGACCCATCGCAATTTTTTCTTTTAATTTATGAAAAAATATCCAGTTCAACGTCTGCTTAGGTTATAATTAGGATATATAGTGTGGCTAATTTAAGAAAATAATTTTTTTTCTTCTAAAAACTGAATATGGTATCAATCATTTCGCACCTCCAATCAGTTAAAATAGAGTAAATCAAACATGTCGAATTATGTGAATGTTCGTGTCCTTCCCTGTAATGTTTACAGGTTGAGAATCACTGGTACATGGTATAAACCAGTGTTTCCCAAACTTTTTTGGATGATCGCCTCCTTGGCTCCCAGAGCACACTCCCAACGCCCCTTCTCAATTTTCCTGCATTACATTAAAAAAAAAAACTCCAACTATAAATAGCCATGTTGGTTATACACTTGGCTCTATTGAAACCATCCTCTTGTTTATTAATGCATCACGTTTTCAGTAGCCCCCTACTCGTATACTGAGACAATCACATCTGCAACAAAGCAAAGCTGGCCCTTTTCAAACACCTGCGGATATCCAATTTCGTCAGCTGCCAGCGAACAGTACATACGGAAACATCTTGCCAGTGGACACTCACCGATATAAAACTGGTAAACATTATTTAGCACTGGTCGTCACCTTCCAAAATATGCTGAGAAAATCTTAGTGAGCAGACCACATCCTTCTTGTCAAGTTTGTCTGTCTTCGGTGTTGACCAAGCTGACAACAGATGCTTCGATATCCTTCAGAGGCTTCGATATCCTTCATGCTCGCTTTTAAGCAGACGATTACTATGTCTTGCTTAATGATCCTAGTAATACAACTACTCCGCTGTCTATCTATCTCGTCCTCACCTCACTGATGTTTGAACCTCTGCTATAAGGTGTATGAGAAACTGGGACGAGCGAGGTTATGTAGGAGCCGTGGGTTAGGGTTTGTTCAGGCTACATTCTCCTGTTAGCACTCACGTCACGACCCTATTCAATCAACACGTTTTACGTCTAAGTGATAGAATAAGTCTTATTGCTAAATTTAGCATGTGAAATCCTCAACCACTCCCTTACTACTGAACGCCCCCTGCCGCCCAATTTTCCTTTATCGTCCACTTGGATACTCCCAACGCCCCCGGTGGGCTGTACTGCCCACTTTGAGAACCACTGGAATTCAAGACGATTAACGACGATAAAACCTGAAATGAAATATTAGGCTGGAGTCACAGGGATCAAGACTGGTGCTCACGCATACATTACTTTTAGTACGTTCATCAACTATACACTTCGTTCCCTGGTATTTATATTATTTCTGACACTATTTCCCTCTGTCCATTTATTAGTTTTATTTTCGCGCGCGTGAGAGTGGTGCAGTAAATAAGGTAGGCCCATAGCAGATACTGCTGTTGGGGAGTGAAGTGCTAGAGACTTCACTATACTAGGTCCAGCATCGAGAGGTGGGGTGACCAGTTCCCTTCCTCGCTGCCTTTTCCTTCCCTAACTAAAGTGCAAAGTCATGTACCTATTTACAGCTGGGTAGACTGAAGCGTGTCGACACCATGAATCGAACCCAGACACCTTTGCCGATGTTACGGTATATGATATTAACGCCGTCTGCTAAAGGTTACCAGACGTGCAATTGTAAAGGTTAAGACATTTAATATATTGCGATAGATGTTTCAATTACTGAACGCTTCATACACGATCGATTATGACGTGTATAGCGTTGTTTAGGACACAGTCGGTAACTAAGAAACCATACCCTTTTTACATTGACCGTCAAGCTGTTAAGACGCGTCTGACTTTCCTTCCAATGTTGAGCATGGTATTGCCATACAGATATATTTTATGCAAGTACGGACATGGGTCAGTCCATTGCTATTACGAAGATTTGAAATGATTAAAGGTCAGTACGAAAGTGAAAATTAAGGAAGGATGAATTACAGTCCATAGTATTTGATTTTACCAGACTCATAGACTCACTGTCGGCCGTTGGAAAACCCCAACCGCGCGTGCATACAGCTATGACAATCTGCATACAGTAATTTGATTATTGGACAAGGACTGATAGGATATCTACATATCTATGCCATATATTTTCAAGTTATAATATGTACCTTTGTGATCAACATGCATGAATCGTCTTGACGTGTAAACTGTATTAAATATTTGTGGACTCTATGAACCGACTTGTCACATCAATCGTATCCCAAGGTTCAATTATTGTTCAGAATCTTCCACCCCTGCATTCGCGTAATCTTACATAGAAGGCACGATACACGATCACTCAAGAATATCAAGAAGATAAAACAATGGCCAGACATTTATAACTGTTTTATTAATATCACATGGAACATTGTTCAGAGCTAACCAAACCACGCCTTGCAACACGCCACTTGCAACAGTGGTGCCCGGTGTCTGGGGACGAGAAAACAACCAAAAACAAAAAAATTTTTTGAATGACTTTCGAAGGAAATATTTACGATCAGTTTTCGATCACATGATCCAGCTGAAGATGACGTGGAACTCAGTCTAATGCCTAACAACGCGACGTCACTGAAATTCGTGTAGGTGAAACTATCGGAGAAACTGAAGTCGTTCTTTTAAGCCTAACCAAGGGAAAAATAAGTCATTTGAAGCAGACACAAGAAATGGACTACAGGAGCAGGCAGTCAGGGGCATTAGCCTAGCTGTTGACGACCTATAGCACTGATCGAAGCAACGGGAAAGATAAGTCTAGCTGTTTAAATTGTCGTCATTGCAAAACCGTAATACTGAGTCCATTTTGCTTTGATCAGGCATGTCTATGTATTTTCATGTATATATGTTAAATTTGTTTTCCATCGTATGTATTTGTTACTAATCGTGGGAGGTAGGGAGGATGAACTGAAATTAAATTCTGCGGCTCTCACGATGCCTGAATTAATTTCGGTCGTTTCTTAGGGCAGTTAAACGATTGCACCTTTGGAAACCCCATTGAGGTTTGACATTGGACTTGTTGTCCAAATCTGCTATCGTTTGACGATTTTGCGTTAGCTGTACTGTCCCGTAGATAATTGGTGTATTTTATTCGTATTCAGTTAATAATTTTATTCAGTTCTGTACCATGTTCGTTACTATTTCGTCCATTCTCCTCTGACTATCATTTATTTTATGATTATTAAATTTTCGTCCGTTATGAGTCCTGTGACGTCATCATTTTTCGCAGTCATTTTTTTTTTGTGTGTACCTTGAATATTCAGTTGACCTCCGGTCAGACCTTGCCCTTCATTTGGTCTGTGACATTTCCGCTTATTTTATTTAGTTCATAAATTCATTTTTAATTGTGAAAATGTCTTGTTTGCGTCTTGACATTGTTTGTACCCTTTAGTTGCATCATTGCTTGTCTGTCCTCATAATATATATTAATATTACATTAATAATATGATAATTATATGCAATAATACACTTGTAATTTAATTTAATTAATTTTTTCTGAAATTTAAGGTTAATATGGGACATTGCATAATTATGCAGTGATAGTCCAAGAAAGTAGCACTACAATTTATCATAGATGCCTAGGGCA
This sequence comes from Oreohelix idahoensis, assembly GCA_024509875.1. Lineage (NCBI taxonomy): Eukaryota > Metazoa > Mollusca > Gastropoda > Stylommatophora > Oreohelicidae > Oreohelix > Oreohelix idahoensis. Next base: position 247,735 of record JAMPIV010001636.1, read on the forward strand.
TAATAATATATATTATATATATTGACAAAATAAATAATCTTATAGCTACCTTTGAGGTAATAGACCCATTGTATATTATTTAATATACTTTTCTGGTACTAAGAGAGTGACTTAGTACATTGAACAATATAATTACTAGGAATTATACCCAACATTATTGGATATTGAGATTAATTGTGTGATATAATTACATTATATTTAACAGATATCATAACTATTTATGATATAGTATTATTTAGATACAATATTGTTACAAAATATTGTCTATTAGTTGAACTTAGACATTAAGTTCAGTACTATTGTGATTACTTATATTGAATATTTCTAAGTTGAGTAAGTATAATAATTACTCTGAAGCTACTATTGACTATTTTAATCAGTAATTATCAATAATTACTTACAGATAAAAGTCAAAATGCTTACTATAGACCATTTCGTTAAGATTGGTCGTGAATATGGTTATAAATCTCAAGAACTTCGTCAGTTTGCTGAATCAGAACTGGAAAAATATGAAAGAAAGAGGAAGAAGAGAAAAAAGCTGCATTAAAGAAAAGAAGAAGAGAAAAAAGCTGCATTAAAGAAAGAGGAAGCAGAACTTGAGATGAAGCAAATTGCCAAGGAAAATAGATTGAGAGAGATTGCTCAACGTGAAAGAGAAGAGCAAAGAACAATCGCCAAACAGGAAGAAGAGAATAAATTGAAACGAGAGGAAATTATTTTACAACAAGAAATGGAATTGGCGCGTATTAAATTGGAGACAGCAAGATTACAAGCACAAAGTGCTGATGCAAACCAGAATAATAACGCACAAAATGGATCATCATCCAGCCAACCTAAACACTTCTACAAATTACCCATTTTCAACTTGAACGTCGACGACCTTTCATCGTTCCTGGCACGTTTTGAACAGACTTGCAAATCTAACCATTTGCCTGAAGAGTCATGGGTACTCAAATTAAATGAATTCTTGGTTGGAGAACCACTGACAGCTTCTCAAAATGCTGACCCATCAATAGCTAATAACTACGGTGCTATTAAGTCCTTGCTTTTACGAAGGTTTCACCTGGACGAGGAACACTGTAGGTTGAAATTTAAGGGAATTTTACCTGAATCTCCAAGGGATTTTGCAGGATTCATTGCGAACATACGCAATACATTTAATAGATGGGTTGAACTGGCAGAAGTCAACAAATCATACGACAAATTAGTTGATTTACTACTGCGGGATAAGGTATTATCTTCAGTTAGCCAGCCATTTTTTGCATACTTGCAGGAGCGTAAACCAGGTACCATGGACGAGTTAGAAAAAATTTCTTTAAACTACTGTTCGGCACACCCGAATGCAACCATTTCTAACTCCTCATTAAGAGAACCTCTACCTGTGGCGTCTAATATGGCCTACAATCATAATAACAAACAAAGACATCACAGTGTAGACAGAAGTAGGTTCCAAAGAAATCACAATGTTAACTTTCAGAAGGGACATAATAATGATTTCAACAATAAAAATGAGTTCAACAGAGGTAGATCACGAGATAGAAATTATTCACCTCAAACAAACTACCACAATGGTCAACATAACACTCATTATAATCGATCACATACTCCCAATAATAATAGTAACTGGAATGGTAATAATCATGGCTCGAGACATCGAGATAATAGTTACTATAGAGGACGACGAGATAATTCTAACAATTATACTCGGAATCGATCTCATTCTCGGGGATCATCTCATTACAACCATAATACAGGGGCGGCAGTTACAAATAATACTACCCCTATAGCTCAGGTCCCACTTGACAATAATACAACACAGTCTTCTGCTGCATGTTTTGCTATTAATTATAATGTGGCAAATAGTTGCCAGCAATGCAATCTTATTTTTCAGAAGGCGAAAGAAACAGTGCTTAACTGCGGACATATTATACCACAGGTAGGTCTTGCAGTCAACGATGGAACAGGCCTATTAATTTTTAACAGAGGATTAGTTAATGGATCCGTCGTCTCAGTGTTGAGGGATTCGGGATCCACAACGATTGGTGTACGACAGTCGCTGGTACATCCCAGCTGTGCAACGGGGGAATATGTCCGTTGCATGACTTTTGGTGGAACAATAGAGTTTTACCCCACAGCTATTATTCATGTTAACACTCCTTTTTTCACAGGGAACGTGAAAGTATGTATGCTAAAAAAGCCTATAGCTGATTTGATGGTCGGTCGTATACACGGCAGTAAAGATTGTACTCCATATGAGATTATAGAATGGGAGAAACGTAACCTATGCACTGGAAAACGCCGTGACGACTAGAGCGCAGACTCAACTCATGGAGAAAGTTGATGATAATAAAATGGATGCAGACAACCAAGAGGAATTTGTAGTCAATTCACCTATTGACAGGGAAACATTTGCAACCAAACAAAAAGAGGATAAATCTTTAAAAAAATTTTTTAAGTTGGTCGATAAAGTTGACAATCTATCCTCAGGTAATAATAACAAACATTGTTTTGTTATTAAAAATGACATATTGATTAGATGTTTTAATGACAAATCACAAATGAAACAACAAGTTATGGTCCCATATACTTTTAGACGGTACATTCTTCAACATGCACATGACTCACATTGTGCTGGACATATGGGATATACTCGAACACGATCTCGAGTACTGTCTTCATTCTTTTGGCCAGGGGTGTCAAGAGATATTTCGCAGTATGTACGTTCCTGTACTACATGCCAAGAAGTGAAAGCACGTGGAGCTTTTCACACGGCGCCTATTCAGGCTTGCGATATCTCAGTGAGACCTTTTGACAAGATGGCAATAGACATTATTGGTCCATTGCTACCATCGGCCAGAGGACATAGATTCGTCCTTACGTGCATTGATTTGTGCACACGATGGCCAGAAGCTATCCCATTAAAGACCACCACTACCACAGATGTAGCTGATGCACTACATCTCATCTTTTCTAGAATAGGGTTTCCTAGAAAACTTTTATCAGACCATGGGTCGCAGTTTATATCTGACACCATGAAGGAAGTCATGAAAACTTGGGACATTGATAGGAATTTAAGTAGTATTTATCATCCAATGAGTAATGGTGCGGTTGAAAGACTTAACCGTACACTTAAACAACTACTACATAAGGTTACTGCTAAGCACCCTCATGACTGGGACAGAGCACTCCCAGCTGTTCTATTTGCTTATCGGGAGGTACCGCATGAACAAACTGGCTTCTCTCCCTTTGAATTAGTTTTTGGTGCTCCCCCAAGAGGTCCTATGGGACTAATAAAAGACTTATTAATTGACGACGAGATGACTCAGGACACTCAGTCATCTTACGAGTACGTGATTAATCTTCGGAAGAACATTATTGAGTCTTGCCAGTTGGCAACAGCTTCTTCTGAGGCTGCAAAAGCTAAGGCTCGATCTCTACAAAATAGGTCTCGACGATTACGCCAATTATTCCCAGGCGACGAGGCTTATGTATTACTTCCTCACAATAACAATAAATTATTGATATCTTGGAATGGTCCTTACAAAGTCATTGATAAAATTTCCGACGTTGATTACGTCTTAGATATCAAGGGACACAAAAAGATATTTCATATTAACATGCTCAAGCAATTTCATACACGTCCTGAACACTTACAGTCAATTTTTCATGAACTAGATGACAACACAGTATCCACTTGTCATTATACTAACTTATCTGTCATCCAGGAAGAAGAATCTTCTTTTCCTGAGGTACAGTTACCGTTACCTGTACCAGTAGTTCAACCTACTGAATCTTGGCGGGATGTAACCATCTCTTCAACGGTTACACCGCAACAGCGTCTACAGATTGCTAATCTATTACAATCTTATCCAGATGTGTTGACCGACGTCCCGGGTCGCACATCGGCTATCAGTCATGACATTACTCTCAATGATGATACACCTATTCGTGTACATCCCTATTCTGTTCCTTTACATTTCCTTGCTAAAACTACTAAGGAACTTGAACAGATGTTGTCTCTGGGAATCATTGAGACTAGTAATTCGCCATTCTCTTCTCCATTAGTGATTGTCCGGAAGAAGGACAATAACATTAGACTATGTGTTGATTATAGAAAATTAAATGCTAAGACTATAGTTGACAGCGAACCACATCCACTTATTGACGACTTACTGCCACGTCTATCTAACGCAACTATATTTAGTAAGATAGACTTAACTAAAGGTTATTGGCAGATACCACTGACCGAAAAGGCTAAGTACTACACCGCATTTTCCACGCCACAAGGTCTATACCAGTGGAATGTGATGCCTTTTGGGCTTGTTAATGCGCCAGCTACCTTCATTCGCCTGATGCGACAAATTTTATCAGGTAGACCAGACGTTATTACATATATTGACGACATATGCTTGTTTAGTTCGTCGTTTGAGGAACATGTTTCGGGACTTAGATATGTTTTTGACACTCTAAGGAATTATCATCTAACTGCTAAACCTACAAAGGTGCAAATCGCGTGTAATGAGATAACCTTTTTGGGACATATCATTGGATCGGGATATATCCGAACGTTACCTAGTACAGTCTCCAAAATTCTAAACATAGCAGTTCCTCAGACGAAGAAACAGGTCAGGAGTTTGTTAGGACTTGTTCAATATTACAGTAGATTCATACCAAACTTGTCATCCATCACGGCTGTATTGTCTTCATTGTTAAAAAAAGATATGCCGGTGAAGGTGACATGGACTGGTACATGCAATGAAACTTTCAACAAAATTATAAATTTGTTCTCACATGAACCAATTTTAAGACTTCCCGATGCTTCCAAAAGATTTTTCTTACGAACAGATGCTAGTAACTACGGCATTGGTGCATGCCTGCTCCAGAACCATGATGGCATTCTACACCCCACCTTATATATATCAAGAAAGCTGAAGCCGGCAGAAACGAAGTATTCAACAGTCGACAAGGAACTTTTATCTGTGATCTGGGCAATAACGAAATTTGAGAAGTTCCTCCTCGGTGCTCCCTTCACCATACAGACGGACCAACGTGCTGTGGCCTCTTTGCGTCGCTCTAATCATAAGAGCCAGAAACTTGCCAGATATTCAATCATCCTACAGCCATTTGAGTTCTCCATTGAACACATACCTGGCACTGAAAATTGTGTGGCAGATGCATTGTCACGTAATCCTATTGACGACGAATAATCAATATTGACACTCTTAACCTATTTTAATCAGCACTACATTGGATTGAACGAAGTATCAACTATAAAGGAACTAACCTTGCCTTTAATTTAAACTGTATAAACACTATATGCATCACAGAATTGAATTAAAAGACAATCAAGGTATATATAGACATTCAAACTTCGTCTAACGTCCATACACGAGATATGAATACTCTTTGAACAATCATGGATTTATGTCTGACGACAAACCGAACTGATGTTCCTGTGTATACTTAATTCTTGGATGCTAGGATAAATGACATTTCTTTCCAACGTAAACGTTTGAACATTTTTGCCTAAAAGAATTCATCAGGATCAAGACTACGGATGGATCATCATATCCTATACTAATTAATTAGTTAACTTAACTTCTTAATTGAATTATTATCAATAAAATGAAATGTGAGAAAAAAAATGAAATGAAAGAACAAAAAAAGAGAACGAAATACTAAAAGAAGAAATTATGAAAAGAGAAAATAAATCTCACACAAGTATTAGATTAATAATTTTTTTTTTAATGTACCTATACATTATTTAGTTAGTTAAATTAGATAGTTATTATTCACTAACACTTAACACACACAATTAAGTTAAACTTATATTCGAATTTCTTTCTATTTCTTCTTACTTAGTTTGTCTTTTCTTCTCTCATAACATCGCGTTACATTAGAACCTTAATAATTTAACTCTTAATTTAATTAATTAATTTAATTTTAATTAGTCAAATTAATTCCTATATGACATACTAATACGACAGACCTTACTTTAATTTAATTTTCTCATTCACTATTAACATTGGACATTTATTTAGTTGATATAATAATATGTATAATATTGATATATAATGTGATTTATGATTAGATGACTATGACAAATAGTTAGTTGACACGACCGCAACACGGTTCTACTCAGAACATCGTCGGCCATATGTCACAATTGTGTTAAATTTTTTTTTGAAAAATTGTTAAGTCGGATAGATATTGAAAAAAAAATCTATCGATTTTTTTTTTCCCCGGTGTACAGGGAATTGTTACGGTATATGATATTAACGCCGTCTGCTAAAGGTTACCAGACGTGCAATTGTAAAGGTTAAGACATTTAATATATTGCGATAGATGTTTTCAATTACTGAACGCTTCATACACGATCGATTATGACGTGTATAGCGTTGTTTAGGACACAGTCGGTAACTAAGAAACCATACCCTTTTTACATTGACCGTCAAGCTGTTAAGACGCGTCTGACTTTCCTTCCAATGTTGAGCATGGTATTGCCATACAGATATATTTTATGCAAGTACGGACATGGGTCAGTCCATTGCTATTACGAAGATTTGAAATGATTAAAGGTCAGTACGAAAGTGAAAATTAAGGAAGGATGAATTACAGTCCATAGTATTTGATTTTACCAGACTCATAGACTCACTGTCGGCCGTTGGAAAACCCCAACCGCGCGTGCATACAGCTATGACAATCTGCATACAGTAATTTGATTATTGGACAAGGACTGATAGGATATCTACATATCTATGCCATATATTTTCAAGTTATAATATGTACCTTTGTGATCAACATGCATGAATCGTCTTGACGTGTAAACTGTATTAAATATTTGTGGACTCTATGAACCGACTTGTCACATCAATCGTATTCCCAGGTTCAATTATTGTTCAGAATCTTCCACCCCTGCATTCGCGTAATCTTACATAGAAGGCACGATACACGATCACTCAAGAATATCAAGAAGATAAAACAATGGCCAGACATTTATAACTGTTTTATTAATATCACATGGAACATTGTTCAGAGCTAACCAAACCACGCCTTGCAACACGCCACTTGCAACAGCCGAGAGAAACCACCGCTATAACCACTCTATCAATCGGAGTGTATAGTATCGATACATTTTCATTAAGTGTGTTGAAATATTCTGTAAATAATTTTTGTATGTTCGAAAATGTATTCTGTATATTTCAGACTGGCTAAGCGGCTACAGCGCGTTCATCTCGTGGCACAGTTATACGGTTCCGGAATTGAAACCGGCTAATGTCACGCTCCAGTCAGCCCAGCTGTAAATGGGTGCCGGATTCTGCTCGTGAGGTAGAGAAGGGAAAAGCTGCAAGGAAAGTAACTGCTCACACCATCTCATAAAAGCGGTTCCAATAATGGTGAAGTCTCTCACACTTCACTCCTCTACGGCAGTCGTGCTATGGGACTAACCTTTTTCATATTCGAGAACTCAAAAATTGTGTGTGATTACGGCGAGTGCCAGAGTTTTTCCTTTATCATGTGACTGCACGTGCTATAAAAGAGAGAGTAAGTGAGAAAGAAACAGTGAGAGAGAAAGTACACATATTAACATGCAGACAGAGACACATAAGCAGACATGCATACAGCCAGCCTCGTGTAGGTCATGGAGGTCTGCGAGAAGACAAAAGAAAGAACAGCAATCTACTGCCTTCTCAGATATGTCATAAGAGACAACAGATCGTATTAGGCTGGACATGGGGTTGGTACCTTCATCATGTAAAACAAATTGCTACAGTACAGCTACAAGATCACGGGGAGTGACACTGGTTACCGGCAAGGGGTCTGGCTGTAGTGATGGCTCCATAATCTGTAGGGAGCGGAGGGGAAACGAGAATGAGACACACACATACACACATGAATACATATTCCACCGTTTACGGACATTCGATGCTGCGTTATATATCAATTAATGAGTTACTGCCCTTTATTCACACGGGTAATAGAGTCAATGGTCACACGCTTCCACTGCTACTGCCTTCGTTTGTTTGTCTCATGTTGCTATCATCCACCCTTCAGTTTGTCAAATCATCCTTCTTTCATGTCTTCATTAATTTTATCCTCCACTCTCGGTAGGTTTTATAATCCAGGCATGACGACTTATGCTAGAGGCAGTTTTCCCAGTATGTCTGATGGTGTGGCTACCGGGGGCCATGACAGGGAACAGCAACCAACCAGGATGTGGTACAGGACAAGTATGGATGGTTGAGCATGGGGTCGGCTATTCTATCTTATGGAAACTTAGGACAACAAAATAAATAAATAAATACATATACAATAAACACATATGAACACGTGACGCACACAGTAAGTGTTTAAATTCAGATAGTTCAAGTTAGCCTGACGGAGGTCAACCACTAGTCCCCTTTGTTAAAGTAAAAATGTCCACGCTGGGTGCATTGAATCATCATCATCATCATCTCGTTCTTCTTCTTCATCTACTTGAATATTTTCAAAGACAGCAGTGGCCAGCTTCAGGCTATTTGCATATCCACAGAGTTTTTTTTTTTTCTCTTAGGAAAATGGTACTGGTGACGCCCATATGTGCTTTCTATGTTCCTCATATGTTGGGCATATTTGAAGCAGATGTTCAGCGGCCATTTTATCAGTGCTACATTTACACTCATCGGTAGATCCTATCTCTAGTTTGTTGAATAGATGATGTCCCAATATATTGTGGCCCGCGCAGAGTCTGAAGATTATCACTCTTCTGATGAGCTGGTAATATGCATCATTTTGTGTGTGTCCTGGACGCTCTGCATCCCATTTGTTTCCTCTTCGAAAGTTATGCTTGTATCAGACTAGGGTACCTTCCCACCTTCCTTTGCCAATCTGTTAGCCTCTTCACTGCAGGGGATATTACAATGAGATGGGATCCATTGATTGTATCAAAACCCTTTTGAATTGTTGACTTTGTTTGTGCAGCACTACTCTTAGATCATCACGGTCTGCATTATTCTGGTTCCTCAGCGTTACAACTACTGACAATGCGTATGTGAAGAACAGAACTTGTCTCTTGGTGCTTTCCTTTGTCACTAGAACATCCGCTGCAGTTTTTAAGGCCTGTACCTCTGCTCTGAATTTACTTGAAAATTGTAGGTGGGTTTTTAATTTTAATTTTGCCTGGGCAGGGGCCTGATAGGATTACTCTTTACGATTTCCGTGGGATTTTTAACGTGTGCAAATTGCACATGGGACTTCCGGTATTTTCGCCCTTATCCAAGAATGCTAAGCATCCGATCTCACTACTTCTCTTTCTTTATTTCTCACGAGTGCCGGAAACATACCTTTATGTGTGTATTATTTATTTACCTCTTCCGACATGCTTGAAGGAACTGTAATTCTATTTATTCTTCATCTCATCAAAGACTCCAGGAAACCACTCAAGGTTGATATACAATTAGTAACTTTAACTATTATATTTATTATAATCTCATTTATGTTTTCTTGCCACGCATTAATTTGTTTTCATTTAAACTTTCACATACTCGTTACTTTACCGAAACGAAAGGCAGAAAGAAAAGCAAGGAGAACCCTGGTTTAATCACCACTGGAAAACCTCATATTGTAAGCATTAAATTTTGACAGGTGCAAAGATGTATTGTGGGGAGCTCCCGGCTCTAAGCTTAGGTAGATGGATTTCACAGATTCCTGTTTGCTTGCGAAGGATAAGCTAAGGATATTTAGTGCAACGATACAAGCAGTTCTAACAGCTGACTTTGCAGACGAAAGAGAAGAAATGGATGTGTAATGGGACGGGGATGAAAAAGAAGGCAGTGCTGAAATCTTGGGAGATTTCCCAAATTACTCACAGCCATCGCTAGTGCAATGAGGTGTTTATATTCACACGAGCTATTTGGCATTTGGGTAAGCGGGGGGAAGTCTGTCTTGGAATGTCAGAGCAGGACATACGAGATGGGAAAATAACATATGAGGGGTATAACAAAGCGAATGAGGCAGAACACGAATCGTAGAGCACGACTGAATATTAATACATGCTTCAGGCAAACAGTAACATGATAACAAGATATGGAGAACAAGAGGTTGTGTGGTTGTCAATGTTATAGCATAAACAATGCCAGATACCACCCGTGTGTTACCGGGGCCCGAAAGGGGAGAAAAGAATAGTAACACTGTTCCCTGCCATGCATGTCGTAGAAAGCGACTAAGGAGGGTTGGGCAGGGGCTGGTTACCCCATCCTGTAAAAAATTTAAACCACAAAAAACTTCAACAAACATGGACAAGTCAATTAAGGAAAATAAAACCCAGCCATCCAATACAGGGGAAGGTCCTCTCGCAGGATGGCGTATGATGCAACACAGAGAAAGCCGAAAGGAGTCTGTGTTACTGACTAACCTTCTTTCTACTAGGAGAACTTCCAGATTTGGCACCTGGAATGTTCGGACATTAAACGAACAAGGGAAAGTGACACAAGTAGCAGCAGAAATGAGGGAATATAAAATCGAGATTCTGGGAATGTGTGAAGCAAAGTGGAAGCGGTAGACAAGAAGAAACTCATCACAGGTGAATTGGTGCTGTCCTCAGGACATGAAGACGAAAGTTCACACCACAGTGAAGGGGTAGCTCTTATGTTATCTAAAGAAGCACAGAAAGCACTCATTGAATGGGAAGCTGTTGGATCCAGAATAATAACAGCTACTTTTAAAACAGCTAAAAAGAAAATACATGTAAATGTCATCCAATGTTATGCACCAACTAATGACAAAGAAGAGTCTGTGAAAGAAGCATTTTATACTAGACTGCAGGAAATTATGAAAAAAGTAAAAAGAAGAGACATCACAATTTTGATGGGTGACATGAATGCAAAGATAGGTACAAAAGATAGGTACCAACAATAGGTACACCGGCTTTGAAGAAGTCATGGGAAAATATGGGCTAGGAATAATGAATGAAAATGGGAAACTATTCTCAAACTTCTGTGCTTCAAAACAACTGGCTATAGGAGGAAGCATGTTTCCACATAAGAGAATACACAAGGCAACATGGATATCACCAGACTATAGAACAGAAAATCAGATTGATCATATATGCATAAACAAGTAGTTTAGATCATCATTGCAGGATGTAAAGGTATATAGAGGAGCAGATGTGGCATCAGATCATCACCTTCTGATAGCCAAAGTAAAAATGAAACTCAAGAGATATGCAACAATGCAAAATTATAGACAACAATTTAATGTAGGCCATCTAAGAAATCAAGAAACAAATTTGCGGTCACAATATCCAACAAATTCCAAGTGCTCCAATAGCTGGAAGATGTAGAGAATACAGAAGACTATTGGCAGCAAATCAAAACTGTATGGAATGAGACATGTGAAGAAATACTGGGGAAAAGGGAACGACAACAAAAAGCATGGATAACAACAGAAACCATCAATAAGATAAAAGACAGGAAAAACAAGAAAGCAGATTTAAACACAAGCAAAACCAGAAGTTCCAAAGCCAAGGCTCAAGAAGTGTACACAGAAGCAAACAAAGAAGTAAAAAGAAGTATCAAAAGAGACAAGAGGAAGTATATTGAGGAGTTGGCAAGAGAGGCAGAAGATGCTGCAAAAGGAAATATGAGAGAACTGTATAGCAGCACAAAGAAGCTAACAGGGAAATACAAGCAAACAAGTTGCCTCATAAAAGACAAGAATGGAAAACTGCTCAGCAATATACAAGAGCAAATGAAGAGGTTGACATAATATTTTGAGGACCTTCTCAATAGACCAGCTCCACAAAACCCCCCGGACATCCAGCCAGCAGAAGAAAAGCTACAAATTAACGGTGAAAGACCAACGAAGGAAGAAATAAAGAAAGCCATAAAGCTTCTAAGTGATGGAAGAGCGTCTGAACCTGATGGCATTCCAGCAGAGGCCATCAAAGCAGATATCGACACGGCTACAGAGATGTTATATAAATTACTTGGTAAAGTCTGGGAAAAGGAAGAGATACCAGCAGAATGGAAGGAAGGATATCTGGTTAAGTTGCCTAAGAAGGGAAATTTACAAGAGTGCACAAATTATAGTGGAATAATGTTACTATCAGTGCCAGGAAAAGTATTAAACAGGATTATCTTTGAGAGATTTTAAAAAAAGTCCATAGACAAGAAACTGAGAGATGAACAAACAGGTTTTCGACAAAACAGATCATGTACAGACCAGATAGCCACTTTGAGAATAATAGTTAAACAAAGTCTGAAATGGAATTCACCACTATACATCGGATTTGTGGACTACGAAAAGGCATTTGACAGTGTAGACAGAGAATCACTTTGGAAATTGATGAGGCATTATGGAGTTCCCCTGAAGATCACTAATTTAATAAAGAAAACATATGAAGACATGACATGCAGAGTTCTTCACGAAGGACAGCTTACAGAACCGTTTGGGATAAGAACAGGAGTGCGACAGGGATGCCTCTTGTCTCCATTTCTTTTCTTACTAGCAATAGACTGGGTTATGAGATCATCGACAACACACAACAGAAATGGAATCCAGTGAACTCTGACTAAGCAGTTGGATGATCTGGAATTTTGCTGATGACTTCGCACTTCTGTCCCATAACCGTAATCAGATGCAGGACAAATTGAAAACACTCGATGAGAGGTCACAGGAACTGGGTCTGCAAATACACAGGGAAAAGACAAAAATAATGAGAATAAATGCAGGTAATGATAACAGGGTTGAACTTGAAGAAACACCAATACAAGATGTAGAATCGTACACATATCTTGGCAGCAATATAGACAAAGTTGGAGGGACAGACAGTGATATCAAAATAAGAATACAAAAAGCAAGAGGAGCTTTCATTGCTTTGGGAAATATATGGAGATCAAGAGAAATCGGATCCAACACGAAAATAAGAATCTTCAACTCAAATGTGAAGTCAGTCCTTTTGTATGGCTCTAAGACATAGAGAACAACAAAGACAACAACCAAAAAGCTACAGACTTTCATAAATGGGTGCTTGCGTAGAATAGAGGGATTAAAATGGTATGACAATGTTACCAACGTGGAACTGATGACAAGAACTAGACTAGTGCCAGTGGAACAAGAGATGAGAAGAAGACGATGGCGATGGATAGGACACACACTGAGGAAACCTGTTGATAGCATTACATGGCAATCCTTGTTCTGGAACCCCCCGGGCAAGAGAGGCAGAGGTAGACCATGGAGAAGAGAGCTGGAAACAGATGTGAAAATGATGAGCAGAACGTGGAAAGAACTTGAGATGATGGCACGTGACAGGAGGACTTGGCATGTGTTTGTTGAAGGCCTATGCTCCTTTGGGAGTGGTGGGTTATGAATATGAATGCCATATACGAATTATATCACAATCTGGACTCAAAGATTGCACTGAAAACTAGTCAATCAGTCTAAAACAACAAGGATTTGACCGTTATAGACACATGTATTTCCTCTTTGAAAATAAGACTCAAGAAAATGGAGGAGGGGGTAACTACTTTTATGGAAAAAGCCTCAGACACTTGGCGACTTTAAAAGAAAGCAGATAACTAAAAGAATGAAACGTATTAAAAAAAAGGTAAGGTGATATAAAAATGGCGAAATACACCACGAAGATGAACAGACAGCCTGGTTAGATAAAAGACTTGGTCAGAAAACTTTGAAGAAAGACGACCAAAATTAGGTTTAAAAAAAAAAAAAAAAGATATACCGCAAGACGGTGCACAGCAAAGAAACCACATAATTTTGGAATAATGCTGAAGGAAGATAAAATATAAGAAGAAAATAGAAGGAGAAGAAGAGGAAACGATAAAAGTAGGAGGAGAAGGTAAAATAAGACGAAGCTCTATCAAGCAAAATAGTCACGTCAGGAGTTCCGTGCTTCTCATCTTCCTAAACCTTCTGTTTATCTTTTCTCTCTTCATCCTCATGTTTAAACTCTTTTACGACACATCAGATATATAAATGTATCCAAGAAGCACCCCTTTTATGTTTTTACCACCTTTTTGTCCTCGATCGCGCACCCCACCCCCCGCTTTCTTTTTTCACTCTGGTGTTTTCCTCTCCCAAAAATGATACAAGCCCCCGGTTTGACAGCAGAAATCAGCTCACAAATAGTGAATAAAACATCAGTGAGATAGATAACTCCACCATGATACCCTCTAAAATGTCCCAACTAAACAGTTCTATATCAGAGATATAGGCTAAACAGAAGCTAAGCAACTCACCTTTACTCTCAAATACTGGTAAATTTATGTTGTTAAATATGGCAGCACACAAGAAGTTTAAAAAACAAATCAGCGCATGCGTGGAACGTACTCTCACACCCAAATGTGTGGCGTTATCTAATGTAATAAACGTAACTTATTGCTGCCGTAAAAAAAAAAAAAAAAAAACGACACTTAACAAAGAATAAAAACGACTTTGATTCTGGCGCACTTGCCAGAGCTATTCGTCTGGAACAACATTTATGTAACAAAGAAAGCTACAACCATCGCGTGCGCTCAATCTGGTCACGTGCTGTAAAAGTAATTGAAAGGATCCCGTTACACTCCCGTTGGGGCATATTGGGAATATGGTGTTAGGCCCATATTTTCTTGACCATCGGCACACTAGGGGTGATGTGGTCAGCATCACGCCGGCCGCCTTAACCTTCCCAGAGTTGCTCTGATACCCAATTCATGAGGCTGGGTCGACCCCTGAGCCGTTTGCGGTCTAAAAAAATCCCACCTCAACTGAGGATCGAACCACGGACCATCGAGCTAGGAAGCCAGTGCACTAACCACTGCGCTACCGCAGGTCCCAAAAGTAATCGAAGCTAAAGTTTAAAAAAAGGGTCAAGGTAGTCTCATACCTGATACTGCCGTATGGGAGTGAAGTATTAGAGACTTAAGTATACTAAGTTCCGGAGTCGGCCTAAGTAATTGGGGGCCCGGATTTGGACCTTTCTAGTGGGGCCCTGTGACGTATAATGGAAATATAGCCTTCAGTATCTGACAGTCTTTCGTGACCTCGTAGAGTTCTATGATTTGCTAGCAAAACCATGCATTTACAGCCTATGTTTACTCACTTTTTAATCCAAGCCTCATTTCCTTGTACATAAACAAACGAAGTTGTTTACCAACTTTAGCGACCTGCCAGTCATAACAGGGAGCGAATCAGGTTTGTTTACCCGAGTTTCTCACGCGAGCTGATCTGTCAATCATCGGATACTGGACAGACCGCACGTGGAATAACAGCGGACCTTTTGGAGTGAGACACTCGGGCAAAAAAATTTCCCCGAGTATCCTTTGATATTCGTACACACAGGGGGAGTTAACTCTTTCTTCAGATACGGGTCAAATCTCCGAGGAACCCGTTACACAGTTTTAAGTCTGTTGTCGATTAGCAACGACCGACAGAGCGACCGTGAAAACCTTTTATCTGGGGAACTTAGGTTTCTGACTCTCTGCTATGCACAGTCCTCTAGAGATCATATAACCATGATGATATATAAACTGTGTCTCCCTAAACCAGTTATCAGTTGTCGCTCAGAATTTTTCGGATAGTCTAAACACGTAGTCTAGAAACATTGTGGATGTAGCATGTTACGCAAATGCCTAGTAAATGTATGAAGACCGGAAAGTGGAACACAAGTATACAAGCCCGAACAAAGGAATGCAGGGGTATTTTCTTGTGTATCTTGGGCAGCCAATCAGAAAAGGGGTTTCCCACGGACATATAGAAAAGGCTTCGACGATTGTAAATGGAAGAATAAAATCGTCCGAAACTATAGTTAGAATTAGAGATCGGGAAGGAGAACAAAATGACAGACAAGGATGAAAATGGTCTCCTTTTGACGGGAATATCTTCATTTATGCGTAGGTACAAGGAAATCGGAAGGGAGTAAGTAGTTGTGAAGAATTTTGCAAGAATAAGTGTCCGTGCATTGAGAAATCCTGTGTTTTTCCGATTCATAATTCAGATAAAATCGTTAACACTACCGATATAGGAAGACAACATATGGATATAAAGGTCAACTCACTGAGAATGGAAATCTATAACTCTCAAGGCTTGAACTGGGAAAGGTGCGATGCACGAAACCAAGGTTTGAAACCCATCTAGCACAAACCCCCGGAATTATAACTATTTTGGGAAGTTTGCTAGAGTTGCGAGCCTTGTTTCCTGTACGTCCGGAAGCACTATATATATCAGGGCGGTCGAAAATGATTTCAAATTCACTTGTACAGCGAAGCAAGACAGAAGGACAACGGCTGGAGAGAGAGAGAGGCGTGTAAAGGCCAATATCTTGTTGTTTGCAGCCAGACAGTTCTATTACTCCACAAAAGCCAGTCTTTACTGATCTTAATTAGATCCTGCGAGGGTATGTAAAGTTACTATGTAAAATAATACAGAAATTACAACTTTTATTTCAGGATTTGAACTCCGCCCATGCCGGTCCCAAGCCCGGATGAAAAAGGAGGAGGGCGGCCTGCATGGAGGCCGTAAGGAGGCAGCCCCTCCACCATGCAAAGGCACAACAGGCCAATCACCTGTTTGCTTTAAACCACGATTACGAGTAACACAAGAGAGAAAACCGGACTGATTCTAAAGGCGACGAACTGGAACGGACTACGGACTACGACTTATGAAACATGGAACACAAGAAGTATAAATGGGAAGGAAGAGGAGCTGGTGGAAGAGATGAGGAAAGCAAAACTAGAAATCCTGGCTATAACGGAAACAAAGAAAAAAGGACAAGGAGTCATGGATCTCAATGGCAACACGCTGCTCTACAGTGGTGTACCCATATCCGAAAGAGCTAAAGGGGGTGTGGGTTGCATTGTGGCCCAAAATCAAAAAGATAGTATCAAGGGGTGGAACTTTGTCTCAGAGCGCATTATGGTTGTGAAACTAAAAGAAGGAGAAACCATAGTCAACCTGGTCATAGTGTATGGGCCAAATGAGGATGAGAGAGCAGAGGTCAAGGAGGAATTCTTCGAGCTGCTTCAAAGGACAGTGGATGACTGCCTAGATGAAGTTATCATGCTCGGAGATTTTAATGCCAGAGTTGGAAATGACCATGCTAGATGGGGTGGAGTTATCGGAAGATATGGAGAAGATACTCTCAATGACAATGGAAAGCGACTCCTTAAATTCTGCAGTGAGCAGAATCTGATCATTACAAACACAAAGTTCCCCCATAAGCGGATACATGCATACACTAGATGTGAACCAACAAAGAATGAGAAGTCAGTGATCGACTATGCCATTGTTCGGAGAAGCTCATTCAAATATGTCCGAGATGCAAGAGTCTGGAGGGGGCCAGAGATTGGAAGTGATCACTACCTGCTAACAATCAAACGAACAACTGAAAGAGTTGCTCAGCCTAGGAACTGCTCAACATCACGCAAGAAACCAAGTAAACGAGCAGGAGAAATGAGCATTAGGACCTACAAGCTGAGAGAGCCAGAAATTAAGACCAGATATCAGGGGCTTATTGCTGCAGCGGTGAGCAGAACAGAAGTAAAGAACAAAGTGCTAGCAGCAAAACAGAAGTCCTGGGAAGAATTTGGAGAAAAGCTAGAAAAAGATGCACAAGAAAACCAGAAATTGTTCTATAAGACCCTAAAGAACATGAGGAAGGAAAAACAATGCCCTCTCAAATTTATAAAGGACAAGCAAGGCAAATTGCTTACTGCCCCGAAGGAAGTAATGGAAAGATGGAAAGAATATTTCTCAGAACTCCTTGATGGTGAGCAAGGTCAAACATCAGAAATGATAACCACTAGCACAGAAGAGGAAACCAATGGTGATGAAGATGACATAAAGATGGAAGAACTGAAGGCAGCACTGGAGAAAATCAAGATGGGCAAAGCAGCAGGGCATGATGGTATAACACCAGAAATGGTTAAGTACATGGGAGCATCAGGCGACCTGTTACTCTTAAGGGTCCTACAGGCAGCATGGTGCAACAAGACCATACCAAAGGATTGGGAGATCGCCATCATAACACCAATTTTCAAAAAGGGTGACAACCGACAGTGTGGAAACCATAGAGGCATATCCCTTCTCAGTGTCCCTGGAAAAATCTACTCTAGAATCCTAGAGCAGATACTCCGACGCCTAGCTGAGCCACAATTGGATGAGGTCCAGTGCGGATTCCGAGCAAACCGAAGTACTCAAGACCTAATCTTCACACTCAGACAGCTGAGTGAAAAGGCCCTTGAGTATAAGAGTGAGATCCATCTTTGTTTCATAGATCTGGAAAAGGCGTTTGACAGGGTCCCTTGGAGCAAACTTTGGGACTGTTTGGCAAGGAAGAATATTCCAGCACCTCTGATTCATGCTATACAGAGCTTCTACGAGTCTTGCAGAAATTATGTGAGGACAGCAAACCATAAGTCAGAAGAGTTCAGGACCACCACTGGTGTAAGACAAGGTGATATCCTATCACCTTACCTCTTCATACTCCTTATGGACGATGTCATTAAGGCATGTAAGGAGAGAACAAGAAAGTATTCAGTGGGGTACTGGAAGATGAGACAGGTCTATATTTCAGAGCTGGCATTTGCTGATGATGTTGCCCTGATTGCTAAATCAGAGGCACATCTCCAATCCAACCTGCAAGTCTGGAAGGAAGAGCTGGAGAAGAGAGGGATGGTCATAAGCAGCTCTAAAACAAAATCCATGGTGATATCACGAGAAGAAAGAAGGCATCAGATTAAGCTGGGAGAACAGGTCCTGGAGCAGGTTGACCACTTTAAATACCTCGGAGCTATTATAGACCGAAAGGGAGGCATCAAAGAAGAGTTGGCCACTCGAAAAGCAGCAGCTGGGAGACTTTTTCAGGCCATAAATCGAGGATTCCTCAGCAAGAGAGAGGTTGGTAAGAAAACGAAGATGGCTGTATACCGCTCCACCTATGTCCCAGTCTTGACATATGGATGCGAGTCATGGGCAATGACTACAACCCATAAAAGCCAGATCCAAACCTCAGAAATGAGGTATCTGAGGAAGGTGGTTGAAGTAACAAGAAGAGACATGGTACGCAACCAGACGATACGTCAAGGCCTAAAATGCCACCCCCTACAGACCCAAGTAGAACAGTCCCAACTAAGATGGTTTGGCCATGTCTGTAGAATGGGAGAAGATCGACTACCACGACAAGCATGGGAAACAAAGAGCCAAGGATCCAGACCCCGAGGACGACCCAGAGTCCGCTGGGAGGACAACATTAGACAATCTTTGAAGGACCGAGGACTAGAATGGAACCAGGCCAGGAGGAAAACAGCTGATAGAATAGTCTGGCGCTCTCTCTTCCAAACCTCTACACCTCACGGTAGAAGGGGAACGACTAAGTAAGTAAGTAAGTAAATTTCAGGATTTGTTTAATCTATATGTTATAAAAGTGTCATGCATATTACCTGGTTACTTGGTATGATTGTTGAAGGTTGGAACCCGAAATATAACCACCGTGACTGAGTCCGTATCAAGGCTAGCACAGTCCTTTTCAGGACTAATAACAATTCTTTTCATGACTACCAACAGTCATTATCAGGGCTTATTCAATCTGTCTTCAAGTTACGGAACTTTACAGAGCTGACTTGTTAGGCAGGGGGATACTATAACCTCATACCATATATGTTTGTACATATTTTTTTGTATTATTTGATTTTATAAAATGTTCCACAGTATACACCTGTCTTGTCACTTAATCATGCATTTCCACGCATACATCTGAAAACAAATTCATCGCACCTACAATAGGAATGTGGTAATTATTATCCAAAATTAGCCATATATCTTACACTTATCTGCAGGTTCATACTTGCCAACCCAAAGTTAGAGGTCCATGATCAAGAATTGCTCGATGATCAATGCTAATCGCCCCAGCACTGCCTGGATTGGTAGAAGCATGCACCCAAGAAGTGATAACTCAACTGACAATTTGCGTGATAAACTGTGAAAGCAGTGACTATCGAGTGATACCAGTGTACTTCTCTGTCACTGGGACCTCACACATTCTGGAGAGAATACTATTTCTACTCTAGCACTATCATCTCACACATATAAAACCTTCCGCTACAGTGGAAGATGTGTTAAGAGCATTTCGTGGGGATTCCATTCCGATTTTCTGGTAATAGAAATTTGTGCTTAAGCGTTTAAGTGTTAAAGCTTTTACCATTATAATTCACTGTGATTTTCTAGCGTTAAAACTAGTGAAATAATAATAACGCGTAGATATTCTTTACCAGTTGTTCAGTTTAATGTGAATTTTACCACCCGCTTTCTCACACAAGAAGAGACGTTTTAGTTGACTGAATATATGCTAGGCGCGACGGATAGGGACAATAGAATTCACGTTATATTTCATTTTGTGTAATTACAGTAAGTAACTATTATCTTATACCATACGATGACAAACAGGCGGGGACAATTTACTAGCTATTAACGACAAGCGATATTTATGTAAGTGCGAGTATGGATAATTAAATAATAATTGACATTGTACGCTGATCGTGACCGGAGGCAGGAGGGGAAAGGCTGCATACCTCAACCAAACCTGCACTCGCTAAGCGACGCGCGATAGGATAGGCTAAAGACACCGTGTGCCGGTTAACTTTAATCAGGACTGACGGAGTGGATAAGAGATCGTCTTTGTCCCTTCCGTGTGCATATATGTAGATATATAATAGTAGCATTTTTCCATAATGTTTCTTTATTCTTAAGCAGACCTGATCACAAGAGCGGCCAGCGGTCTTTTTCTTCATTTACTGATTGGATTAATGTTGTCTTTTTCTTGGCTTACGAGTCCCCAAGTTCATTTGTGAACAGGATTGGCCAAAGACAAAGTGACACTGTAAATGGTAAATTTAACTGGACTTATATATCCCAGAAATAATTTGTTCAATTTTATCAGCCCACTGGGTTGTGAAAACAATAACTTGTCTCCCGACCTTTGACAGTCGTATCCAAATGGATTTTATCCAGAAGAGTTACGCTGTTTCATAATTGGCATTCACCATAGACCTAGCCGATAGGATTACCATCATCATTTATAAATTCTAACAGTTTTAGCAACCAGATGTTTCCAAATACTGGAAGTATTTTTCTATTGTTTACTGTGAACACAAGATCTCGGTTTCTACACTAACTATTCGAGGTGACATTTGTCCATCCAGGAATAAACCACCAAATTAGGCGTCCAACTTGTTAATCATATTTATTAGAGCATGGACTGGGGCCAATTTGGAAGATAAAACACTGGAAATTTTATATTCAGGATAATTGTATTTCCAAGAGATTTCACCAAGAGTAGGTAAGGAGCGATTGAGTGGCCACGTATGACAGAGAGAGTGAATATTTTTCTTTGTTACAGGAAAATTGTACCATCTTTGATTCTGCTTAAACTTGTTTACTTTACTGGGTAATATATATAGTAAGAAAGTTTTTTTTTTCTTTACTGTCTATTCTGTAACATAGTGCTAACCTTTGACCTTTGGGGTTATTAACTTGTGTTCTTTTTCTCAATAAGGGGAGTGCACATGTATTATGTTATTTTCCTATGCATGTAATTCTGATTTTATTTGATCTTTCTTTAGATATTTAGTGTTGTCAAGTTTAATGATAATAAACAACAAAAGAAACTTAACTTTGTGTGTTGGTCAGACCCATACCCAATTAACCATAGTTTTTCACGTTTGTGTGTCTTGTTGTCACATAGTTGTGTGTGTGTGTAGTTAAACTTATATTTACATGTATAAGGAGGGAAAGATTGTCTTGTACTAAATTATAGTCGTATAGATAGGCTGGACTAGAGAAAACTACTCATTCCAGAGACAGATCTTCTCCTTAAACTATTCACCCGTGAAATCTATTCTCACACCTTTATTTCTCACGTACTTATCACCATCCACTCTACTCAGACGGGACCATAAATAACTTTCAAACCTATCTAATTACGACAGGCCCCATGGACTTAAGATTATAGTTTTGTTATATCACGTTTTATGTCAAAATATAGCTAATATTATTTTATTTTTAATACATTGTAATAGACTATTCCTGATGTCTACTTTGAAAAAATCTTCGGCTCTCCCCCCGCTGATAGCATTCCAGCAGAGGCCATCAAAGCAGATATCGACACGGCTACAGAGATGTTATGTAAATTACTTGGTAAAGTCTGGGAAAAGGAAGAGATACCAGCAGAATGGAAGGAAGGATATCTGGTTAAGTTGCCTAAGAAAGGAAATTTACAAGAGTGCACAAATTATAGAGGAATAATGTTACTTTCAGTGCCAGGAAAAGTGTTAAACAGAATCATCCTTGAGAGATTAAAAGAGTCCATAGACAAGCAACTGAGAGATGAACAAGCAGGTTTTCGACAAAACAGATCCTGTACAGACCAGATAGCCACATTGAAAACAATAGTTGAACAAAGTCTGGAATGGAATTCACCGCTTTACATCGGATTCGTGGACTATGAAAAGGCATTTGACAGTGTAGACAGAGAATCGCTTTGGAATCTGATGAGGCATTATGGAGTTCTCATGAAGATCATTAACTTAATAAGGAAGACCTATGAAGACATGACATGCAGAGTTCTTCATGAAGGACAACTTACAGAACCGTTTAGGATAAGAACGGGAGTGAGACAGGGATGCCTCTTGTCTCCATTTCTTTTCTAACTAGCAATATATTTGGTTATGAAAACATCGACATCACACAACAGAAATTTAATCCAGTGAAATCTGACTAAACAGCTTGATGATCTCGATTTCGCAGATGACGTGGCTGTTTTGGCCCATAACCATAATCAGATGCAAGAGAAAATGAAAATTCTCGATGAGAGGTCACAACAAATGGGCCTGAAAATACACAGGGAAAAGACAAAGATTATGAGAATAAATGCAAGAAATGATAACAAGACTGAACTTGAAGAAACACCACTAAAGGATGTAGAATCGTACACATATCTTGGTAGTAATATAGACAAAGTTGGAGGGACAGACAATGATATCAAAATAAGAATACAAAAAGCAAGAGGCGCTTTCATTGCATTGGGAAACATATGGAGGTCAAGAGAAATCAAGTCCAACACGAAAATAAGAATCTTCAACTCAAATGTCAAGTCAGTCCTATTGTATGGCTCTGAGACATGGAGAGCAACAAAAACAACAACTAAAAAGCTACAGACTTTTATAAACGGGTGCTTGCGTAGAATAGAAGGACTGAAATGGTATGACAAAGTCACAAATGTGGAATTGATGACAAGAACCAGTGGAACAAGAGCTGAGAAGAAGACGCTGGTGATGGATAGGACACACAGTGAGGAAAACTGTTGACAGCATTACAAGGCAGTCCTTGTTCTGGAATCCACAAGGAAAGAGAGGCAGAGGTAGACCAAAAAACACACGGAGAAGAGAGCTGGATACAGAGGTGAAAATGATGAGGAAAACATGGAAAGAACTTGAGCGGATGCCACGGGACAGGAAGACTTGGCATGTGTTTGTTGAAGGCCTATGCTCCTCGGGGAGCTAAAGGGTATTGATTGATTGATCATTAACATTATATAATACTCGAACTCAAATATATTTGTACAAAATATAATACTGACAACGTGAATTCAATACTGAATCTTGGTCACATTTTGTAAATAAAATTTTCCCAAAACATACTTGTATCTCTTTTTCAGGAATATTTTGTGAGCTAGAAGATAATAGCATGCGACGCTTCTTAAGGTGATGTAAAGGGGTGCGAGGCTTCTTAAGATAATGCAAAAGGTGCGAGGCTTCTTTAGATGCTATAATGAGGTGCGAGGCTTCTTTAGATGCTATAAAGAGGTGCGAGGCTTCTTTAGATGCTGTATAGGGGTGCATGACCTCTAAAAGGTTAAGGAACACTGTAGAGAACTACATACGACATACTGTTAGTTTGCCAGATTTTCTACCGAAACAATCTTGTGGCCAAATAACACTCATCGGTGTGAACGTTGGTGGCAAAAACACCGATGGAGTGACTACAGCAATGGAAAGAAAGGAAGGAAGAACGAAGAAAGAAAGAAAAAAAGAAAAAAAAAGATAAAAACAGAACATAAAAAGAGAAAAACATTAATAAAAATAAAAACAGCGGACAGTGAGTAGGAAGGTAGGTAGGTGCGTAGGTAGGTAGGTAGATAGAGAGAGAGAGATTGACATAGAGAGAGAGGGGAGGAACAGCTACATTCTGACGCAAGACGGCACAGTGGACGCTACAATGCTAATCATTCATCGTCAATAGATCTACATAGAAATGAAGAGATGAGATTATAAGAAACTGGCATTATATGAAAAAAAAAAATAAAAAAAATACTGTATATCTTGCAGATAACCTGCTTGGAATTACTTGCAACCCAAATTCTTTGAGCATGTTATCAGAAGAGTTAAACTGGAATATAGTTTGACGACAAAAAAGACTTCAGGAAAAGTTGATAATGGACGACAGAGAGAAAAACCGGACAGTTTAACACCGTGGCATGGAAAGAAATCAGAAAACAGAACTGATAAACAGAACTCATAAACAGAACTGATAAACAGAACTGGGGACAGGAAGTTGTGGGAAGATATGATCACCTACACCAGATGGCATGGTATTTGAAAAAGAAGACCTGGCTATGAGTGCGTTTTAATCTGAAATTATATAAACATACAAATTCTTCCTCTTCTTCCTCGTTCGCCCTGAAAAGGACGGTGGTTGCGTTGTGTCTGTTTACGCCTAAGCTGTGATATCTGCACCTTTCGGTCGACACATCCGACTTCTGCACGGCATTTTTTATGGACCGGGTTTGCCTTCCCATTGCGATCCACACTCGCTCAGCCAGACTGCACTGCTGCAGACTGTTTCCAGGACCACCACGTGGAGGTGGAGTGCGGTCTTGACCAGCTCTGGTTAGCTGGTCCTGACGCAGGGACCAAACATACAAATGAATAGAAGCTAATTTAAAGCAAATAACAAAATAAATAAACGGGCACACCCTCACTCAATTAACCACAACTCTGCAGGCTGTAATGCAGACATTCTCTCGTCACTGTTTATATTAGTGAAAATCAGCGTTTCTCAAAGTGTGTTACACGTACCCCTCGACGGTAAGCGAAAAGGATTTAAGGGGTAAACGGCAGAACTTTTATTTTACTAGTATACCTTTTTTTTTAACCTGCAAAATGGAATGCATTAGCATGTAATATATGAGAATGGTGTACATTAACATGTAATATATGAGAATGGTGTACATTAACATGTAATATATGAGAATGGTGTACATTAACATGTAATATATGAGAATGGTGTACATTAACATGTAATATATGAGAATGGTGTACATTAACATGTAATATATGGTGTACATTAACATGTAATATATGAGAATGGTGTACATTAACATGTAATATATGAGAATGGTGTACATTAACATGTAATATATGAGAATGGTGTACATTAACATGTAATATATGAGAATGGTGTACATTAACATGTAATATATGAGAATGGTGTACATTAACATGCATATATGATGAATGGAATGTACATTAACATGTAATATATGAGAATGGTGTACATTAACAATATATGAGAATGGTGTACATTAACATGTAATATATGAGAATGGTGTACATTAACATGTAATATATGAGAATGGTGTACATTAACATGTAATATATGAGAATGGTGTACATTAACATGTAATATATGAGAATGGTGTACATTAACATGTAATATATGAGAATGGTGTACATTAACATGTAATATATGAGAATGGTGTACATTAACATGTAATATATGAGAATGGTGTACATTAACATGTAATATATGAGAATGGTGTATATTAACATGTAATATATGAGAATGGTGTACCTTAACATGAAATATATGAGAATGGTGTAAATTAACATGTAATATATGAGAATGGTGTACTGTAGAAATACACACATGTTTATTTACAAGTGTCCGTCGAGTTATTGCTTTGCCTTTTTAGCAGACGTGTTGCAGAGTGAGTATTAAATATGTGTTTCCTCCACTGGTTCACAAGAGTACTTTAATACTAGACTAGTACGTATCAACCATATTTTTTTTTCCTTAACCATCGGCACTTGGGCTTTCAGCCCTTCGGCCCAATGACATGTCATTGCGAGGCTGGGGAGCCTGTGGACTTTCCTTCCATCCCGGTCAGGAGCTTCGCTCCTTCCCATCCACAGAGGGTTTGGTTTATCTCAGGAGCCGTTCAGGTTATTCAGTCAAAATCCCGGTCAATGACACCGCTTCAAATGCTCACGACCGGGCTTGAACCTTGAACACCTGATCGCCAGCGCAGTGTGGTAACCATTACACCAGCCGGGCTCCTGGATCAACCATTTAATATACTACTACTTACTTAGTCATTTATATCCTACCCTAGGGTGGAGAGGTTTGCCAGAGAGAGACAGAGAGCGTACCATACTTTCCAATCGGCTGTCTTCCTCCTGGTCTGGTCCCAATCTAGTCCTCGGTCCTTCAGAGATTGCCTAATGTTGTCCTCCCAGCGGACTCTGGGTCGTCCTGGAGGTCTGAATCCCTGGCTCTTAGTTTCCCATACGTGTCGTGGTAGCCCATCTTCTCCCATTCTGCAGACATGGCCAAATCATCTTAGTTGGGACAGTTCAACTTGGGTCTGCAGGGGCTGGGTTTTATATATATATATATAATGTAGATCAAATAGTTTTAACATTACACTCAAATTATCTTCGCATGAGAGAGACGCTGTAAACTCTCTTAAAGGGTACGAGATTAATGTAAGTTTTGGAAGCACTGCTGTGCATGAAATACCACGCCTGGTTGATATTCGGTTAACGGGGCTAACTATCTAGGCAACAACTGTGAATTAGTCCGACCAAACTCTTTAGGCGGCGAATACAGATCTTTATAATGCCATTCATTTGGAAGTTTGCTACCTTCAGTATGAACAGAAGACAGAAATTAGCTTCATTACTAGTTCATTATCTCCAGTATTACACTAGCTAAATATTGACTGTAGTCGAACGTCCATGTCTGCTGTGTAAGAAGTGCATCCGTGTAATTGTAATTAATTGATATGTAAAAAATCTTATCAATTACTCTTAAGCAGTGGTTCTCAAAGGTCTTCAGCAGTGAGGTCTCGGAAAAGTATAAGAAAATAAGAAATTATTCTCTCTACGGGTAGCGAGGGGGAAAAAAGGGTAGCCAGAAAAAAGTTTGGGAATTACTACTGCATATTTTTTTATTTTTCCTCTAATTACTTCTTTATATTTATGTCGTAAGGTAAAGGATCCCGTTACACGCCCATTGAGGCATATTAGCAATATGGGGTTAGGCCCATATTTTCTTGACCATCGGCACACTAGGGGTGATGTGGTCAACATCACGCCGGCCGCCTTAACCTTCCCAGAGTTGCTCTGGAAGCCAATTCATGAGGCTGGGTCGACCCGGGAGCCGCTTGCAGTCTTAAAAAAATCTCGCTTCAACTGGGGATCGAACCATGGGCCACCGAGCTAGGAAGCCAGTGCACTATCCACTGCGCTACCGCGGCTCCATTTATGTCGTAAGCTGGAGGTATTTCCCGGGGGTCTCTAAGGAGCCATTAAAGAATATGAACACTGCTCCCTCAGTCATGACGTAAGAGAAGACTAATATAAGGTTGTGACTAGGGCAGGTAACCTCGTCATCTAAAACTAATTGCTGCTACAGAGACCATCACTACAAGCACATGAATATTTTGGCTTCTTGCAAGCGGGCCAGTTGTAGCGGTGGCTCCATGTTCCATGAGGAACAAAAAAAAAAGGGAAATGATGATTGTCAAAGGGTGTTTTGAAGTTAGGATATAGATTGTTGTTGATTGTGGATGCTCTAATCAGGAGCTTTGTTATATTGGGTGTTTGGGAGCCTGACTTGAGAAATCATGACAGACGTAATACACTTCAAACTACAGTTTGTATTATTCTTTTTTTTTTTAAATACGTCCCGGCCTCATTCAGCCTAAAGCAAATTGATTCTAGCTCTTGTATTTAAAGAGAGAGAGAGAGAGAGAGAGAGAGAGAGAGAGAGAGAGAGAGAGAGAGAGAGCTAAATCTTATTTCATCAGGATAAAGAAATTGCATTATTGCCTTTTTTACATTTCTGCCCTGTAATAAGACATTTCTAAAAGTGATTACAATTTAATACATTCTTACCGTCAATAGTAAGTAGTAAATATTAATACTGCATTCATCGATGTAACACATACACACATACCAGCATACATAATACATACACTGTACATAATACATACATACATAAATAGAGAGAGAGCGATAAAGGGAGGAGAGAGAAAGAAATAGAGAGAAAGACAGAGACAAACATATATTCGGGTCAGCACAATTTTGTTTTACAACTTATACATATAGCGGCAGCTGCAGACAGAAATAATTATAAAGCTAAGCAGCAAAAAGCTAGGATCTCTTGCGATAGATTTTAAAGCTAAAACTGAACGAGGAAACAGATTTACCTCCTAACGCTTAACTTCATTTTAGAAATGCTATAAACATGGTGGTGTATTAATATCTCTTGTGGTATTATTTTTTAATGGTGAATTTTGATGGGTCATTAATGAGTCTCTTTGATGCTGGAAGAAAATAACGGGACAGCTATGAGAAAACAGAGAGAGAGAGAGAGAGAGAGAGAGAGAGAGAGAGAGAGAGAGAGAGAGGAAGGAGAGAACGAATGAACGAACTTTATTTTCAAAGGGTTTAGAATTGAGCACGCAGGCCCGTCTAACATTCTGCCCTTCCTTTCTCTCGTCTTCCATACTGAATCCATTTATTCTCACATGTATCTTAAATATTACTTAAATAATAAAATAACAATAAATTACAATAAAATAAAATCCCAACATTGTAACAGTACAATAATAGTTAGAGAGAGAGAGAGAGAGAGAGAGAGAGAGAGAGAGAGAGAGAGAGACGTTGGGGGGGAGTGGGAGAGAGAGGAGAGAGAGATGTAGGTATATCCTCAGCAGCAACGTCCAGAGTGGTGCAAAGAAAGTTAGGATAAGGGATAAATCTCACGTCTTAGAAAGAAGGGCGCATAGCCAATTTTCCATACAACCTGACTAAGGAAACTTTTTCGAATTGTTTGGCCGGATACCATCTCGAACCAAGAACTGCTTACACGGTGCAGTCAACAAGGCATGCTCACCATCATTGCAGGCAGACGCTGGAACTGGGTTGACCATGTCTTCAGAAAGGACCCTGACACCATCACCAGAACTGCTATGCTATGGACCCCAGAAGGACGGCGAAAAATAGGCAGACCAAAGAAAACCTGGCGGAGAACAGTGGAGGCTGAGATGGAGAGCATGAACCAGAGTTGGGGCCAGTCATGAAAGATGGCCAACGACCGAGCAAAACAACCGTTTGTTGCCACCCTACAAGACGCCACTTGGCGTGATGGTCATTGACTACTTTGTCAGTCAGGGGCTAAGGACTCAACAAGAAGAAGATATCCAACGTAAGCCCTTTATGACATTCTTCTATTTCAAAAAAAATAAATAAATAAATAAACAAACAAAAAAACGTCCGCGTGCGTAACATCATACAGGCTTTATTGATTTACGATTAATTATTTAATATTACAAACTGTGAAAGCAAATAGGAAGTGATCAGTTCTCGGCTGGCATCAAGCATTCTAGTGAGAGAATAAGGCAGTGGTAAATAGAATTGTTCCCATGTTGCATGATATCACGTGACTTTTTAAACATAGTTCATGTCAACCGGGAATTAAAAACAAGAAATAAACGAATCTACTGGATGAACTTTGAAAATAAATGACGTGCAGACAGATAGACAGACAGACACAGGTAGACAGAACGAACGAACGAACGAACGAACTTTATTTTCAAAGGGTTAAGAATTGGGCCCGCAGGCCCGTCTGACATTCTGCCTACATTTGCAATAATCATTATAATTAAAGTATGTTTTTAAAATAAAGTAAAGACAAAAAAAAAATAAAAATAAAGAATTAAAACAAATAATTTAAAAAAAAATTAATGAAAATGAAAAAAAAAAAATAAATAAAAACAAACAACAAGACTGATAAAAATCGAATTCCCCATTCAGTAAATTAGTGATTTGAGACATAATCAGATGGTGTGTTATAAGAACTCATGAAAAATTCAAACGGTCTGCTACTGAATGACTAGGGACTCGGTGTTCTTTCCAGTGCACGCGAAAGACTTTACGAGAGGTGAGCAGCTTTGAGTCTCAAAGCAGATACTGCTGCAATTAGTGCAATGATAGGTTCATCCAGGTGAGGTGGGGTAAACAGTTACTTTCCTCGCTGTCTTTGCCGTCCCAAACTCAAGACCAGAATCAGACTAGGTAGATAGTTAGATAGACATAAACGAAAGCAATTAATTTGCCAAGGGTTGAAAATCGGGCACAGTCCCCTCTTGCATTCTTCCTTCCTCTTGCTCATCTTTTGTTACTGTTACTCAAACATTCTCCAGCGTACTTTAAGTATTAATTTAAGGGAAATACAACATTATAATATAACAGCATACATTAACAGTACCTGATCACAAAATTAAGAATAAGTATATTGTAATGAAAAACTAGATCATCAGAGCCTCCATACAGTATATTAGATAAAAGTACAACACAATCAGTTAGGGTGGCATATAATCAGCACTCAAAGTATTTGAACAGTATACGATTATATGAGTTGGGACTGTGAGTGTTTTTCAGGTCATTGGGAAGATTGTTCCAAAGATGAGCAGCTGAGTAAGCCAAACTAGTCTTAAATAGGTCTAGCCTGGGCTTGGGTACCTGTAATTTGTTTAAGCGTTGACTACGTCTTTCAATTTATTTTTAAAGCGGCCAAAGATACTTTGGAGCATTCTGTGACAGGATTTTGTGAATAAATTTTCCTTTGCTAAAGAGGAAGCGCTTCCTGGGGGGTAATATTTGTAGATAATTATATAAATCTATACAATGTGATTGGTGTTTATCAGCAACAAGGCGCATTGCGCGTTTTTGAAGCGAGTGGAGCCTTTTTGTGTTGGAGACAGAACAACCATCCCAGATTGTGGAACAATAGTCTAGATGCGTTTGTATATGAGATATGTAGAACATTTTCCTTGCCTCCTCATCCAGGAAATGTTTAATTTTGGCTAATTGGTAAACTTTTTGTGCTGTTTGCTTTGTGAGTGCATGTACATGTGAGTTCCAACTTAGGTGTTGGTCAACAGTGAGACCTAGAGGTAGTTTTTGTCTGGTTGATATTAACATACATTTTGTTTTACTAATATTTATTTGCATGCGATTCTCGTTGCTCCACTTAATAAAATTATGTGTATCGTTTTGTAAAGACTGTTCTAGTGTGGTGCAAACTTTTATCACTTGTATAGACAGTACAGTCATCGGCAAACAGGTCACATGATGAGTGTTTGAAGTATAGAGGAAGATCATTAATGTATACGGTAAAGAGAAGAGGGCCGAAAATAGAGCCCTGAGGAACACCTGTATTGACAACGGTTGGGTTCGACAAGGAATTATTGTAATACACTATTTGTTCAGCCAGCCAGCCAGCCAGACAGACAGATAGATAGATAGATAGATAGATAGATAGATAGATAGATAGATAGATAGATAGATAGATAGATAGATAGATAGATAGATAGATAGATAGATAGATAGATAGATAGATGATAAACAGACAGACAGAGGACAGACAGACAGATAGATAAATAGATATATAGATTATAGACAGACAGGCAAATAGATAGATAGATAGATAGATAGATAGATAGATAGATAGATAGATAGATAGATAGATAGATAGATAGATAGATAGATAGACAGATAGATAGATAGATAGATAGATAGATAGATAGATAGATAGATAGATAGATAGATAGATAGATAGATAGACAGTCGGAGAGACATATTAATATACAAAAAGACATACAGTTTATACAAAGTAATGAAACAACACACCTGAAGCGCCGTATACTCACACAAAAACAACATTAAAATGTATGTCCACTCGCACCCACACATAAATCACTCGCATATGTTAGGCCCATTCAGACATAACGGTAATCACAATTTCTGATCACGTCTTGTCGGAATGAGGCACTTGTTCACAAATTACCGTCTGATTGCCCCAACTTCTCTACCCACCCCAGCCCCTTACCTCAACACAATAACAACCCTTAATGAATGTAAACCTGAATTTTTTTATTGTCCGTTTGGCAAACGTGAACTGACACAATATGGCCTCCATCAGCCGCAGGAATCGCTCCATTTCGATCGCTAATGCAGTAATTAATCTTCCCAACTTAACTTAGCACTTGGAGAGAAATTGGAGATGTGAATGAAGGAAAGAAGAAATGGAAGAAAAAAAATAAAACCGAATTTCTTTCATCCCCCCCCCCTCTCTCTCTCTCTCTCTCTCTCTCTCTTCCCCACCCAATACCAAGGAGGAGAACAGAAAACAAACAGGATGGAAGAAGACACTAAAAGCAGCGATATAATGCGTAAGCGAATCGTGACACGCAATTTGATACGAGCAGGGAAAGTACAAGAAACTATTGAGAAATTACAGGACTTGTGTTGGGCAGATTTCTTGCAAGAAGACAGACAAAGCGGGGAGGATGAAAAAAATACTGGAAACATTACGGTTGGATAAATTCTGTGCTAAGAGAATCTTCAACAAGGGACGTTTATAAGTTTTCTCTTTCCCCCCTCCCCCCCCCCTCCCCCCCCCCCCCTGCATGATATTGCGTTTGTGTGTGTATTGTTTTCAGTGTTAGGAAATGAGAAGATTTTCCTTTTCAAATGAAATGGGAGGAAAACGGAATAGCATCAGCTGAGCTTCACTTGTCTCCACCCATTCTACATATCTGCAGACAGTTAACCCTGATTGGTTATAATTAGGGTATTCAGTGTAACTTTATTTTGTATTTTACCTATTTACATCACAGTGTTATTTACTTGGTGATAGCTACTTACAGACTTATATAATACATTTTTTAATTCATCATATCTTTAGGGTTCTCTTGTCCGTTCCTTTTCAACTTGCCATGCCAGGCGGCGTAGGTGACCATGTCAATCCACAAATCATATCTGCTTTGTAATGCTATCCACAGGTTTCCTCAATATGTGCCCTATCACCATCGTCTCCTTCTCATCTCTTGTACCGCTGGCACTTGTCTGGTTCTTGTCATCAGTTCCACATTAGTGATCTTATAATATCACTTCAATCCTGCTATTCTACAGAAGTACCTGTGACGTATAATGGAAATATAGCCTACAGTATCTGACAGTCTTGCGGACCTCGTTAGCGTTCTATGATTTGCCAGCAAAACCATGCATTTTTCTGCCTGTCTTACTCACCTTTTAATCCACGCCTCTTTTTCTGTTAACACGGGCTAACGCAAAGTTTACAAACTTCGCGACCTGCCAGTCATAACAGGTAGCGAATTAGGTTTGTTTACCTAGTTTCTCACGCAAACTTATCTGTCAATTATGCGATGCCTGACAGACCGCACGTAAAGAAACCGAAGACCTTTTGAAGTTCGTACTCAGGAAAGCCGGGAATTTCCCGAGTGGCTTTGATGTCGAGTCGCGGGCAAAAATCTTCGAGAGCCCCGTTAGACGTGAGAATTCTTCTGATGTCGATTAGCAACGCTGAGAGAGAGAGCGACCGTAAAATCTTTTATCTGGGGAACTCTGTTCACGATTTTCCCGATTCACATGGTAATGTGAAAAGTAGCGTCATCTATAGATCAGAGAAACCACTCGTATATATAAACTGTGGTTTCTTAAACCTGCTATCAGTTGTCGCTCAGAATTTTGGATAGTCTAAGCACGTATCTAGAACCATTGTGGAAGATGTGTTAATAGCATTTCGTGGGGATCGTTTCATTTCTGATTTGTGGTAATAGAAATGAGCATTTACGTGATTTAATGTGCTAAGTTTTACCATTATAATTCACTTGGATTTTCTAGCTGTTAGAACTAGAACAAAGAAGTGCACAAGTTAACATGGGAATCACCAAACGGACGAGACAGAAACCAGATAGATCACATAATGATCAATGGCAGATGGAGACATGCACTACAAGACGTGAAAGTAAGAAGAGGCGCAGATGTGGGAAGTGATCATAACCTAGTAGTAGCAAGACTGAAGGTGAAACTCAGAGCTCCTGGACCAGTTGCAGTCAAACAGAAAAGATATAACATCACGAAACTCAAGGACCCTCTCACCAGAAAAGCGTTCGTGGTCGACGTAAAGAGACGATATCAGATTACCAAAAGCCAGGAAAGAACAGAGACCGATGATGTCGACCAGAAATTCAACACCATCTCAACAATAAACAAGGAAAGCAGCAAGTCATGCTTGGGATTCCAGGAAAGAAAGAACCAAGACTGGATAACACCAGAAACGCTAAACACCATAGCGAAGAGAAAGGAAACGAAAAGAAAGAAAACAGAAGCTAAGTCTCCCAGGTTAAAGGCAATATATAGTGAACAGTACAGTCAGCTGGACAAGGAAGTAAAACGTCAAACCCGTGCTAACAAAAGGACATTTCTGGATGACCTTGCAAGACAGGCAGAAGAGGCAGCACTGAGAAATGAACAAAGCACAGTTTATAAAATAACTAAAACTATCAGTGGAAAACGAGGTGCAAACAACATAACGTTAGTAAGAGACAAGCAAGGAAATCTCATCACCACAGCACAGGGGCAGGAAACAAGATGGGCAGAGCACTTCAGAGAAACCCTGAATAAAGAACCACCAGAGACTCAGCTGAATGTTCCTGAGGCTGAAAGTGACTTAGACGTAAATACAGACATTCCACGAAAAGAAGAAATCATCACAGCTATCTGTGGTAAAGTGGGATGTTATAAGTATTTATAGGGGACTTAGATCAGCTGTGAAGGTATCTGTATCTAATAAGTGTGGTGTATTACAGATGACCTTACTTTGCTACCACATTTAGACCTCAGTCAGACTTATTCTGGAATATTGTGATGACTACGTTGAATGTCTAGGGTTATGATAGTGTTGAAGTGTATGTTCACAACAACCAACAGACAGATAAACAATTTAATTTAATCCACAATACTTTACAACACTGTGACACTCACATACATAGAACACTCTATAAGACTATCTTAATAAGTCAAGTGTTACTTTTAAAAATATGTATTAATTCCTTTCAACAATAGATATCATGATTCAACTACAAAGTGAACCAGGAATCACAATCAAATGAAATCACAAGTTGTATGTACACAATTTATAGATAGGATCTTTGTATTGACATATATTATTATTACAATATGTGTGTAAGTAGTGATGTAGTACTATGAGGTAATACTGGCTATTCAAGCTAGGTTGTTGTTTGTCATCATGACTTCAAGTGTTTGTTTCTGGTG
Source organism: Oreohelix idahoensis (assembly GCA_024509875.1). Classification (NCBI taxonomy): domain Eukaryota; kingdom Metazoa; phylum Mollusca; class Gastropoda; order Stylommatophora; family Oreohelicidae; genus Oreohelix; species Oreohelix idahoensis. Next base: position 283,191 of record JAMPIV010001636.1, read on the forward strand.
GAAATAATATTGGAAAGGTTCACAGTTTCTTTTTATTTGAAACAAATAAATGTCCCTCTTGATTTAATGTAAAGTCACTTTTAGAGGGGGTATACACAAGATTGAGCTGCTCTGGCCAACGTAATCTTAACTTCTGTGTGGGCGGCAGGAAACAGTCTCCTATGCTCGCTTGCTTCACAGTTTTCTTAAGAAACAACACTGGTCGATATCTTGACCAAGGAGTATGCTATCAGCCTCTGGATTCAGCAAAACTCAGACCAGGTGCTGCTTTAATACTTTAGTACCACGGTCCCTGAAACAAGAAGGTTGTACCTCCTACTTCAGAACTAATTTATAATCTATTTCCACACTGAAGCACAATACATAACAAACACCGAGTTCAGCGCGGTAGGCCAACTGTTAGCTTCTCATGAACAATATACACCAGTATTCCTCTCCCTAATGGTTACAACGCCTCTGCAATTCCAGCATTAATTCCTTCTATTCAATAAGATAGGTGTCATAGTACTATTTGGCAATCCCATGCAGTTATACTCCTCTCCGACAAGTTTTTCTCATGATAGAGCAATATCTAGGCTTTGCCTCATGCTTGTTACTGAACCACACACATACAGACATAAATTTATCAATTCACATTCAATTTTCATCTAAAAGATATCAAATATGTCTAGCTTACCACAATTCACGGAAATATTAAACAAATACGTTGACTGGCGATGAGTTATGGCACAATTCCGATCTGCCTCTGTCCCAGGCTTTTATTAGAAAAATATGAGCTGGATCTCAACGCACTTGCTTTTACAAATTGGATTTTCAAAAAGTGGCACTGAACTGACGCTCATAATTGACTATATTAAATGGTCTAGCCAATGAGACCGTGTTTACAAAAGCTTTTGAAAAAGTACCCTTCCTATCGTTGCCATTAACAACCAAAAATAGTATTTGCCATCGACTAATCATGTTTCGCCTTACATATTATTCTAGCCAATCAAATCGGATTTAACGTGGTGGCCTCATTTCCTCTAAAGCAGTGTCCAAACACGCCATTATGAGCAAATATGATCCTGTGTTGTCAGACAACACTACTATAGTATTTTGGCTATAATTTTTTAATTATTAGACTATTTGCTTAACACCTAACATATTCTTTGTCAGCAAGTCCTAAGGCACCCAAATATATAAGTTTAATGGAGCTAAGTGGCTGCGTTCAAAATATGTATTTTCTTCTACCACCCGTTCACTTCTATACGATGGGGTGCCTTCTGTACTGTCAGGCTAATGTCAGGATTTCAGACGTAAAACAGTATTGTGTCATGTTTCCTAATAAGCATTAACCATGTTTTTTAAAACCTAACCTCGTATTGGTAGTGTTTTTTGTCCCTGTTTATTTGGAAAAAAAGCAAGTCTGCATGCCTTTCGCGTGGGGTAGCATTAATGGAATATTAATCTAGGTCATTACGCAGTGTGTCTATCTCAAGGTTTTCTAAGAAACACAGTACCCGTTTTATTTTTCGAAACGCGTGTATTTGATGCAGTAGGCTTTACTAGCAAACGTGAAAGCGTTACAATTTTGCAGACGAAGTAGAAAAAGGGGATTTCTTGTTTAACTAGTATGATGTTCTATAACACAGGCGTATGCTATTGTGACCGCACTGTTCTTTTACCATTCTTCTTTCCTTGTATTGAATTAATTCGTTAGGCTTTACATTTCCTTTTTAATTTATATATGTGGATTTAGAATGTCTCACGACACTATCAAAGGGTTTAAAAATGGAAAAGCGCCTGGTTACGACAATCTAAATGCTGAGTTATTCAAGGCAAACCCTGAACTAGCAGCAGAACTATTAGAACCACTATTTGCACAAATCTGGGAAACTGAGACAACACCAACAGAGTGGAGTAAAGGAATAATTGTCAAATTGCCCAAGAAGGGCGACCTTGCAGACTGCAACAAATGGAGAGGAATTACTCTCCTCTCAGTTCCCAGCAAAGTACTAGGCATGATAATCATCCAGAGAATTTCAAAAGCAGTTGACCATAAACTGAGGAAAGAACAAGCGGGCTATAGAAAGAACAGAAGATGTGCAGATCATATATTTACCCTCAGGAACATTATAGAGCAGTGCTGTACATTAACTTTGTTGATTTTGAAAAGGCTTTCGACAGCATACGCAGGGACAGCCTATGGAAAATTCTGAGGGCTTATGGAATTCCCAGCCGCATTGTTTCCATCATAAAAAGCCTCTATTCTAACTTTACGTCCAGTGTTGGATTAAGTAATGTAACTCTCGAAGTGAAAACAGGAGTACGACAGGGATGCCCCTTATCAACATTCTTTTTGACAGCCATAGATTGGGTGATGCGCAATACAACAGAGGGCAGTCCAAGAGGAATTAGATGGACAACGTTTTCTACACTGGAAGACCTGGAATATGCAGATGACATTGCACTACTCGTGCATTCACATCAACACATTCAAGACAAAACCGATAGACTGAATAAGTATGGCCAGCAGGTTGGCCTGAACATCAATCTGAAGAAGACAGAGGTCATGACACTAAATGTAGGCAATCCTGAGCCAATAACAGTAAGGAACCAGAAGGTAGAACAGACAGACACATTTACTTACCTAGGATGCATAGTAACACCTGACGGCGGAACAAGCAAGGACATTAACAACAAAATGAATAAAACGAGAACAGCCTTTGCTATTCTCAACAACATTTGGAAGTCTTCCCAGTACAGCACAAACACCAAATTAAGACTATATGAGAGCTGTGTACTTTCTGTGCTTCTCTATGGTGCGTAATGTTGGAGAGTAACAGAGAAGGAAATGTCGAAACTGTCCTCCTTCCACACAATATGCCTAAGGAAAATTCTCCGAATCTTTTGGCCAAACACCATCAGCAACCAAGAACTACTTATTCGGAGTAACCAGGAGGACATACACACCATCATAGCTGGCAGACGCTGTAGTTGGGTTGGCCACGTCCTCAGAAGGGACCCTGATACCATCACAAGAATAGCTATGCTATGGACCCCTGAAGGAAAACGAAAGAGAGGCCGACCAAAAACAACTTGGCGGAGAACTGTGGAAGTTGAGATGCAAAAAATGAAGCAGAGTTAGGGCACTGTACGAAGGATGGCCACCGACCGAGCAAAGTGGAATCAATTTGTTGCTGCCCTACAAGACGCCACCAGGCGTGATGACCGCTGACTGCTTTGGCGGTTGGTAAATATAAAGCCTAACAAATACATTTACTAAAGAAAAGAAAAATGGTAAAAGAACAGTGCTGTCACAATGACTGTACTCGAAATCCCCCTTGTTTTCTACTTCGTCGGCAAATTGTAACGCTTTCACGTTGATAGTAAAAGCCTACTGTATTATTACCCGCGTTCCTCAATGAAACGTGTGCTGTATTTCTTGCAAAAACATTGAGATACCAAGCTGATCAATGACCTAATTTTAATATTTCATTCATTCCATTTTATACACGGCGTAACTAAAGACAGATGGACTAAAGGATAGAGAGAAGGGAGGGCTGAAAATCAGGAACGCATGCAAAATTGAACACGCGTCTCGCTATTAATGCCACCCCAACAAGCGTAACGCGATACACACTTACTACTATCACGCGTGTAAGGCCACATGCACTAACTTTTTCGGACGGACAGTGATAAAAACACTAACCTTCCCAGAGTTAGGTTTTTAAATCCTGAAAAACTCTTATTAGAAAAGATGACAATAGATGGGTTTACGTTTGAAAACATTACAGTACCCAGACAGCACATCTTCGAAACAGGAGGTCGAAGAAATTGCATATTTTGAACGCAGCCACTTAGCTCTTTTAAATTTGTATATTTGGGTTCCTTAGGGCTTGCTGACAAAGAATATGTAAAACGTTACGCAAATAGTCTAGGAATTAACAAATTATAACCAAAATAAAATAGTGGGGATGCCTGACAGCATGAAATCATTTCTGCTCATAAAATTTTTTATAACGTATTTGAAAAAAACCTTACGTACGGAAATAGCCTACCATGTAAACTCCAAATTGATTGGAGCGCAACAAATATAAGACTAAACACGATTGGTCGGACTATAAATACTATCCTTGGTTGTTAGGGGAGACGTAGGAAGGTAACATTTTTTCAAACACTTGTCGAAACGTGGCTCCATTGGCCAGACTCGCTGATATAATCACTTAGGAGCGTTAGTTCGAGACCACTAGTTCAAATAAGCTTGATAAAGCAACAGTGCGTTGAAGCCAGCTCATATTTTTGCTAAATAAAAGCCTGGAACATAAGCAGATGGGAATTTGTGCCAGTAATTGTGCCAGAATTCATTGCTAGTCAACGTATCTGTGTTTTATTCTATGAATTGTGGTAAGCTTGAAACATTCAGTATCTTTTAATGAAAATTGAATGTGAATTGTTAATTTATGCCTGTATATATGTGTAGTTCAGTAGCAAACATGATGTAAAGCCTATAATGCTCCAGCCTGAACAGAAGGTGTCGGAGGAAAGTAAAACGGCATGGAATGGCCAAACAGTACACTGACACCTAGATGATTGACTAGAAAGAAATAATGCTGGAAGTGCAGAGGAGTAGTAACCATTAAGGAGGTTAATACTGGTATAAAGTATTTCAGATGAAGCTGACAGTTGGCCTAACGCTCTGAACTCAATGTTTGTGGTGTATTGTGCTCAGTGTAAAACTAGAGTATCAATTAGTTATGAAGTAGAAGGTACATCCTTCTTGTTTTCAGGGACCGTGGTCTTGATGGTATTGAGCAGCACCTGGTCAGAGCTTTGCTGAATCCAGAGTCGGACAGCATACTCCTTGGTCCATTTAGCTATCAGTGAGGTGTCTCCAGAGCACAGGGGAGAAATCGAGCAGAGGAGTCCTTTCCTGCCGCCATCACGCAAGATAAGCTGATGTGGCCAGCTGAGCTCAAAATTATGTACCCCCATCTTAAAATAACATTGTAACATAAACTTAAGAGGGGAAGTAAATTGTTTTAATATCAGGAACTGAGAACATCTCCAATATTAGTTCCAATAAAGACAAACTATTGAAGTCATGATGACAAATACCAACAGAGCTTGAACAAAACAAAACCAGTATTACCTCATATTACTACTACACAACTGACACACATAGGATACTTTTAATAATATATGTCACTACAATATTCATATTGATAAATTCTGTACATATAACTTGTAATTAAAATTGATTGTGATTCCTGGTTCCCTTGGTATTTGAATCAGGACACATATTCATTCATGACAGAAATGAATACATATTGTTATTTGAAAAGTTATCAGTGACTCCTTTAAGATATCATTGTAGAGTGTTTTATGTATGTGAGTGTCACAGTGTTGTCAAGTGTGGTGGAATAAATTAAATTGTTTATCTGTCTGTTGTTGTTATGACTTACACTTCATCATACACATACCCTAGACATACAACGTAGTCATCACACTATTCCAGAATAATTCTGACTGAGATATATATATATATGTGGCAGCAAGTAAGGTTATCTATAATACACTACTCTTATTAGATATAGATACCTTCACAGCTGATCTCAGTCAGTACACTAAGTCCCCTATAAATATTTATAACATCCCACTTCACCACAACAGGTTAGGAATAGGCTAAAGACACCGTGTGCCTTTTAAATTTAATCAGGACTGACGGAGTGGATAAGAGATCGTCTTGTCCCCGTCTGTGTACTTATATGTAGCGATATAGAATAGTAGCATTTTTTCCACCACGTTTCTTTATTCCTCGCAGACCTTATCAAGGGCGACCAGCTTTTTTTTTTCTTCATTTCATATCAACATAACCCTCCACTCCCAAAGGAGCATAGGCCTTCAACAAACACATGCCAAGTCCTCCTGTTACGTGCCATCATCTCAAGTTCTTTCCACGTTCTCCTCATCATTTTCACCTGTTTCCAGCTCTCTTCTCCATGTGCTTCTTGGTCTACCTCTGCCTCTCTTGCCCTGGGGGTTCCAGAACAAGGACTGCCTTGTAATGCTATCAACAGGTTTCCTCAGTGTGTGTCCTATCCATCACCATCGTCTTCTTCTCATCTCTTGTTCTACTGGTACTTGTCTAGTTCTTGTCATTAGTTCCACGTTGGTAACCTTGTCATACCATTTTAATCCCTCTATTCTACGCAAGCACCCATTTATGAAAGTCTGTAGCTTTTTGGTTGTTGTCTTTTCTTCATTTACTGATTGATTAATGTTGTCTTTTTCTTGGTTTAGGCGTCCCCAAGTTCATTTGTGAACAGGATTGGCCAAAGAGACAAATTAACATTTTAAATGGTAAATTTAACTGGACTTATGTAACCCAGAAATAATTTGTTCAATTTTATCAGCCCACTGGGTTGTGAAAACAATAACATTTCTCCCGACTTTTGACAGTCGTATCCAAGTGGATTTTATCCAGAAGAGTTACGCTGTTTCATAATCGGCACTCACATAGAGCCAGCCGAGAGGATTACTATCATTTAACAACTGTAACAGTTTTTAGCAACTAGATGTTTCCAAATACTGGAAGTATTTTTCACTGTTTGCCGTGAACACCAGATCTAGGTTTCTACACTAACCATTCGAGGTGACATTTGTTCATCCAGGAATACACCACCAAATTTGGCATCCCCCTCATAAAATCTTATTTGTTATAGAGGATGGACTAGGGCCAACTTGGATAATACCCCTGACATTCTGTATATTCAGGAACCATTGTAATTCCAAAGGGATATCACAAAGAATAGGGTAAGCGTGATTGAGTGGCCACTGTATGACAGAGACAGTATGACAGAGAGAGTGAATATTTTTCTTTGTTACAAGTATAACACCAACTCTGATTTCGTTAAAAAATTGTTTACTTTACTGGGTAGCATTTCGTAGGAACTTTGTTTTTCCCTACTGTCTATTCTGTAACATAGTGCTAACCTTTGGGATTATTAACTTGTTGGGTTCTTGTCTCAATAAGGGGAGGGCACCTTTATTCTGTTATTTCATATGTATGTAAATCTGATTTTATTTGATCTTTCTTTAGATATTCGATGTTGTCAAGTTTAATGATAATAAGCAACAAAAGAAACTTAACTTTGTGTGTTGGTCAGACCCATACCCAATTAACCATAGTTTTTCACGGTTGTGTGTCTTGTTGTCACATAAGTGTGTATGTGTGTGTAGTAAAACTTATATTTACATGTATAAGGAGGGAAAGATTGTCTTGTACTAAATTATAGTCGTATAGATAGGCTGGACTAAAGAAACTGCTCATTCCAGAGACAGATCTTCTCCTTAAACTATTCACCCGTGAAACCTATTTCTCACACCTTTATTTCTCACGTACTTATCACCATCCACTCTACTCAGGCGCGACCATAAATATCTTCCAAACCTATCTAATTATGACAGTATCCATTTATAAAAGCCTAACTTCTACGTTTTGTTGTGGCCTTATTTCTTGACTATTTTCATACAGTCAAAACCACCCGATACCTAGAAATGACATTAGACCAACAGCCGAACTGGAACAAACACTTAGACTGGGAACATGTACTTAGATAGACTGGTGGAGTCTTGAAGAGCACAGGCTGACATGCTAAGTTATTTGAATGGTCATGGATGGGGTGCAAGCACTAAGACAATATCATGTTCTATAAATCTTTTCATCAAAGACAAAAGTGATTATAAAAGCATAGTATATGACTCCGCAGCACAGTCACAAGATTAAATTAGACAATTCAGCACCAAGCATTATGTACAATAGCAGGTGCAACCAGATCAACATCGATGGGTGTTCTGGAGGTGGCTTTAGGATTCTTACCTTTGGAACTTCGAAGAAAGGAACTCAGACTAAATTGCATGACTAAAATTAGGTTGGACAAGACTCACCCAGCGTTTGTCAGGTATCAACTAATAACTCAGGTATCAACTAATACCAACAGATACCCAGCAGGGTGGAAATGCATGGAGAAACTTGCACACTTGGATGATCTAATTACATCAGTTAATAACAGTAGTATATTTACGCCTTAGATTAGATTATTTACAGGCATGCACTTCACCCATAACTGCATTGAGTTGAGAACTACACATTATAGTAAAACAGTATATAACAAGAACTAAAATTGATATATAAGGATTAGTAAGGGGATGGTTGGAAAGTGAAGGTCTGTTGAGGTTCTCTTAATGCATATTGATGATGACAGATGAATAGTGAATTGGGTGTCGTCCCAAACACGCCGAGCTTTCTCGCTCTTCTCCTCCTTATTGACAATACGACAGGTAATGACAGACTACCATTATGGGACAAGGGAAAACACACACGCCACGCACATCCACACAATTTGACACTAATAATTTACTCAACTTGGACTAACTGGAAGTGCGAAATTATGCCATATTCAGATAGAAGAAATCAAAATTATTATCTTGAATTACTTACTTACTTAGTCGTTCCCCTTCTACCGTGAGGTGTAGAGGTTTGGAAGAGAGAGCGCCAGACCATTCTATCAGCTGTCTTCTTCCTGGCCTGGTTCCATTCTAGTCCTCGGTCCTTCAAAGATTGTCTAATGTTGTCCTCCCAGCGGACTCTGGGTCGTCCTGGAGGTCTGGATACCTGGCTCTTTGATTCCCATGCTTGTCGTGGTAGCCGATCTTCTCCCATTCTGCAGACATGGCCAAACCATCTTAGTTGGGACTGTTCTATTTGGGTCTGCAGCGGATGGGATTTCAGGCCTTGACGGATCGTCTGGTTGCGGACCATGTCTCTTCTTGTTACTTCAACCACTTTCCTCAGATACCTCATTTCTGAGGTTTGGATCTGGCTTTTGTGGGTTGTAGCCATTGCCCACGACTCGCATCCATATGTCAAGACTGGGACATAGGTGGAGCGGTATACAGCCATCTTCGTTTTCTTACCAACCTCTTTCTTGCTGAGGAATCCACGATTTATGGCATGAAAAAGTCTCCCAGCTGCTGCTTTTCGAGTAGCCAACTCTTCTTTGATGCCTCCCTTTCGGTCTATAATAGCTCCGAGATATTTAAAGTGGTCGACCGCCTCCAGGACCTGTTCTCCCAACTTAATCTGATGTTTTCTTTCTTCTCGTGATATCACTATGGATTTTGTTTTAGAGCTGCTTATGACCATCCCTCTCTTCTCCAGCTCTTCCTTCCAGACTTGCAGGTTGGATTGGAGATGTGCCTCTGATTTAGCAATCAGGGCAACATCATCAGCAAATGCCAGCTCCGAAATATAGACCTGCCTCATCTTCCAGTACCCCACTGAATACTTTCTTGTTCTCTCCTTACATGCCTTGATGACATCGTCCATAAGGAGTATGAAGAGGTAAGGTGATAGGATATCACCTTGTCTTACACCAGTGGTGGTCCTGAACTCTTCTGACTTATGGTTTGCTGTCCTCACATAATTTCTGCAAGACTTGTAGAAGCTCTGTATAGCATGAATCAGAGGTGCTGGAATATTCTTCCTTGCCAAACAGTCCCAAAGTTTGCTCCAGGGGGACCCTGTCAAACGCCTTTTCCAGATCTATGAAACAAAGATGGATCTCACTCTTATACTCAAGGGCCTTTTCACTCAGCTGTCTGAGTGTGAAGATTAGGTCTTGAGTACTTCGGTTTGCTCGGAATCCGCACTGGACCTCATCCAATTGTGGCTCAGCTAGGCATCGGAGTCTCTGCTCTAGGATTCTAGAGTAGATTTTACCAGGGACACTGAGAAGGGATATGCCTCTATGGTTTCCACAATGTCGATTGTCACCCTTTTTGAAAATTATCTTGAATTAGCGATACTAAATATTTTAGTTATAACCCATTAGACGTTAAACAGGATATTTTTCTTCCAATACAAAAATAGAAGACTTTTCAGTACAATCACTTTGTTGTTTTCACGTGTTGATTTGATATTCTTCTTCTTTTTGCGATCGCATCTTTGATGTTTACACCGTCAGATGAATTCTCATGATGAACTCGACCGTTGTCTGGAGTTCCTCTTTAGCTCCATACAGCTTTGAGTTTAGTGTTGAGTCATTGGGCCAGTATATCTTTCTTATTTGGTCAGTAGCTCTCATTCGCCGTCTCCTGACTCCACAAGACGGTCTAGAGCAGTGGTGGCCAAGCTAAGGTAGGCCGAGGGCCAGATTATGGTAAAGGGAAACAACCGAGGGCCAGACCTATAAAATCCTAAAAAAAATAACGTTGATATTTAGTTTTACATATATAAGGAACCACGTACAGAAAGCAACGGCAAACTGCTGTACTGCACATCTGCCAAGACATGTATACCAGTCTTCGAACTGAAATTACTGTTTAAAAAAAAAATAATGAATCTGTTGTTTTAATTTGTTTTGTAATTTGTAATATGACATGTAATTATTTATTTCAAACATACATTTGTGTGGTATTTCATTGTGAAGAGTGCGGCTTCAATCAACAATAAGAGGCCGGCCAAAACTGGTTGGCGGGCCGGTCAAAACTGGTTGGCGGGCCGGATCTGGCCCGCGGGCCGTAGTTTGGCCACCGCTGGTCTAGAGGGTCCTCTAGTAGCTGAGGGTGGGCTCTGTCGAGACTCAGAGCCCGGCACTGCACCTGCCTGGTGGAGCTCCACAGGGCGAGCACCAGCACGAGATTTATTTGACGGTGTACTCATCCATAAAAAAAAGAGCGAGTTGCGTGATACTGTGGTTTCCGGTGCGCCTTCTGGCCCAGTATCGACGACTTCAGCACCTCTTCAATGGGAGAGTGGGCTCATCCCTGTCCCAAATGGCTGGGAAAATGATTTCGCCTGAACCTCGTCTGCTGTCAAATCCAGCTTCCCGCTAGGGATTGAAACCCCAACCTTCAGCTGGATTACTGGGGAGAACAGGGTCCGCCGCTTGTAGATGAGGTAGGCTTGAGCATGAGAGGCTGAGACATTGTGAGTCTTATGTTGCGCATTACGGCTCATGGACACCTTGATTTGATATTAATATTATTTTCGTTTTCCTTATTAGTATTACTTTGTAATAATCATTGTTTTTATTTGTCATATGAATTGTTTCTGTTGGCTCATCGGGTCTTTGTTCTTGGCTAAAATATTGGACAGTTTTGACAATGTATTTACTTATTTTTTTGCTTATCTTCTTAAATAGTATTACTGGCATTGTTCTTCTTCTTCTTATTATTATTACTTTTCCGTGGCGAGGGACTCTGGGTATCCTGTCACCAGTTAACACAAAGTAGGGTGCCACTAGGACAGGATGATGGCAAAGCACCTCGAATCCTGCGTATCGGTGTTTGAAACATCCAGATGCTGGATTTAGCAGTGTCCTGCATCTGTTGTACGACGAGGCAGACATCTAATTGTAATGATTCCATATCCTAGTGTTATATGTAATATAAAAACTATAAATGTTAATTATATATTGTATGATATAAATTAATTTAATAAGGTAAAAACAGGATCCCGTTACACGCCCATTGAGGCATATTGGGAATATTAGGCATATTAGGCCCATATTTTCTCGATCATCGGCACACTAGGGGTGATGTGGTCAGCACCACGCCGGCCGCCTTAACCTTCCCAGAGTTGCTCTGGTACCCAATTAGGGCTGGGTCGACTCAGGAGCCGTTTGCGGCCTAAAAAAATCCCACATTATCTGGGGATCGAACCATGAACCACTGTCACGTGGGTCTTTATATCATTAAATTACCTACATCTTCTTCCTATTCTCTCACCCGCATCCTTTTATTTTATTATTCTTTCCGTACTTGTTTTTCCTGTATTTTTCGCATCACTCGTTGCGAAAAATATATTTCCTTTCCATCATCGTTTTTCTTTCTCATACTGACTAGTAACCTTATTGCATCAGATGTCAGTCGCGCAGATAGCTGTGAATATACGGTTCTCGCCAGACATACGTCTGCAGTTTGCCCGGGTCAGAGCGCTGCCCGACCAGATTTCTAGGCCTGGGGTGTGAGAAATTCGTTTCGCTGGACATAGAGCAGACTTTTGGTCTACCATTTTCACCTGTCACTCGCTTAAGGTGTCAAACCCGGCATCTGTACGACGCAGTTGTAGACGGTTGTCTGAGATTTGCAACTGACACGCGCTTTTCCCGGTCAGTTTGTCAACGCAGGTGCGTAATCGCCCGGTGGCAGTTACGACACGCCTCTAAGTATAACGTAGCTGTTATGAGAAGGGGGAGAGATCGGGGCGGGGGAGATAGTTCATCCTTTGTCTGGTTTAAAATATTAACCCACGTTTGAAACTATTTCATTTCACTCAGTAACTTTGCAGTTAGACTAGAACAACCTTCGTTCGATTTCTAAATAATCTCTGTAAATAGAGATGGCCTTAGTTTGGTCGAAGTGGTTTAACGTTCTTAGTAATTCTGTGGTTGAGGTATATTAATATTATATATAATAGATATCTAGTTTTGTGAAGTGATTTAGTGTTAAAATCGCCGATTCCATTTTAAACTAGTTCTGTGTGCAGAGTGAATATTTTGATAGTTTGTTATTTCTTTAATCGTCGAGTTGCAGTGGAAATACAAAATAAATTATATTTTTAGCTTACTAAACTAGTAGCTGAAATAAGTTTAATTTAACTGTTAAATACTCAGTCGAAACTGTTTTAATAACTAACTTATAAATGCTAGATGCTACATCAGTGAATAGTGACGGAATACGAAGATATTCCTAAATTCCTGATGATTGATTTTTATATAACTTACTTTATGGGAAGTTTTAATTATAAGTCAAGCGGTCGGCTTGCTATTTAAAATGTAAGTTATATTGAGTACATATATGTAAATTATTTGATATGTGTTTTTCTTTTATATAGTGAAACGGTGGTACCCAACTTGCCAGCGTTTAGTAACCTGAGAGACATATTTGTGAGAAGCATAGACATTTCCTATCTTTAACCACGTGGGTTTCTTTGTTTCAAGTAACACTGGATCTGACAGTGCATATGCCATTAGAGAGAGAGACAGTAATAGCAATCCCACTAACGGTTTCTAAAGACTAGAAATATATATTGGGCTTTTGAGCCAGTTCAAATTGCTCCACAAATTTAAATGTACATGCTGCCTGGCGGCGAGAATATTACAAGATTAACATTCCGCAAGAGATTGTGACTAGTATTGTGGTGACAAAATATAGTACCTTCCTGGAAGTAGACACCGATCTGACATTTCTTAATTCTGAATCCAAAGCTAATGACACTGTGCTCTGCTAACTTTCGTGCCTGGACAAAATTTCATGTGACTTAATCAGACATTCGAAAAAATTAGAACCCCCAAGGAATCGTTCCCTGAGAGTTTAGTACGTCTTTTGGAACTGGGGATTTCTTGGTCAAGGACTGCATCTTCGGGTCTGTGTGAAGGTCCTAGAATTAGTATGTTCCCAGAGGCAGCGAGCAAAGTTGTGAGTATACATGTGTAAGAAAGGCCATGGCTGGATGAATGAGAGTACACAGGTCTGAGTATTATTTTACCGGTGTATTATCGTCCCACATTTGCTGTCTTAAAGTTTTTTTTTCCCTGCAGAATTTGTTACAAAACGCTAGAGTTTCTGTTTTTCTTAGGTTAAATCAGATTTATCCAACTCTGTTCATATATTGACGAGAAAGAAAGAAATCTCTTAGACTAAACCCTACGTATCTATAACTCTTTGGGCCATCATCTGTTCTCTTAACGGGGCTGTGGGCTAAACCTAGAGTAAGATCTAACGGGCTATCATCCTTGTAGCATTTTCTTGAATTGTATGACTATTTGTATATGTTTTTTTCCTTGATGAAATTTTTGGTGTTGTGAGAGATTTTTTTTGATGATAATAATAAAAATCTCTCTTGGACAAAATCAGTGCGTTGGTCAGCTCGATCCCAATTATATATAATCATTTTTTATAGATTTCCCACGTCTGTGTGTTTAACTGTCGTCACGTGTATGTGCGTGCCCGTGAGTAGATAGAATTATATGTAATATATATGTGGTTTAGACTGTCGGACTCTGTAAAAAAGCCGTCGTAGAGGATAGGTGAGAGGGAGAAGAATTCTTTTTCGCTTTCAGCGACAGCCTCTATACCACAGTCTATCATCTCACCACTCGTGGAATCTATTTTCATTTTTTCAAATTCACACTGGGACTCTCACTCATTTCAAGCTATTCAGAAGGGACCAACCCTAGTCTTAATACTCCTATCCAAAATCCACGACAAATGGGTTCTCGTAAGTAGGATTTTTGAACTTAGAATAGGAAGACGAGTACGACAAACGTGGACTCGTCTATCTGGATTTTGTACTTTAGATTCTTTATTCTGATATAGAGTAAGAGTGTGATGTCTTGTGAGTTGTTATATCTTTAAATAATTTATCCCCTAGACTAACGATCTGTTTACGGGCGTGCTGACCACACAAACTGATAGTTTTTTTCCACAGCATTTAGAAATAATATACATTTCAGTTACAGGTTGATTGTCGGAATATATATTAATTACTGATTTTGTAATACTAAACGCTGGTAAAGTAGTGAGTGTATAACATTCACTGGGTTTTGAAGAAGTAGGTGTTTGAGCAAAAGCTAAGGAGTGCGTTTCGGACTATTGGTCCAGATTAATTGCCTCCCTTACCCTAACTGTCTTCAGGGGTGAACTTTGTAGTGGATTTTATAATTAAGGGATTATTTTTCTCTTTAATTTTTGCAATAATTATTTTGCTTTTCCACTGTAGCAACCTATTTTTCAGAAGTAATCTTAACTACCATTTAGTTGGCGTAGTCGTGTTTTGCATTAAGTGCTTTATTGCCGATAATAGCAGCGATAGTTAGATTTTACTTTGGAGGAGGTATCCCAGGGTTAAGGATATCATCTTTCGGATTTTTGGAAATTTTTTCTCCTAAGTGGTAGGAACCAGGTTATTCTTTTTCCTATTTGCTATCTCAACGTGTCTCAGTCACTGACATAATATGGCCGAGAGGGCATAGCTTAGACAACTCCTCAGGGACGAAGCGAGAGAGGAGGGACTGGAAGGCGAAGAAGCGAAAGCTTTTGTCAGAGACGAACTTGAGAGATACGAGGCGGAGAGGAAAGAAGAAGAAGCTAGGAAGAAAAGAAGCGGAAGACCGGCTATTACAGCAGAAGAAGATTGAGGAGGAAATGGAAATCCGCAGGGCGAATGAAAGAGAGAAGGAGAGACAGCATGAGGAAAAGAGAGAGAGAGAGCACGAGGAAAGAGAGAAGGAGACAGCAGAGAAGCATGAGAGAGAGAGAGAGACAGCACGAGTTAGCTCTCAAAACTCTAGAATTCCAAAGTCGTGGTGCTGCCTCTACCTCCAGCAATGGAGAGTCTTCTCCGCATTCTTCCTTAACTGATCCTTCTAACACTCAATCTCTTCATCTCAACGCTATGTCTTTCACTCTTGAGTCTTTCCCTTGTCCAAATGAGAAGATTGACACATGGTTAGAAAAATTTGAGAAAATTGCAACTCTGTACGGGTTAGAGAGGTCGCGCTGGAATATGAAACTTTCCCAGGCCCTAAAAGGTTCTGCTTATGATGTTTATTCTAAGCTGGAAAGTAGCCAACAAGACGACTACGATGTGTTGAAGAAAGCGTTACTGGAGCGCTTTGAAATGAACGCTCGCAAGTTTTTGCAACTGTTTCGCAACAGCCGGAAAGAGAATTCTGAAACTTTTCACCAGTTCTCATCTCGTCTAAAGGGATATTTGACAAAGTGCCTTGAGCTCTCGCAGCTCCCCTCTACCTATGAAGGTCTTGAGGAATTTGTTTTAACAGAACAAATAAAGAACACATTGTCTGCAGATACCCGGAGATTTCTCGCTGAGCAGGGGGCAGAAAAACTTGAAGACATTTTGGAAAAGTCTGAGCGTTACCATAATGCGCTGGCTGAACTACCGGCCACAAAGCGGAAACCGACAGAGGAGCATTTTCGAAAACATAACCTAGAGCAATCTTCTCAGGCTTCTAACCAAAATAACCACAGAGAAACTGGACCTCAAAACCCCCCTCCTGAAAAATCCAAGTTCTACAAGAACAAGTACCCCAACCACCCCAAACAGTCTGATCAACCCGACCGCCCTACATGGCAGCGCAGCCAGAAAGGACAAGGTGGCAAAGGGAGAACCCCTGAGCACGGGACATATGATCAGACCGAGCACACCGAGCCGAAACGCATCGGATGCTTATTGACAGTCTCGCAAGGCGGAATTGTTGACAGTGATTCCCAACCTGTTGGGGATAGACCCTCAACGCGAGGTACTGTTATTTTGAACGGTTCTCAAACTTCTTGCTTATTTGACACGGGGCTTTCTTACGATTGCATTGTTGCCAGAAAGCTGGTTAAACCCGGTCAAGAGACAGGAGAGACCGTCAAACTTTGTGGAGTTCGTAAGAGTGATGCACCTACAGCGCTTCCCATCGCATTGGTGGAGATACACTCTGACTTTGTCAGAGGTGTGATCAAAGCGGCTGTTATGGATGATCCCATCTACCCAGTCATACTTGGCGGTAGATACGTGTGTATTGGGAAACCGGAAGAGCCGATTGTGGCAGCAGTAACTACAAGAGGGCAAACCAAGAAGGAACGGGAGCCTGCGCCTAATTTGTTACCTATGGAACTTAAAGAAGCGCAATACAAGGACCCTACTTTGGCACCCTGCTTTAGGAAACTGCCCATGACTAAGGAACCCAGACAGCACGGGAACATTTTTTCTAAGGATGGCGTACTTTATCGGAGAACGGGCAAGCCTGACCAAGGTTACAACCAGCTCCTAGTACCGAAACAGTACAGAAGCCAAATCCTAGAAATGGGGCACTCTCTTCCCTTCAGCGGACATATGGGACAGAACGCCACAAACCAACGTGTAACCACTCATTATTGGTGGCCAGGAGTAAACACTGATATTATCAGGTATGTCAAATCCTGTGCCCAGTGCCAACGTGTACCACCCAAGCAACGGACACCCCCAGTCCACATGGGTAAAATGCCAATAATGGGAACACCATTCGAACGGGTTGTGATCGACATTTTAGGGCCTTTCGAAAGGACTAAAAGAAGGAACAGGTTCATCCTGACCTTAGTCGATACATGCACTTTATGGGCAGAAGCTATCCCGCTAACATGCACAGATGCCAAGCATGTCGCAGAAGCCCTCGTGCAGATTTTCACTCGGTTGGGATTCCCTCAGCAAGTGTTGACGGATAATGGATCTCCATACCGAAACCTGTTGATGGATGAGATCGTTAAGATCTTGAGGACCCAGCACATCCACACTAAGCCATATACTCCGGCCGGAAATGGGCTCGTGGAACGTGCTAATGGAAACCTCACCATGATGCTAAGTAAGCTGGCACAAGTGAAACCTGAAGATTGGGATCTCTGTATTCCTGCAGCATTATTTGGCTACAGAGAATCTCCTCATACTTCCACAGGATTTCCGCCAGCTACACTCTTATTCGGCAGACCCATTAAGGGCCCGCTTGAAGCCTTACTTCAGTCTCTGACAGACGAGAAGGCTGATGAGACAGTTGTCTCAGCCAGTAAATATGTGTCGGTTTTAAAGGAACGGTTGAAACTAGGGTGGGACCTAGCAACGACTAACTTTAAGCGAGCACGCACCAAGCACGCTAACCGATACAGGAAAGTCGCGAAAGAGAGAGAACTGGAAGCAGGAGAGAAAGTTTTGGTGTTACTCCCTACCGAGAACAACCAACTGAAGATCGGATGGCAAGGGCCGTTTACCGTCCTGAAAAAGATTTCTAAGGCTAACTACCAGATCTCTATTGAAGGAAAGGAGAAGGTTTTTCATTTAAATCTCTTAAAGAGATACTTGGAAAGACCAGTGCCAACCTCCGACCATCTCCTGACGATCGCCAGAGCTGACGAAGATGATGATAGTGGCAGGGATATTCCACCGCTATCACAGGAAATCTTTCAAAAATGTCAGAAGCGGCGACGCTCTTTCAAGCGCGCATGGGAGACATTCCAGAGGAAGGAAACTTGGGAGTAGACTTGAGTGGGAATTGGAGAGAGAGGGAGGGGGAAGACGAGAGGGAAGAAGACAGACACCCCGAAGCTACGGTTATAGGAAATTTAATTCCATAACGTAGACATGGAGTGCTTCTATATCTTAAGGGGGGACGTCCTGTCACGTGGGTCTTTATATCATTAAATTACCTACATCTTCTTCCTATTCTCTCACCCGCATCCTTTTATTTTATTATTCTTTCCGTACTTGTTTTTCCTGTATTTTTCGCATCACTCGTTGCGAAAAATATATTTCCTTTCCATCATCGTTTTTTCTTTCTCATACTGACTAGTAACCTTATTGCATCAGATGTCAGTCGCGCAGATAGCTGTGAATATACGGTTCTCGCCAGACATACGTCTGCAGTTTGCCCGGGTCAGAGCGCTGCCCGACCAGATTTCTAGGCCTGGGGTGTGAGAAATTCGTTTCGCTGGACATAGAGCAGACTTTTGGTCTACCATTTTCACCTGTCACTCGCTTAAGGTGTCAAACCCGGCATCTGTACGACGCAGTTGTAGACGGTTGTCTGAGATTTGCAACTGACACGCGCTTTTCCCGGTCAGTTTGTCAACGCAGGTGCGTAATCGCCCGGTGGCAGTTACGACACGCCTCTAAGTATAACGTAGCTGTTATGAGAAGGGGGAGAGATCGGGGCGGGGAAGATAGTTCATCCTTTGTCTGGTTTAAAATATTAACCCACGTTTGAAACTATTTCATTTCACTCAGTAACTTTGCAGTTAGACTAGAACAACCTTCGTTCGATTTCTAAATAATCTCTGTAAATAGAGATGGCCTTAGTTTGGTCGAAGTGGTTTTAACGTTCTTAGTAATTCTGTGGTTGAGGTATATTAATATTATATATAATAGATATCTAGTTTTGTGAAGTGATTTAGTGTTAAAATCGCCGATTCCATTTTAAACTAGTTCTGTGTGCAGAGTGAATATTTTGATAGTTTGTTATTTCTTTAATCGTCGAGTTGTAGTGGAAATACAAAATAAATTATATTTTTAGCTTACTAAACTAGTAGCTGAAATAAGTTTAATTTAACTGTTAAATACTCAGTCGAAACTGTTTTAATAACTAACTTATAAATGCTAGGTGCTACATCAGTGAATAGTGACGGAATACGAAGATATTCCTAAATTCCTGATGATTGATTTTTATATAACTTACTTTATGGGAAGTTTTAATTATAAGTCAAGCGGTCGGCTTGCTATTTATAATGTAAGTTATATTGAGTACATATATGTAAATTATTTGATATGTGTTCTTTCTTTTATATAGTGAAACGGTGGTACCCAACTTGCCAGCGTTTAGTAACCTGAGAGACATATTTGTGAGAAGCATAGACATTTCCTATCTTTAACCACGTGGGTTTCTTTGTTTCAAGTAACACTGGATCTGACAGTGCATATGCCATCCGAGAGAGACAGTAATAGCAATCCCACTAACGGTTTCTAAAGACTAAAAATATATATTGGGCTTTTGAGCCAGTTCAAATTGCTCCACAAATTTAAATGTACATGCTGCCTGGCGGCGAGAATATTACAAGATTAACATTCCGCAAGAGATTGTGACTAGTATTGTGGTGACAAAATATAGTACCTTCCTGGAAGTAGACACCGATCTGACATTTCTTAATTCTGAATCCAAAGCTAATGACACTGTGCTCTGCTAACTTTCGTGCCTGGACAAAATTTTATGTGACTTAATCAGACATTCGAAAAAATTAGAACCCCCAAGGAATCGTTCCCTGAGAGTTTAGTACGTCTTTTGGAACTGGGGATTTCTTGATCAAGGACTGCATCTTCGGGTCTGTGTGAAGGTCCTAGAATTAGTATGTTCCCAGAGGCAGCGAGCAAAGTTGTGAGTATACATGTGTAAGAAAGGCCATGGCTGGATGAATGAGAGTACACAGGTCTGAGTGTTATTTACCGGTGTATTATCGTCCCACATTTGCTGTCTTAAAGTTTTTTTTTCCCTGCAGAATTTGTTACAAAACGCTAGAGTTTCTGTTTTTCTTAGGTTAAATCAGATTTATCCAACTCTGTTCATATATTGACGAGAAAGAAAGAAATCTCTTAGACTAAACCCTACGTATCTATAACTCTTTGGGCCATCATCTGTTCTCTTAACGGGGCTGTGGGCTAAACCTAGAGTAAGATCTAACGGGCTATCATCCTTGTAGCATTTTCTTGAATTGTATGACTATTTGTATATGTTTTTTTCCTTGATGAAATTTTTGGTGTTGTGAGAGATTTTTTTTTTTTGATGATAATAATAAAAATCTCTCTTGGACAAAATCAGTGCGTTGGTCAGCTCGATCCCAATTATATATATAATCATTTTTTATAGATTTCCCACGTCTGTGTGTTTAACTGTCGTCACGTGTATGTGCGTGCCCGTGAGTAGATAGAATTATATGTAATATATATGTGGTTTAGACTGTCGGACTCTGTAAAAAAGCCGTCGTAGAGGATAGGTGAGAGGGAGAAGAATTCTTTTTCGCTTTGAGCGACAGCCTCTATACCACAGTCTATCATCTCACCACTCGTGGAATCTATTTTCATTTTTTCAAATTCACACTAGGACTCTCACTCATTTCAAGCTATTCAGAAGGGACCAACCCTAGTCTTAATACTCCTATCCAAAATCCACGACAACCACTGAGCTAGGAAGCCAGTGCACTAACCACTATGCTACCGCATTAATAATAAATTAATATAATATTTTACGGATTCAATAACAGTTTAATAACAATATCCTCTTCTTCTTCGTTCACTCTCAGACTAATGAATGTTTTCGAAGAAAGATGTGGTCAGTCTGAGGCTGTTAGTATTTCCGTACAGTTTTTGTTGTTGCCGGAATGGTACTGTTGATACTCGTATGTGCTTTCTCTGTTCCACATATGTTGGGCACCTTTGAAGCAAAGGTTCAGCAGTCAGTAGTTCCTATCTTCAGCTTGTTGAAAAGATGGTATAACACTATAATAATCATTTTAAAATTGTATATTTTAACAAAAGAGTTTGTAAAAGCTAGCAAACGATTATCTATCACTGAAATCGATATAAATGAGCGATCCACTGATCGGAGCGTTGGGTAAAGTGAAGCACGCAGAAGTTTGAGACTACCATATTTCTTACTCCTATCTCGCAGCTTCAACGCCTAGCCGAGCGAAGCATTCCAGATATATATTTACAATTCAGTGATGTAAAAGGGGGGGGGGGGAGGAGGAGAAAGAGAAGCGAGAAAGGGGGAGAGGAATTATGACGTGCAAAAAACATATACCTGCTAACGTTAGAACAGGAGAATCTAAATCCAAGGAAACCAAAGAATATAACCCATAAATGAAATCGTTATATTTATTCTACTCTTTTTGTTCAAGCTTGAAACCATACACGAAAAAGCCGGCAAAGTTTGTGACGCTAGGGTTAGGACCTGGTGAGGTAGAAAATTATGTTCTTATTAAAAAAAAAAAAAAAAATGCAGTCGCCAGTAAGCAAGAATTTCCTAGCGGTTTTTATAAATATGTAGGAATAGATACTTTTGACAATGGAAGTAAGAAAGAGAGTTCGTCGGTGTTATATAGAGTCAATTCTATCATATGCTAGTGAATCATGGAAATTAGGTAAACTGGCCTGAAAATCCCTGGAATTCACAGAGATGTGGTTTTACAGATGAATGTTACGAATTCCACGGACATCTTTCACGAGTAATGATGATGCCCTAAAAGAAGTCAGTGCAAACAGGAATTTTATTACCCATATTAGAAATAGTGCCCCGTGCAGATTCCGGTGGTTTCTATGGAAACAAAGATTGTGTTTACTGCATGCTCAGGCATGTCGTACAAGGCGACTAAAATGAAGCTATGCATGAGGCCAGTAACCTTATCAAGACAACAAACTGCTGCCACAGAAACCACTACTGCTATTGCATGTGACTGATGCAGCGCAGGCTTTATGCTCCATGAGGAGCACAACGGAAAATTATGATGATTACAAGCAAGCAAGCCACTGTTTGTTGGACATGTTATGAGAAGAGGACAGCTGGAAATTATATTGTAACATCAGGAAAAACTGACGGGGAAAGACGTAGAGGACAACAGTTAAAGAATACACTGGACAGTTTAACACTATGACGTGGACAGAAGTCAATAAAAGACCTGATAAACTACGTTAGAGATGGGAAGTTGTGGACTGATATGGTCACCTACGCCGCCTGGCATGGCAAGTTAAAAAGAAACAGACAAGAGAACCCTAAAGATATGATGAATGACAGGCCGGTGAAAGCTGTTCTGTCATTTAGGAAAAAAATGTATTATACAAGTTCGTATGTCTCCTGGGCTTTACAAGCTTGTGCGTAATTTTGCCTTCAAGGATAGTAAATTCCCATGGCACGACCTGATGAGTACACACATACCTTGGCTGTTAACGAGTTCCCTCGCTAGAAATTTTAAAAAGGAAAAATGTAATACAGCGCACATGTGCTCTTCCTTCCATCCATCCATCCATCCTTCCGTCCGTCCATCCATCCATCTATCTATCCATCCACCCATGTCTGTCTGCCTGCCTGCATGTCTATCGCTCGCTCTATCTCTCCCTTCTTCCTAGTTCATTTCATTTTTTCGTTCTTTCTTTCGATTTACACGTACTGTAAACATTCTTATGGACTGGCCAATTGTCGCATAGAGATTATGATCAATAAATTTTCTATATTCTCTTCTTTTTTTCTACCCGTGTCCTTTACTTTATTATCGCTCTTATATCTTTTTCCTGTATTTTAGCATTCGTTCGTTTGCGAAAAATATTTTCTTTCCCATTCTCACTTTACCGTTTTTCTTTCTCATTCTGATACGCATTCTATTAAGCAGATGTCAGTGCTGCAGGACGATAGAACGTGTGAATACTCGTCTAGGCAGACAGAGATAGCAGACATGCGTCTGTACTTTTCTCATGTCACGGGCGTTTCGTCAGGCTAGTTCCCGGTTAGGTGTGGAAACTGCCATCTAATGAGACATACCGTCTAGTATTTTCACCTGACACTAACGTTTCTCTCGGAGTGAAGTGTGATATGACACTCAGGCAGCGCTCTGCAATGAGACATATAGTCTGGGTTTTTCCATGACACTCACGCTCCACGGCCAGTTTTTGGCGTAAGGTGCGAAGACGCACGTTTTGGCAGTTATGAGCTAGCGTCTAGGGTACGTAGGTGTTAAGGAAAGGGGAGGCTATTGCGTGGTTTTGGAAATAGCGCTCATCTTTGTCCGTTTCATAGATATTAACCAGAGTTTGAAACTAGATTTTCATTCTTACTCCTAAATCTGCAGTAGACAGATCGCCAGGCTAGAAGAAATATCTTGTGTATTGAAAAGTCTTTAGTTTCTGGGCAATTTTGCCGAGTTCTAGACTACTATTATATTGAATGATTCTAGTTCGTGGTATTAATCTGTAGTTCTGTGCGGAGGTAAATATTATATATTAGATATCTAGTATTTTGTGAAGTGTTTAAAGTGTTAAAT
This sequence comes from Oreohelix idahoensis, assembly GCA_024509875.1. NCBI lineage: Eukaryota > Metazoa > Mollusca > Gastropoda > Stylommatophora > Oreohelicidae > Oreohelix > Oreohelix idahoensis. Next base: position 306,792 of record JAMPIV010001636.1, read on the forward strand.
CGCTTATTTCACTTGTTAGATTTTGTGCAGAGGGCTTAAAAAATATAGTCTGTATTATTTTCTAGTGACGTGTTTCAGTGGAAAGCAGAATAAAGTATAATTTCTAGCTTAAAACCAGGTAGCTATAAGGAATTAAATTTAACTGCTAAATAATCAGACGAGAATATATTTTAAAATTAACTTATAACTGAAATGCTACATCAGTGAGTATTGACGGGATACGTATGTATTCCTAATTCATGACGATTGATTTTATGTATATAACTTATTTAACGGGAAGTTTTAAATGATAAGTCAAGCTGTACGCTTGCAGTTTAAAAATGTAAGTTATAACGAGTACCTAGTATGTATAATTATTTTATATGTGTTTTTTCCTTTATTCAGTGAATACTGGGGTTAACCCAAACTTTGCCAGCGTTAAGTACTGATGAGTAATATCTGTGAAGAACTAAAACATTTTCCTTAAAAAGCCTTGGTGCATAATCTTTACAAGTACTCTAAAGGTTAACTGAAGTAACAGGCCTATCGCGCCATATTTAATTCTTCCTGAGAAACAACTCAAGTACATTTTTAGCCTGTGTGGCAAGTAACATATTAACGTCAGTAACATTCCGACGGAGTTTTGATTAGTGATGTGGTGACCAAATATAGTCCTATCCTGAAAGTAGACACCGATCTGACATTCCACATCTCTAGAAACCTAAGCTATTGACATTGTGCTCGTTGTTGATGTTCGTGCCTGGATAATTTTAATGTGTCACAAACAGACATCCGAAAATAAGAACACACAAGGAATCGTTCCCTGAAGCAGATAATTCAACCCGTCTGTTTGGAACTGGGGATTTCTTGGTCAAGACTGAAATTGACGAGTCTGTATGTTATATATATATATATATATATATATATATATATATATATATATATATATATATATATATATATATATATATATATATATATATATATATATATAATCTTATAAATATAGAAGAGGTGTTAAGAATAGACAGACCTAGGGAACTGCATAATATAGTCAAACAATATTTATCACGAACAAATGTTAATATTAGTGTCTGGGAATGTGAAGGTCTGATGCTGTTCTTACAATGCATATGACTTTTAACAGATGAAAGTCAATTAAATATCTGTTAAAGTCAGTTATATAACTGGAACCACCAGGCCTTTACACCCCTCCATTTTAATATAATTTTTGTTCAGAGTTTCTTCTTGATTTTTTTTTTTTTTTTTTGGTTTATTTATTTAACGTATTAGCATAATTGTGATTGTCCCTGTTTACAATGATTTGACAAATGTAATGCCACTTTCTCATCGGCAGATGTTCATATTATTTGGAATTGAAAACAATATATATCCTAATTATAACCCATCAGAGGTTGAACGGGATATTTTTCTTCATTAATTTAAAAAAAAAAAAAAATCTTACTCGACGCTTATTCCCGCTACTAACCCAGGTATTGTCGACAAAAAATGGCGTCCACTTCGTTCAGCCTCGTTTTCGATTCTGACTCAGTTGACGTCACTCTATATATAAATACAGGGCACTAGTCTGAGTGGTTCTTATGGTTGTATTTTTGGCACCCATTTTGCTGTCTTAACTGTCTTTATGCAAGTTTGTTGCTAACAATATTTTCCCCTTAGAATAGATACTGCTATCAAAGTCAGTTCATACCTTCAAAAAAAGGAAAATATTAGACCCAAATCATATGTATCTGTGACTCTTTGGGCTATCATCTTTCTCCTAACGGGACTGTGGGCTAAACATCGAGGGAAGATCATAACTGTGGGTCTATCATTTCTTGTAGCAATTCCTTGATTTTTTATGACTATTTGTATATGCTTGATGTAATATTTTATGTTGTGATAGAAGTTTATTACGATAATTAAAATTTCTCGAGAACTTAATCAGCGCGTTGGTCAGCTCGTTCCAAATTATCTGTATAATCATTGTTATAGTTTCCCACGTCTGTACGTCTGTCGTCTTGTATGTGCGTGCACGTGAGTGGATAGAAATATATATATGTAATATATATATATATATATCTATATATATATATATATATATATATATATATATATATATATATATATATATATATATATATATATATATATATGTTTAGACTGTCTGACTCCTCTAAATCTGTCGTAGAAGATAAGTGAAAGAGAGAAGATTTCTCGATTTCAGAGACAGACTCTATCACAGTCTACCATCTCACTCGTTGAAATCTATTTCTATTACTATCTCGCACTGTGACTATCACTTATTCTAATCTATTCAGAAGGGACCAACCCAAGTCTTAATTCTCCTATCAAAAATCTACGACACCAATGTAACAGGTTTTACGGTATTTCGTTTCTTTACCCCGTCAAAGTTTCCAAACCGGGTGGGTATGCAAGTTAGAAAAAGAAGAAAAAAGGGGGGTGGTTGAGTTGAAGAGAAGAAAGAACATACGAAGAATCACTATAAAAAAAAAGTTAAACAAAAATAAAGTACAGAAACGGGGACGAGAAGGCGCCTAACAGGTCCCGTCTGAGCCATCACAAAGCATAGGACGGGAATGTTTATTTTCTTAATGCCCTTTCAACGTACACCGTTTATGTCTGTTTCTGCCGCATTTGCTCAAACGTAATCGACTCATCTTTCTTGCCTGACGTGTTTCTTGTCTTGCGCATGGCCGTGTACGAGCACACGAAGCTCACTGATTGTGATGTCTTCAAGCCCACCAGGCTTTTTATGTAGTTTGACTTTTTCCCACCACAATCTACGCACAACGAAAACATAAAAAAAAAAACACACATTTCCCCACGAACATACCATGCCAATGGATTCTCGAATATCCTTTAACCATATATGAAAATCTTTCACTTCCACACAACTACAAATTTTAATACGCCTCTTCTTCTTCTTCGTGTATCATGCCAGATGGACTAGGTGATCATGTCTTTCCACAGCCTCCTGTCCCTATTACTGTTAATCATTGCTGCTGTTGACCTCTTTTCATGCTACGATGATCTTCCGTTGTCGTCATCTATGTTAGGGATTCTCAAACGTTTTCTGCTCATGCCCCCATCCTCACTGAGCCTCATTTACACCTGTGGGCGCCCCCCCCCCCCCCCCATAGTGGCTGTAGACTGAAAAAAGGTACTTTACCATCTTACTGTGTCCACCTAGAAATATGGCATGGCCCGGGGATGGGGGGTCATATGACCCACGTTGAGAACAACTGCTCTATGTCATGACTATTCAATCTTTCCTGGATGTCCTTTAGTTTTACATAAAGCCAATCTTAACAAATGCAAGGGAATCATGGACAACTAGCAGACACGCACGAAAATAATGTGGAGGCCACAGAGATGTTTTACAGGAGAATGTTAATATTACCATGTGACGATTGCGCTGTTTGGATGGGTCTCGGTTCGATTCCCGGTAAGCCTGTCAATACTATTTATTTTCTGTTGTCTGGTGTCCTCCTTTATGTCTAACGAGTGCCTGTTATTTACCTGCATTTATTTACTAGTTTATTTATAAGATTACAATGGACAAACAGAAAGAGGTTTGAGGATGTCCTAAACCAGTGGTTCTCATGCCATATTTGTAAGAGGGCCATAGTAAGATGGTAAAGTACCTTTTATCCAGCAGCTAACAGCCACTATGAGGAGGGGGACACAGAGGTAAATGAGGCTCAGGAGGTGGGGACATGAGCAAAAAAAGTTTAAGAACCCCTGTCCTAAACGAAACCTGTTTGCAAAGACAGCATACTATTTATACTTCTTCTTCTTCTTCTTCGATCCTTAACCACCGACCGTCAAAGCAGTCAGCGGCCATCACACCTGGTGGCGTCTTGTAGGGCAACAACAAATTGATTCCACTTTGCTCGGTCGGTGGCCATCCTTCGTACAATGCCCCAACTCTGGTTCATTCTTTGCATCTCAGCCTCCACAGTCCTCCGCCAAGTTGTTTTTGGTCGGCCTCTCTTTCGTTTTCCTTCAGGGGTCCATAGCATAGCTGTTCTTGTGATGGCATCGGGATCTCTTCTGAGGACATGGCCAACCCAGCTCCAGCGTCTGCCAGCTATGATGGTGTGCATGTCCTCTTGCTTGCTCCGAGTAAGCAGATCTTGGTTGGTGATGGTATTCGGCCAAAAGATTCGGATAATTTTTCTTAGGCATGTTGTGTGAAAAGAGAACAATTTCGACATTTCCTTCTCTGTTACTCTCCAGCATTCCGCACCATAGAGAAGCACAGAAAGCACACAGCTCTGATATAATCTTAATTTTGTGCGTGTGCTGTACTGAGAGGACTTCCAGATGTTGTTTAGACTGAAAAAGGCTGTTCTTGCTTTGTTCATTCTGTTGTTGATGTCTTTGCTTGCTCCGCCGTCTGGTGTTACTATGCATCCTAAGTATGTGAAGGTGTCTGTCTGTTCCAGTAGCTGATTCCTTACTGATATGGGCTCGGGGTTGCTCACATTAAGCGTCATGACCTCTGCCTTCTTTAGATTGATGTTCAAGCCCACCTGCTGGCTATACATATTAAGTCTATCCGTTTTTTCCTGAATGTGTTGATGTGAATGTGCTAGTAGTGCAATGCCATCTACATATTCCAGATCTTCCAATGTAGAAAATGTAGTCCATCTTATTCCTCTTGGACTGCCCTCTGTTGTATGGCGCATCACCCAGTCTATGACTGTTAAAATTAGAGTGGTTGATAAGGGGCATCCCTGTCGTTCTCCTGTCTTCACCTCAAAGGTTAGGTTGCTCTGCCCAACGCTACACGTAAAGTTGGCTTATAGGCTTTTTATGATTGACACTATTGTGAGAACACAATGTTATGAGAAGAGAAATGCTAGAATAAACTGAGACAACATGAAAGACTGTGGTGGATTTGATGTTATGAAATGTTGTTGTTATGAACTCTTAGTGTACTGAATGAGGTCAGCTGTGAAGGTCCCTGAATATAATAAATATTATGTTAAGTTACAGGGTACCTTTCTGCTACCACCTTTATGATCTCACTCAGACTTATTCTTTGACTAGAATGTATGATGATGATGACTACGTTTGGTGTCTAGGGTTATGAATAAGTAGTGTAATGTTGCATTAACCAACTAAACATATAAACAGGTATTTTATTATCCAACACAACACAACAGTACTACAACAATCACATACACACTACACTTTAAAAGACTATCTTAAGTAAGTCAGTGGTTGAATTTTGTGTAACGTTAATAATTTTTTTTCAATTTATTATCCTGACTCTATTTTGTTTGAATCAGGATTGACAATCAAAAGTGAAATCAATGGAATTATTTACAATATTCAATTTATACAATGGATCTTCTGTCCATAATACACGTATTAATATAATCAAAGTGTGTAGGTGTAGTTTTCTACATAGGATATTACTGGTATATGTAAAATGGTAGGTTGTTGATTATCATCACTCCCTATCGTTCATTTTATTTTCATGTATCTGTGATAAACGAGCGCAAAGGCCTTTTTGCTCCATCTTTTCCTACATTTTTCATATTGTATTTTCTCCGACATTTGCTCTTTCATCCCATATTTGCGACCCACATTTGCTATTTCATCGTTGTGATTACTCGCGACCGGTATCTAGAGAACCACATTTGTTCTTTCATCGGGGGAACTAAAAGTCCTTTGATTGAGTCCCCATGCCTGACATTATCGTTTGAAGCCCACATTGCATCGTGATAAATCTGGTGAAAACACATCTGGTCATCCTAATCAAACATCTGGGCATGCGGTAATTTCTGTGACACCACATTGGACGCCCAGATTGGCCAGGGGAAAACGTCTCATGCTGTAATGGTGTTATCTTTGGTCGGCCGCGGTTCAGACAAGCGTTGGTTTACCACATTGGACGCCCACCTTGGCCAGGTGAACAATAAACAATCAGAGGTCAAACTACACCCACGTTTGGACTGACAGGGGACAAGAGCGATCCTGTGAATGAGTGACCAATGGGGCCATTAAGGATTGGTTGGTATGGGCGGAGCTGTACAAGAAACCCATATTGGACTGGCAGAAATATAAACTACTGCGTAGCTTGCAAGAGGAAGGAGTCCAGTTTTTTACATTGTGAGGAAGAGATTAATCCCAAAAACGCCTAGCCTAATACACGTGTTTATTCAGAGTGGATATAATTCAGTTCTGTGATGAATTGTGTTCTTAAAGGATTTTGCGAAGGGAAAAGAAGGTTAGTAGATCTTATACTTATTAATACATTTTCTTATTTTTGTTTATTTTAACCTCACAGCTAAAATGTGCGAAAGATAAAGTTTCAAATAATTCTTGGTGCTCACAAGTTCAATACATCGTTATCACAAGTTCAATACAGAGTCACCATAAATTCAAATAACTCGAAAGATCATTATTATCTGAAGTCAAGCAAAAGAGCTCAAAAGAGGAATCGCATATTTATAGCAAGGGCAACACCCTCTTAAGCGCATTCTATGAAGCAGACTATATATATATTTTATGAATCACGACTACATATGCAAGGTTATGAGTCTACATATCACTAACATTTCGTGAAAATATCCAGTCTGGCCAGCACCCTCGGGAGATTAGACAACAGACCTTTTGTTCATATGACAGCTATTAACTGTTGATCAACACTACAGAGATATACTCAAACAGTGAAGGAATATACATAGATATCTCGTCAGCGTTCTCCGTACGACAACAGTATTCATCAGAACGTCCTCGGCTTAGAGATACCCCACTCGACATAACGTATAACAACTTGGGACAGTGTATGCATACATGTGAATCGTCATATCAATGCGAAGCATTTAGAGACACATGGACTGTGTAGATTACTCACCAATTTGGTAACACGTATCATATCACATCATCATTTCACTTTACACCAGTTCATTCTTAATTAACTATTACTTAATTAACTGTAATGTTATTATCTCATCTGTGTGTTTTTAATGAATCGTCTTTCGCCATCATCACGTTCTAACCATTACTAACCCTATATGTGTGGATATTTCATTAATAAACCCAGCGATCGTTTGATCATTATCTAGTTTGTTAATGTATCACTCGTGCTGTCGGTGTTACATATTCACCTATAGGAACATTTCTCTACTCAGATGAGGTTGGGGGCTTTTTCTTTACGGGATCTAAGGGCAGAAGCTAAGGTCGTGGGGAAACAGAACTCTTTCCATAATTAATTAGAAAACACTGTCTAGTGGAAAGCATTCGCATTCCTGTCTTCTTGTCCCTATCTCGAATAGGTCTTTATTCTTTCATAACAAGCCAATTTCTAGAGACCTTATATCTAATATCTCATAGACTATTCCTGGGAAAAAAACTACTGTTGTAGTTGCCCCAGTACTCACCACACGACAGTATCACAGGTGGAATTCTTTTATTTGATAATGTCAGTTTTATTTCTAATAACTGAGGTTCATAGAGGTTGAGACTCTCGAGGCCGAACGGGCACTTAACTTCGAAGGAGAACCCTGGTAAGTCTTGTCCTAGGCTCGATGGACCATCTGTTTCACTTCATAAAAGACAATGGCCTCCAGTACGTGCCCGAATTATGCAACAAAGTCAGGAATCAATCAATTCCCACGAGCCTGGTTTTATGTGACTGTCAGGGCCACAAAACCCCTGAAATAAGGTTATGCATCCTTCTTTATAATAAGTATACAATAATATTCCACAGTTAATTATAGGTACAGTACAAACAAACGCATAGGGTCAGCTCTTAATGACAACCTATTGTACCATTATATTTTGAAGTGACAATGTATACCAGTATTCCTCTCCCCTAATGGTTACAACGCCTCTGCAATTCCCACAGTAATCTTTTTCCATACAACAGAATAGGTGTTATGCTCCTTGATGACAATCATATATAATTTTGTAGTTCTACACCTCTCTGATAGGCTATCATATGATGAATCAATCTCTAGGCTTTGCCTAAGTCTGCCATCGACTCACTTACTTACAGTCATATGTTAGTATCTCACATTCAAACTTTATTTTAAATAAAATGGTTAATAAATTCAATCTTACCACAATTTCAATGAATATTACACACAAACAACGATGACTGGCAGATCTGGCCCAAGTTTATCACTGCCCTGTCCAGAAGTTTATAATATTGGTATTTAGAATTACACTTCTGCTCTCATCGTCTCGTGGCAAGATTTTTTAAAGAAATGGCGACTTGACCTTGCAAAAGTGTTACATTTAATCTCAAGGACGAATTTTTCGAAAAGACAGTATCTTTCATTCGGCTATTAGGTTTATCAAAATCGACATGCGGGCTGGCGTAGGCGAATAAGCCGCTGGACTCAATTTTTATTTTCTATCTTATTTTTGACTTTATGCACTAGAATATTATCTCATTTAGCTATTGTATTGAGAATATCGTCACAAAGACTGAAAAAAGAGAAAGACAAAGAGAGAATATTCTGGACAGTTAAAGATCGCAGCATGGAAAGAAGTCAACGGCAAACCTAAAAAAGAGAACCGTGGATAGGAAGTTGTAAAGAGACACTATCAATTACACATCCGCTGGTACGGCGCTCCGAGAAAGAAAAAAAAACAGACTTTAATCTGGAACATTCACAAAGTGTCAGCATTTAGAAAATGGATTGGCTGTATAGGTATTGCAATGGCAACGTATTATTGCTTATAGGTTGTCCGCGTGGGGCTGACTACTTGACTAAGTTATTGTATATTTTTTTTTAAACCAGGGTTTGTTGAGAACTGTTTATTTGGCCCCAATAAATGCTGAAGTACTTGGTATTTATTAAAGAATGAATATTCTCAACTTTTTCGGGTTCTCATTTTTGTTGTCTTGATATTCTTATTCTTAACGATTGTGTAATTGATAAAGTTTCTTTGTTAATAAACCAAGTGTCACTTAGGAATGTCAATGCGTAACCATTTTTATTTTTTAATGATAATCTTTGAATTGCAGTAAGGTCAAACGTTTTTCAACAACTTTGAAACATCTGTGTAACGTAATTCAAGTAATCCATGTAATATTAAAGAATCAACCACAACTCCAGCGAAGACGACTGATTATAATTTATTACATACACAGTTTTGACAATAGTCAACATGAGCTTCATTCTGTTACACAATTATAACGACTCAAGTCAATCTTGATTTGATTCAACAGCATGCATAATTAGGAGGGGATCCCGTTACACGCACATTGAGGCCATATGTAAACAGACTCTATCTGTATTGTTAACCTTTTCATTTAAATATAAAGTAACTATGAAAGCTATTCTATTTAAATGTAAAGAAAGTTTTATCCCGAGGGATTAAATTTAATTCTCATCGAGGGTAAAGTCTGAGTAATTGGGATGATGGTATGGGAAGATAGGAACCCATAACTATGGGGTGGAAAACGCCATACTCAGAAAAGCGTTTCGTTCTATTCTTTACTATAGTTACTGGTGGTATCAGCAGAACGTATTATCTCTGGAACAAGAAGAGAACGGTGGCCTAAGCTTTAAGACGAAGGATCCACGTGGTAGACTCTCCTTGACGTTTCTGGGAAACGAGCTACCCCCGACAACCTTGATCAGAGACGAGCGTGAGCAGAGTGAAAAGAACCAACCCATAAGAAGGAGCAGAACCGTCATTGGCAGCTAAGTTCAAATATATGCTGCCACTTGAACTTCTTGTATCATCTCACATCCCCTGAAGACTGTGATGATAACTTTCTCGAACCATAACTATTTAAATTATTTTCCAACTGTTAAAACCTAAAAATTAGTTAAATTTTGTTATTTGTAATGTTACAAATTTAACTTCGATTTAATCATTTTAAAGTTACTGCATGTTTGTCTCAGTCAAATTACTACACACACTCTAAACAGAGCTATACTAAAATAATAGAATTCCACTGAGTAAACCAGGGGTGGGGGCTTAAACGAGCTGAAAGTAATAAGTGCTTAAATCCTTTACAAAAGTGTCGGCAGAATTACAGAGTTAACATACTCAACCAAAGCAATATTGCTCTCGCTTATTCTGAATATCTTGTGAAGACTCCCTTTGTAATAGAAGTGTCATCACCCTTCTATCTACATCTCTGCCAAGAGTAATCTTGTGCGAAGGTAGATACCTTTGAAGCCCATATTAGATACTCTTGAGTTTTGGCCAGTAGTGGACCACTACTGCAAAGCAGGGGAGGCAATATCGTCACAAAGAGGAAGGTGAATATTTTTTAATTATCCTGAACAAAAACAACAAAAAACATGGTTTTTACACTCAGTCCAAAACATATCGTACGAGAATCGAAACTGAAGATACTTCCATCACACATATGGGAAGAACATGCTGGTTTGTGATCAAACCTTTGTCATCTCTTTCTACAGACCCATGGCACAGCCCGTGAAAACTGTTTCAAGCACATATTCTCCCAAATTATTTCATGTCATAGCTTAACTATGAATAATATAAATAGTCTGCATTTAAATTCAAGCTTTATTTGCAACATAATATACAGCTAGAGTGGGCAATACTTTCGCCAACCGACTATTATGGTGAATCGGCAATAAAAGGAGTGGCAAACTGGATTACTAAGTCCTGGAAAGATAAGATACTAAACTAAAATTTCACGGGAGGAAAAAACTTGTTGATGAAGTCCATTATACATACCTCGAATACTGGACTTGAATGTCATTACACCGAAAGCAAATTGCTGGGCTACACAGAGGCAAAAGTTGCTGACAAAGCTCACAAAACACTCAGCATTCTGCAGTGGCTTAAAAGTTGCCCCTTATATGTGGTACAGAGAAAGTGCATATGGCCGACGCCAGCTCCTTTCGTGGAAAAGCTTTACGGGGATTCAAATAGCCTCAAACTGACTACTGCTTTCTTTGAGAACATTCAAGTAGACGTCTGAGAGTGTACGAAGAAGAAGAAGAAGAAGAAGGACTTGAATTTGAACTGAGATGTGGGCCGAGTTCAGATATTCAGCCAAATTTTGACCGTTTGACTGCAAGGTTCACAATGATGATTGTTTTTCCCTGTGGTTTTACCTTTGATTTCTTTTTAAATTACTGGGTTTCCATAAATTGTGTTTGACTCTATGAGAAAGAATAATGCTTTAATAAAAACATTTAAATGAAATTCCATATCCCTACTTATAATCTAAGCAATTATGAACCTTTTTGTTATTTGACGTGGCGAATGAGTAGTCATGACATTCACCACACACCAGTGGCTTGATTCAAAATCATACTGCCCACCCCCGGTATCCATCACCCCGTCTCAGCTCTCCAAGGAGCAAAGGCCTTAAACAAACCTATGCCAAGTCTTTATGTCCTATGCCATCCGCTCAAGGTCTATTTATGTGTTCTTCATGCCTTTAATGTCTATCTCCAGTTCTCTTCTCCGTGTGTTCAATGGTTTCCCCTAACCTCTCTTACCTTGGAGGTTCCAGAACAAGGGTAAACAACGTGCATTGAAAGATTTTTTTCTGAGTTCCAAATTTCCGCGTCTATTTCGTCTGCTGTACTGTATCCTCTCTGTCCAGTTATCGAAAATGCCAAGATAAAACAAAACAAATCCATTCTCCGACTCCCTTAGGGCAATGTTTATTTTTTCCGGCATAGGTTACGCCTTGAAATTGCCCGTTGATGATAAAAGATGCCGCACATTTATCCTAGCAATAATATGTTTTGTTAGCAAGCACAGAAGCAGTTAGCTATATAGTCTGTGTTCTCTTTAGCTGCCTGAATGTTTTCTCTCCCGGCATAGATCTGAACTTCACAGAGTTATTTAAACCGACTGCTTCTAAAAAAATATTTGTTTGTTATGAGGAACTAGCTATGAACTCCGTCACTCAGTCTTGTCCCGTGTTCTCTGCTACTGCTCTGAAAAACACATTAACATACTAGATAGGTTTCGGTTACTTCGCCCGCTTGTGAATGATGTTCCGTTATTTTCAGTGGGAGACAATGCAGTACAAATTATTTCCCATGGTTTTTTTTTTTTTTAAACTTCAAGCGACGTTTAAGTAGAGAAAGTTTTATGTAACTATTACACGTGTTTGCAAATAGGAATGTCACGTATTCCGAATTCGAAAGATTTTAACAAATCCGTAATCTAATGGATACAGTAAAAAAAAAAAAAAAAAAAATAAGAACTATTAATGCATATTTTCAGAAAAATAGACATTTAGGGCAAATTTATTAATAATAACCGTGTGAGGTCAAGCAAATGTAGGTCTCTGACTCTATAGATGATGATGATGAATTATGTGCAGAGAACCTAACGCTACCTCCCTAGGTCTCACACGGTCAATCTTCTGGCTCTAGTGTATGGTGTACCTAGTGTCTAGGGGAGAAATGAATGATGGTACACAACAATCAAACACTTTACGTTTCTATTAAAGAAGTTAATAACTAGCAGTTAAGTTTTTCTTTGAACAAATATTTACAATTTATTTTGCCTGTCCATTCATAGCTTGTGGACAGGTCTTTGAAAATAAGGACAAGATAGTTTACAGAATAGAACAATTAAAAATGTTGGGACAATCTGCCCAATAACTAAAAGTTATTATGTAGTTATAAATGTCCTTCCTGTATGAAATATTAAATTAGTTCACTTTAGTTTTCTAATTTATAAATGTCCTTCCTGGATGAAATATTACAGAGTTCACTTAGTTATCTACCGGGAGAGTCACTGTATATGAGGGCTGTAGTTCATCCTACCCCCATAAAATTCCTGTGTAATATTTTGAACCACAAGAAAATGTCAGAGATGCCCCAGATGTTTTACTCTTCACCTGGGAGTCCTTGTTGTAAGATAATTCAATGGGTAGTTGCAGAAATTTCAAGTTCAACACTCGCCAAAGCTCCTACTGGATATTCAACAGCATATAAGTCTGGTTGGAGACTGGTTGGCGTTTATAAGCACTCAGCAGGTTTCCTGTCACCAGCCGGCAACAGGAACATAGACCCTCTGCAACAAAAGGACACCCTGGCCTTTTATCTCTGATCATTTATCTAACACTTAATTCCCTACGTGGGTATGGGGTCAGCCTCGCGTGCCTTACAAAAGCACTCGCCCCGAATTGTACAGGACTCCCACCTGGTTGTGACCACACCTCAAGTCCTTATAGTAGATACGCCACTGTACGTTCACATACTTTTCCTCCATACAATAATGTGGAGTAACCACATTTCCTGTGATATGATCTTCTCTTCTTTTCTTTTTACTTATATTTGTTTCAGGCATGTTAAACAGTGTTCATTGAACACAGAGGCTTGCTAAACTATTTTAATACAATAATATGTCAACATAATCCTAACAACATACATCAGTCAGATACCGTTTAATGTGTGGACTCAACAATGTCTGCTTCCGTCATGTCCTTCACTTTTTCCCCAATAGCAGTATCTAACTTTTGTAGTTGGACCAAACATATTAAATTTCATAAAATATCCTTACCACAATCAAGAAATATATAAACAAATGACGCTGATTTGGTGAAGAAATGGCCTCAGCTTCCTCCGATCTGCACAGACTGTGACTTTATTCTTTATTTAAGTTTAAAATTAACACAGCTGTTTTTCAGCGTATCTGTATACAAATTTTAGTTCAACTGGCAATGAATAATCAAAGCCTTTTGCTAATATCTACCAGCACTAGCCAATCGTAACGTTCTACTACTTGAATTCAAAAGCAGTTTGAATGAAAAACCAAAACAATTTTGAATAACTGGTGGTCGATTGGCCCGTCTGCTCTAGTCATGCCCAATACAAAAGATATTACGTTTAGGATTACATTTCTCCTACCGCTCCCCTTTCCCATTCATACTCTGTTCACCCCAAGCGAATTTGAATGTACCTCCCTGCCTCTCCCAAGCTCGCGTCCCCCTAACGTTACCAAAAAACATAAGCAGGAACGCCAGTGTGTCTGGTCGAGTGTCTTTAGATATTAGTATTTCTTCAATAACTTCTCTAATACTGGGACTATCATATATTTTAAAGTACATTCTTACTCAGCTAACTTTACGTCATACTATCATATAATTCTTATGGGGAACTACATAATGGTTTAAAATTTCCAATTTTTGTCATCGTCCATCGTCAACTAAAATTTTACACAAGTCCGCCATCTTTCCTCTCCTTCATCTTGCGAGCATGTATTTTTTTTCAAATAACTACTTGTTTTAGTTACGTCAGAAATGCTACCACTAGGAGGAAATAAAATTGTCTGCGTGGTTATGCCTTGGCTGGCTTTTCCGCAGTGTGAATATATGCGTTGCAGACTGTGTCAGCGAAGCGGGTGTAGACGGGGCGGGTTAGGACTTTGCGTTACTCATTAGCATTGTATCGTGTAATATTACCAAAAAATGTAAGGATTACTACGGATTTTGCTACAAAGTTGACAGAAAGTGTTACTTCAGATAGCTATATTGCGGTATGCTTCCGCCAATAGTTACACCAATACCTCACTCTTTCGACAGGTTAGGGACCTGAGCTATGACGAAAGTCGAAAATCGACGAAAGTCGAAGCATAGCCTTTATTTAGCTTACAATTGCATTAGGGCCGCCAAAAAACGTAAATAACTAACTATATAACACTTGCGAATGCGTGCAACACCTAGATAAACATTAATAAACATAAGAGTAAAGAAAATACAGTAAAAAATAAAAAATACGTAAATAGCATCTTACCTTAAAATCAGTCTTAAACAAGTAGACGATGAATATATACAGTATGTACAGTTTTGAATGCTGGTAATTTAGGGGGATTCTAGACTTAGAAAACCAGATGGAGAAAATTGAGGAGGTTCATCTTCAGAACTGGAGGATTTCAATCTAATTCTTTTAGAAGAAGGGCACTTTGAAGGAGATCTAACTGGGGCTGGGGCTGATGTTGATGGCTCGGAATCTGAAGGGTTAGAAGGAGGGGTGACTGAAGTTGGTTGTGGCGGTTGCGTCTTGAAAAAGGAGAGCAAAGACGTTTACCTCATTGATGTCTTCTTCCTTTCCCTAAGAAGTTCTCTGTAACAGGCTATTTGGTGTTCTAGCCCACTATTTACTTTTGAACTTCTGTCGAAATTTATTCTACGTTGAAGATCTGCTGCTTTGTGTAGCCAACTTCTTCCATAATTTTTTCAAGCTTCACTTGAAAAGCTCCTGCAGCTGCGGTATCTGCACCGCTAGCTGATTCTCCCTTCACTGCTATATTATGCAAATTTGACCTTTTCTTAAATTTCTCAAACCAGCCCCTGCTAGCTCCAAATGTCTCTTCAGCTGATGTCTCTCCTTGTTCAGCCTTCATTGCATTAAATAAAGTGTGTGCTTTAGCCTGGATAAGATCTTGGCTTAGAGGAATGTTGTGGCTGACTTGGTCTTCAATCCACACATTTAACACTTTCTCTATCTCACCAATTAAATTGTGCCTCTTTCTAATAAGTTTGGTATGCACTGGCGTAGCGTTTTTAATTTCCTCTAACACTTTAGCTCTGTTCTTTACAATTGTGCTAACTGTAGTGCTTGGTACATCTAGCCTGCGGCCTATTTCAGCATTTAAGATGCCTTGTTCATTAAGCTTGATTAGCTTAAGCTTTTCTTGCAAATTGAGAACCTTATGGGTTCTTTTAACTTTGTCACTACACTTAGGACCCATTATGAATATATTAAAGCACAAAAATAAGTAGTACTGTATAAGGCCTAATCACACACAAAAGTACAGTATGAAAACTGTACACGTGTCTTATAATCACGATAAGAACACTGTCATTAGACTGTTATCACTAAAATAACTATGAACTATTTACAGTATAATCACAAAAATAATATAGTATGAATAGTTTTGTTATTTTAATCACAAAAATAAGTAGTATTAATATGTTTAATGACAAATATAAGAGATTCAATGCGGACAACTTTAAAAAAAACAGTGCACACCGAACGATTTCTGTTCAAAGACTGAACGACGAAAGAACCAAGATGACGCGCAGTTGTGACCAAATGCGACGAAAGAGCGAAGCGAGCGACGAAATTTGGAAACGTGCTTAGAATTGAAAACCGACGAAAGAGCGAAGCGACGAAAGTCGAAGCGACGAAAGTCGAGGTATCGGTGTAATTGTAAGGCTAGACTACAAAGTGTATACAGCAGATTTGGCAAAAGTTAAATATAGTAGTGTTTGTCGAAAACGAAACTAAAGCGTGTCAGACTTTTTCCGTGAAATCGTTCTATAGGCTTAGCACTGTGCAAAAAGCAGCGCTGCTGGCTTCGAAGATGCCAACCGTCAGACACATGCGGGCTAATATATTTATTATCGTTTTATGCCCAAATCTTACTGAATTGAGCGTTTATTCTCGCATATTTTGCTACAAGGTTGTCCACGTCTCGTTGCCATATAAAAGTGTACTGTTGACGCAGGCGTTATATAGCGCAGCTGTAATCTTCATTGTGAGTTTGGAGTGTCCCCAAACACGCGATGTGAGGCGGGCAAAGGTAGATGCAGCTTTGGCAAAGCGGCTGTCAATTTATGTGTCCAGAGAGAGTTTATCATTGATGGTAGACCCCAGGTATGTGAAGTGGTGCACCACTGCCAACTCATAGTTATCGATAGTGATAACTGCTGCAGCACCCACATCCTGACTTAGCACATTTGTTTTCTTTAGACTTATTGTGAGGCCAAAGTCCTTGCATGCTTTGGTGAAGCGATTCATCAAGCTCTGAAGCTCCTGTTGGTTTTGAGTGACAACTGCAGCGTCATCAGCGAATAACAAGTCTCTTATAGTGACCCTTCTGATTTTTGTTTTTGCCGTCAGCCTTGCGAGATTGAACAGACGGCCGTCTAACCTAGTGTGAAGGCATATTCCTTCAGTTGCTTCTCTGAATGCATGTTTCAAGAGTAAGGCAAAGAAGATCCCCAAGAGGGTTGGAGCCAGAACGCAGCCTTGTTTAACGCCACTGCGTATGTCAAAGGGCTGTGATGTGCTTACAGCATATCTGACTCATGTCTTCATGGAATGACTTGATCGTTTCCAGCAATTTAGCAGGGCAGCCTATTTTCAGGAGGATTTTGAAGAGCCCATCCCTACTAATTAGATCAAATGCCTTTGTGAGGTCTATAAAGGCGATATATAAAGGCCTTTTCTGCTCTCTTGATTTGTTCTGAAGCTGGCGGAGAGAAAAGATCATGTCTGTTGTTGATCTACCAGCTCGGAATCCACACTGTGACTCTGGATATATGCGCTCAGCTAACTTGTGTAGCCGCATTAAGATGACTCTAGCAAAAACCTTACCAACAATACTAAGAAGAGAGATGCCTCTGTAGTTATTGCAATCACTTCTGTCTCCTTTATTTTTATACAGTGTTACAATCTTGGCATCTCGCATGTCTTGAGGAATAGTTGTCTCTTACCGGCACCGGCACAGCATCCAATGCAGGGGATGTAATAGCGTGCTCTTACAGCATTTGATTAAATCAGGAGGAATCCCATCACTGCCTGGTGCTTTGCCAGAAGCCAAGCTATCAATGGCCTTGCTGAGTTCTTCCAATGTTGGTTCAGCATCCAGCTCCTCCATAGTTGGCAGAAATTTGACAGCATCAAGAGCTGCAGGCATGAAGGTATTTTCTCTAGCGTAAAGCTCAGAGTAGTGCTCGACCCACCTCTCCATCTGCTCACCCTTATCCGTTAGCTTCTCTCCTCTGATGGTTTTTAGTGGTGCCGTCTTACTTGTTTGGGGACCAACGGCTTTCTTTATACCGTCATACATTTGTCTAGTGTTGCCTGTTTACGCTGTGGTCTGGATGCTCTAACTGAGCTGGAGCCAGTAGTCATTTGCACAACGTCGAGCAGTTTGTTGAACTTTGCTTATCGTAGCCTTCAGGATCTGTAAGGTTCTAGAACTCGGTGAACGTTTGTACTCAATCGCAGCACTGCGCTTAGCTTCAATGACAGGTGTCATCGCATCCGATGAAGCATCAAACCAGTCATTTGACTTCGCTGTTTTCTTACCAAAGGTGGCAAGTGCAGTACTTTGAATGGTGTTCCGCAGGTGCTCCCAGTTCTCTGTAATAGTATCACCGTGATGTGGGCGACTGAGCACTTTCTTGATGGTCGCAGTAAATTGAGCGACTATGACAGGGTCTGACATCTTGTTGGTATCGATGCGTGGTTTCCCTTCATGTCTGACACGATGGAGTTTTCATAGTTGGGCGCTGATTTTGCAGCAAACCAATGAGTGATCTGTATCACAGTCTGCACTATGAATCGAGCGCGTGGAGAGCACAGACCTGAGAAGTAGCCTTCTGACGAGAATCAGATACAGTTGGTGCCAGTGTTTGGATCGTGGGTGTCTCCTTGACACCTTATGCTGGGGTTTTGTCTGAAAGCAGGTGTTGGTCGCGCAGAGGTCATGATGGACACACAACTCCAAGAGCCGTTGTCCATTTTCATTCTTCTTGCCAATACCATACCTCCCCAGATATGAAGGCCATGAAACATTATCGGCACCTACTCTATCGTTAAAGTCACAAAGGAGTGTGCTTTTGATGACTGCTGCTAGATTCTCGTAGAACTCGTCTTTAGCTTCTGAGGCAGAGTACAGAGTAGGAACATACACACTGACAAGGGTGATGGGACCTGCGCTAGTTTGCAGGCGGAGCGTTAACTGGCGTTCTGATCCATTCTCACTTAGTTCAACCATTTTAGTTAGCGATTTTTTTTTACCGCAAAACCTACTCCGTGTTCTCTAGTGTTATTAAGGTCTTTCTCTTGCCAATAAAATTTGTAGTCCTTCTCGCTCACCATTCCTGAGCCTGCCAGGCACGTTTCCTGAAGTGCCGCTATATCTACCTGAAGTCGTTTAAGTTCGTCATTGATCACGACTGTCTTCCTGACATCGTTTATGTTCTGTAGGTTTTCGGATAGTCTAGTCAACATAGTCCGGTCGTTCCAGCATCCCAGTCTGATAGTTTGTTTATTTCTATTACTTGCTGTTTTGTGATAATTGCTTGGTGCAAAATTTTCTGTCCACAGTTTGGGTTTGACCCTAATCCCCATGCACCCAATGGGGAAAGCAGACAGTGGCGGGACAACACCTTATTGACTGGGGGCTGCCCAGCTTGAAGCGGGCGATAGCTGTCCAGTGAGATCTTAGAACCTCTCCCACTGCCGGAAGCAGCCTCGGACGCCATGCCCTACGCAAATTGGGCAAAATGCTTATAACCGTAACGGCTACTTCCCGTGTTTTGCCGACACCTATAGGGTGAAGCTGGAGTGTCTTCTCCAGGTCGCGTGCTTGGCCACAGTTATATGGAAATCAAGCTGTTGCCCATGCAGCATATTCCCCCTCTCCATGCAGCCGGTAGATCCAAAGGAACGGTAGTAGCCGGATACAGTTTGGTACCAGCCACGTCGCAGGAGTTGCCAGACTAATGTCGAATCAACATTAGACTGTCGTAGGGACTCCAACTCCGAATTTATCCTCAGGGTTTACTCCCGAAGCCTTTCCCATAAATGGATATTCCCGATAGGCAGCGGTGGTTTGAATTCAGAGTTTTACCTTCTCTTAGATAGGCTACCAACCAAGGATCACCAGCCCTATCTGCCCGGAGCTACTGGTTTTAAGGCGCCAGTGACTCGCCTTCGCCCCTTCTCCCGTCAGTGGAAACAGTTCCGCCGGCTCAAACTGAGCCACACATGAAGGCCAGGAGCTGGGCTTGGTTGTCAGAGGCTATTTGAGGCGCGTGCCATCGAAGCATTTATCTTCCCGGCTATAACAACCTTTGGAACTATTTACTACTATAGTATTTCCCAGATTATGCAGGCTAAAACAAAAAAGTTAACACTAAAAGTGATTGTCCCATAATTGGTAGTTTTCTTTTAGCATTCTCTCTCTCTCTCTCTCTCTCTCTCTCTCTCTCTCTCTCTCTCTCTCTCTCTCTCTCTCTCTCTCTCTCTCTCTCTCTCTCTCTGCCATTTTTTTTATTATTTCAGATTTTCGGAGCACAGAAATCCGTGCCCGAGTCATTGTTTACACTTTCTTCCTGTAATTCACGTTATGTTAGTTTGTCTGCCCCTCCTCGCTGAGAGTTAATACAGGTAAGTCCAGACTGGCCGCCAGTCAATTTCGTGTTGTGACACTCTGTGTTTGCACAGAGAGAGCCGGTCAACTATCCATGTGGTGAAATTTTAAAGACGCACCTGAGACGACAGAAAAGTTGTAACAGCTTCCGGGAAGATGTCAGTAATAAACTTAGGAAAATTGTGAGTTTTAAATGTGATAATACTAGACGGAAACCACACTACCTTATACGGAAAGTGACCTTTTAAATTCACGCATAATTTTCCTATGAGGAAATTGTTGAGGAGAACCCCATCATAATACGCATTTGAATGCTATTGGCTGGGCAAATTAGATGTTATATACGACAGTCATGACTGGAGCCTTGTCAGTTAGTAACAACAATGGGCTTGGGCCGAAAGTTGCAATATAACCTGACACTTTCGCCGGTTTAGAGGACTGTGAAATTCAATTCGTCAAGAAGACAGCCAGACAAGCCAGAGTAAGGAATATGATCAAGATTTCACATTAAAGGACCGGACAACGTGTTTGAGCATCTTGTGGACTTGTGTCCCAGGAAAACTCATTAATACTGAAAGCCCGGAATCCTAGAAACCTGAACATCAAGTCATAGTGGGATTCTATTTGCAAATTAATACTTCAGACCAAGTGTAAGAGGCATCTTAAATAAGTTGCCTTAACTATTTCTCTGAGCCAGAAGTCAGTCTATATTCCCAAAGAGGTTTTGGAATAAGATGTACATTTCATAATTCTATATTTTGCATTTATCATCATTTAAAAATTGCTAATGGATGTCCAAGTCATACGAGGCTGGCAACCTCAGCATATAGAATGATGACTTCCTGAACCACCACTAAACGAGCTGGTGACTGCTTTATGAGAGTTTCTCATAGAGAACCGAAAGCAGAGGCAGTCCCATGTTCCATATGGAGCAGCGAGTGGATGATGACATAAATGATGTACATACTTATTATATGGATCTTTTCAACCAGTGCAAATGTAAATGTAAACATGTTTAATATAAATGCAATGGATGTTTTCCGCTCACTGGGATTAATACTAATGATCAGAGAGGGTAAAGTTCTGAGGCAGATGGGATGGTGGAATGAAAAAAAGGGGGGGGGGCATGATTTCGTGTCAGGAAACCCAATACTCAGGAGGGTATTTGTTCTTTCTTATTTCATGATACGAATTGATGGTACCAATTGAGCGTGCTATCTGTGGAACAAGTGTGTGGGATACGTGGCATGCAATCAACGCTAGACACAATCATCATACAGGTCTTGAGGACGCTGGACCAGCTTCATACTTCTTGGAACGTGTCGAAACCACTAATCGTGACCAGTGACGAGAGTGAACCGGTCTACAATCTGCAAAGAACCAAAAAACGGCTGGAGCAGAACCAACCGACCTCTTACTAGCAGCTAAGTACAATCTTACAAGCTGCCAAGTGAACTTTCCTCAAGACCTAAAATTCCCTTAATAACCATAACATCATCTGTGATGATTTTTTAAGAAACTATCAGCTGTTTTTTTTTACACTGCTAAATATAATTGATTATTAAATTTGTTATCTGTATATACACAAATTTATAGTTGATTTAATCATTTTGAGTGTACTGCACCCGTATGTCTCAGTAATTTTAAATGACACTTAAACAGAGCTATTAAATTAATATTTCACTGAATTAAATCAGTTGGGGGCTTGAACGAGCTAAAATACATAATAATTCTTCATAAAAGGCGTCGGGCAGTGTGATGAGTCTGAATCCTATCTCGGCTATCATTCAAAACATTACATCGTACAGAAATTCCGAGAAGTCAAACAACCAATCAAAACCGCAGCTCGGTATACATGCAATGCTAATATTTTGTAAGGCCTTTTAGTAGGAAGACGAGAAAGTGTAGATGTTGACAATTTTTCGAAAGGCAATGTGCAGATATGAACGGAATATATCAATGATGAGGAACATAATTCGATAATATGAATCATTAGCTATTGGCAGATATCTATAATTTCAGTGGAAGTGGAGTAGAACCGAAGAAAATGTGTATTTAAGGCATCGAAGCATGAACCATGTTGTGCTTTGCCATGTTTAGGCTGCTCCAGTGACAAGTAGGATTAATCTAGACATAAGAGAGATACTGCAATAGATAGAGCTTAGCCATACTAATAATATAAGCTTTGGATGAAGGAAATCCGTTCAGAGATAAACTAGAATGATTTCAAGTTTTTCATATTAGCTCAAGACGCCTAAGATTTTCACTTTTACTAGTCTGCAAAATACTTTTGCCTTGATGCTTTCTCGTACGGGAAACCTTGACCTATAAAAGGCGGAAGGTACCAATAGTCATTCACTTGCCACACAATTCAAAACTTCAGACACGAGCGAAATCGTCTACTACCAGACTCCGTTGCCATCTGCAGGGTAACACAGTCTGTAGAGCCATTAAAAGCCGGTCTGCATGTATTTGAGTGTAAGAAAGAATGTAATTACATATGTATATATAATTATATTATTAATATATGCCTTATAAAAGTGGATAAGTGTGTGTGAAATCACTGTGTAATTCTTGGAGGGAATTCAAACCTGTGTTAACTCAATTTAATTGTGAAATGAAAGCAGATGGACGTGTAGATTGTGATGTTAGTTTTAGGAAAGTATTTTGAACATGTTAAGCTTGCTGGAATGGACCACCTTATTGGAAAGATGGAAAGAATGAAAGAAATTATTTTACTGTACAAATAGAGTTATAACATAACTCTTTCCACAAGGCCATCTGATTGTAAGGAAGCAAATCATGGACAAACTGTAACCAGAGAGTTACTGGAATAGTGTGTTATTAATTAAATGAATTATGTTATTTTTGACTTGCTATGATTCTCGTGATTAACCACATCTTGTCTGATCTGTCTCATCTTACCACCTGACTGGTTAGAAGAGC
Organism: Oreohelix idahoensis; assembly: GCA_024509875.1. Lineage (NCBI taxonomy): Eukaryota > Metazoa > Mollusca > Gastropoda > Stylommatophora > Oreohelicidae > Oreohelix > Oreohelix idahoensis. The sequence continues at coordinate 329,835 of JAMPIV010001636.1, forward strand.
TTTTCGAAGATAAGTACCCTTGTTTGGGGCTACTTGACTTTACAAAAAACCAAGATTATAAGAATCTAAAGACTATGGAACATATAACCTACGAGTTATTCTCTACAAGTGAACATTGAAATGATGACACAAGTCTGTCGTGTTAAAGAACATAGCAAATGCCATTCTAAATTGTGAAATAATAATATTAACATTTGTTCAGGTTTAGCGCAGAAGAAAAACAGTTTTAATCGAAGATCAAGAAAACAGATCAAGATGAACTTTAATTAACGTTAAATGTAATATAAATACTTGACAGTGAAACCATATATATATATATTGAATCAATTTAATTTTATTTGAAAATTATCCAACAGAACAAAGAAAGATCCTGTACATAAATAAATTATAAATTGTACCAACAGTCTTTATTGAATTATTTAAGTTTGGTTCATAATTCTTGTTGGTTAGTTAAGTATCCCTAGCAGAGTCAGTGTCTAAGTCTAGTCTGGAGAGGGGCACCATAGGAACCTAAGATAGTTCAGTACCATCTCATCTAGGAACCTATACAGCTTGACTGTCGATACACCATTACTCTTTTCAGAGAATGGGGTACTTCTTGTAAGACCAGTCTCTTATCTGGCACTATCCTGGTATCACTGATACATCTATTTGTCCAGGATATTATCATCATTATATCTTTCCTCTCGCTACAGGCAGATACAAAGTTAACAACTGCTCCGTCCTTTTCAGCATTGTTCTTGATTTCTGAATTTATCTTATGAATACGCCCTCGAGATAGAAGCATCATCATCCATCTATCTACAACTCTGCCAGGAGTAATCTTGAGGGAAGGTAGATACCACTGAAGACCCTCATTAGATACTCTATGTTTTGGCCATTGTTGGACCATCACTGCTGAGTAAGGGTAGTAAGTCCCGTGTCACCGGTGACTGAAAAGTCACTTCCTATTTTTAATTATTTATTTCTTCATTCTTATCCAAATGAATTATACGAAACAAACAACAAAATAAAGAAGATTAACTGCTTATTTCATATCGTTATATGCTCAGTCACATTAACTTTACAGCTCAGCGAAAGGTGTGGTTTGTTCAACACGTGGTTTTATTGTGGGCAGCCATTTTTGTTCTACTTGAAAACGTCAATTTAGTTGCTAATTTTGATTGCATTGTATTTAGTTCCGGAACAAAAAAAGTAAAACTTATTAGTCAATTGTTAAATGACAATTACTGTTCCTCGTTTCGATATTTGTTTCATGTATATCCAACAGTAATAAGGTTGAACTTGAAGAAACACCACTAAAAGATGTAGAATCGTACACATATCTTGGAAGTAATATAGACAAAGTTGGAGGGACAGACAGTGATATCAAAATAAGAATACAAAAAGCAAGAGGAGCTTTCATTGCATTGGGAAACATATGGAGAACAAGAGAAACCAAGTCCAACACGAAAATCAGAATCTTCAACTCAAATGTGAAGTCAGTCCTATTGTATGGCTCTGAGACATGGAGAACAACAAAAACAACAACCAAAAAGCTACAGACTTTTATAAACGGGTGCTTGCGTAGAATAGAAGGACTGAAATGGTATGACAAAGTCACAAATGTGGAATTGATGACAAGAACCAGACAAGTGCCAGTGGAACAAGAGTTGAGAAGAAGACGCTGGCGATGGATAGGACATACACTGAGGAAACCTGCTGATAGCATTACAAGGCAGTCATTGTTCTGGAATCCACAGGGAAAGAGAGGCAGAGGTAGACCGAAAAACACATGGAGAAGAGAACTGGAAACAGAGAAGAAAATGATGAGGAAAACATGGAAAGAACTTTAGTGGATGGCACAAGACAGGAAGATTTGGCATGTGTTTGTTGAAGGCCTATGCCCCTGGGGAGCTAAAGGGTATTGATTGATTGATTGATATCCAACAGATACAAATGATGATAAACAGATTTAAAAATAGGGAGTGACTTAATAATCACTCCGAAGTAGCCTTCTTCAGTCATAACTGACTACGAAAACGCGCCCTTGCGGTGATAGCTCGTAGCTACTTCTTTTCCTAGTGAACCTCTCGGCGTGTTCTTTTCTCTTCTGCTTGTTGTGAGAGCTTCTTTTCGCTCAATCTGATGTGGCGCCGTACGGAGCATCGCCACTTGGTTCGATCGGCAGCTTCATCCTCCCAGACTGCTGGATTTATGTCCAGTCCCTTCACGTCTCTCTTGCACACATCTATGAACCTCAGCTGCGGTCGCCCGACTGTTCTTGTGCTATCTGCTAGTTGTCCGTATGAAATATCTTTTGTGATGCGACCATCTTCCATATACAACCCTACTCCAATTCTGAGTAATTGTGTCTCCCTTCGATATTTTATTAACAAAAGTCCTCTTCAGTATTGTCGCTGCCTGCTTATCTTAAACAATTCAAAATAACAAAGGCGCGTTCAAATGCGCTCCTGCTGCCAAAAACAAACACACACACACGCGCGCGCGTGCACTTGAAGTGGCATTCTCGGGAGCGACAATTTTGCAAAAGATAAATTGGCGTTCGTTTTTATCGTACACGTCGTTACCAGCGATAAATTTATAATATTTTTTTAATTTTATTTATTTATTATTTTTGTAATCTGAAAAGCTCAGTACTGCGTTTTCGTGTTCCGAATGTTTCCTGTTTCTTTGAACGTAAAACATGTTCATATTTATTTTTATTCGAAAATTTCCTCATCAAAGAAACGAAAATAAACGTAATGCACAAGATAATTCCTCCAAGCAGGCAAAGATATGGATTAAATAGATGTGCGAATCCCATTTCTGAAGATGATTCTTAATCACGAATGAAGGGCTAATATGGTCGTTACCAGGTGTACAGAGTAAATGCAAGAAACGCATGTTGTAACTAAGAGACTTTTGATGCTGTTATCCGCATAGTGTTAATCATCTAAGCCAGGGGTAGGCAACTCTGGAACTGAGGGATCTACTTTAAAAACACCGAGCTCTCTAAAGATATACCTGGATAAAATTATGTCTGCTTTCAGGTTTTAGTGTATCTGGAATTTTGAATAAATTCAGCCTATATGTTACTGTTCTCTCTGCCGCACGATCTGCTACATGCAGTGGAAAACTTAAACTAAATATTTTACCCGAAAGTTCACTTCACTGCAAAGAAAAGATCGCTTTCTGTCTTTTACAGTTCAAGAATAACGTAAATTTTAGTCAGCTAACTTATTGCGGTTTTTTTTTTTTTTTTTTTACTGGAGATGCTCTGAAAGTATCTTTAAACATGGGGACATCACGCTATTATTTGAATCCAGATAGGATGAGCAAAACTCGTTCAAAATGGCCAAGTATAATGATCTTGTCACGGACTTGAGACATGACGGGCTCAATGCAAAGGTCACGGCTGTTGAGGTACGTGCAAGAGGTCTAATCGCTGCCTCAGTGTATGATCTGCTGAAATTGTTGGATTTGAAAGGACAGTCAAGAACAAGAGAGACTCGGTGTAACTGCGGAAAGAGTATCGTGCTGGCTGTGGAACAACCGAAGCGGGCTGTAGAATTCAGGACAGTAATTTATTTTCAACATAAGGGTTACTTTCACCATTGCCTCCAGATGGCAGCAAAAGCAGGAGTGAAGTTGAAAGCTGCAACCAAAGTGGAGTGGGTTCAATTCTCTGCACAAGACAACAGGAAGCTGACACTTGGGAGTCATGATGATCAGATTGTATCCTGTTGTATCGCTCTGTATACAGTCTCCTATCAGTGCTGGAGGATGAGGGCTAGTCTAAAATTTACTTAGGTTAATAATTCTTTCCCCCTTCCGTCACTTAGAAATCTACCAAATGATGCATTTGGATCTACCAGTAGATCAAGACAGACCGGCTGCCGACCCTTGATTTAAGTGAAATGTCTTGTAACGAACAATGAAAAAATTTCCGACAATTTTTCAGGTAGCGTAGTGGTTAGTACACTGGCTTCCTAGCTCGGTGGTCCATGGTTCGATCCCCAATTGAGGTGGGATTTTTTAGACCTCAAACGGCTCCGGGGTCGACCCAGCCTCACGAATTGGGTACCAGAGCAACTCTGGGAAGGTTCAGGCGGCCAGCGTGATGCCGACCACATCACCCCTAATGTGCCGATTGTCAAGAAAATAAGAGCCTACCACCATATTCCCAAAATGCCTTAATGAGCGTGTAACGGGATCCTTTTCGGGAAAATACGGAAAAAGAGCGCAATACACATTGAAAACTGAATTGAACATCCACTTAAAGAACACGCATTCCTTGCAATCTTTTCACTGTGCATTAATCAGGTCCTATAAAAGAAAAATATCAGAATTTTTCATTTCAAATATTGTCGGTTCTATTGTATGGCTCCGAAACATGGAGGGTAAAAAACAATAGCCAAGATCTTATAGATTTTCATAAATTGGGGCTAGCATAGAATAGACGGATTTACAAGGCATGACAAGGTCACCAGTGAAGAACTGATAACAAGAACCAGACCAGTCAAAGCGGAACATGTGATGAGAAGAAGACGCTGGTGATGGATAGGATACAGGACAGACATTAAAGAAACTTGATGATAGCATAACCAGCTAGTCATTATTCTGGAATTCTCAGGGTAAGAGAAGGTGAGAGAGACTGAAAAACACACGGAAAAGAGAACTGGAGACATAAATAAAAGTGATAACAAATACACGGAAAGAAATTTAGGGGATAGCACAGGACAGGAGAATTTGGCACAGGAGAATTTGGCATGAATTTATTGAAAGCCTATGCTACACAGGGATGTGAAGGATATTTAATGGCTTCTTTGTTTAAGTTCAGTACTGTTCATCCATCTTGAATGTAATGTGGACTCTATTTTCAGTGAAGGCTACTGAACGTTTGAGTATCCGATTGACAAAACGGTTAAAACGCTGGCCTCTCGCGGGGAAAGGTACCGGGTTGGAAACAGTGGCGTCACGCTAGAGCCTACTTAGCTGTTAATGAGTACCTAATCTGTTCTTGAGGTAGGGAAGGCAAAAGCAACGAGAAAGGTAAATGGTCATTCCACCTCTGGAAGCTGGACCTAGTATAGTGAAGTCTCTAACACTTTCCTTCCCTATGGCAGCATCTACTACGGGACTGCCTTTCTTTACTGTTCATTCCTCATGAACTGAATGTTAACTCACATTGTACGGAACGTTTGATTGTAAATATCTGGGGCAAAGATATTTCTTTTTTTTGTCATTACTTTTCAGTTCTGCGTGGAGAAAGGGCCTTTCCTTATTTTTGTTCTCCCTTTATTTCAATGAGCGTCCGATTGACAACAGAGTGGTTAGAGAGCTGGTCTGTCGCGGCATAGGTGCCGGGTTGGCATCACGGTACCGACACGCTCTAGTCAACCCAGCTGTAAATGGGTACCTGACTTTGTGTTAGGGAAGGAAAAGGCAGCGAGAAATGGAACTGGTCGCCCCACCTCTCGATGCTGGACCTAGTATGGTGAATTCTCTAACGCTTCACTCCCCTACGGCAGTATATGCTATAGGACTAACTTTACTTTTATCTTTTATTTCACTGAACCTAGGGAGTCTATATAATAGGACTGCCTTGTAAGACTATGAACATCTTTTGTTAGTATGTGCCCTATCCAACGCCAACGTCTGTTCGTCACAACTTGTTCCACGATTATATGGTTCTTGTCATCAGTTCCACATCGGTGACCTTGTCATATCACTTCAATCCTTCCATTCTACGCTCACACCAATTTATGAAAGTCTGTATCTTTCCAGTTCTCCTCTTTAGATGCTCTCCATATGTCAGAGCCATACAGAGGTGGATCTACTGTGAAGGTAGTGAAGCTTGAGCTTCAGAGCCCCCAAGTTCAGTTTTCTCTGTGATACGTTTATTCCTCCCCCTCCCCACCAGCATTGTTTTTTAAATAAAAGGGGCCCTCCAAGAGTTCAAATTTCAGGGCCCTCAAAATGTAGATCCGCCACTGAAGCCACAAAACAGGACAGTCGAGACAATAAATATGGGAATTAAAACACGATATATGTGATGAGAGGACAGGTATGTGTGATGAGAAGACAGGTATGTGTGATGAGAGGACAGGTGTATGTGATGAGAGGACAGGTGTATGTGATGAGAGGACAGGTGTATGTGATGAGAGGACAGGTATGTGTGATGACAGGACAGGTGTGTGTGATGAGAGGACAGGTGTATGTGATGAGAGGACAGGTATGTGTGATGAGAGGACAGGTGTGTGTGATGAGAGGACAGGTATGTGTGATGACAGGACAGGTATGTGTGATGAGAGGACAGGTGTATGTGATGAGAGGACAGGTATACGTGATGAGAGGACAGGTGTGTGTGTGTGATGAAAGGACAGGTATTGTGGTGAGAGGACAGGTGTGTGTGATGAGAGGACAGGTGTGTGTGATGAGAGGACAGGTGTGTGTGATGAGAGGACAGGTGTGTGTGATGAGAGGACAGGTATGTGTGATGAGAGGACAGGTGTGTGTGATGAGAGGACAGGTATGTGTGGTGAGAGGACAGGTGTGTGTGATGAGATGACAGGTGTGTGTGTGATGAGAGGACAGGTGTGTGATGAGAGGACAGGTGTGTGTGATGAGTGGACAGGTGTGTGATGAGAGAACAGGTGTGTGTGATGAGAGGACAGGTGTGTGTGATGAGGACAGGTATGTGTGATGAGAGGACAGGTGTGTGTGTGTGTGATGAGAGGACAGGTATATTTGATGAGAAAACAGGTGTGTGTGATGACAGGACAGGTATGTGTGATGAGAGGACAGGTATGTGTGATGAGAGGACAGGTATGTGTGATGAGAGGACAGGTATATGTGATGAGAATACTGGTGTGTGTGATGAGAGGACAGGTATGTGTGATGAGAGGACAGGTATTGCTTCAGAGGGCAGGTATTGTGATCAGAAATGTATGTGTGATGAGCGGACAGGTAATGCGATGAGAGGACAGGTATTGCGATGAGAGGACAGGTATGTGTGATGAGAGAACAGGAATGTGTGATGAGAGGACATGTGTGTGTGATGAGATGACATGTATGTGTGATGAAAGGACATGTATGTATGATGAGAGGACATTATGTGTGATGAGAGGACATTATGTGTCATGAGAGGACAAGGTGTGTGTGATGAGAGGACGTGTATGTGTGATGAGAGGACATGTATGTATGATAAGAGGATAGGTATGTGTGACAAGAGGACAGGTATGTGTGATGACAGCACAGATACTGGAAAACACCGTGAGAGCGGGAGAAAATAATGAAGCCAAGAAAAATCAGCAAAGATAATTGATAGCTTGACATGACTGTTAAGGAAGATTTATTATGTATTTTTGCATGATGACCATACTTAGTATATTAGCAGTTAATCTACGCGGTAATATGTCTATTTATGGTCCATCGTGTACTTGCACGGTTTTTGACTTATATTGAATGAATAATTATTCATACGTCACTTGGAGTTTATGACGTAATCCGTTCTGCACTAATATATGCAAACGGTTGCTTCGAGGCCTTTTGTCTATAGTATTCGTCAGAGGAAGACGTTCATTTTCTAGCTCCCGATATAATAATAATAATAATAAATTCTTTAAGCACCAAACACGGCGCATAAGGCAGAAACCAGTGCTCTCCAGGTTGTTCGTTGTGACGCCACTCCTCTTAGCTCTTGCACATTATTTAGGCCCAACGTTCTTCCTTCTCTTATTATTGTTCTTCTGAGTGTTTCTTTTGGTCTTCATTTTTTCCTCTTACCCTCAGGAACCCAAGTGAGCGCCTGTAGTGGTATTCTGTTGTTTTGCATTCGTAGGACATGACCGATATATGACCATCGTCTTTTCCTTATATAGTCGGAGTCCCGATATGGTTGAGGAATAAGTATTTTTATGTGGCTGTAATTATCTGCGAAGGCCACCACTTTGTTAAAGAAGATTCCAGTCATTATGGAACAAGCTCAGTCGCTTGCAGAGAAGTATTTCTGCGTAGAATTTTTATCTTCATTTATCTGGTCCACAATACTTGGGTGATTACCTTTGCTAGGCACTCCGAGTACAGCGGCCAGAAATGAATAGATGAGACGAGACTGTTGGAAGGATTGTTATACATATTCATGTACTTCGCTATTGCCAATGCCAAAACCATGATTCGTATTGATGTGATTAAAACTGTCCTGTGATGTGGACCCATTTCTTTAACCACGAAGTTTCTGCATTGATTTGATGCCATACTTATGACACTCACCACATTCTGTTGCGTTATCGGCATGATAGATTGATGTCAGTTATGTTTCAAGAGTCTGTTACAAACATGAACACTTTTTACCGATCCCAACTGTAACAGAGAGACAGGAAGACGTCAGCAACAGAGACTGACTGAAAACATTGCAGATCGAAATCTGTCACGAGCCGTGAAAACATAACTAGACTTTGACATGATAAATGATTATCTTACTGACAGTTAAATGATCAATTGTATTATTCTTTTGAACACTTACTTTCGTAAATGTCTTATAAGAATTGAGTGGCGGTGTTCTATATGAATGAACACAGTGCTGTACACGAATGCTGCTCATAAGCTCGGAAATCTTCTACAAGGTCCGTCGGTTATATTAAGGCGGATTTCCAAGTAATAAAGACCTAGTGGTCTGGTCTTTATGGGACTACATTTACATTTGTTTTCATGTAGTGCTGTCAGAGGGCATCACATGTTGCCAGATCGGGAGACATTATGTTTTCGCGACACACTTGTGATGCGAGCCGACTCCGAGGTGGTGTAATTAAGAATCATAAGGTATCATTTTAAATTACCCCTAAAAACAGATAGTTGCATACTTGTTATATTTTAAAATAAACAGCGCGGAAAAAAAAGGATGAGTAAAGTATCATATAATTACATATATTCAATGATTGTTTCCCTTGCACAGTAGGTGTAGGTGGAAAGTCCATCCCTTGAAAACAGTAGGCAAACATATTTTTTTTTTTGGTTTTTCTAAACTTTACAAATAATTAAAGTAACTTCGTTCATAATCAATAAAATGAGTTGTAAGCAGGATCTTCAGTCTTCAAAGATCTTCTTCTGCAGATGCTAAAGGTTAAAACATTTGCATTCATTCGCTCACCCCCCCCCCCCCCCCTCCCCCCCCCCCCCCCCCCAGGTCATTGTTATGACAGGTTTACTCGTTCGTAATAAATAATTACGCTATATATAGCGTTGGGCCGTATCTTCTTCTTCGTACACTCTCAGACGTCTGCTTGAATGTTTTCAAAGAAAGCAGTCGTCAGCTTGAGGCTATTTGCATCTCGATAGAGCTTTTTCACGAATGGTACTGGTGTCGGCCATATGCGCTTTCTCTGTTCCACATATGTTGGGTATCTTTGAAACAGATGTTCAGCAGTCATTTTATCAGTGCCACAGTTACACTCATCGGTAGTTGTAATCTTTAGCTTGTTGAAGAGATAGTATCCCAATCTGTTGTGGCCCGTGTTGGGGCGTATAACACATTATGAATTCCCTAACGAAACATGTATGAAGCAGTAAGAGAAATAACAGATACAGTAATTTCAGATATGGCAGTAATCGATAATGTTCTCATTTGGGTAATCTCCTCTATTAAAAAAAAAAATCTTACCGCCCATAAAATTGCGTAGCTCCTACAAGCGCACCAGAATAAACAATATTAATTTTATAACATATAAGGAAGGGAAACCCGAGGCCTGTAAACGGTAAATTAATATGAAACAAACATAATGGTATGTTCCTGGGTAAGCCACTCATGTCTGTTGTTTTTCTGTTCTCTAGTGTTCTACTTCTTTATTTCTTACGAGTGCCTGAAAACATACCTTCATGTTTGTTTCATATTAATTTAATATTAATTTTAACCGGTTTTGCAATGAGGCACATCAAATTCAGCTCGGAAATGCAAAATCGTTACAGCCCTTTGTACAGAACTGTAGATTTTTAAAAAAAATGTAATTTGTTTTTCTTAAAACTTCAAATGTCTTGTCCTGCTTCGCTGTTGATAATAACCGTCGTTGTCGGCTGGTATACCCACTCTTTATTCAAGAAATGTGAATATGTTGAGAATGATTGCTGGTGTTTGGTTTGTAAACGTCTTTGCTATCATTCTCTGGCCACGGTTTTGCTTCTCGCAATAATAAACAGCAGAAAACTAAATCCTCTGTGGTTTCCTGTGATTTCTGAAGAAACGAAAAACAGAAAGCAACCACTGTTTCCTCAGGTGTGCCGTAAAATATGACTAATGTGAGGTTGTGCATAGGGACGACAACCCCATGATGTGCATAGGGACGACAACCCCATGATGTAAAACAAATTATTATATACACATCTAGTACAACAGCACAGTGACTGCATGTGTACAAGCTTCCTGCAAGATAGCCATCTGCTGTGGCGACCTCATGTTCCTTAAAGAGTGTAACATAAAGATGACTATGAATGTTAGATGGATTTCTCAAGCGCAGAAAATACAACGAAGTCGTCAAAATGCACCACTGTGGACAGCAAAGATAAGATTCGTAAAGGAAAACAAAGATAAAAGACAAGACCTGTTTATAATTACAGAAGTACAAGAACAGGCACGTGACGGTTCCGTATTCATACATTCATTAGCATAGACAATATATAAAAACAGCATAACTCAATGATAAAAATAAAAAATAAAATAATAATAATAATAACACGAAAAAGCACACCCATTAAAAAATATATAAATAAAATAAAATAAGAAGCTGCGGTTACAGAAATAGCAACCTAAATAAAATTTATCAAGAGCAATTTGTTTAACAAATATTTACTGAAAATAATCCAAGATCACAAATTATTACACATCCATCTTTCAAGAAGCAGGTTTAACAAAAAAAACTACAGATAACTTATACCTAATGACATTTATGATCCGTGAAGTTCTCTGGGGTCTCTGAAAAGACAAAGAAAGATGGGGCCTACTGCATCCTAAGGCAAGTCGTACAAGGCTACTACTAATTTGAGACTTGCATGGGGCTGCCAACATCATGTAGAAAAAAATTGCCACATGAACCACCATTACAAGATCATGTGACTGCTTAGGACAGGCTTCCTGCAAGGGCACCAGTTAATGTGGTGGCTCCGTGCTCCTTCAGGAACATAAATGAATGAATTTATTAAGTTTATGACGTCATAGCAGTAGCAGCTGACGCCTAATATAAACATTACAAAATAACATGGTATAGAATCAATTTTACAAATTTACCCACAAAGGAAACACGGGAGACGTTTCGAGATTTACCCTTCGTCAGCCAGTCACAAACAGGCGACAGATAAATATAGACAGGTCAACAGACAAAGGCAGAGTACACTATAATACGTGGAAAAAGTGAATAACGAGCAAACGCTACAGTAGGAAAATGAAGAAGTGCACAAAATATCATTAACACGAAACGAAAACGGGGTAGCAGCAATAGAGATAGTATATTGTAAGTAAATAAATAAGGGGGCTCTGTAAAACTGGTGAAGAAATTCATACTTTAAAGTTTGTTCAAGATTCACCTTTTTCCCCCACGTATTTACAATATCCCTCCACCATGCAAAGGCACAACAGGCCAATCACCTGTTTGCTTTAAATCATGATTACGCGAACTACAAGAGAGAAAACCGGACTGATTCTAAAGGCGACGAACTGGAACGGACTACGGACTACGACTTATGGAACTTGGAACACAAGAAGTATAAATGGGAAGGAAGAGGAGCTGGTGGAAGAGATGAGGAAAGCAAAACTAGAAATCCTGGCTATAACGGAAACGAAGAAAAAAAGGACAAGGAGTCATGGATCTCGATGGCAACACGTTGCTCTACAGTGGTGTACCCATATCTGAAAGAGCTAAAGGGGGCGTGGGTTGCATTGTGGCCCAAAATCAAAAAGATAGTATCAAGGGATGGAACTTTGTCTCGGAGCGCATTATGGTTGTAAAACTAAAAGAAGGAGAAACCATAGTCAACCTGGTCATAGTGTATGGGCCAAATGAGGATGAGAGAGCAGAGGTCAAGGAGGAATTCTTCGAGCTGCTTCAAAGGACAGTGGATGACTGCCTAGATGAAGTTATTATGCTCGGAGATTTTAATGCCAGAGTTGGAAATGACCATGCTAGATGGGGTGGAGTTATCGGAAGATATGGAGAAGATACTCTCAATGACAATGGAAAGCGACTCCTTAGATTCTGCAGTGAGCAGAATCTGATCATTACAAACACAAAGTTCCCCCATAAGCGCATACATGCATACACTAGATGTGAACCAACCAAGAATGAGAAGTCAGTGATCGACTATGCCATTGTTCGGAGAAGCTCATTCAGATATGTCCGAGATGCAAGAGTCTGGAGGGGGCCAGAGATTGGAAGTGATCACTACCTGCTAACAATCAAACGAACAACTGAAAGAGTTGCTCAGCCTAGGAACTGCCCAACATCACGCAAGAAACCAAGTAAACGAGCAGGAGAAATGAGCATTAGGACCTACAAGCTGAGAGAGCCAGAAATTAAGACCAGATATCAGGGGTTTATTGCTACAGCAGTGAGCAACACAGAAGAACGACCTGATGACTTGGAAAACCCTCTGGAATAAATTCAAGGATATCATAAAGACAGCTGCTGCAGAAGCATGCGGTGAAGTCCGACTTGGGAACCAGAGAAAGAGGACACCTTGGTGGACAGAGGAAGTCAAAGAGAAAATAAGAGAGAAGAAAATGGCATGGAAACAATACTTAGGAGCTAAAAACACAACAGGACAAATGGAAAAATATAGAGAATATGTGACACTCAGAACAGAAGCAAAGAACAAAGTGCTAGCAGCAAAACAGAAGTCCTGGGAAGAATTTGGAGAAAAGCTAGAAAAAGATGCACAAGAAAACCAGAAATTGTTCTATAAGACCCTAAAGAACATGAGGAAAGAAAAACAATGCCTTCTCAAATTTATAAAGGACAAGCAAGGCAAATTGCTTACTGCCCCGAAGGAAGTAATGGAAAGATGGAAAGAATATTTCTCAGAACTCCTGGATGGTGAGCATGATGAAGCATCAGAAATGATAACCACTAGCACAGAAGAGAAAACCAATGATGGTGAAGATGACATAAAGATGGAAGAACTGAGGGCAGCACTAGAGAAAATCAAGATGGGCAAAGCAGAAGGGCATGATGGTATAACACCAGAAATGGTTAAGTACATGGGAGCATCAGGCGACCTATTACTCTTAAAGGTCCTACAGGCAGCATGGTGCAACCAGACCATACCAAAGGATTGGGAGATTGCCATCATAACACCAATTTTCAAAAAGGGTGACAATCGACAATGTGGAAACCATAGAGGCATATCCCTTCTCAGTGTCCCTGGTAAAATCTACTCTAGAATCCTAGAGCAGAGACTCCGACGCCTAGCTGAGCCACAATTGGATGAGGTCCAGTGCGGATTCCGAGCAAACCGAAGTACTCAAGACCTAATCTTCACACTCAGACAGCTGAGTGAAAAGGCCCTTGAGTATAAGAGTGAGATCCATCTTTGTTTTATAGATCTGGAAAAGGCGTTTGACAGGGTCCCCTGGAGCAAACTTTGGGACTGTTTGGCAAGGAAGAATATTCCAGCACCTCTGATTCATGCTATACAGAGCTTCTACAAGTCTTGCAGAAATTATGTGAGGACAGCAAACCATAAGTCAGAAGAGTTCAGAACCACCACTGGTGTAAGACAAGGTGATATCCTATCACCTTACCTCTTCATACTCCTTATGGACGATGTCATCAAGGCATGTAAGGAGAGAACAAGAAAGTATTCAGTGGGGTACTGGAAGATGAGACAGGTCATTATTTCGGAGCTGGCATTTGCTGATGATGTTGCCCTGATTGCTAAATCAGAGGCACATCTCCAATCCAACCTGCAAGTCTGGAAGGAAGAGCTGGAGAAGAGAGGGATGGTCATACGCAGCTCTAAAACAAAATCCATGGTGATATCACGAGAAGAAAGAAAACATCAGATTAAGTTGGGAGAACAGGTCCTGGAGCAGGTCGACCACTTTAAATATCTCGGAGCTATTATAGACCGAAAGGTAGGCATCAAAGAAGAGTTGGCCACTCGAAAAGCAGCGGCTGGGAGACTTTTTCAGGCCATAAATCGTGGATTCCTCAGCAAGAAAGAGGTTGGTAAGAAAACGAAGATGGCTGTATACCGCTCCACCTATGTCCCAGTCTTGACATATGGATGCGAGTCGTGGGCAATGACTACAACCCACAAAAGCCAGATCCAAACCTCAGAAATGAGGTATCTGAGGAAAGTGGTTGAAGTAACAAGAAAAGACATGGTCCGCAACCAGACGATCCGTCAAGGCCTAAAATCCCATCCGCTGCAGACCCAAATAGAACAGTCCCAACTAAGATGGTTTGGCCATGTCTGCAGAATGGGAGAAGATCGGCTACCACGACAAGCATGGGAAACAAAGAGCCAGGGATCCAGACCTCCAGGACGACCCAGAGTCCGCTGGGAGGACAACATTAGACAATCTTTGAAGGACCGAGGACTAGAATGGAACCAGGCCAGGAAGAAGACAGCTGATAGAATGGTCTGGCGCTCTCTCTTCCAAACCTCTACACCTCACGGTAGAAGGGGAACGACTAAGTAAGTAAGTAAGTAAGTATTTACAGTATCCATTGCCTTTGTTTGTTGACGTGTCTATATTTGTATGTGTTTGTGACTGTGGCTGACGAAGGGTGAATCCTGAAACGTCCCCGTGTTTCCTGTATACGTTAATTTGTACAACTGATTCCATACCATTTGATTTTTTAAGTTATATATTACTTTCCTGACCAGTTTTACGGCGGCCCCCTTTATTTATTTACTTACAATTGAAACCTAAGACTTTCAGGGGATTTCCCCGGAATTTGTTCTAGCCAGTAATGAATTTCAACTGCCCCGTGTGTTCCCGCTGAGGCGACCCCCCCCCCCCCCCAAAAAAAAAACAACAACAAACAACCAAACAAAATTAGAACTACTGCTCTTTCATACGTGCCGTAACTCGTAAAAGATGACTAATATGCGGTTGTGCACCGGACAGGTAATCCCGTCATGTAAAAGATGACTAATATGCGGTTGTGCACCGGACAGGTAATCTCGTCATGTAAAAGATATACTAATATGTGGTTGTGCACCGGACAGGTAATCCCGTCATGTAAAAGATTAATATGCGGTTGTGCACCGGACAGGTAATCCCGTCATGTAAAAGATGACTAATATGCGGTTGTGCACCGGACAGGTAATCTCGTCATGTAAAAGATGACTAATATGCGGTTGTGCACCGGACAGGTAATCCCGTCATGTAAAATATGACTAATATGTGGTTGTGCAAAGGACAGGTAATCCCGTCATGTAAAAGATGACTAATATGTGGTTGTGCAAAGGACAGGTAATCCCGTCATGTAAAAGATGACTAATATGTGGTTGTGCACTGGACAGGTAATCCCGTCATGTAAAAGATGACTAATATGCGGTTGTGCACCGGACAGGTAATCCCGTCATGTAAAAGATGACTAATATGTGGTTGTGCACCGGACAGGTAATCCCGTCATGTAAAAGATGACTAATATGTGGTTGTGCAAAGGACAGGTAATCCCATCATGTAAAAGATGACTAATATGTGGTTGTGCAAAGGACAGGTAATCCCGTCATGTAAAAGATGACTAATATGTGGTTGTGCAAAGGACAGGTAATCCCGTCATGTAAAAGATGACTAATATGCGGTTGTGCACCGGACAGGTAATCCCGTCATGTAAAAGATGACTAATATGCGGTTGTGCACCGGACAGGTAATCCCGTCATGTAAAAGATGACTAATATGCGGTTGTGCACCGGACAGGTAATCCCGTCATGTAAAAGATGACTAATATGCGGTTGTGCACCGGACAGGTAATCCCGTCATGTAAAAGATGACTAATATGTGGTTGTGCACCGGACAGGTAATCCCGTCATGTAAAAGATGACTAATATGCGGTTGTGCACCGGACAGGTAATCCCGTCATGTAAAAGATGACTAATATGTGGTTGTGCAAAGGACAGGTAATCCCGTCATGTAAAAGATGACTAATATGTGGTTGTGCAAAGGACAGGTAATCCCGTCATGTAAAAGATGACTAATATGTGGTTGTGCACCGGACAGGTAATCCCGTCATGTAAAAGATGACTAATATGTGGTTGTGCACTGGACAGGTAATCCCGTCATGTAAAAGATGACTAATATGTGGTTGTGCACCGGACAGGTAATCCCGTCATGTAAAAGATGACATATGCAGTTGTGCACCGGACAGGTAATCTCGTCATGTAAAAGATGACTAATATGCGGTTGTGCACCGGACAGGTAATCCCGTCATGTAAAATCCCATCATGTTGTGCAAAGATTAATAAGCGTCATGTTGATGTGGTTGTGCACCGGAAGGTAATCCCGTCATGTAAAAGATGACTAATATGTGGTTGTGCAAAGGACAGGTAATCCCGTCATGTAAAAGATGACTAATATGCGGTTGTGCACCGGACAGGTAATCTCATCATGTAAAAGATATACTAATATGTGGTTCTGCACCGGACAGGTAATCCCGTCATGTAAAAGATGACTAATATGCGGTTGTGCACCGGACAGGTAATCCCGTCATGTAAAAGATGACTAATATGTGGTTGTGCACTGGACAGGTAATCCCGTCATGTAAAAGATGACTAATATGTGGTTGTGCACCGGACAGGTAATCCCGTCATGTAAAAGATGACTAATATGTGGTTGTGCAAAGGACAGGTAATCCCGTCATGTAAAAGATGACTAATATGTGGTTGTGCAAAGGACAGGTAATCCCGTCATGTAAAAGATGACTAATATGTGGTTGTGCACCGGACAGGTAATCCCGTCATGTAAAAGATGACTAATATGTGGTTGTGCACCGGACAGGTAATCCCGTCATGTAAAAGATGACTAATATGCGGTTGTGCACCGGACAGGTAATCCCGTCATGTAAAAGATGACTAATATGTGGTTGTGCACCGGACAGGTAATCCCGTCATGTAAAAGATGACATATGCAGTTGTGCACCGGACAGGTAATCTCGTCATGTAAAAGATGACTAATATGCGGTTGTGCACCGGACAGGTAATCCATGTAATCCCATCATGTAAAAGATTAATAAGCGGTTGAGTACCGGAAAGGTAATCCCGTCATGTAAAAGATGACTAATATGTGGTTGTGCACCAGGCAGGTAATCCCGCCATGTAAAAGATGACTAATATGCGGTTGTGCACCGGACTGGCAAACCCGTCGTGTAAAAGTTGACTATTATGCGGTTGTTCACCGGACAGGCAAACCCGTCGTGTAAAAAAACACATTGCTACAGAAACCACTTTCGCAAGAGCACATGAATGCTTAGATACAGAATTCCTGCAAGGAGACCAGCTGAGTTGGTGAATCCGTGCTCCCTAAAAAGTAATAAGGGACAAGAGGGGATGATGGAGCAGAAGAAGCAGAAGACGAAGACGACGAAGAAGATGAGACATGAGAAGATGAAGTAGTAGTACTAGAGGTAGTAGCAGTAGTAGTAGTAGTAGTAGTAATAGCAGCAGCAACAGTAGTAGTAGTAGTAGCAGCAACAACAATAGTAGTAGTAGTAGTAGTAATAGCAGCAGCAGTAATAGTAGTAGCAGTAGTAGTAGTAGTAGTATTAGCAGCAGCAACAGGTAGTAGACATTGTGACGAAACGGGGCGACAGTATCAGTACATTTGTGGTACTGATTTTTATTATGTGCTGTCAATTATCGCACTTTTCTTTCTTTATTTCTTTCTTTATTTGTCTGCTAAGTAGCAGATATGTGATTTTATCAAATCGCCCTGTAGGTGATAACTATCATAGTTGTGACACTCCGTGCAAATATGTCACCGGTTTGTTACCTGCTCATCCTAGCCTACGAAGAGCTGAGATAAGATAGTCTCCGGCGCGTTTAGATTGAACCGCTGATAAGACGACATTGCCGTCTGTGTGACACGGGTGGGCAGACAAATGTGATGTAATTGCTTCCGATCCTTGGTTAAAATGTAATCATGGATTTATTACATTTTAGACAATATGAGTCTACAAATGTGTTTGTAAGAGTGTATACAAGGCATCAGATGTCCATATATGGTAATACGTGACCTTTGCAGGCACGCACCTTATTTCACGTGGGACTATTTTGAAATATCACAGCCTATCCTGCATGATTTGAAATGATTGGATCTTTCTGATTAGATTCACAACATCACTGAAGTGAATATAGGCTGACAATTTCACAGTTTTTTTCTCTCTGATTTGCACGCTCGCCAAGACACCAGACCTTCGGCAGAGGAAGAACTAGATTCATAATTCCTAATTGTTATCCGGACCTTTTATTGGAGAACCAGATAAGACTTATAAAGCACAGGAAATCTCTTTCAAATTTTAATAAGGAACAACCGCGACTAGGAAATTGAAGACACAAGGAGTCAGAAGGGGAAATCTATGTTAAAATTAAAAGAAATCCCAGACACGTGTTGTAAGAGAACGATTCGTCTCTTTTATTCATCTGTGCGACAAGTCTGTAGCCAGGATTGGCGTAAGTTGGATTTACATTTCATATTTTATTACTAACATGTGAACTAACATATATATGTATATATTACCATGTGAATTTTATTGTGTGAAACTCGCTATTGGATGTCAAAGTCATTTGAGGCTGGCAACATCAGCGTATAGAATGATGATTCATGAACCACCACTGCACGGGCTGATGATTGCTTTATTGATAGTTTCGTAAATAGAACTAACAGCATAAAGTAGTTCCAGGTTCCCTATGGGACAGGGGGGGGGGGGAGGGGGGAGGCAGAAAGATGAAAAGAAATGATGTCCATTTTAAGCATAAGACTTACATTTTCAAAGCAGTGTAAATGTCCCTATAAACATATTCACTTTAAAATTTATGTAAGGTTTCACGCTTTAAACCAGTGTAAATGTTCATGGGAAAATATTCATTTTAATTAATAGAAGTTTCAAACTTTTCCACAAGTGTAAATGTAAATGAAACCCGAATGAATTTATATTCTGAACAC
The DNA here is from genome assembly GCA_024509875.1 of Oreohelix idahoensis. Lineage (NCBI taxonomy): Eukaryota > Metazoa > Mollusca > Gastropoda > Stylommatophora > Oreohelicidae > Oreohelix > Oreohelix idahoensis. The sequence continues at coordinate 348,976 of JAMPIV010001636.1, forward strand.
TTTTCAAACAGTGGAGATGTAAATCTAAAACATATTATATCTGTACGTTTAACCTTTTCCATTTAAATGCAATGTAAAGCTAAAGCTATTCAGTTTAAATGTAAAGGAAGTTTTATCCCGAGGGATTAAATTTAATTCTCATCGAGGGTAAACTCTGAGTTAAGTGGGATGGTGAAATAGATGAGGGAGGACACATAACTGTGTCGGAGAACGCCATACTCAGAAGAGCGTTCTTTTCTATTCTGCTATCACAGTTATTGGTGGTACCAGCAGAACGTACTATTTCTGGAACAAGATGGGATCAGTGGCCTACGCTTTAAGACAAAGAACACTGTGTAGACTTTCCTTGAAGTTTCTCGGAGACGAGCTACATCCGACAACCTTGACCAGAGACGAGTGATCAGTGTGAAAGGACAGAACCGTCATTGGCAGCTAAGTTCAAGTATATGCTGCCATCTGAACTTTCTTACCCTTTTTTGCAATCCCCAAATACGAGGATGATAGTTCTTCTTTATCCACAACTATTCAAATTATTTTCAAACTGTTAAAACTAAAGTGATTTTTACATTTTGTTATTTGTAATGTTACAAAATTAACTTCGATTTGATCATTTTAAAGTTACTGCATGTTTGTCTCAGTCAATTACTCTAAACAGAGCTATACTTGAGTAAGAGAATTCCACTGAGTAAATCAGCTTAACGAGCTGATAAATAAGTGCTTAAATTCTTCACAAAAGTGGGTGGCAGGTTACAGAATTAACGTGCTTAGCGACAGCCAGCACTGTTTTCGCTTACCTGAATTTCTTGTGAAGACTCCCATGTGATAGAAGCTTTACTACTCTTCTATCTACATTTCTGCTAAGAATAATCTTGTGTACAAATAGACTCTATTGAAGCGTATATTAGATACTCTTGAGTTTGGTCACTGTTGGACCACTACTGCAAAGCAGGGGAGGCAATACCGTCACAGTAATAGCAGCAGCTGTAATAGTAGTAGCAGTAGTAGTAGTAATAGCAGCAGCAGTAGCAGTAGTAGTAGTAGTAGTATTAGCAGCAACAGGTAGTGTAGTAATAGCAGCAGCAGTAATAGTAGTAGTAGTGGTGGTAATAGCAGCAGCAGTAATAGTAGTAGCAGTAGTAGTAGTAGCAGTAGTTACAGTAATAGCAGAAGTAGTAGTAGTAGTAGTTCCAACGTAAAATATTCACAAAGATACTTACCCAATGGGCGGAGAAATAAAATCCAATCACATTATGGCCGTCCAAAGCAGAGTTCGCATCAACTTCATGTGGGACTTCTGAGCTTTCAACTGCTTCAAGTAGAGTCCCCTTGACGACGTCATGGAGAGGCTTTCGGCGCCATGGAAAACCGCATCCGGTTGAATCTTCAGACAATCTGTCAAATCCATCCCTTGTTATAACTCGACCCGTCTCGCCGTCCAATAGAACCAGCCGAGGAATGCCGTGAACGCCAAACTTTCTACTCAGCTTCCTCTGAGGAATAAATTCATGTGTATGTAGAGAATCGTAACTAACAGGATCATCATTAATTCTCCTTGTTGCTCCTTAACTCTTTAATTCCGGAACAACGCTCAGAGCGTTGGTCAGATTTGACACCCGTGCCAAAACAACGCTGTGAGAGTTGTTTTTAGTCTATCGCGAATTTAAATTACGGCACAAGGTGGAAAATAATTCCGGAGTCAAAGAGTTAAGGATCACTAGTGTAAAAGCCCGTCTTAAGACGGGAATTAAATTCAAAAGCACCAATTCCTAACGGCAACAAAAGGATGTTTTTTTTTTTTTAAACCACTGCGCATCACCACAGTATACGAACTACGTAACAGCAGCGAAGATCCCAATATGTGTGTATACGTGATCACACATTCTATAACTATTTTTGTGCAAACCTTCATTTGCGCATTCTTCTTTGGTAAGTTTTACTATTTTCGGGAGAGTACATATAAGGGAAACAATACAATTAATGTCTAACTTTTGTGGTGAACTTCTAAATACAATATCTAAATTAGAATATAACAGTATAGTGCATAAAGTCAAAGATAGGATAGTACTAAAATTTTCGGCGAGAATTGTAATCGTCGCCTACGCCTTCAGCGTATTATTTGATAACGCTTTGGCCGAACCAAAAAGGGTACCCTATTTTTCAAATTCGTCTGAACAGAGGCAGTGATGAAAGTGTGCCATATTCTATTGCCTAATTCATCGTTACTTGTTTATATTTCCTTGATATGTGGTAAGATTGATTTTATTGACTTTTTAATTAAAAAGGGTTGTGTGAAAAAAGAAAAGGCCATGTAAAAGATTGTAATTAAATGGTTCCATGGCAGACGTAGGCATAGCCTAGATGTTGATCCATCATATAAGGGATTATCTAAGAAGTCTAAAACTACAGGACTATATATATGATGGTCATACAGGAACATTACACCTATCTTATTGCATGGAAAAGATTACTGCAGGAATGACAGAGGCGTAGCATCCATTAGGGAAGAGAAAAGAAAACTGGTACAATTTGTTCCATCAAACTAAAGTGGAGAAGCAGAGTTGTCAGAGAGAGCTGACCATGTTCTTTTGTATTGAATGTATGTTTACATGTAAATTAGGAGGAATTAGTTTGATATTAAGACAGAATCATAACTTGCATCGAGAGGGGTTCCTGCTGGCACTTGTCTGGTGCTGGTACTCGATGATAGAGAAATTCAGCACGATTTCTAAGAGTCTCTGGCACCTGATTGTATTAAAGAAGTTCAAGACCAGAGGAGACTGAAGTGTTTGGCCAAACCAACTGCAACTGCTGTGATTCCAGGAACCAGATAAGTGCAATATCTGGCCTGGGACAACTTATCACGACTAAAGAAAAATCTCATGTATAGACAAAAACGTTCCTCCAAAAGACTAACATAAACAATCCTAGTGAAGCAAAAGAACATTGGGATGATGATAATCCCCAACCTGCCTTCCAGTACCAGTAGTTAAATAGAGTAATTAATATCAACTTGAAAATTTGTAACAATGTACTATGGACATATTGTCTGTTGTATGTAAATATCTTTATATATATATATATATTTGTAAATATATCTGTTGCTGCTAAAAACTTGTCGCAACTTATTCTGACCATGCATTCTGACTATAGTTAATTTTTAATGCATGGGAAGGAACTCATGGAATTGTAGTCACTTTTATTTCTACAGTCGTCTAATCTTGATAGCTATCGTCAAGAAGTTGTCTTATCTTGATAGCTAGGGTTGCCGATAGTTGTGTGAACGATTTTTGAGTCATGTCCATTTATGGAGCGCTCAGATCGCCAGTTCTTTGAAAACAGTTGGCAATCGCAATGTTTCAAGATTCATTTCCTTTTAAGGTAAAAGGTCTTTAGTCGAACATCGTAGAACATTCTTCGTTTCGTAAATCTGGCTGAGTTGTATTCGATTCGCGTGTTCTGCGCATGTCTCTTTTTGTGGCGTTGTTTAAACGATTTCCGCCCAGGTCAGTCTGAGCAGAGAAGCTGGTAAGGCGAGACGTAGCTATGTGCTAGTCTTCGCTTAGTTTATTCAGGAAGGAGTCCTCATGATTGTTGTTCCTTTTTTGAGATGATATATCTCCATGTTATTCCTAATGCCTGGAGGCATATGTGATTATTCATTTAATTCCTGATGAACAGGTAAATGAATCCTTTTTTGCTAAGTGACTTTATCGCCATCTTGTGATGTTGACTTTCGCTTAGCCTGCCTTATTATAAAGTCTATATATTATGACAAGTTTGCTCAGCTCACGATCCACTTATATTGTCACGCATCGATTGATGCCTGTCCTACGGACTATTTGCTTCCTGAACTTTATTGATGGATCTAGGTTTGATACCTTTGCTGTATAAGGAACATAGAGAACAATAATGTGACGCTCGAAAGACATGCCTGTCTTGTTGAGGTCAAAAATAGGAGACCAGATTTAATCTCCTAGTTGATATCTACTAGCTCTTATGGAAAGGGGAAGTTTACTACCTGACTACATGAACAGCGGTTTACGATATCCTGAAAAGGCACATAATGTACATTATTATTATGCTGTTTGCTGTGCCTGTTGAATCGACTACTTCGATGATACAATGACTGTTGTACTATCCCTGTGATGTTTTTCTACATAACGATGTCCATGCATTTTGTCATTGTGGCGTACAATATATATTGCCAAAAACCCATCACTGCTGTTTAAAGCTTTATTGACTTTTTTCACATCGTGCTGATAACGTGACGTCATTGTGTGGATTGCCTTGTTCGTAATGCTCACTGTCTGAATACCCATCTACATCCTACACACTTAAACCAGACTAAAGACACCATGTTACTACGCCTCATCATCCCTGGTGTCTGAGGGTGGCACACTACTCTGCAAAGGCCAGGATTATCATACCTTTAGAGAAGCAGATGAAATACAACACCCTCAACGTTGTGTGGCAAATGTGACATCATCCACAGAACATTTACACTACCCACATTAAATGCTACACAACATTTGGTGGCCATAAGCTGGTTTGTTCTGGTACCAGCATACTCGGGGTCCCTTACCCGCTTCATTCTACAAGAATTCAACAAACTGCATCGTTCAAAGAATCAACATACAGCGATTTTTCAAGACATCTACATACAGAATTATGGCAGTACCCGGCGTTGTTATATATTGCCGGATATCACAGACTGTTGCTGTTTAACGCAAGTGAAGCCAGTCGCTGCTGTCAAGGTATCAAGTTGCTGTCGTTTGTGAAGGTCAAGTGCCGGTTGAATAAGAAGGCCAAGTACCGATTCAAGCAATTTACGGTTGAATAAGCAGGTCAAGTGCCGTTATTTACACTACCTGTACTGTTTAGAAGCTCAAGTACCATCGTCATGGCAGTTGAAGCAGTCCAGATGTACCATCATCGTTGGATCTTCATTCCTTAGGACGCTGATTGTCATCTGTTTTTTCTGCTGTGGCTGACGTTTGGATACCCATAAGTTAAGTGGCCTGTTTGTTGTGAACTGTGCCCTTATACTTCTACTGAGTCTTCTGTGTTTCATCTCATTCTTTTGTTTACATGTTATATGTTTATATGTTATTTGTATATTTATATTTATAGGTTTATGTTTCTGCGGGTTTTTCGGTTGGGCGGAGTCTCCCTTAGATCATACCACGTGATAGAGGTCGTCTATCGTGAGCGTTTTCTTTAGGGTGTGCAAATTTCCGATACTGGAATTTGCAAAGCGACTTCTGTTGCTATTTTTTGTTAGTTGTGACGATATGGTCAGTGTTGTTTTCGGGATTTTCTTCACATTCTTTAGTTTTGTTTTGATTTGTTTGTATTTGTTAGCCTCCTCTTTACTATAGTTTAGTTTCATACAACATTTTTGTTTATACACTGTGGTGTCATGTGTATTGTCTAATATCCTCGTAGATATCATCACATTTTTTGTGATATTTTTTTAATTTTCGCTTTATTTTTTGTTGATTTCTACGAATGTTTTCGTATTGTTGCTAAATCATTGTATTGTTTACATTGTATTGTTTACAGTGTAATGTTTACATTGTTATTGTTTACATTGTGATAGTGTTTATATAGTCATTGGTTAGACTTATAGTAGTTAATTCACATTTAATAGTGGGTTATGCTTATGCATTACTACTACACTTATGATTAATAAATGATGAATAGTATTGTGCACTATTAAATGGGAAGTGCACCTATGATCAAGAGTTGATTGATGATATTTCAAAAAGGTCTATACACAAGTTCTTTGATATAAGACTTGTTTCCCACAGAGATTGGGATAATAATATAGTGTTGTGAGTAAACAAGTGCTTCATTTAAGACTTGTTATAATTAAATTTGAAATAAGATAATTAATTATTTCAGGTTGTGGACTCATATTATTACTCATCATGGCTACATTTGAGCACTTTATTGAGAATGGTAAATTGCTTGGGAAGATTGGTGATAAGTTAGAAGAATTTGCAACTACTCAATATGATAAAGCAATGGAAGCTGAACAAAAGAAACTGCAGATGCAGGTGGATGAAAAAAGATTCCAGATGGAAATGGAAAAACAAAAAAGAGAAGCAGAAGCAAAAGCTGAAGAGAAAAGACTTGAGGCTGAAAATAAAAGACTTGAAATAGAGGCTGAAAATAAAAGACTTGAAAAAGAGGCTGAAAATAAAAGACTTGAAATAGAGGCTGAAAATAAAAGACTTGAAAAAGAGGCTGAAAATAAAAGACTTGAAATAGAGGCTGAAAATAAAAGACTTGAAAAAGAGGCTGAAAATAAAAGACTTGAAATAGAGGCTGAAAATAAAAGATTAGAAAAACAAGCTGAAGCTGAAGAAAGGAAGTTACAAAGAGAGTCTGAAGAGAGAAAAGCAAAAATGGAGCATGAAGAAAAACTCTTAGCTTTGGAAGTTGAGAAATTAAGGGTGATGAACATAGGTAATGCTAATGATGCAAATAAGGTCTCAGATAAGACTAATGCAAGCACTTTCAAACTTAACCTACCACCATTCAATGCTTCCATCGACGATATTACATTCTATTTGGACAGATTTGAAACTTCATGTTAAGCACATAACATAGATAAATCATTGCAGGTTTATCATTTGTCCAAAATACTTAGAAGTGATGCTTTGAGTATGTTAAGTATGGTAGATGAGCCTGACAAGAACAACTACGAATGTCCTTGTTAACAAAGGGCCAAAAGAAAGCCGCAAGGACTCTCAACTTTGTACGGGAAAATCCCATGTGTCAGCACATTGCGAGTCATGAGCATGCTGCAATATTTGCACTCTCATACTCTTGGGAACAAGAATTTGCGAATGTGCTGACGTAGCCGAGTCTTGTACCATACGTACAAGTACGCCGTTTTTCATTTCTATCCAAGATTTTCTTTGTGTATCCTTATTTGGATCACCTTTCTTCGCAAGAATGAAGAATTTCTTTAGCGTAGGATCTTCTTCTTGTAATTTTATGAACGAGTCACGAGAAATAACCAAGGTACTATCTTGGCTATGAACTTCATTATTATTATCCAACGAAGTTTGCGGTGTTTGTATAGCTTGTGCTCTTGTAACCACTGCATTGGTAGCTTGCATATTATCATCTTCCCAAGCAGCAATCTGCTGTGGGGTACATTCCCTAACTCCGTGGATACGACCAATAATATATATACTGGCTACAGAAATCTTCCATTTCTTTTATTGTTTTAGGTTTACGTTCATGAAGGAAAGCAAGGAAAGACTCGTTGACAGAAGACATGACTTTGTCTCTAAGTATTAAGTCCATAAGTCCTTCATAAGTTTTTTCTGTCTTAGACAGCTCCACCCAACGTAAAAAAGTAAGACGTGTCTTTGAAATGAATTCAGAGAATTGCACACCAGTTTCTGGTAACATATTTTTAAATTGAAGACGATAGCCGTCTTCGTCAAGTTGGTATTTTGAATAAGGCTATGTTGTTAAAAAAATACCAACTTGACGAAGACGGCTATCGTCTTCAATTTAAAAATATGTTACCAGAAACTGGTGTGCAATTCTCTGAATTCATTTCAAAGACACGTCTTACTTTTTTACGTTGGGTGGAGCTGTCTAAGACAGAAAAAACTTATGAAGGACTTATGGACTTAATACTTAGAGACAAAGTCATGTCTTCTGTCAACGAGTCTTTCCTTGCTTTCCTTCATGAACGTAAACCTAAAACAATAAAAGAAATGGAAGATTTCTGTAGCCAGTATATAACTGCGCATCCTCACGTAACCATTGGTAACTCTAAAGTAAAAGAAGGTCTGCCAGTTGCTTCGGCAGCACCTTATGGTCAAAACTCTAGTCATAGATTCCAACAAAATTTTGATAGGAAAAGTAACCGTAGTTACGGTCAAAATTATGGAAATCAATTTCAGGGTGATTCTTCGTCGAAGAATTGGAGACGAGCTGACAGTCCTCGTTACTTCCAACCTAATAATTTTAGGCATTTCAGAAGAGGATATGGTAACAGAGGCTTTTCCTCGCGTAAACCTCAAAACCAAACAAATAGATGTTCACATCAATGTGGACATGATAATAATCATGGAAACTGTAATTCGAAACATGATAACAGTTATAATAGAGACAATAATAACTAAAGAGACAATAACAACAGTGATAACTTCAGAGGTAATGGTAGTCGCGGTAGATCTCAAAACAAAAAAAAGAGATATCATCAGGCTAACTCGGTTCAACAAGAATCTCAGGGAGCCTGTAATCAGGTTTCTGATAATAAAAACTCTGACGCTGTCACTTGTTCTTCTTTTGACTTTGGGAGAGCAAACAAGTGCCCCCAATGCAGTACTTTGTTCGAACCAACTACAATATCGACTTTGAGTTGTGGTCACCCTCTCCCCGCTCTTCCTGCTTCGGTTGCACATGACGGGAGAGGTTCTCTAATCCTACATAAGGGTCTTGTTAATGATACTCCGGTCTCACTATTTTTCGATTCCGGATGCACCACTATTGGTGTTAGACAATCGCTCGTAGATCCATCCGGTGCGACAGGAAGGGTTATCAAATGTGTCACATTTGGCGGCACTCTAGAAAAATATCCTACTGCTGTAATCCACATTGCCACTCCTTTCTTTACAGGAGATGTGCATGCCTGTCTCTTACCTAACCCTATTGCGGACCTTATTATTGGTCGTATCCACGGAGTTAGGGAATGTACCCCACAGCAGATTGCTGCTTGGGAAGATGATAATATGCAAGCTACCAATGCAGTGGTTACAAGAGCACAAGCTATACAAACACCGCAAACTTCGTTGGATAATAATAATGAAGTTCATAGCCAAGATAGTACCTTGGTTAATTCTCGTGACTCGTTCATAAAATTACAAGAAGATCCTACGCTAAAGAAATTCTTCACTCTTGCGAAGAAAGGTGATCCAAATAAGGATACACAAAGAAAATCTTGGATAGAAATGAAAAACGGCGTACTTGTACGTATGGTACAAGACTCGGCTACGTCAGCACATTCGCAAATTCTTGTTCCCAAGAGTATGAGAGTGCAAATATTGCAGCATGCTCATGACTCGCAATGTGCTGGACACATGGGATTTTCCCGTACAAAGTCGAGAGTCCTTGCGGCTTTCTTTTGGCCCTTTGTTAACAAGGACATTCGTATATACTGCCGATCATGTCAGGTATGTCAGGAGGTCAAATCTAGAGGACCACGACATGCTGCGCCTATCCAGGCTGCTGACATCCCTATTCGGCCATTCCAAAAAATGGCCATAGATATTATTGGCCCTTTTAAGATAAAGTCGGCCAGAGGACATCAGTTTATCCTTACATGTGTCGATATGTGCACACGTTGGCCAGAGGCTATCCCTCTAAAGAGCATATCTACTACAGATATCGCAGATGCTCTTTGGCTGATATTTTCTCGCTTGGGGTTCCCCAGAGAAATACTGTCAGACCATGGCACTCAACTCATATCTGATACTATGTCTCAAGTAATGTCTACCTTACACATTAAAAGATCTCTCAGTAGCATCTATCATCCTATGTCTAATGGGTTAGTTGAGCGTCTGAATAGAACGCTCAAGACTTTACTTGGTAAGATAACTGAAGACCATCCTCAAGATTGGGACAGGGTTTTTACCTGCGGCTCTCTTTGCCTATAGAGAGGTCCCAAACGAGCACACAGGATTTTCTCCCTTTGAACTTGTCTTTGGCGCGCGTCCGCGCGGCCCTATGTCTTTATTACACGATCTCATCACTGCCGATGATATTAGTGATGACACTCAATCTTCATATGAGTATGTCATTGCTCTTAGGCAAAAGATCATTGAGGCATGCAAACTAGCGACTGCTTCGTCAGAAATTGCTAAAGAAAAAGCAAGGCAGTTTGCTAACAAGAACAGATGTCTACGACAACTTTTGTCCAGGTGACAAAGCATTCGTCCTACTCCCCAGTAGGGAAAATAGACTTCTGATTGCATGGAAAGGTCCATATGCAATAGTCTCACGAATTTCCGATGTTGACTATGTGGTCGATATAGATGGAAAGCATAAGACTTTCCATATCAACATGCTGACGGAATTTCATGAGCGTCCAGACTATTTGCTGCCTATTTTCCAGGCAACGGACGAATCTTCTGTACCTCATGGTCATTACTCATCCCTGTCAGTAATACAGGATGAGGAATCTGTTTTTTCTGATGTCGATCTCCCTCTTCCAGTGGTTCCACTACATTCTATGGAATCTTGGAAAGATGTGTCCATTTCTCCTAATCTTTCTGTTGATGAACATCGTCAAGTCTCGTCGATGTTACAGACATTTAAGGATGTTCTAACCGACATCCCTGGTCACACGAATGTCATAGAACATGACATAATTCTTACCGACAATAATCCTATTAGGGTTAGGCCGTATCCTATCCCTATACACTTTCAGTCACAAGTGGAAAAGGAATTGGATGAAATGATCCAATTAAACATAATTGAACCATCGACTTCTCCATATTCTTCTTCCATGGTTATTGTTCGGAAGAAAGATAAGAACATACGAATTTGCGTTGATTATCGCAAATTAAATCAAGTCACAAAGTTCGATGCTGAACCTATGCCTTTACTAGAAGATCTACTTATTAGACTTTCTAATTCTAGATTCTTCACTAAACTTGACTTGTCAAAAGGTTATTGGCAAGTGCCTTTAGCAGATCATGCCAAACATCTGACTGCTTTCTCTACACCTAGGGGTTTATTTCAATGGAATGTAATGCCCTTCGGTCTTATGAACGCCCCTGCTACTTTCGTTCGCATGATGCGTCGAATTCTTTCTCATCGTTCAGATGTCATCGCTTACTTAGATGATATCTGTCTCTTCAGTGATTCTTGGGAAGATCACTATCTGGGTTTATATGACCTACTGTCTACTCTACGTGAGTATAATCTGACAGCAAAACCTTCTAAAGCTTATATTGGTTTTGGTGAAATTTCTTTCTTGGGTCATCGTGTTGGTCATGGTCTCTTGAAGACAGAAGACCACAATACTTCGAAAATATTGAACATCTCTGTACCTAAAACGAAGAAACAAGTCCGGAGTCTCTTGGGGTTAATTCAATTCTATGGAAGATTTATTCCGAATCTATCTTCGATAATGGCACCTCTGTCAACGTTGTTGAAGAAAGGGTCGCCTAATCTGATTCGTTGGTCTCAGGAATGTCAATCTTCCTTAGACCAGATTAAAAATATATTTTCTTCTCCTCCCATCCTAAGATTACCTACTCTTGATAGAACTTTTGTTCTTCGAAGTGATGCTTCATCCACTGGGATCGGAGCAGCACTTATGCAGGAATATGCTGAAACTCTGTTTCCTGTCATGTACATTTCTAGAAAACTAAATGCGGCAGAGAGGAACTACTCGGTTTTAGACCGTGAATTATTGGCTATGGTTTGGTCTATTCTCAAACTACAAAGATTCCTCCTGGGCGCACATTTCATTCTAGAAACTGATCAGAAAGCTCTTACAGCTATTCAGACTAAGAACTTGAAGAGTTCGAGATCCACTCGATATGCTATTGCTCTTCAACCTTTTCATTTCACGGTACGAGCTATCCGTGGGTCGGATAATGTGATGGCTGACATTCTGTCTAGATGCCCACATGATTCCAACTAATACTTCTGTTCTATTTCTAGATATACGACAGAGCCATAACACACCTATATTACTACAATACATTAGCACATCTGTCCTCACTTTAGGTGAACACATACTATTGTGCTTTGTTATCATCTTCTTCTGTTCCATCTTTAATATAAGAAGAAGACTGAGTAGTTAATATAAGGGCCGAAAGTTCACTCGGTCACAATTGTTAATAATAATGTATTGTATAGTATGAAACTTAATGGCTATTAAATAGAATTATATTGGTTGTTTTTTCTCAGCACGTTATTGTTGATCTGAGAAGCTACCTTTCTGTTGTCAAACATGGAGAGTTCCACATTGTACAAGTTTCTTTGGAACGACAGGAGATGTGTCCTGTATCGTCATTTATGTTTGATTTCATTGTGTAATGGTAATATTAAACATTTAGATAATGTAATATTTAACATTCAATATCAGATGGGTACATCCATTCTAAGCGGTATTAGATTATGACACTGCTATTTGATTATAATGATATGAACTTGCATATTTATATTGTATTTTCATGCAAGCGTAGTGTGTGTTGGTGGCACCTCCCCGATATATTTTTGAATCAGATTTTTTTATCTGTTGAGAAATATTCTCACCAGACACTTTATGTGTCAATTTAGCCTCATATTAGGCAGTGCAATTAGTTATCCCCCCCAAATTCGTGCGTTGATAAACCGCTTTTGGTTTTACTCTTGGATATTTAAAAAAAAAAAAAAATGTTGCACATTTTTTTTTTTATCGGGAGGTGGCGGTAATGTTGCTGCTAAAAACTTGTCGCAACTTATTCTGACCATGCATTCTGACTATAGTTAATTTTTAATGCATGGGAAGGAACTCATGGAATTGTAGTCACTTTTATTTCTACAGTCGTCTAATCTTGATAGCTATCGTCAAGAAGTTGTCTTATCTTGATAGCTAGGGTTGCCGATAGTTGTGTGAACGATTTTTGAGTCATGTCCATTTATGGAGCGCTCAGATCGCCAGTTCTTTGAAAACAGTTGGCAATCGCAATGTTTCAAGATTCATTTCCTTTTAAGGTAAAAGGTCTTTAGTCGAACATCGTAGAACATTCTTCGTTTCGTAAATCTGGCTGAGTTGTATTCGATTCGCGTGTTCTGCGCATGTCTCTTTTTGTGGCGTTGTTTAAACGATTTCCGCCCAGGTCAGTCTGAGCAGAGAAGCTGGTAAGGCGAGACGTAGCTATGTGCTAGTCTTCGCTTAGTTTATTCAGGAAGGAGTCCTCATTATTGTTGTTCCCTTTTTTGAGATGATATATCTCCATGTTATTCCTAATGCCTGGAGGCATATGTGATTATTCATTTAATTCCTGATGAACAGGTAAATGAATCCTTTTTTGCTAAGTGACTTTATCGCCATCTTGTGATGTTGACTTTCGCTTAGCCTGCCTTATTATAAAGTCTATATATTATGACAAGTTTGCTCAGCTCACGATCCACTTATATTGTCACGCATCGATTGATGCCTGTCCTACGGACTATTTGCTTCCTGAACTTTATTGATGGATCTAGGTTTGATACCTTTGCTGTATAAGGAACATAGAGAACAATAATGTGACGCTCGAAAGACATGCCTGTCTTGTTGAGGTCAAAAATAGGAGACCAGATTTAATCTCCTAGTTGATATCTACTAGCTCTTATGGAAAGGGGAAGTTTACTACCTGACTACATGAACAGCGGTTTACGATATCCTGAAAAGGCACATAATGTACATTATTATTATGCTGTTTGCTGTGCCTGTTGAATCGACTACTTCGATGATACAATGACTGTTGTACTATCCCTGTGATGTTTTTCTACATAACGATGTCCATGCATTTTGTCATTGTGGCGTACAATATATATTGCCAAAAACCCATCACTGCTGTTTAAAGCTTTATTGACTTTTTTCACATCGTGCTGATAACGTGACGTCATTGTGTGGATTGCCTTGTTCGTAATGCTCACTGTCTGAATACACATCTACATCCTACACACTTAAACCAGACTAAAGACACCATGTTACTACGCCTCATCATCCCTGGTGTCTGAGGGTGGCACACTACTCTGCAAAGGCCAGGATTATCATACCTTTAGAGAAGCAGATGAAATACAACACCCTCAACGTTGTGTGGCAAATGTGACATCATCCACAGAACATTTACACTACCCACATTAAATGCTACGCAACAATATCTATCCATCTAAATTGATTCTCATTGAACTGTAGTCCTGACCAAAACAACTTTAGGCTCAGGACCAATAAAGTTTAACAAAATAAATTTTAAATATACAATTTAACAGCTGGAGTTAGTTGAGTTTATCATAGTAATTAGTATATGTTTGTATATGTTTTTGTATTGAGATTTTTTAACGACACTCTTACAATACCCTAGACACTTTATTTAGCTTTCAGTCACGCTAGTCAAAAAGAATATAACTTAGAGTGAGATCGTAGAGTGGTAACAAGATGGTACCAGCACTGTAGTAGGTCCCGCAGGAAGCCTGCACAAAGAAGTTTCTTGCTTTAGCAGCGGTGGATTCTGTGGCAATTTGTTATGGATAATGAGGTTGCCATCTCATACAAGACACATACAGGGTGTTCCACGAAAAAGCGGCCCGTGACGTCATGGACGTACTGTGTCGGCACAGTACGTCCATGACGTCACGGGCCGCTTTTTCGTGGAACACCCTGTATTAGTCGCCTTGTACGAGTGTGCAACAGTCCTATTCTTTATTACGAGACTCAGTTTCAGGCTATTCAGTTGGATCACTGTAAATTCAGTAATTGATGATCAATGTAGCACTTTACAAAATCATCACACATCTAAGTTTAAAAAAAAAAAATCTGTGTAGATAATTTGTTAATTTATTATCAATTACGGATGGGGGCACTCACTGCGGTTGTGTTTTCTTGTTGAAAGAGGAAATTACTTATACACATTGGAACACGATCAGTGTCTCATACATAAGTAATTTATTAAAAATTTTCTGTTAATTTTGTTTTGTTTGTTTTTGAACCTTTTTAAAATTTTTGTTTTTATAATTTATTTTTAAAATACATTTCAGCGCATACCCCAATTCGGCACCCAGGGCGGCCGTAACACCCGCTCCTCCCAAGAGTCAGCCCTGCCTATAACAACTATGATTATACTGCTGCCGTTGCTTCCATTACCTCTTCGTCTGCTACAACTATTACTCATAGTTGGTGCTGCTATTGCTATTACTACTACCCCAGCTGCAACGAAATCATCAACTGTTATCGCTCCAGATTCCGCAAAGAAAACACAAGATAACCGCATGATGTGTTTGTGGCGCAAAAAACCAGGCTCAATCTTAGGCTTTAATGCAGAAAAAAAAAGAGGCGGAAAATAAATTCAACCCCTTCTCACTACTAGGACGCGCAAAAATGACTCGAACGGGTGCACGGCATGAGATAAGGTAATCTTCAATTCAAGCAAAGGGATTCACCTGTCGACCTCGGCGTGACAAATGTGCCTAATTTAAGTTAAAGGTAGGCTGTTGAACCTGCGCGTGCAGCAGTTAAACGTGTAATGCTTGTTGAATTTTAAGTCTATGTATCAAATTCTGCAGTGCTTTGTAAATTATTTAGCAAGGTACCAAATTCTTTACTCCTTAAACGATGGACGGAAAGGCTACACATCCTATAGTTTGGTTAGCAACACACGTAAGAGTCAATTTCACTGTTTTACATAAGCCTGGAGCGTCTGAATGGCAGTGTGGTTAGAGAGCTGGTCTCTGGCGACAAAGGTACTGAAAAAGTCCGCTGAAAAGGGTGTCGATATTCGGGGTCGTGTACTGGTCATCAGTGAAGAAGGTCTTCTTTGGGTTACCACTGCATAAGTGAATCAACCGGTCATGTTGACACAGAGTGGGAGTGTCAGGTAACGCGAATGGTGGAATGGTTCTGTGTAGTTGACCACTTGATAATATTACACTCACACACTCTTATGCAAGCCAATGATGACTGGAACTACAGCTGACATTTCACACTGTTTAATAAGGACGCACACATCTGGACAGCACGGAACATAGTCATAGGAACATGTTGACGTGTACATCATTAGGCATTTGAATAGTAGATCATATTTCATGCAGCATTCAAATATGATGGGCGATATAAGGTAATCATTCGATGTTCTGGCAGACTATTGCCACACCCCCTAACTGACTGAACGCATCAGTGGGTGTAGGTGTGTAAACATATATAGAGTTCACTGGACGAACTTTTTTCCTTGGCTAAGTTCTCCAGCGACATATATCAAATGTTTATGTAACAAAGTTAAACCACGATACTCTGAATATCAATAAATTTCATAGAGTTTACTACAGTTCCACTCTTACCTAAGGTTGCTATATAGTAGACAGGACATTAAGCGTCTGATCGATGGGAAAACGCGTCCCGCGGTCACATCTTCAATGTATACTATAAACGACAACGATTGCTCGAATATTACGATTGGTTCCATCTAAGGTCTAACCAAATAGAGATCATCAAAAAGAAGGTGTTTGGTATTACTGGCATGGCCCCAGCTACTTCCGAAATCTAATAATAAAGTGACCCGATGAGCCGAGATCTATCTGCTGGACACAACTGTCTGATCTCCTTCTGCTGACAGAGACCACTCAGATCCGCCTTCTGGCGAATAAAAATACATTCACAAATCACTTTCTATCATCCTTTTTTGTCTAAAAGGACCACTTGCCGCAAAAAATACCCTGCGACATCGCCTCACAATTCTTTAACACCATCCGGCCATTCTCAGCGGCTTTTGTCGAGAGCTCAGTACGCATTCCGACTAGCGTACTCTAACAACAGAGATTAAACCTGCACCCAGAGTGTTAGGCCTCCACTAAAGACTCTCTTAGCGTGCCCACGCTCTAATATCTCATCTCGAAGCTTTTACACTCTCTCTGATATATGTTACTGGAATCTATTATTCGACACCTAGAAAACGTCAATACATTATGGAATTCTTCAGTATGCCCTCACTCTATAACCCATTTGTCTAAAACCACTCATCAATCTTTTTTTTACTCGGACCCCATCTAACCTTAATGAGAAAAAGTACCTGACTCTAATTACTTAACGCTAAATTCGCGCTATTTTTCATCATTACGGCCTAAATTCACCTATCTCTCTAGGGGCGAGCATAATCACACTACATATAATCAATCTGTACCCCCTAATTCCATTCTGTGGACTTCTTCTCTCAGGCACCTTTACAAATCTTCGGACAGGAACAGCATTTTTCGTACACATATCCACTGCTCCTATTGAAAATATACATACACTCTCTACGCTTTTCCTTATTGCTAAACTATGACTTACAGGCTCAAATTATCCCAACGCGTCACGATACGCTGCGTTGCCTCACTATGCACTGTTAATCCGTTGGCGCTCAACAACAAATATTCCATACTCTACATATCAACCTATTACGAATTTCCAGAGAACGTCTGTGCGGCAGCTCTTTAGCACGGTACATGGTTCTGCAAAAGGGCTCAAGGGAACCCTGTTGCGTCACGCTACTCGTCCTCCCATCATGCCTCGGCTACTCGCGTGTTGTGCAACGTATAACGCTCGCGACTCTTGAAGCTAGGCCAAGGAATATACCAACTCGCCTCGCGAGGAATTCGAATAAGTCCTCCGGTCAACACCATCAACTTACGTCAGCATGCCACTGGACAGTCAAATCGTTTAGTGAAGTCTTACTATCCACTCTTCATGGCGGTTGTACACAATGCGTCGACGTATGTTGCGCTCCTATGCGAGCACACTAACTCCAATGTATATGCTTGCTCCACTTGCTCTCGACTCATGCAGCTTACACATCACTACACTATTATATCTCCTCTTATAAGTTGGCGGCGGTTCCGGTTTGCTGGTTGTTTCTCTTTTTGCCGGCGCGCCGTTTGCGGCCATAGATGCCTCGGCGTATTCTTTTTACTTGAATGGTGCGTCGTACCACATATCGTTACTGTAAAAAACTTGTAACGACACACAATTAAGCAGTCATCTCTGTCTCTGTTACATCTTGATCCGCACCATCGCACACTGTTTGTGCAGTAATGTATCGCGTTTTGTATTTCTGGAGATGTCAGGAAACTTGCAGCTTGTCCGCACATACATATTATGCTCTCTCATAAGTTATTCTCATGTAGAAGTCTGCGGCTCCCTGCACTGGAGGTATCGAAGTAACTCTCAAGCATTTGCTAATCTTATTCTTGAGGTGACTAGTCTAGATTAAGATTACACATCTCTGAGGAAAACTCAGTTACCACAGCGAATGATTTCAGGCTTGGCTGGCACGCCCGTTGCTGCGTCTCTGAGTTGAATAGCTCGAATTCCCTCGGCTCGATCCCACAGATATAATGTCCGGACTTTCTATAAATTTTAAAGCAGAATTCGCCTAATGCAACAAGCGTATGTGAATAACTTACTTATCGTACTGTGAATCCTGAATTACTTACTCTGCTTCACCTCACTATATCTAGGGAACGAGGGGGGTGCACTATCTGACACACCATCTTCCGATTGCTATTGCACACGTTCTGGTGCCATGACATTAGTGCATATCCTGACAATGTACACACGTTATATTTATGCAGCTTTTCAAAAACGGTCATGAGCTATACGCAGTCATACAGCTTGCACTCTTAATTTATGTGTACGGGGATATCAGACTGTAATGGGCTGCGCCGTTCCTCATGACTCCATCCCCAGCACAGGCTTGCTGGCACACATGGGCTATAACAGTTCCTTGGACCAGCTCTTCATTCATAGACTGCCGCGGCCGCGGCGAGTCACGTTCGTGGCCAAAACGACGGCATTGTAGTCGAGGCTCCACACGCTCCTTTAGTCAGAAATGACTGAAAGCAAGGGACACTAGCTTTAACTGAACCAGACTAAAAGGATTATAAGGAAAAATAAGTTTCCTATATGGCGCATAGTTAGATAGCAATTATCATTAGTTACATAGGATATGCTTGCCCCGCTCGGTTCTTGTAACCGACTGTCTAGTCTAGATATTAAACATGAGGATCTATACTCGCTTAGCACCTAGTCTGTATGTGGCTCTACAGACACTGTTTGCCGCTGCAGCTGCCCACATGGATGCATGGGGTACCACATTCACTATTCGTATTCGTGTATTCGAACGTATGCCTTAAAGGCACCTGACGTATATTTCGCTAATTTGGCCCCCCATTGCACATGTGGGGACCATATCATCAACTAGTTACACACATCGCTTACACGATCGCCGGACTAGTCATCACTATACACATACTGTGTCACTTGATAATATATTACACAATGGTTAAGGTCAAATCTACTAGTCACTTTAGCACGCTTCGAGTAGTCGCATAGCGATACTGCCTGTATCTAGCGTCGGAATTTCGCTATCTAGTCAGGGGGAATGACAAGTCTGTTAGATATCTAGAAGAGGAGGACTTCACTGTACAGGTCCTCACGATCATGTAGAGCCATCATCGAGATAAAAGGGTCGGGTGTGGGTGTGAGGTGGACGGTTGTTGGTTGGGTGTGGGTGACCAGTTTCACCTACCTGTCCCTGCGGCACACATAAATCCTTCCCTAAGCTATAGTATCTAATTGCCTTCCGAACTTTACTCTCGTCTCAGATACTTTTATGTCGTCTAGCCTTCCATGCCACATCCTCATAGTGTTTACGCGCACACAATCGTCTAGAACACGCGCAGTCAAGTCAAGTACCCATTTATATCCACGGTAGACTTGGGTAGACTGAAGGTGTCGTTCTTGCACTTTGCCTCCCTCCCTCTAAAAGATCCCCTACTCACGCGTGATCTTTACCGGGGCTACTACTACATACATCACACATATCACCATCCAATCCATACACGCTAACCAAGGTATCGACGCACGCCAAGCTGTCCATAAACAAATATACTACGCAACCCCCCCCCCCCCACGCTCGCACTCAACAACTCATCTGACCCGCTAAAACAGACCTAACTACGTCTCGCTGACGTGTCTTGCTGCTCTCGTTAATAAGACTAAAACCTATCACTACCACCTCTACACCCGTGATTAAACGACTGATACTCTCTCAACTCGTGCACATGGACTAGCTTACTAGTCAGCAACTCCTAAATGATGGTATCCTCTTCCTGAAGCCTGAAGCATACGATGTCAACATGCTCTTGACGACTAAGCTTATCTCCTTGAAAATAAATCCAAAATACAAACATGTACAACTTCTACCGGTATATCACAACACTTAAGAATGAAATGGGAAAATAGGGCTCTACTAAATAGTCTCATTTGATAGGCCACAGGGCTTTTTACGTGGATTTAAAAAGCATTTGCAAACTAATTTTTCGAATAAGGTGTTTACTTAATCGGTTGCATCGGGAGTTGAACTAAAACTGTAAAATCAATTGAACATATAAGTTCAGGTATCGCTAATACCCTATGTAGGGGGGGAGAGGTCGAATTAGGGGACTTTCTTTTCTGCCGTAGGAGAGAGCAGTCACGAGAACTAAAGTATCCTATGGATACTACTAGCTACCTCTTGCTCTACTGACTCTATTACTTAACAGACTCATAGGCATAATGGTGTATACTTTCAACTTCATTAAGTCATGAATAAGTTTTAAATCATCGGGCCTTCACACGGGATAGAGTCCTAGAGCTAAAGGTTCCCATTAAAAACAGAATTCCTCGCTGAACAACCTGCGGCAAGCAAGCCCACGTAATATCTGAGTCTTACGGTTCGGATTAGTATGTACGTGCTGTTTTTATTTTTAAATTCAATTCACCTCAAAGATACCTGGCTATCTAAATCCTAAAGCTATTAACAGACACACAGGTTTACTTCTCACGAGCTCTATAGATTAGAACGTACGAAGTATTACACCTGTTTCGTCACCATCAAAAGAAGACTAAAATTTCACCAATATACCTATCGCACCAGGGATGATTGTCTCTGTAGGCAATTACAATTGCTGCCCTAATCTAAGTTCAGTTGCTAAGGAGTAGCCCATGCAACGGTACCGCTACCTTCCTCTTAGAATTACCGGGTGATGAATAATATAGATCACTAGCGCCTGGCATATGGTCTTTTTTGGCATGTGCACCTTCACGATGAAATGTACCCAGCCTCTTATAATACACGAAGCTTCATCAATGCTTTCTTCCAGACTGTAACCTCACTATGAAATCTGTCGCACCCCATCTGAACACCTTCAGTACCCTTTCAAAGAATCACGAGGTTCCTATGAGAACGCATCTAATTTAGTGTTATAAAGAAAAGATAGAAAACTGAGATTTGTGAAGCTCTTATCACTAAGTTGTTCTCGAAATCCCTGCTAAAAACTACATAAAAAAAAAAACATTTAATGACGCTTAATTTAATAACTTTCTTGAAAAACCGTCTAAAAAAAACTCGACTTTTACGCCAAGAGAAGAACAATGGTTCCAAATACCAAACTCTTTTACTGAGTGAAAATCACATTGGGGGCACAGATGCCTTGTCATTCATCACCCGGCCCCTGGATTTAAAAAATTTACAGTAAACACCTAAAACAAAACATCACACATCTCACAAACCTGTGGCCACACTCTAAAATCACTGATCAATTTCCCTTTCCCCCATTTCCACAAATCATGTAAATAACCATATTTCTAAACCTTGCGCGACTCACTATATAACTAATCCTTCTAAACACTTTGCCGACATTCATAAAAAAAAAAAAACTCTTATTCTCTCAATCAAAAATTCATCTAAAATGCTATCAGCAGGTAATATCAAAAAATTCTACCCCCACCCCACCATGTTCCCCCTACTCTACTAACTAACTCTTTCTATCTGCACTGTGCGACTACTACACACATGATTTTCAACTCCTCGCTACAACCATCAATCTACCGATTCCTGTCTCACAAAATTAAAAAAACTCTATCTACATCACTTAACGACTATCCATCCCCACCGCACACCGCACATTAATCAAATAAAATCTGCAAATTGCTACCCAATTATCCACCAATCCTCTAAAAATCCTAATAAAATCACCTATCACACAGCTAACCATTACTTCTGTCTTTTTGCTATTAAGGCGAAGGCCTGTTATTTTTACTGTCTGTTATTATTGTAACTACTGATGTTGGCATCAAACGTAAGACTAGCAGGGATGGGCATATGAGAGGATGCATCCGTCGAATGTACGACCAGTGCGCTATAGGACCAATTAGCTTTCATGCTCTTCGAAATTTGATGAAGGAGACTAAGCCCCTATGGGTTTGCCCGGAGTGCAATAATGTCGATTATGATCAACAATAGCAATAACTTATTTCCTGTAACAATTGTTACACTTCTTGACTGTATTAAGCTGTTTACAAAATGGCTACCAACTGGCATTCCTGCTGTCATCGTCATACTTATCATCATCAACATCCTTTGCACTCCTTGCGGAGCATGGAGTCGCCACTGCTGCTGGTCCCACAGTAAGCCTGCACTGAGCAGTTACATGCTCCTGCAGTGGTGGTTTCTTTAACAATTTGTTTCATACGATGGCGTTGTCAGTCAGCACCATGCAAAACCTGATATTAGTCGCCTAGTACGACACGCATGAATGTGTAGTAGGTCTATTCTTTCTTTGTCTCTTGAGATTCCCGGAGATCTGCACGCGGCATGTCCTCTAAGAATCTCATTATATTTCCACTGTAGGTATTGAACAAATTTAGGTAACAGCACACCTCCCTGCCCAACACTCTGTTTTATCTGCCCTCACTATACTATTTGGTTGCCAGTTTTCATCGCTACTGCTGTTTCTAGCAAAGGCAGTCCCATAACATATAATGCCTTAGGAGAATGAAGTGTTAGAGACTTCAATATACTAGGTCCAGCTTCGACAGGTGTGGTGACGAGTTCCCTTCCTCTCTGCCTTTGCTTTCCCTAACTCAAAAGCACAGTCAAGTACCCATTTATAGCTGGGTACGCTGGAGCGTAACGTCACCGTGTTTCGACCCGGCACCTTTGCCTAAAGAGGAAAGCCCTCTAACCACTCTGCCAATCGGACGCTCTAAGAAGGT
The DNA here is from genome assembly GCA_024509875.1 of Oreohelix idahoensis. Taxonomy (NCBI): domain Eukaryota; kingdom Metazoa; phylum Mollusca; class Gastropoda; order Stylommatophora; family Oreohelicidae; genus Oreohelix; species Oreohelix idahoensis. The sequence continues at coordinate 371,774 of JAMPIV010001636.1, forward strand.
CAAGGTAGTCCCATAGCAGATACCACCGTTGAGGAGGGAAGTGTCAGAGACTTCACTATACTGGGTCCAGTTTCGGGAGGTGAAATAACCAGTTCCGTTTATCATCTTTATTATCATCATCACCCTTTCCTTGCAGCCTTTGCCTTCCCTAAGTCGAGAGCAGAGTCAGTATACCTGGGTATTGTGGAGCAATACGTCACCCTGTTTCGAATCTGGTACTTTCACCGCAATACGCCTGCGCTCTAACCCCTCTGCCAACAGTGCATGTTCTTTATTAGTCTCAGGTCTTTGCTATCGATAATTATGTTTTCAAATACTGTGATAATTCTAAGATGTTTCATCTTATATTCAGTGTGGTCTATGAAAAACATATACAGATCTGTATGTTTCTTAAATTCTGTATATTGATTCTTTCCACAATTATTCTGATATTATCGATATTTTGAACATCTTCAACAATGATCTTCTGGCTGTATTCTGTAAGTACATCTGCTTATTGTGTTCCTTTCTACTGCTCTCTCCCCCCTCTCTCTCTCTTTCTCTCCCTCCCCGTTGCCTCTGTTTTAAAACTTCTAAATGTTGCGTTAGGACTATCTCAACAGGCTGAAATACAAGATAACATCCCAGCGACAACAAGAAAGAACATTAGGTGGAAAAAATAGAAATGAGCATACAATAAAAGGCACTGTGTAGACCGAGTAGTCTCTGAGGTGGCAAAGACACAATAGAACTACTACTGTTTCAAGCATGCTGGAAGAGGTGAATGACCTCATCATGTTAAATTGCAACAGAAACCATCTTTACAACAGCACACATTAATGCCGTGGTTTAAGCTCTTGGTAATGGAATCAGCTTAAGGGTTAGCCACCCCATAGCGAGCGAAAACTGAAACGACAATAATGATGAATAAATGAAAGAAAAAAAATAATAATAGAGAAAATAAAGAAAATGACAGAAAATATTAAATAAAGGACAATGAATGGAGCATTCAATCAAAGAAACGAAGAGACACTGTCTAAGAAAGAAATCAATTTGAGCATTCTATCAGACAACTAAGAGAACCGTAAATAAAAGAAAACTTAATTGAACATTCAATCACAGAAACTCTGAGAACCGTCAATAACAGAAAACAAATTGATTGGTTTGGGTTTTTAGGACCATCCTCATTGCACACGGACAATTCCATCAGTGCTCCGATCTCCTCTCTTAGATCACACAGGGAGAATCTCAGCACAGTGCACGAACTCCATAGCACCGGTGAGGATCTCAAGGTGTGTATGCATAAATCACACATTCTATAAATATTTTTGTAGCGGTTTTCCAAATTCTTTAAATTTTGCCAGGGCAGCGGCCGTATGGCTTACTCTTTACGATTTCCAAAGGTCGAGGGATTTTTAACACAACCTGCACACGGGACCTCCTATTTTTTCGCCCGTTTCCCAGAACACTTGACATTCGATCACACAACCAAGAGATCAGGGGGAGTATGGCGTCATTAGGACCCACTGGTTCTGAAAAAAACAAATGCCCACCAAATATATTCCCTGTACTGGGAACCGAACCTGGTGCCTTTAGAATTAGTGGCGGAACACTCTATAAGAGAAACTAACAGAACGTGGTGCCTTTAGAATTAGTGGCGGAACACTCTATAAGAGAAACTAACAGAACCTGGTGCCTTTAGAATTAGTGGCGGAACACTCTATAAGAGAAACTAACAGAACCTGGTGCCTTTAGAATTAGTGGCGGAACACTCTATAAGAGAAACTAACAGAACCGTAAATATAAGAAAGCATTTTGAACATTCTATAACAAAAACTAACAGAACTGTAAATATAAGAAAACATATTGAACATTCTATAAGAGAAACTAACAGAACTATAAATATAAGAAAACATATTGAACATTCTACAACAGAAACTAACAGAACTGTAAATATAAGAAAACATATTGAACATTCTATCAGAGAAACTAACAGAACCGAAATATATAAGAAAAAATATTGAACATTCTATAACAGAAACTAACAGAACCGTAAATATAAGAAAACATATTGAACACTCTATAAGAGAAACTAACAGAACCATAAATATAAGAAAACATATTGAACATTCTATAAGAGAAACTAACAGAACCGTAAATATAAGGAAACATATTGAACATTCTATAAGAGAAACTAACAGAACCGTAAATATAAGAAAACATATTGAACACTCTATAAGAGAAAAGGGAGCCGCGGTAGCATAGTGGTTAGTGCACTGGCTTCCTAGCGCAGTGGTCTATGGTTCGATCCCCAGATGAGGCGAGAATATTTTAGGCGACAAACGGCTCCTGGATCGACCCAGCCCCAAATGGGTACCAGAGCAACTCTGGGAAGGTTAAGGCGGCCGGCGTGATGCCGACCACATCACCCCTCGTGTGCCGACGGTCAAGATAATATGGGTCTAACACCATATTCCCAATATGCCTCAATGGGCGTGTAACGGGTTCCTTTACCTTTTACCTTTTATAAGAGAAACTAACAGAACTGTAAATATAAGAAAACATATTGAACATTCTATAAGAGAAACTAACAGAACCGTAAATATTAGAAAACATACTGAACATTCTATAAGAGAAACTAACAGAACCGTAAATATTAGAAAACATATTGAACATTCTATAAGAGAAACTAACATAACCGTAAATATAAGAAAACATATTGAACATTCTATAAGAGAAACTAACAGAACCGTAAATATTAGAAAACATATTGAACATTCTATAAGAGAAACTAACAGAACCGTAAATATAAGAAAGCATTTTGAACATTCTATAACAAAAACTAACAGAACTGTAAATATAAGAAAACATATTGAACATTCTATAAGAGAAACTAACAGAACTGTAAATATAAGAAAACATATTGAACATTCTATAAGAGAAAATAACAGAACCGTAAATATAAGAAAACATACTGAACATTTTATAAGAGAATCTAACAGAACCTTAAATATAAGAAAACATATTGCTATAAGAGAAACTTACAGAAGCGTAAATATAGGGAAACATATTGAACATTCTATAACAGAAACTAGCAGAACCGTTAATATAAGGAAACATATTGAACATTCTATAACAGAAACTAACAGAACCGTAAATATAAGGAAACATATTGAACATTCTATAACAGAAACTAACAGAACCGTAAATATAAGAAAACAAATTGAACATTCTATAAGAGAAACTAACAGAACCATAAATATAAGAAAACACATTGAACATTCTATAAGAGAAACTAACAGAACCGTAAATATAAGGAAACATATTAAACACTCTATAAGAGAAACTAACAGAACCGTAAATATAAGGAAACATATTGAACATTCTATAATAGAAACTAACAGAACCGTAAATATAAGAAAACACATTGAACATTCTATAAGAGAAACTAACAGAACCGTAAATATAAGGAAACATATTAAACATTCTATAAGAGAAACTAACAGAACCATAAGTAAAAGAAAACATCATCATTCCTTTTCATTCCCTGTGGAACATAGGGCAGAAACAGTTGCTCTCCATCGATTTCTATTTTCTGGGCTGTCTTTTTCATCTGTGCCCAAGTCATTCCAATTTCCCTAGCCTTCTCTTCAACAGTTCTTCTCCAAGTTCTCTTTGGCCTCCCCACTCTTCTTTTCCCCTGTGGGTTCCAGTCAAGGGCAACTCTGGCTATTCTTGATTTTCTCTTCTGAGTGTATGTCCTATCCATCCCCACTTTCTTACCTTAGTTTCTGTTTGTATTGGCTATTGTCCGCATCTTTTCTTTAGCTCAATATTTGTTATTACATCTGGCCATCTTATAAGGAGGATCCGTCGGAGATATCTACAGGTATTTACAAATGTGTGTAGCTTGGAGGTGATACTCTTTGAGACATGCCAAGCCTCTGAGCTTCACTGACTTCACATTTGAGTTACTTACTTACTTAGTCGTTCCCCTTCTACTGTGAGGTGTAGAGGTTTGAAAGAGAGAGCGCCAGACTATCCTATCGGTTGTCTTCCTCCTGGCTTGGTTCCATTCTAGTCCTCGGTCCTTCAAAGATTGTCTAATGTTGTCCTCCCAGCAGACTCTCGGTCGTCCTGGGGGTCTAGATCCCTGGCTCTTTGTTTCCCATGCTTGTCGTGGTAGCCGACTTTCTTACATTCTGCAGACATGGCCAAACCATCTTAGTTGGGACTCTTCTACTTGGGTCTGCAGCGGGTGGCATTTTAGGCCTTGACGTATCGTCTGGTTGCGGACCATGTCTCTTCTTGTTACTTCAACCACCTTCCTCAGATACCTCATTCCTGAGGTTTGGATCTGGCTTTTGTGGGTTGTAGTCATTGCCCATGACTCGCATCCATATGTCAAGACACATTTGAGTTAAAGATTCTAATTTTGTTCTCTCTGGATATAGAAAGAAAAAAAATAAACATTTTATAAGAAGAACAAAGCGAAATGTAGATAAAAGAAAATAAAATTACACTTCTATAAGAGGAACTAAGCAAACCGTAAATATAAGAAAACAAAATAAACATTCTGTAAGAGGAACTAAGCAAACTATAAATAAAAGAAAACAAATTAAACATTCAATCAAAGAAACTAAGAACACCGTAAATAAAAGATAACAAATTGAACATTCAATCAAAGAAACTAAGAACACCGTAAATACAAGAAAACAAATTCAGCAATCTTTACAAGGATGCCAGCTCCGTGCGTTAAATGTGGCATAATAATGAGACATGGCTTATTACTCATTGCATGTTACATGCTTTTTTATTGTGTGTTGGAAACGCTGCGCCGAGGAGGTCAGATGGGTCGGAGCGACATTTGGAATGAGAGAGAGATAGAGAAAACAACAGAAGGAAAGAAAGTAGATCAAAGACCAACTGCGGTAAGGCACTGGAAAAAAGAAAATAAAGAAAACAATAGAGAAGGACAATATCAAACACGAGTAGTTAATGGGCCAGAATCACAGCTCATTTATCATACAGGACAGCTTCTTGCACGCTGTTTGTTAATGAAAGGAAATGCTAATGTAATGCAGCGATAGGGAGAGAGAAAGAGACAGACAGAGAGAGAGAGACGACAGACAGACAGAGAGATAGATAGATAGATAGATAGATAGATAGATAGATAGATAGATAGATAGATAGATAGATAGATAGATAGATAGATAGATAGATAGATAGATAGATAGATAGATAGATAGATAGATAGATAGATAGATAGATAGATAGATAGATAGATAGATAGATAGATAGATAGATAGAGGGCGAGGGCGAGAGAGAGAGAAAGAGATATAGAGACGAGGAAACCACAGGGTAACTGTATCAAAATGGAAAACTCAGAAGCGGATTAAAAAAAAAAAATCATTGGTACATTCTACCTGTTTGGTACGTGATCACAAAACAAGCCAAGCACATGAAGTCTTCGTCAAACCGACACACACACAAATGAACATAAAAGAACTAATGAAAGTTTAAACAACACTAAATAAAACTAACAATAAATGAATAAAGTAATGAGAAATAGATCACAAATATATAGGTAAATACTTTTTAAGGGGCTTTTTTGGGGGGGGGGGGGGGGGGGGGGGAAGGTGTTAGTAAGCGATCGTAAATCATAATAGACCATAAGAAGTGTCTTGGTAAATGGATAATAAAATTATGGGACGAAAATTACAAAACAAGACAGCCGAGAATAAAACATAATAATTCTCTATCTCACCCCCCTCCCTCCGGGCCAAAAAAAAAAAAAAATACTTGAAGGAGTGGTTTCCTTTGAGTGCATTCCGGCAAAAGGAACAGCAAAACCCATTTGCTGTCAGGGAGGGTCAAGCAAGATTGATGGAAACGGAGAGAGAAGACAATTGAGAGAGAGAAGAACAATCCAAAAACAAGGTGTATAAAGGTTATAGTAAAATGTGAAACTATAACGGCTACAGACCGCAGAGAGGAGCTGTAGAAACGGAATAAAAAATAGCTGGAAAGCCCAGAAGAACGTGCTGGCTCTCATAATATATTGTCAAAGGGGAAATCCGCAGTTCTTTATTCTCCAAATTGGCACACCAAAAAACAAACAAACAAATGCAAAGTCCGTTGTGTCTAAATGTGGAACAACTATTTACGCTATCTGCTCCACATGGCGACAACTACAAGTTTCTAATTTTCCATTTAATGGCGGGAAATTTGTCAGTTTTTTATTCTCCAAAATTAAAAAAACAAAAAAAGGAAAAACGTGTTAGTGCCATATGCTTCAATCATATATATGAGATAAAAAGAAATGGAAGATTGGTTTAATTAATGTGTAGTAGTGAATGCCTTTGTTGAACCTGGGCCTTTGTTGAACCTGGGCCTTTGTTGAACCTGGGCCTTTGTTGAACCTGGTGGCAGCACTACTACACAGTTCTTGTTCTGGAAATGCCAGAGTAAGTGAAGTAGAGGAAGACACAAGAACACATGGAGAAGAGAACTGGAGACAGGCGTGAAGGGGGTGTGTAAGACATGCAAAGATCTTGAGCGGATGGCACGGGACAAGAAGACACGTCATTAATTTTGTTGAAAGCCTATGCTCCTTGGGGAGATTAACTCTTTGACTCCACAATTATTTTCCATTCTGTCGCGTAATTTTAATTCTTGATAGACTAAAAACAACGCTCAGAGAGTTGTTTTGGCACGGGTGTCAAATCTGACCAACGCTCTGAGCGTTGTTCCGGAGTCAAAGAGTTAAAGGTGAAGAGAGAGGGAAGGCTTTAATCTACAACACTAATCTCTAAGCTTGAATATTCTTTACCTGCCTATCCCTCTGCTCCCAGGGGAGACTCAACCACGGCGTGGACTGAGTTGACTCCTTATAACCTTCAATATCCTTGTCCCAGCTGATTTGAATGATCTCCAGGTTTTCTTTGCTGGCCACTGACCCGTCCTTGAGGGACTCATAGAAACTGAAATAATTGTAGTCAGGAAATGTTATGGTAAACAAGACAGAATCATTCATCATTTTTAGTACAGTATTAACAAAAATATATAAACTGAGTGAAGAATTTAAATCAGAATTCTTGTTGATTAAAGGAATTAATCAGTTCAGATAAAGTATGGATCCACTGCTTTGGCTGTACAATTTAAGTCAGTGTTTCCCAAACTTTTTCGTTGGCTGTCAGTGAACATCCCCAGCGCCCCCTCCATCTCCTATCTTTCATATCTCGTCCCCGCCTTTTTGATGTTGTTTCTTAAATTAACATTTTTTTTTTCTGCAAACACTGCTACGCAATAATTGAATAGGATAATGCAGTTAATTACCAGACATTCCCAGAATCCCTTGAAAAGCTTCTCCTACTCCAGTTTAGGAACCTCTGCTATAGAGTGTATAAGAAACCGGAACGTCAGGGAGGAGCGGTGGGTTAAGGTTTGTTCAGGCTACGTTCTCCTATAAAGCGCCCACATCAGGGCCCTGTATAATCAAACCGCTTTTACATCTAAGCGTTATATTAAGTAATGTTGGTGAATTTACCCTGACAAATCCTCAAACAGTCCTTTACTACTGCGCGCCTCCCTGTCGCCCCAATTTCCCCACTTTGGTAACCTCAGATTTAAATAAATGAATAAAAAGGGCACTGTAAAACTGGTAAGGGAAGTAATATATAATTTAAAAAAGAAAAGTGTATGGAATCAGTTTTACAAATTCAAGATAAACTTGAGTATAAAATTTGAGTTGACGCCCTTTTTTTTCTTTGTCAGTATGTTTACTTCATTATTTGTTGTGCTTTTTCCTAGCGTTACTTTTGTTGTTTATTTTTTTTCTTCTTCGTAATGTTGTTGTTCAATTTATTCATCATATTTTTCAAAGTGTCTGCGGTGTCCACGTTCTTTTTCTCTTGACAGGTCTATATTTCTTGTCTTTGTCGCTTGTTCGTAACTGTGGCTGAGGAAGGGCAAACCCCGAAATGTTCCATGTTTCCAGTGCACTGTCAATTCGCAGAACTAATTCCATACTACTTTCTTTTAAAAATTAGACGTTGCTTCAGCTGTAATGGGTTTGACATGCTTCCTATCTCTTGCCTAGATGATACACTCTGAATATCTCTACTCAATCTCTTAGCTTCGTTTTCCATTAACATTGATTTCTTTCACTTGTCTAGTGAAGTATCTGTCAGACTTTGACATTAAGCGCAATTTGGAAGTATACTCTATTTTACTTTAACCTGCTAAACTGTCGACTAGCCAGGTCTGTCGCACCTCGGTTCCTCAATTAGTCACTGCTGTGAGGTCATTAAAATATCACCATCATCACTATTTTCCTTTCTGCTCCTTACGGAGCACGTAACCAACACTGCAGCAGGTCCTCTTACAGGAAGCCTGCACCAAGCTCGCGTAGCAGTTATTTCTGTGGCACGTTGTTTTACATGATGAGGTTGCTAGCCCCATGTTCATTAAAATGTACAATATATAAAATGTGTATAAGGCTGACAAACCCGACAAGAAAATAACATATTCCCGTGTTACGTCTTCTTCTGCTTCTTCTTTAATCATTAGCCACCGGCTATGAAAGCAGTCAGAGGCCATCACGCCTGGTGGTGCCTTGTAGGGCAGCAACAAACCGCTTCCACTTTGTTCGGTCGACAGCCAAACCTCGTACAGTGCCCCAGCTCTGGTTCATTCTTTGCATCTCGGCCTCCAGAGTTCTCTGACAAGTTGTTTTTACTCGGCCTCTCATTCGCTTTTTTTCAGGGGTCCATAGCATAGCTGTTCTTGTAATGGCATCGGGGTCTCTTCTGAGGACGTGGTCAACCCAGCTCCAGCGTCTGCCAGCTATGATGGTGTGCATGTCCTCTTGGTTGCTCCGAGTAGGAAGTTCATGGTTGCTGATGGAATTCGGCCAAAAGATTCGGAGAATTTTCCTTAGGCGGACTGTGTGGAATGAGGACAATTTTGACATTTCCTTCTCTGTTACTGTCCAGCATTCTGCAGTATCGAGAAGCGTGTAATTCGTGCTTTCTGTATTGCTTACATAGTGACGTCACGATCTTACAGCACGACTTCATCAAACAGCGGCAAACAAAAAACAATAGCAATGCAAGAACGCAATTGACAGAGAAAAGCACCGAGAGACAAGTTGCTTCATTTACAGACGCACTGTCAGTAATTGCAAGGCTAAAGAGCCAGAATAATGCGGACCTGGATGACATAAGAGTAGTGCTCCACAAACTATGTCAACGATTCAAAAGAGTTGTGATACAATGGGTCCAATCTCATTGCTATATCCCCCGCAATAAAATGACTGACAGATTAGCAAAGAAAGGTGGAAAGCTTCCTCAACCTGATACAAGTATAACTTTCAGAGAGGTAGTGGGTTTTATCAGAAGCAGATACAAGAACAAATGGGAAGCAGAGAATCCAGTCCACCTAGCAAAAAATGATGCATATTAATAATATTAAAAAAGAGAGAGACAGAGAGAGACAGAAAGAGAGAGTTAAAACATATGCAAAAGTGAGGCGAGAATATGAATCTTTCGTTACACAGAAATACCTTGTTATTGTCTTTATGAAACAAATGCGTGGTCTCTACACACGTCGATCCCATAAATTAAACAAATCAAGTTTATCAGAATGGGCACGTGAAAGCAAGGACACGCAAAAATTCCGTAAAAATTGACGAGAACGTGACATAAGCAGATCTGATGGAACCATCCCTGCATGAATTAAATCACGTGCCGTCCTCCGGTTTCTTCATTAAATAAACACCCTTGATCGTTTCCCTCCGAGATAATGCTCAGCGTTGATTCTCAAGTTCATTCGAGAGTGGTATATACAAACATTAAAATGGCGCATTCTTAATCAAGTAACATAAAACAGAAACATGGGTCGCGTTAACTATTTAAGCAGCAGTTTGGAAGACATTCTTACAATCCTTTCCCTCTGTCCTTCACATAATTTCAGGTGACCATTAATGCGATTTGCCCTGGGTAATTACCGGGGGTCTCTGTTAAGGGATAGAGAAATTGCCCGAATTCTTTCATTTTGTTGTCTAGGGTCCATTTGTTTGAATAAAGAGGTGGAAGTTCTTTTATTTTTAATTTGGTTTGCATTGTCAAATATTCTGGAAATCAATCTTCTTGGATACCTCCTTCTGTCTATCTTCAATTATTAAATAAGGCTATCAACTGGTTAACTGAACCTTGAATGATTGAAGGAACCTCTCGGCTTAGACGATTTGGTAACAGTTTAATACACAGTAAGTACGGATTCACAAAATGTCACAATCACGAACATGGCATGAATACTCCCTCTAACTTTCAGTCCAACATTATCTTGGTTCGCTTTTATACAATGTTACTCAACTTTTCCCTAGTTGATACTTGTATAACATCCTCCCTTTATTCTATTTAACATCGGGGTATTAGAGCATCCCGGCATATCAAATCTTCAGTATATCTTTTTCCAACAACATCGGGGTATTAGAGCATCCCGGCATATCAAATCTTCAGTATATCTTTTTCTAACAACATCGGGGTATTAGAGCATCCCGGCATATCAAATCTTTATTCCATAAACTTCGGGGAATGAGTCCTCCCGTTATCACTGTTCAATTATAATTTCAACACACGTCTTTGTATTGGGAATCACCGTCCCGTACTGACTTCAACTATAATCCTGGCATATTGTCATGCCTCTCATTTAAAGCACAAAGCTTACCATTTTTCCATGAATATTTCTTGAATATGCTTCAACATAATGGTTGATACACAAGCCAGTCTTAGGCACACATCTTGACGCTCTGACGTCACATCCAACTCTCCTCTGTCATACCTAGATACACATCTCACAGGCGACCGCTTTCATGTATTTCTTGCGTTCAGTTGAGGTACGACACGGTGTGATAAAACCATGGCACTAATAATAATTTACCGCGATAAAATCACACCATGAAGTGGCCTCAACATTACCCCTCACGCTCCCGAGCGTTTACTTCAGGAAACGCGCAAGATCCTGTAGGGTATAACTTCCAGCAATCTTACGTACAGATACATACATGCATACAAGCAATCTACTGAGAAGTATCAGGTATTTAGACATATACATAAAAATGTGAAGAGCAATTATTAAATAACCAAAATTGCAGCAAAATTTGAGTCAATATATCCGGAAGAAATAGCAAGTCCAGAAGACACACTATGATGTCCAAACAAAGTGGAACCATAAACCTGGATGTAAAGTTCCATGTGAAATATATTAGTCCTGGTGAGTTGCAAATCGCGACAACAAGTCAGCTAACCAATTGTCCTCACCGCGTATGTGCTTGATTTCGAAAGAAAACTGTTGCAGTAGTAGAAACCATCTGTAAATTCTTGAGTTCTTAAATGCTTTTGGTTTCATTGAGGTCAAAGGATGATGATCTACCTCAACGTAAAATTTTCGTCCGATCAAGTAGCGAGAAAGTTTTGATATAGTCCAGACGAGAGCAAGGAGCTCTCTTTCTCCCGCCGAATATTTCTTCTCTGCTGCAGACAACTTCCGGCTCACAAAGAAGCAAGGATGGAGTACGTCGTTGACAAGTTGCATCAAACTGCCACCGATTCCCATCTGAGAAGCGTCTGTGCGAATATAGAATGGTTCATGGATATCTGGCAGAATCAAAATAGGATGATTCGAAAATAGAATTTTAATCTTATCCAATGCTAACTGACAGTTCTTTGACCACATTACTTTAAGAGGAGCACCTTTGCGCGTCAACTCCGAAAGAGGACCAGAGATAGACGAAAAGTCCGGAATAAATTTATGATAATAGTTAATGAGCCCTAACAGACTACGGACCTCTTTCTTATTTTTCGGTATCTGAATGTTCAGGATTTTATTCACTAGACTATCCGAAGGATAAAGTCGATGATTACCGATTTTATGACCTAGGAAAGATATTTCCTGAAAACCTATCTGTACTTTCGAAGGTCTAACTGTCAAATGATGCTTTCTAAGCTGTTCTAGCAAAGAACTGAAACCCACAATATGTTCTTCCCATGTGTTATGGAATAAACAAATGTCATCTATATATGTGATGACATCGGGTCTATCGCCAACCAAACGGCGCATCATGCGAACAAATATCGCAGGTGCATTCACCAACCCGAAGCACATATAATTCCATTCAAATAAACCTTTACGTGTGGAAAATGCTGTTAAATGTCTAGAATTTTCGGACAAAGGAATTTGCCAGTATCCTTTTGCCAAATCTAGTTTAGTAAAGAATGTCGCGTTAGCCAGCTGTGGAAGAAGATCTTCCAAAATTGGAATTGGCTCAGCATCTGTGACTGTAACTTGATTTAGTTTCCGAAAATCAATACAGATGCGTAAAGATCCATCTGGTTTCTTCACCAATACCATTGGAGAAGAATAAGAAGATGAAGAGTGTGAAATAATACCCATTTTAAGCATATCTGAGATTTCCTTATCCACCTTATCTCTTTAGTGAAGAGGAATAGGATATGGTCTGATTTTAATCGGAGTAGAGTCAGTGATCACAATCTCATGAGATATTAAGTCAGTATGACCTGGATGTTCTGAAAATACGTCAGAGAAAGAACGTAAAACATCACGGATCTGAATTTGTTCAGAATGCGAAAGTGATGACGAAATAGAAACATCCTGCCACGTCTCATGACCAGAAATAGAAGGTAAAGTAAATTCCAACGGAATATCAGATGTAGCATCCTCAGACTGAACCACAGCGCATGAGGATCTATGAACCTCATCCAAGACATCCACCAATTCAGATGGTCTTGGTGTGTATAATTTCAACATATTTAGATGATACGTTTTAATTTTCCCTTTAATATCAATTGAGTAATCAACATCTGTGATCTTTTTCACTACTTTGTATGGCCCCTGCCATGAAATTAACAACTTATTTTCCTTAATAGGTAAGAGCAGTAAGACTTCATCCCCTGGGATAAATGATCTTAGGGTACGAGATTGGTTATGTAGCAACCTCGATCTTTGAGTTGCCGTTTGAATACTCTGTGATGCGATCTGACATGCATCCACTAACCTTTGTCGTAAATCAACAACGAACTCGTAACTACTGCGAGTTGCGTCATCCTGAGACGTACCGAGGATTAAATCCTTCAGTAGATATAACGGGCCTCTCGGATTCGCGCCATACACGAGTTCAAAGGGAGAGAATCCAGTACTCTCCTGAGGGATCTCTCTGTAAGCAAAGAGAAACCGATGGGAGAATCTTATCCCAATCCCGAGGGGTGTGTATCAGTAACCTTCCCAAGCATTAACTTAAGACAGCCGTTAAATCTTTCACAAACCCCATTTGAACTTGGTCTATATGGACTTGTGAATGAATGTTTTATGCAATACAAGCTTTCTATCGCGCTCATAAGTTCAGACCTAAATTGTGTCCCTCTATCCGACAGTATTTCCTCAGGAAAACCTATCCTTGTAAAAATCAAGTTCAAAGCCTCCGCAACTGATATGGTATTAATGTTTTTTAACGGTATGGCCTCAGGCCATCTAGTGCACAAATCGATGCACGTTAAAATATATTGAGAACCTCGATCCGACATTACAGACAATGGACCGATGATGTCTATAGCTAGTTTCTTAAATGCGCGCACAGGCACATCTGTGACTTGCAGGGTGCAGTCTGGTTTTTACCCCTGCGTGCGACTTTTTGACACGTATGACAAGATCTACAATATCTTTTTTACATCTGTGTTGATGCCCCGGCCAATAAAAAATTTGTAGTAATTCGAAACAAAGTCCGATTACGACCTAAGTGTCCTGCCATAGGTACATCATGACCTGTATTTAAAACTAAAGGTCTAAAACTTTTTGGTACCACAATCTGTTTCTTTACCTGATCATCTCCCCTTTTAAAACATCTGATCAAAACCTTGTTGCGAAACTCAAACCAATATGATGAGCTTTTAGTAATCTTAATTTGTTGTGTTTCAGCCAAAGTGAATAATTTCTTTAAAGATTCAGCCTCATTTTGTTTTTTGTGTAAAGATAATCGGAGAAATGTTTTGAGCATTTCTCAGTGGCGTCTCCTCCATGACAGATGGAGATGCATCGGTCAAAATGCTTGCTTCATGCTGAGCTCTTGTAGTGACCGCATTCGCCATCAATGGGTGCTTGTTGACCCACTCGGCAATTTCCTCAGGTGAACAGTCTTTTACACCTGGAATGTTACCAAGTATCACGTCACTTACAGGGTTCTCCAAGCTACACACGAGTACTGTCCCTGAATAAAATGGTGTGTCGATCTCCGCCTTTGCCATGGGAAACCATTCAATGTTACCACCAAAAGTAACACATTTCACTGACTTTCCTGTAAATGATGATTCATCCAGCAATGATTTCCGTATCCCGACACAATCCGGTGCATCCTGTGTCCAGCGAAATGAATGGTGGCTGGTTTTGTGATCTATCATCTAACCCTTTGTGTAAATGTAGGCGACCAATAAAAATTCACGCAAAACAGCACATAGCTGGTAAAATAAAATATAAGGCCACATACAAAAGGTCTAGTTTTATTTAGCACCACTGGTAATCATAAGTGTATTACACACAGTGCAATTGTTTATCTACCTTTGCTTGAGCCGTACAATGCATGCATTAAGAACCTAAGCGTTCACAACTTGGCTTATCATCGCTATATCACATAAGTGGGGTACAGGGAAAGCCGTTTAGCATGGTCTGCTTTTTCCCTCCCTTTGAAGCCAGTTTAAAATGCATTTTGTTGTGATCAGGTTTGTAGGATATGCAATTGTTTTGCCGTTGCTTACACATCCACGTGCTTTTGTATTACCCCATCAAAATTACACCTACCATTTCCCATTGAAAGCCGGCGTTCACCACCTGAATTTTCTTCTATAGTCTCTGTGATGAATATAAATCCACTGCTATTTACCGTAGTGTTGTCCACGACCTCGGTTAGAGTAATTAGAAGATCTATACCCACCGACAGTGAGATGGGGGACTGACGACGAGGAAAAAATTGTACCGCACGTCCATCGAAAGGAGATGACATCTATCCTTTACTCCTATCTTCTCTGCATTGCCCTCTGCATATATCCCACCTTGGCGCTAGAACGGTGTTCACCTACTCCTCCGTCGTGGTACGAAACACATACAGGTAAATGCATTATCATAAGGAAACCCCTACGAATTTGCATCCTTGTCTTGGATGCAGTGCAGTAGTTACATGTAAGTTTCTTCAAGTTCTCTTGACATCCATTGATTAGATTTATGGCTTGCACGAGCTCCTCCTGCAAAAAAACAACAAATGTATCTGCGCCACAGGTAGATGCAAACTAATTGCTCCTTTATCCCCTGAGCATTATAGTTCACAAATAATTACATCAAAAGATTTATTGATACGCAGATAAATCTAATCCATACGACCCACACTCTGTACAATTTCTATAAGACATAGAGCGATGTAACACTCTCCCAAAATCTCTGCATTCTTGGACGGAACTATGAACAGCAGAGTGAAAATCTGGATCGAAAAACCCTCCTCCGTGAGTTTGAAATTGTAAATTTTGCCATCAATGTATTGGCAACAATAATCACAAAATCAGATCTACTTTTTTCATCCAATTGACATGAAACAGACGCATTGCTTCCCCCAGTTTAAGTAGTCTGCAAAAAAGATAATAGGCCCACCTATCTTCTTTGGATCATTCAATCCCATGGAGCCCTCAGTTTTTTAAATCTCATAATAGAACGAGTCCATACAGTCCCGTTTATCGTCCTCAAAAATTTGGTAATTTATCTCGCGAGAATTTTTGGATCTAATTAAAAATTATTTACCCCTGCAGCTGAACCATGTCGGATTAGCAACTCACCAGAATGCTATGTTGGGCATTAATCTTTGCAATCTCAATCTCTTTTCTTCTTTACATTGCCTGTGTAATTTCAATGACTGGTAACTGTTCTATAGCATTTTTCTGTGGGCATTGGATCCAGCTGAAGAAGTTCCATTGCTACGGATTTCTTTCACTATCTTACTCAGCGACGCAGTCTCCCCATTTTCTTGATGTCCTGCCGTTGTCAAATAGCTTCTTTGATGCTTCTTGTTTAAAATCAATTTCTTCTACTTCCAATTACCCTTTACTTGATCAAGCTACCTGCTCTCCTGCTTCTTTAAATCTCGTGCCGCTCCTTCCGTTCCATACGTTTCCACATAATAGAAATGCCCCCCCCCATACAACTTCTATATCTCTACAGCACCGTATATTGATTCCAAATCAATTCCCGGATTTGCCCAAAAAAAACGCAATACCCATCTCAATAAATTCTGCAGACAGTGGACGACATCTTGTGTTCGTGATTCGAAATCCCAACAAGTTGTCCACAAATCTCTCCCCTTAATAAATATCACTTAAACTATAAGTATAAATAAATTAATGTGTCTATTGGACTGACTCCCTCAATTCAATACCTTATGCAAGGAACTCCCCCCTCCACTCCCCCCCTACATGAACCAGCCCCGAAGACCCTATGAAATCGACGCGAGCACCAGTAGCCTGAAGAGAGAATAGTACCCAAGTTCAATGATGATGAATACATAAAAGACGCACACTGTTCATGTAACACGTCTAAATTATACAGACTAAGTGTGCTCATCACCATCGCGCCGAACTAGATTAACGGACTAATCGCAGCAGATAACATTACTTGCTGTACCTGACATTAGCAAACAACAAATTACCATTTATATCCTCCACCCAATACCCACCGTCTATAGCTCTTTCTACGGTCAAAAAAACAAGACATCCTACGGGGACGTCTGTACGAACGAAATGTACAGTCCAAATCGTCTGCCAAATATCACACATGAAGAGGTGATCTCAAGAGTGATAGTATATGAAGACAGCTAGTGCATAACCAACCATGACCCTAATACCTGTAAAATTTAGTGACCTGGGCAATATAGCCAATCTCTATGATATGACAACGTAGATTGAGACGGACCCCATCAACCCTATACAAATATGTGATGTGACTGATTATCTGCCAGTCACAGACTGTACATTCCCTTAGTATCCTATTTTCTTATGTTTCTTTGACCGGACCCAACCGACAATACGCCCTAAGCAGGACCTCCATCATCTTTGCACTAGCAATGAATTTTTCACCGAAGCCCAAAATTGTACAAATAGCGAGCATGTATACTTTTTGTACATACTTAAACATTGCAGATGAAATAACAAGTATGACGGACCATAGGTGTTTTTGACTGGCAAAAGTGGTTCGCAATGGTCAAACAAGTCACAAGATCATATCCAATGTCCCAGCCTGTCATTAATATCTTGCTCTACTACATATTTTCTTTGTCTTGTATCTCAGAACTATCTCCAGATTACGGAAAATCCACGCTCTCAGTGTGTCTAAGGGCTTCCCTTTGATGCTCAGAAAAAAACCGCATAAATGGAGACGAAACATCCCTATGCCTAATGTGATTCACAATCCAAGTTTTGAATACGCCTAGAAAGGTATTTTGAAACGTTGCCGGTCGTTTTTTAGCCGCCCTTTGCACATGACGTCGATCTACGTAACGGTCAATATTGCCAGATTGTCATATGTTTAACGTTCCAAGATCGTCGAAAATTGCCGTTGAGAGTTTGAGCACCAGTGTTTATAACAAAATCTATTGAATGAAGAGTATGTGAAGGTTTCGTGAGATTCGAAAACGCGCGAATCAAATTTTGAATGGTCGAAGCTCGTGAACGTCTCTTGACAGTCCCCCAAGGTCAGGTCAACGATCTTTGATGCATCTCCATGGAGCAGCCGTTACATGTCATCTTCAATCGTGAAAATTCAGTGAATGTACATTTTTTTCCCGCAAATTTACCATCGTATCGTTTCCTCAAATGTTAAAAGTCCTGCGTAGATTAACTGAACCTTGAATGATTGAAGGAACCTCTCGGCTTAGACGATTTGGTAACAGTTTAATACACAGTAAGTACGAATTCACAAAATGTCACAATCACGAACATGGCATGAATACTCCCTCTAACTTTCAGCCCAACATTATCTTGGTTCGCTTTTATACAATGTTACTCAACTTTTCCCTAGTTGATACTTGTATAACATCCTCCCTTTATTCTATTTAACATCGGGGTATTAGAGCATCCCGGCATATCAAATCTTCAGTATATCTTTTTCCAACAACATCGGGGTATTAGAGCATCCCGGCATATCAAATCTTCAGTATATCTTTTTCTAACAACATCGGGGTATTAGAGCATCCCGGCATATCAAATCTTTATTCCATAAACTTCGGGGAATGAGTCCTCCCGTTATCACTGTTCAATTATAATTTCAACACACGTCTTTGTATTGGGAATCACCGTCCCGTACTGACTTCAACTATAATCCTGGCATATTGTCATGCCTCTCATTTAAAGCACAAAGCTTACCATTTTTCCATTAATATTTCTTGAATATGCTTCAACATAATGGTTGATACACAAGCCAGTCTTAGGCACACATCTTGACGCTCTGACGTCACATCCAACTCTCCTCTGTCATACCTAGATACACATCTCACAGGCGACCGCTTTCATGTATTTCTTGCGTTCAGTTGAGGTACGACACGGTGTGATAAAACCATGGCACTAATAATAATTTACCGCGATAAAATCACACCATGAAGTGGCCTCAACAGTCTCTAAAGACACAAAAAAAATAAACAGAACTACTGTACCTTCAAGCATGTCGTACAAGGCGAATAAAATGAGATTATGCATGGGCCTGGCAACCTTATCATTTAAAACAAAGTGCCACATAATAACCGCTGCAAGAGGACCATCTACAGTCGTGGCTCCATGCTCCATAAGGACCGCTAAGGAACATGATGATGATGATAAAATGTGATTTGAATACGGCTGGCTACTTCATCGTGAAAACAAAGTACATGCATGGATACCACCGATACAAGAGTCAAGAAATGTTTTGGTGCAAGCTTCCTGTAAGGAGGAGCCGCGGTAGCATAGTGGTTAGTGCACTGGCTTCCTAGCTCAGTCGTCTATGGTTCGATCCCCAGATGATGTGGGATTTATTTTAGGCCGCAAACGGCTCCTGGGTCGACCCAGCCCCAATTGGGTACCAGAGCAACTTCTGGGAAAGTTAAGGCGGCCGGCGTGATGCTGACCACATCACCCCTAGTGTGCCGATGGTCAAGAAAATATGGGCCTAACACCATATTCCCAATATGCCTCAATGGGCGTGTAACGGGATCCTTTACCTTTTTTTCCTGTAAGGGGACTAGTAGCATTGGTAGATCCATGTCCCACAGGGAGCGTGGCCAAGTTCAACAACTTTCCAGGAAAATAATAGGGGATGAGCATCTTCAGAAAGTGAGCATCTTAAATACATTTAAAATAAAGACTTCTGGCGACGGTTATCGATTCATCGACAACACTTATAATAGTGGCTTTCGTCTGAGTAATTTTCTACCTCGTTTCTTTGGATATGGAGGCAATGATATCAGTGTAACTGAAACTAGATTAAGTACGTAAGCCATATTTAACTCTTAGTATACGAGCGGCCTTCTAGAGAGGCCGATGATCGATCCCCGTCAATAGCGAAAATTTATAGCTGAATGCATGTTTAAAACCACTGAACAATTTAGTTACGTGCATGATATAGGGGTTTCATTTCTTCACATTTTGATATATAACACTTAAGTCATGAAAGGCCGCTCGTATACTAAGAGTTAATCAATCGAACTCCTGCAGTTTATATATCCGAAGAAAAAACTGGTGAATTGTTTTCGTGTTTGTTTGTTTGTTTTTGGTTATTTTTGTGTGTGTGGTTATTTATTGTTTTAACTGTTGTTAGATTCAATTCTAAATGATGCAACATTGTATGTACATGAATGCTGCATGTACATAAAAACGATGGTCTTCAGCTGTGTTGTCACATTACAGCCTGCTCTTATAACCAAGCCACTATTTCCATAAACCAATCTCTTTCCCTGTCTGTCTTCTCATTCGAATAGGGCTTATTTCCCGACAAATACTGCACCTGAGTAGTTTATCCTTTATCATTAACCACTTATTTTCTGATGTGAAATATCGTTCTTTTATTGCTCGTCAGACCGACAATCTGGGGCGATCTCTGAAATCGTAAAGCAGCTGAAGTAGAGCTATACGACAATCAATCATCAGATCACGAGTTATGTGACGCACTATCTACCGAAATCAGAACCTTAGCCCGCTTGTCAGGTAAAATATTTTATACAAGTGTGGCGCAAATAGTTCCTCAAGACACTCTTTCTCACAGTATGAGCACAGACAGAAACAAAGACGGAAATCAGAGGCCTGTGAACTATGAATAATAAACATAAACGGGTTTGTTGCAGGAACTTGAGAAATAAAGACGTAGGAAACTAAATAAGAAATAAACTCAAGGACCTCCCATAGGATGTCTTCAGCAGCCTCACATCACTGTAGCTGCTGTAAGTACTAGTGCCTGAGTTGTAATTTATGTACATACATGTAATATTGTTATAATGGCGGCGATGTGAAAAGTGCGTAGCGACTGTGTGGAAGTGTTAATAAATAATTTAAAAATAAGTTTTACGCTTCAGACTTTTATTTTTAAATACAATAAATTTGGAGTTTTGTTAACGTCACCAAGTTCTATGATGCTGCTCGCGCATTTTTGTAAAACGTCACCATGTCCTATGATCCGTTCGCAGCCATAAGCTAGTAAAAATTGTATTTTGTTCATAGCGAGACCGGGACCGCTTACTCGAAGCTCCTTCAAATTATGATAGTTTAAAATATACCAAGATAGACACGGTCGAGTGCAAAATTTCAGCTCCCGGTGTCATCTGAAATCTAATGAACTAAACGATTTAAAACATTGAAACAACGTTCATATCAAATTAAATAAAAGTATTTAAACAAACGACAGAAGTGAAAGGCTTACCGGGAAATGGAACCCTGGACCATAAATAAATAAACAAACAACACACAAAGGTATGTTATCAGGCACTCAGTGAGAAATAAAGAAGTAGAAGACCAGACAACAGAAAAACAACAGAAGTGATAGGCTTACCGGGTTCGAACCAGGACCTTCCGAACGGCACCCACCGCCTAGCCACGGGAGCGAATCGCCACTATCCACTCTGCCAGCTATGCATTATAAACCCTGGACCATCTGCCACTCTACGGGGGGTGAATCGTGACCAACAGCACTGACAACCCAGCACTACAAAAAACAGTGCTTCGAGGACAGTTGTCGTGACAACACGCATATAGGATCGAGAAACGGCCCCAGCCTAATTAAGAACGCAATCGCTTCTATAACTTTCCTGAGTTTCTCAGAGTAATTGTTTTCACAAATACTTGGAAATGTGCCACGTGGTGACTCATCTGTACCTTAATATCTGGGACTTCTTCACTTACTTCAAAACTCACAATTAACAACTTCATCAAACATATGTTAAAAGCATTCAACGGACCTTAGATTACAGTATTTGAATTTTAAATCTCAGTTTCATTTTAAAGAAGGTGCACAATTAAGCTTTACGAAAATAGGTACAGTTTGCAAATAGTGGAGAACATAAAAACAGCGATTACATTTTTCTTATTTCCAACTCTGAATTCAAATAGTATACTCAAGCACACGGGTAGCAAAAGGTACACAAATAGTCGTCACCTAATCGTGGCCCATAACTGGTCTAGCCGTCATGTCTATGCTACATTTTTTTTAAGTCTCGCTATCTAACCGCAGGCCACATCTAGTCTCGTCACCTAATCATGACCATCATGTCTTTCCTACAACTAGTCTAACAACCTAATGGCGACGTACAACTTGCCTAACCACCTAATGGTGACATACAACTAGTCTAGCCATCAAATCCTGACCTACCAGTAATAGTTTAGCCACCTAATCCTGACATATAAATAGTCTAGCCAATTATTCTTATCTACAACTAGTCTAACCACCGAATCCTAATCCACAACTAGTCTAGCCACCTAATCGTGACCCACAACTAGTCTGGCCGCCTAATTCTAACCTACAACTAGTCTAGCCACTTAATCCTAACCTACAATTAGTCTAGCCACCTAATCCTAGCCCACAACTAGTCTAGCCATCAAATTCTGACCTACCACAAATAATAATTTAGCCACCTAATCCTGACATGTCGGCGTCTGTGGCCTAATGGATATGAACGCAGTTTCATAATCCAGATATACCAGGTTCGAAACCTGCTGCAGGCGGTTTGGTAGCAGATCGCTTTGTGTGGATTTTTAACAATGGTATAAGCGCCGTACCGTTCAGAAAGCAATGGGAAACTACTGAATGAAAAAATTGCCTAGAAAAATCACAAACAGCCAATAAAAGCTGGGGTTAATTGCCACGTCCTGTAAAGGATAAGCAACTAACTTTTTTTAATCCTGACATATAACTAGTCGGTTCTTGTGTGATAACTCACCGGCGATGAAAATTTTTGAAATGTTGAGGGTAAACGGAGCATCGTACTTTTTACGCAATAAAAAGAATTTTGCCACCCCCTTACGAGACGTCACAAATCTCTTCCTCTTCCCTTTCCCCTTCATATTTTTAACATTCTGTTTGTATCCGTTATCATGTTTTTTTTAATGAGTGTCCGAATGACAGAGTGGTTAGAGCGCTGGTCTCTTGCGGCTAAGGTACTTGGTTCGATTCACGGTATCATCGTGCTCCAGTCGTCCCAGCTGTGAATGGGTACCTGACTTTGCCCTTCAGTTAGGGAAGGAAAAGGCAGCGATGAAAGGAACTGGTCACCCCCCCACCTCTCGATGCTGGACCTAGTATAGTGAAGTCTCTAACACTTCACTCCCTTACGGCAGTATCTGCTATGCGACTACCTTTACCTTTTTTTCATCATCATCATCATCATCATCATCATCATCATCATCATCATCATCATCATCATCATCATCATCATCATCATCATGCTCCTTTGCGATTTGTAGGGCAGTGATGATAAAGATATACGACCTATTTTCATGTCTCTTTTTGAATACTTTCAACGATTTAACGTGTAGTTCTCGAAATTGTCTTGTTAAGATGATTGTCAATAAATTTTTTTTTTTTTTTTTTTGGTGGGGGCAGAGAGAGACAACAATAATATTCATCATCATCAGACATATCAATATCTTAGATCGGCTGGAATGGATCTCAGGCGTGTTCTGTTTTTACTCTTGATATTGTGATGGACTCTTTCTTGTCCATCTCTTGATGTTACATTTCCACTAATAGCGCTGTCTTCCTCTTGCACGTTTGCCTTTAACTCCGCCTTCTACTCGTATTATGGTCTTTAGTAAGGTACTGTGTCTTTTTACAAGGCCAACATATTTTTTACTGATACCTCCATGGAGAAATACGGAGAGTTCAAAACAAGCTAAACAATTGACCGGAAGATACCTGGAAGCACCGAAAAGAGAAATGGTATACGTGGATGGCACAGAATATTATCAGAACACCCGCAAATATCGAACACGAAGACAACCAGAAATCGATTATCAGTTTAAATATCCAGATATGGTTGATCAAGAGATCATTTTAGAAGCCTATCGGAATACAGTCTCCTAAGGAAAAACGTAGCCCCACGAGGAACACTGTAAACCTAGTTATACATGATCAACCCAGGTTGCAAAGATGTAGAGTAAGCAACCTTCGGAAAATCCCATAAACTTCGAATCGATGTAGATCACAGAACGATTGAGCTGTTTCATTCCCTACACAGGACCATATAAATTACATTGCTACAAATCGACGTCACTTCAATCCACAGAAGAGAGACGCTTACCACCACCATCACCCAACCAGACGAATAATCCCTTTGATGTCCTGCCACACAACCGGATGGATAAATTGCCGTAGTGAAAGAGAGAGCGCAATGGATAATTGCCGTAGTGAAAGAGAGAGCGCACATGTACATTGCCGTGGAGAAAGAGATAGCGCACAAGTACATTGCCGTAGTGAAAGAGAGAGCGCACAAGTACATTGCCGTAGTGAAAAAGAGAGCGCACATCTTGGCGGACTGAGAGAGAGAGATTTGCCGCGCGGAGACAGAGTTAGATTTTTCGCTCGAATTTAAGAAAAAAAAATGTAAGAAACTTTTTCAGTCAAGAAAAAGTCAGTCAAGAAAGAGTACGGTGCTCGGTTTTGGTTATAAATTGCCACAAATATAATTTCCCGGTGAATAATCACACAAGAACCAAATACTCTAGCCAATTATCCTAACCTACAACTAGTCTAACCACCTAATCCTCTCACAACTAGTGTGGCCGTTGACGACAGCTATTATTCTATACTTCTGTTTTGTCGTATGGTCGTAGTATGTGGATTCGTATCACTGCCCTTTCAGCAGCTTCTCTAATATCATATAAACGTCCAACAAGATTTGTTGACTCGACACAACTGATGTGGAAAACGATAACAGCAAGGCATCTCCTAAGTTTCATATCAATTTTATTTACAGGAGAAATAATCTTGAACTTGAAGAAAATTGTTGGCAAAATTTACATCAACCAGCCTTCCAAATACTCTGGCTAGCTATCTGGTATGATTAAAAAAATATGCTGCCGCTCACTCTCTCGCATGTTATTATACTTTCCTTACTCATATGTCAACAACATTTCTTCTACCTTACCCTTTGATCTGGGAACACGGGCATCCTGCAAGGAAACCGCTAGTGAACAGAAACTCTTTTGATGTCGGTCAAAGCTCCAGACGAGAAACCCTGGAAGACCGAAACACGAAGTCTTTCATCTTGATACCTCTAGCTTCTGAAATGTTGTCTCACACAAGAGCGCGAAAATAACGCATTAGAGATCAAGGAAAATTTAATGATATATATACTACTATTTCTATAACCCATCTATCAGCCGTCACTCAGAATTTGAGAAGAATCTACCGCGCAGCCTTAACCGATTTCTTTTGGATTACTGGTTAAAATGTGATTCGTGGAGCTCTTTATTCTGGAATTTCTGGTAAATAGTGCTAAGTGTTAGAAGTGTTTTACAGTGATATCATTTAAAGTTAAACACTTAAATACTTTAAACATACAGTTAAATACTTCGCTTAGATCTTTTTTTTTCTTGCTAGTAAGGCGTATTAACTAAAATAACGCGTAGCGATTTTCATACCCAGATATTCAATTAAAATGTTAGACCACGATCACCGATCGCTATCTAGCTGAGACTAGACGGTAAATTTTGTTTACAGTGTAGAAGACGCAAACACTTAACGCTCCAGGAGAGAGAAATAAACACGACTGTTAACCAGACCGGACTTAGAGGCTAAACGACTGGTAGTGGGAGGGAAATAAGTACTGTTTATACTTCATTTTATAATTAATTCTATTATAGCGTCTATTTTTTTAAATGCCATACGACAATTTGACAGATACCGACAATGTAATAGCTACTAAATGACAGGTGATAATTTGTACGTGGCGCATTGTGAGAAAAAAGTAATAAATAACACACTGTGATAGACTAGCCAGCCGCGAGAAGGGGCGGAAGAGTCTTCATCGGCTCAGCCCGACCCACCTCCGTGGCCAGCGGCGTCTATGTATGTAGGCATAGAATGAACACCGTGTATCTTTTAAATTCGTTAGGATTTGACAGAGCGGAGGAGAGACTAAGTGGCGTCCAGCGGTCTTTTCGTTTCCTTTTCCATTTCCATGGTTAAGCGTGTACAAGCCGAGATACTGTATGACTGTAACTTTTAATACTGGACTTACCAAATCCAGGATACTATTTTATCAGCCAGCAGTTGCGTATACCTGAAACATTATTATTTTTCCCACCACTTGATAGTTGTAATCCAAGTGGAGTACTAAAATATACGATGTGCAGGGACTGGCACTCTGACAAAGAGTCGGCCGATAGAAAATCTATCATCATCATTTGTAACAACCGGATTTTTCCAGATTTTCTAGAAGTGTTCCCCTCTCTTAAAACGGTAAACACCAAGGACCCTCACATATTTAATATTTGTAGTAAACCCTATATATATCCAAATAGACACTCCAGCCGAGCGGGAAACAGGACTGTTTTCCCCGCCCACCCTCAACACTGCAAGAGTTATCGCAACGAAATTATTCAGTTGTAGTTCCTGTATCTAGAATCACATTCCCCTGTGCACCCATCGGAGGAACAGTGCTAGTTGTTTAGAACAGTGAAGACACCCCTTTATGACTCATATCGTCACCAGGATTTATCGTGGAAGTAAACTTATTCAGCGTTCATCTCATTAGTTTTTTGTGTGGGATGAACTGGGGCCAATTTGTATCCTCGACAGCTGGGATGATACATTATTCAACAGAACCAGTAGGGATTATGTTCATGAAATAAATGTAACAAGGGATAACACAGACCCAAGGGAAGAAATACAAATTAGATAAGAGTGTGAGAGGTGGCCACATGAATGAGAGAGCGTGTGTTAACTTTATTGTTGCTGGAAATTATCTATTAATCTTTGGTGGTTTGATTTGATTCAGTATACCTTACTTGGTCTTTTATTGTACCAATATTGTTATTCTGTAAACCTAGTGCTAACCTTCAACCTTTGGGTAAATATTTTCTTTGGGTTATTTTCCTCTATACGGTGAAGGCGCACCATCCTTCTTTATTTTCCTCTATATGTAAATGCTTTTCTTGACATTCTTTGGGTAACTTGATGTTGTAAAACAGTTTAGTGATAATAAACAAGAAGAAAACTTAACTTTGTGTGTTGGTCAGACCCATACCCATTTATCCTTAGTTTTTCACGTTTGCGTGTCATTGTTGTCACACATTGTTGTGTGTGTGTGTGTGTGTGTGTGTGTGTGTGTGTGTGTGTGTTTGTGTGTGTGTGTGTGTGTGTAGAGTAACCTGTTCTTTCATTAGACAGGGATGCAAAGACTGTCTCATAATAAAGCATAGTTGTACGGATAGGCTGGATGAGAGAAACCTACTCACTCCAGAGACATATCTTTCCCTCAACCTACCACCTGTGAAATCTTTTTCTATACATTTCTCGTGTATCATTCAACCTCTACTCTCTACTTAGACTGGGCCCAATAAACCAATTAACCTACCGTACGACACTTACTACAACGCTGACTTCTGTCTATCACATTTTTATTCTTATTCACTACTTCGTTTACAAGTTCTACTTCAACAACGTACCTGGTATTCAGAGCTCACAGAGGTCCCAACAAAATGCTGCATCACTGACATCTCACTCCTTACGAAAAATCTACCACTACACTAGAGTGGCATGAGAACTTTACGGGTAGTAACAGTATTCTGCGTACCGCAGACGATCCACCAACTAAGGCTGGTCTTACTAAAACCCGAGAACTAGCTCTCTTCGGACAATGCGCACTCTGTCACATCTCAGAACGAACTGATTTAATCTTATTTTCTGATTTACAAAAACAACTTTCCTCGAACAATCCAGAACTAAATTTATTCCGTTCGTAAACAACTCGGCTACTTTTTCCGCGTGAAACACGACTACTCACTTAATTCTAAATTAAAAATATAACCTACGTATTGAACTAAAAGAGATGTAACCTTTGTCTCTACTCTATGCACGTCTATGTTTCTTTAAGTTATTTCTATTTGACCAGACTCCAATTATCTTCTCTATAGTCACCTGCTACACTAGTCTAACAACCTAATCCTAACCCACAACTAGTCTAACCACCTAATTCTAACCCACAACTAGTCTAACCACATAATCCTAACCCACAGCTATTCTAGCCATCTAATCTTGACATATAACTAGTCTAGCCACCTAATCCTGATCCACAACTTGTCTGGCCACCTAATCCTGACCCACAAATAATCTAGCCACCTAATCGGGACCCACAACTAGTCTAGCCATCTAATCTTGACACATAACTAGTCTAACCACCAAATCCTGACCCACAGCTAGTCTAACCACCTAATCCTAACCCACAACTAGTCTAACCACCTAATCCTAACCCACAACTAGTCTCGCCACCTAATCCTGACCCACAACTAGTCTTGCCATCTAATCGTGACTTACAACTAGTCTAACCACCTAATCCTAACTTACAACTAGTCTGGCCACTTAATCCTCACCCACAACTAGTCTAGCCATCTAATCGTGACTCACAACTAGTCTAGCCACCTACTCGTGACCCACAGCTATTCTAGCCACCTAATCGTGACCCACAACTAGTCTAGCCATCTAATCGTGACTTACAACTAGTCTAGCCACCTATTCGTGACATACAACTAGTCTAGCCACCTAATCGTGACCCACAAGTAGTCTAGCTCCCTAATTGTGACCCACAACTAGTCTAGCCACCTAATCGTGACCCACAAGTAGTCTAGCCACCTAATCGTGACATATAAATAGTCTAGCCCAGAGGTTTTCAAACTGTGCGTCGCGGCTCCCAGGGGCGTCGCGGCCCTCGGCTAAGGGTGTCGCGGTAGCTTGGAAAAGTGTTGGGCTCGATATTATGAGCATAATATTTAGTATAGAGAGGAGCCGCGGTGATTTATGCACAGGTCAAAGGAGCCGCGGACCAAAAAAGTTTGAAAACCTCTGGTCTAGCCACCTAATCCTGACCCACAACTAGTTATTACGTCTGTTCCTTTGTCGCTCTTTAAAGAGCGTGGGATGATAGATTAAGTTTAATCCAGCACGAAACCAGTCGTATAGTACTTCCTGTGCCCATGCAGTATCTTCTTCTTTCGTATATTGTTTTTGCGGGTAATTAGGCGGTCACAAGTGACAACTAAGATGAGGATGTGCATGCAGCTGTCAGTGTCATCATGTAAAAGAACATGCTACAAGTGTTGTGGCAGATAAATAACATGTAATTAACTAACATAATAAACAAAACGAATTAAGACTAAAACAGCGGTCTCACCTTGCTAATGTGGGCATAAACATCCTACAGGGAGGTGACCAGTTAGCAGAAAAGTACAGTCCAAGGACTCTCTCCTTCCCACATAGTGACCGAACTGAGACCGGCCTACCGCTAGATCTGGTAACAGTCTCGCCTAGCAAAGACTCCAGCGTATGCGCCATGTTGAACTCTGCTGGTGGTGTTTACAGAATAGTGAAGCTCTGGTTCTGTGTACTCATGCGATGTGATTGCTGCAAATATCAAGAGAAAATAGACGTGGTAATATGGATGTTAGAAAACGAGAGTTATAGAATCATACTTACATCTTGGCAGCAATATAGGCAAAGTTGGAGGGACAGACAGTGGTATCAAAATAAGCGTACAAACAGGGTCGGCATTAGTCATTGTGGGCTGCGACGGGACCATTTTGGACGGGGCCCCTGGATTTGATTATAGTTTTGTTGTAGCACGCTTTATGCCAAATATAGCTAATATGTATAGGTTTTGTTTTATTTTAAAACATTGTAATAGCATATACCCCTGACATTTAATCTGAAATAATCTTCGTTCCAAAGGTTTTTTTTCATAGCTGGAGATGGATACCCGAGTGCGGGTCCCGTGAGAGCGCGGGGCTCGATTGGGTAGTTGTTGTTGTTTAACTAGGGTTGCTGAGCTTCTCGCTCTTTAGCAGTCAATACCAAGTTGAAAACTTCTTGGTATTATCTACACTGTAGATCTAGGTTGTTCATGTGGCTTTTCTGCCATTCCGACACGTGTTGAGTTGAAGTCATGAGCTCCAATTTCTCCAGCTTGGCTTGCATTTAAAGGATCGTCACATCTGATCCCAAGCTAGGAGTAAGACGTGCATGGCATACTGTGCATTCCCCGCCAACCAAGGGGGTTCTCCAACTATGCAGAGCTAAAATACTATACTCTGGTTCTGGGCTCTCCCAAGGAATTGTCACATCCTGCACAGAGCCATTTCTCAGCTTCCCCTGCCTATCACTGGGTCCATAGTGAGATCCTTCTGCATGCAGTCAACCAAGTCAAAACCAAAGAACTACGACTGGGGCTCAAATGACTTCTCCAAGCTTAGTGTGCAATGCTGGGTTCTCAACACGTTTCACCACATGGGGAATCCCTGGAAGTGTGTGGATGATTTCAAGAGTCAATGAGGATGTAATTAGCCTCACAGACATAGGTTCACTTCCACGTACGTCTATTGTAGCGTTGTGCATAGCTGGTGGTGGTCATATAAGGATGACTTCAGATATACTCCATGCACAGCGATTGGGTCAAATAGGCTAAAACGGTCTAAAGCTGCCGGCCTTGGATACACAAGAAAAGAAGCGCTTTCGTTGCATCGGGAAAAAAAAATTGAAATCATGAGAAATCAAGTCTAACAAATTAAAAAATAATAATAATCATCATCAGAATAAGAATCTTCAACATAAATGTCAAAACAACCCTATTGTATGGCTGCGAAACATGGAGAACTAAAAAAAAAAAAACAACCACGACGTCAGACTTTCATAAATGGGGGCGTGCGTAGAATAGAAGGATTGAAATGGTGCGAAAGAGTTACCAATGTGGAGCTGCTGACACGAACCAAACAATGTCATTGGAACAAGATATGAGAAGAAGATGCTGGAGATGGATGAGATACATACTGAGGAAACCTGGTGATAGCTTCACAAGGCAGTCCTTGTTTTGGAATCCTCTATAGCGGCAGAAGCCAAGGTCGACCGAAAAACGCATGCATAAGATAGCTGCAGACAGGAATGAATATGCCGAGGAAGACATGGAAAGAACTTACGCTGGTGGCACGTGAGAGGAAGACTTGGTATATAACTGCTGAAGGCATGTGCTCCTTGGGGAGCCAAAGAGTAAAAAAAAAACAATACTTGTTGTAGCAAAATGAGTTGTACGGTCTTAGAAGCACAGATAAGAATTGTGTAGTTTATTACATCAGGCACACATCACGAAAACTTGACTACGTAGTGCAATTAAGGTTGGATATTTAAAAATGCGAAAACTTGAATGTGTTGTGTAAACAGACATGATAACAAATATTGTGGAAACTAGAATCTGTAATGTAAACAGCCATTGTTGTTGAGAGCTGCGCACGATGATTGAAGGATTTGGGTTTACCCAATGGGGTGTTACTTCAATTATCGTTGTGCGGTTTGACGAAGTAAGTTAGATGCGCCGTGAAGCGAATGACGTCAGGAGATAGAAGATGACGTCAGAGGGAGAGAGACATTAGTCGGGCTGTGGGAAGACAAGGTGTCTTATTATGTGTTCTCCCAAGCATCGTGTCAATGTTTGATTTTGACTTAAGAAAAACGTAACTTTTGTAAAATAATAGATTGTGACACGAATCATTATAAACTGAATCAACGGACTGATTCGTACCCGACAGTGTCAGATGTTATGGTTTCATTGGCTAGGATGGTGAGATAACGGACAAGAAATTTGTTTCCTGTAGATGTGGCTGGCAGTGCGTTGTGGGAATGTATTGTTAAAGTTACAACACGTCATCATTAAATATAAGTGGATCGGCATGGTCTAGTTGACTGCTTCAATTATGTTGTGTGGACCATTTGTTCGAAAGTAGTTCTTTAGATCAGTGGTTCCAACGTGGGCCATGTCATATTTCTAGGGGGCCACAGTAAGATGGTAAAGTACCTTTTTTCAGCTAACAGTGAGTTAATTGAGGCTCAGAAGCGGGTCATGAGCAAACAATAAGTTGAGAACCCCTGCTTTAGATTACAAGTTGGCTTGTTTTGAGTGAAGCACACAACATAGACTGACAGTGATTTACAACATAGACTGACAGGGGTTTACAACATAGACTGACAGGGGTTTACAACATAGACTGACAGGGGTTTACAACATAGACTGACAGGGGTTTACAACATAGACTGACAGGGGTTTACAACATAGACTGACAGGGGTTTACAACATAAACTGATATCAGAAGTGGTCACAATCTATTCGGATCGAACCTGTTCACCTCTCCTTTGGATAGTTGTATTTGTAATCATTTTGACGACAATCATTATGTGTCCGGATAACGATGATGGATGGAGAGTAGATACCACACAACATAGAATAGCAGGGGTACACAACAATGGTAAAAAAAAATATTATGAAAACTGTACTGCATAGTGTAAACAGACGACCAAAACAATTATGAAATCTAGAATCCGCAGTGTAGGCAGACTTCGCAATAATATACATGCTAATCTATATAAATAAAAGGCAAAATACAGTTGTTTGATTGTATGTTCTTAATACAATCCGCATGCCTTATTATTTCTTAATGAATTTTGGCGGAGAGTCTCTTTATTTACTGCCGTGTAGCGCCATGTAATTATTTCATAATTTAATATTGTAATTATGACATTATGAGTAATTAGTTTTCCGTAAAGAAATGTAAACAAATCAGGGGCTATAATCAAGTTTTTTTTTAATTCAATAGTAATCAAGGGAAGTAATATAAATGTAGTGTCTATCACTATCAAGGGAAACAATCCAAATGATACAATTATTATTAAAAGGTCGTAATTTACAACTCTACATTTCTTTATTTTACATAGCAATTTAAATTATCTGAATAAACACTAATGCTTTATGCGAAAATAAAAAAAATATTACTTTTATGTAGTATTTAAGTTATTATTACTGTTTGTATATATTTAATTACATTTTACCAAGCAGTTTCTGTTTATTTAGCAAATATTACACAGTTTTCCAAAGACTAGAGACTTCTTAACTGACACATACCGCAACATCTTTTATAAACGAAAAGGGTCTTCTATAATTGAACATGTACCAATCTTAAGCGGAGTGCGCCTCACCTAATTAAGGCAACATTTAAGTTTTTTTTTTAAATTTTTGGTCCTTATGAAAAAAAAAAAAACAAGCTCAAAGCTAAACAAATTTAAAAAAAAATAAAAAGTAACTAGCTTAAAGCTAAACAATAAACCAGAACGAAAGATCTTCTTCATTCAGACATGTGTCCTAATATAACAGGCGTTATCCGTATGTCTAGGTTGAATGGGTCGTGTCTCACCGAAAAAATAAACTTTTATTTAAAAAATACAGCTCAACACAATCACTATGTCTTTTATATTTGAAGTATGTATGACAGAAAATAATAATCATGTTTTTGTCACAAGCAATAATCTATTTACGTTTGGAAAGAACGTGCTACGAAAAACAGCAGTAAGAACGTTAAAAAGGATGAGTTGGACTATTCTTAGTCACTTAAAGCAGTAGTCATTTACTTAAATGAAAATTCATTTTCACTCTAATATCAAAATATTATAGTTTGATTCTGACATTTCATAAGTTTCCTATACAGTTACTAGGAAAGATCCGGGCAACGCCGGGTACTTACAGCGAGTAAATAAATATACAAGAACAATGGTACTAATGCTGAAGCTAATACGAAGCTCACCTGCGCAAAAACAACAGATGTATCAGTTCATAAATCCAGACATGCATATATTTTTTAAAGACAGATATATAAATTGCTTATTCGTAAAAAGAAGGCAACAGCTGGTACAGGACATATAAATAGCCTTTCAGTAAAACGCAGGCAACAACTGGTACTGAACATATAAATTGCCTATTCGTAAAACGCAGGCAACAACTGGTACTGAACATATAAATTGCCTATTCGTAAAACACAGGCAACAACTGGTACTGAACATATAAACTGCCTATTCGTAAAACGCAGGCAACAACTGGTACTGAACATACAAAATGCCTATTCGTAAAACGCAGGCAACAACTGGTACTGAACATATAAATTGCCTATTCGTAAAACGCCATGGGCCATAACTGGTACTGGGCCAAGAAAGCAGGGAGATTATTCATTATTGATCATAATATTTTGGAACCGCGACAAGCATCTTCCTTAGGTGTTCGTAGATATAAATTCAATGTACTTTCTAGTCCTAGATTGTGCAGGTTCTAGTCTTAGCGGCGAGTACTCTAGCCAGCTAGTTTTCTCTAGCCGCGTGTCAGCGTGCTAGGAGTCCTTTTTAGGACTAGCCCTTGTCAGGGCTTCATCAAGCTGATCAACACCGACAGTCATGTTTCTGGATTTCTCGTAATCATTGATCAGAATCGGCATCCCTTCACTCCGGGCAAGCCCATAGGTATTCGCTCTCCCCCAGCAAATTTCAAAAGGTATGAATGCTAATTGTTCGGGGTTTAGTATTTATCAACGCTGAACTAGAATTCAAACACATTTTTCTTTAATTATTTTTTTTTTTCGGGGGACTGTCATTGCGCTTTGATATAACAGAAGGACTTCTATTTATGGTTGAAAGCAGCGTGCCTCGCCATAAGAAAATAAACATTTTAAAAAAATCAGGCCAAAACTGTAGCCGAAGTGCGCATCTTCTATTCCTGCCTGTGTTCACATTAAGGAGCACTCTTTTTCTTGTAATCATTCTTGAGATTTGACGTGTTCATCTTCCATCACTTACAAGGCTTCCGTCTGGACTTACTTGTGCGTCAATAAATTCTAACTATCCTAACATTCAATTCCCCGGAACGCCATGTTTTGTGGTAATTATTCCAGCTAGTTTGTCCAGGTTTTCACTCCTGTTCTTGAAAGTTTGTCAGTTAACAGTTTACTTGCGTTGAAAACACATCCTCGCCGTATGGTTCGTGTATTCAAAGACGAAGGAAAGGAAAGGAAGTGTTGAGGAAAAGAGAGATGGATAGAATTTTTAAAAAATAAATAAACTTACTCATCCTGATTGATGTTTGTCAAAACTACCATTGAAGGGTGATTAGAATTGGTATATAGAATAAAACCGAACACTTTACCGTAAAGATGGAAAATGCTTCTAACGTAATTTTTTAAAATGATACTGTAATGTTTTATTTATTAGATTAATAGATATTTACAGATTATTAACTATTACAGACAATTAACGTATACAGAGGCCTCAAACCTTCGGGAGCTAGTGTGAATCTATTGTCCTGGGCATACAGGGGAACGTGACAATGAGAGAGCTGACAAACTTCGACAGCATCTTTTGTGGGGACATTGGATATGGATAAAGGAGAGATACTATAGACAGTTAATGATCACATGTTAGAGAATGACACTGTTATCGATTGTGACGAAACGACACCTTCGTTCATTCATTTATCATTTTATTATCTTTCTTTTCGCCCTCATTTACCGGTAATTATCTTTTCGTTGTCTCACATCGACGGGTGCAATCTTCCCTTAGATCACAACTTGGTCAAGATTTCACGGTGCGGCCTATTGTTAACCCTTAGTGCGGCGACAATAGATTAGGGGATGAAAAACACCTCGATCACCTGGTCGCTTATCTCTCACATGGATGAGGCGGTAGCTAATGACAAGATAACGTTAATCTTTCTGGTCTGTCTCGAGAGATTGCCGATCCATTTTGCTTCTGACCATATTGGCCGAAACTTGTGACGCAATCATTTTCGGCAGTACAGCTAGATTAGCGAACATATTCCACCTCTTTTAATAAACAACCCCTCCCCGATAATAAAGGATGCGTAGGACTGAGTGAAACAAATGAAGGCACCCATATAGTGGTAATTAGTTTAGTAAATAAACTAACCCCGAAAACAAGTGCTGCGTGGGCAAAATTGTCGTTATAAGACTCGCGTGTTAAAGGCTCAATATCTTTCGCTTTCATCACCCAGAGAAGACGCCAGATAAGAGATAGGAAAGTATTCTAGTATAGGAAGTGATTAATACTAGAAGTAGCTTAGTAAAATTTAAAGTGTTAACCTTTAGAGAGTGTTTTCATAGTCACTGTTAAAAGGAATCTTCCTAAAGTATTACAGCTAGAATTTGTAGATTAACATTTATCATTAGCTTCATCTTGGGAAGACTGTATCTTCACTGGTGCAGACTTTGTTATCGAACGTTCTGTGCAAGCGTCTGGATACCCCTGCACGCTCGAGTACTTTGATTTGTAACGATGGCAACAATGGTACTTATCCACTTGTTTAGCTGGTTAGCTGTTTATGGTTTAGTCCTAGATGTCTAACTGCAAAATAGCAGTGCCGAGTGGGGAAATTTGGAATATGGTATTTTTTTTTTTTTTTTTGTAATAAACAAACTAGAATGCATTACAACAATTTTACTACCAATAATCAATTTGATTTTGTTATGTGCCCGTGATGTACCGGTGCCCTAAAGGACCTGCATAGAGTTCATAATGGCTAATACGGCTCTTCAACTAACTGCTCGTGGCGATCCAGCAGAGGTAAAAATAAAGAGAAGTCCAAAAATTAATCAGATTACTTCTCTGTTTATCGTCTTTCTCTAGTTCCTTTGTTTCTCTCTCTTCCCCCCCCCCCCTCTCTCTTTTTTTCTCGTGTTTCTTCTCTACACTATTTCTCTCTCATCTCCTTCACATCCTTTTTCTCCTTTCTCTTTCACTGTGCTGAGCAAAAAATTCAAAAGGCTAATCGCTTACTTCACACTGATTAATCTATAATTTTGTCCAGCGTCGATTTCTTCACTTTCTCTCTTCCGTACCTTTTCTCCTATCTATATTTAACCCTATTTTCTTTCACTTCTATGTCCACTATTTACCTGTCTCTCTAAATTTTCCGCATTTAAAAACCAAGAAAAGGAAATGTAGTAGACGGCAATAGGATCGCTGCTGTTCTACTAAAACATCTCAATGAAAAGGAAGAAAATATCGTCTGCAGCTCCTTAACAAAACAAGACAGTGGAAATTTGCCAGATGATTTTCACAGGGCAGCACTCACCCTTGCGCCAAAACTGGGTACTAGAATAGAAAGGGAAAGAATGAATACAAAAATAGAACAAGGAAGAGGAAGAAAGAAGAAAAATATGACGGCAGAGGAGAAAACGTTAGCTCTTACAGGTGGTTTTAATAGAGACGCCGTCGAGTACCGACGTGTCGACATGAGAATGGACGTGCTGGTATGTTCAAGTGTTTGCATGTATATGTATACTGGAGTCAGAAACATAACTTCAAGGGCAATAAGAAAAGAGTGCGGATGCGTATGAGAGTAAGACAGACAGAGAATGTGTGTGAAAGAGGGGGGAGAGGTCGTAGTGAATAGGCAAGTAGACATGGTAAAGGTAGTCCCGTAGCAGACACTGCCATAGGGGAATGAAGTGTTAGAGACTTCACTATACCTAACCACTCTGTCAATGAGACAAATATGTGGAATTTATACAACCGTTATATGCAGAGACGGTCTTCAAGCCCAGGGCAAGTTGTTTGACATGCGCACTCTCCCCTCCCCCCACACACACACACACACCTAACCACGAAAGTTAATTAAACTACTGGAAACATTATGTACGATTATTGGATAAAATTGCAGATCAGTTTCAGATAGTTACTATTAACAGCAACAACAACAACAAACGCAATAATAATAATAATAATAACAACTAAATAAGAATGTACGAGAAAGATGTAACATGCTGTTTTCTTATAAATGATATACAAAGCTTGCTTTGACTTGGACGGATGGTGTCACAGTTGAAAAAATGGTAGATTGTCTTAAGAAAAAATATTTTTTTTTCTTGTCTGCTCAGGCCCTTAGCACCCAGGGCGGTCGCCCTGCCCTAACGCCGGCTCTGGTTAAATGGATGACTCAAATAATCATTAGAGTCCGCTGTGCACGTCATTCTTGCTAGGGGAGAAAAAAAACTGATAATCAAGGGGGGGCTACCCGCTGGGGCAGGAAATGTGATCATGCTCTATAGCTGTACTTAGGAAGCACGGAAATAGAAAGTCATAACATTGAAAATGGTTTGCAACCCCTTCTAGATGCGCCCATTAATGAAACAATGTGAGAAAAAATTTGGAAGATAAGAGAGATAAATAGAGGGAAGAACAAATCATAAAACATAACTATGTAATACTAAATAAATAAACAACCTATATATATATATATATATATATGCAGAGTGATTGAACGGACTCAATCAAGCACGCACACTTCCTCACTACTGCGCTTCAAGGAAACAGTGGATCAAAAAAAGTACAAAAGTAGGTAACAGCCTATAACCAGTAGAAGATCTACATTTTGGGGGCCCTGAAGTTTGAACTCTTGAAGGGACCCCTTATTCTTTTTAAAGTGTGGGGATGGGACAGAAACGTGTTATAGAGAAAACTGGACTTGGGGGCCATGAAGCTCAAGCTTCAATAGCCTCTGCCTATATCGGTCCTGTTTCCGCGCCTTGAAACACAACTTACAGATTAAGCAACGGTAACACTGAATTCTTCCTTAAAATAGCAATGCCCTGAAATTCTCCCACAAGAGTATGAGGATAAGTGGGCTTAATCAAAACACGTGAACAAATTCAAATGCTTGTGAATGTTTAGGAAATGATGATCGATGGGACAGAAAGTGAAAGAGAGTAAAGACCGTTAGATGTCCTCTTCCCCCACTTTTTTTCCTTCATCGTACATTTTCAGATGTCAACTAGAATATGTTTAAAGAAAGCAGTGGTCAGCATGAGGGTGTTTGTATCTCCATTGATTTTGCTACTGTTGACGGCCATATGTGCATTCTGCTTTCCATATTTTGGGCACTGCAAGATGACAGTAAATCAACAATGCTCAACCATAAACTTAAACACTTAGATCAAAATATTTGCCTTTCACAAGTATACATTCTAGAAGCGCATTTTTTTTCCTGCTACTGTCTGGGTACCTTCCTTGTCTGTTTAAATTCGTGTCTATATGTTTATGTTTCTTCTTCAAAGTCCATTGATACTGAGAAGAACCAGACAGCAACAAACTCACACAAACAAAAACAGAAACGAGTACTCCCTGACACAACGAACGACGACCTTGATAATGGTGTAATGCAAAGATAAAGTTAAAAATAACTCTTTCCCTACTTTCAACACCTGGCACTGAAATAAGACTCAGCTGCTTTGAAACCTGTTTATATGTTGCTTACTTTCTAGTTATTTTCTGCTTTGAAATATGTTTTTAATATTTTGCTTACTTATCAGTTACCGGAATGTTTTTTAATACTTGTTACGTATGGCAACGACCAATTTATTTGCATGCGATGTTTACTGGAAATGACGCAGCAGTTGTTGGTTCTTGCGAAAAGATTTAACTTAACTTCTGGTTGGAGTTTCTTGACCCTTGACTTTCAAACGTGAGCCTTGCATCATGGGCGGGGCTTGGAGAAATTGATGAGACTATGTTTGCATAAGATGAGATAACAGTAAGAGAAGGTAGAATGAAAAAAATAGAGGGTAGGATGACGTAAAACTGTGAAGAGATAGTAGATGTTCGGCTGTCGCTGTAAAGAATTATATCTACAAATGATTACAGCAAATAAGGAAAACAGAGACACGGGCCAGCAGACATACTGGTAGGTAATGAGGAAATATACAGAACTATGGGCAGACAGACTGAGACTGAGAGGCAGAGATTGAGACAGACACACACACACACTGAAACAGAAATACAGAGACAGTAGGACAAACAGATCGCTCTAGATAGATAGATAGATAGATAGATAGATAGATAGATAGATAGATAGATAGATAGATAGATAGATAGATAGATAGATAGATAGATAGATAGATAGATAGATAGATAGATAGATAGATAGATAGATAGATAGATAGATAGATAGATATTGTCGTTGTTATTTTTTAACTACGGCTGCTGAGCTTCTCGCTATTTAGCAGCCAGTACCAAGTTGAAGACTCCTTGGTATTATCTACACTGTAGATCTAGGCTTTTCCTGTGGCTTTTCTGCCATTCCGAAACTTGCTGAGTTGAAGTCATGAGCTCCAGTTTCTCCAGCTTGGCTTGCATTTAAAGGATCGTCACATCTGGTCCCAAGGTAGAGTAAGAAATGCGTGGCACACTGTGCATTCCCCGCCATCCAAGGGGGCTCTCCAACTATGCAGAGCTAAAATACTGTACTCTGGTTCTGGGCTCCCCCAAGGAATTGTCACGTCCTGCACAGAGCCACTTCTCAGCTTCCCCTGCCTATCACTGGGTCCACAGTGAGAACCTTGATAGATAGATTTAGTCTTGCAGACCCTACTCAGCCTTGTGATAAGGCAAAGAAAGAATAGGATTACTGCTAACTGCAGCACGGCATAAGAGATGACTAGTGTGAGGTTGTAATGAGGCTTTTGCTTCTTCTTCTTCTTCTTTCTTCTTTTTTTCTGTCTTCTTCATTCGCTCTCAAATAAACGCATCAATCTCTCTTATGAAGTTGGCAATCCGTATCAGACTTCTCTCGTAATCACACAGCTTCTCCTTCAACTGAGTTGGGAAAGGTAATGCTGCCACACTGCACCTATCATGGAGCCGACATTCTTGGAGGACATATACTACTGTTTATTGTCCTCCCCACATGGGCACATATCTGTCTGTCCTCCCCACATGGGCACATATCTGTCTGTCCTCCCCACATGGACACATAACTGTCTGTCCTCCCCACATGGGCACATATCTGTCTGTCCGATTTTCAGTTTGTTGAACAGATGGTATTGCAGTCTACCATTGCCCGTTCTCAGTTTGAAAATCTCTTCTTGGCAATGAGCAGTGGGGTTCTGCTGTAACGATCTTAAGTCGAAGATTTCACAACTCAGCTATAAACTGCGGCACAGCGTATTTTTCGCTCCAAAAAAGATATCAGTAACATCTAATTAATAATAAATTGCGAAGTTTCCTGCTCCAACTTCTAAAGTTGTTTTCTCACGATGTAACGCCCCTCTATTTTTGATAAATACATTGGTCCCCACCGTTCCTTCACCGCAAGCTTCCAATGTACGTAATTTATCAAACAGGGCATACTTGACTTTCCTAGCAACGTTAAATCCCAAGCAATAAAAGTGTCGTGTTTATGTATACAAAGACGCAAGGATGCTGTCTTCCTTCTAACGTTTAAGCAAAAGCCAAAATACCAGTTATTTTTGTTCCAACGAGTTATAAGAAAGAGGTTGAAGACGGAAATAGTGGTGTGATGCAGACTTGTATCTAACACTGTACTCCAGTTTACAGAGTTGATCTTTTTTGTTTTTAATGCAAATTGCGCTGTTATATAAAAAAACGGACTTCAGTCTTTGTTGAACGAAACGTGCTTTACAAAAAAGAAGGCAAAACTCGGAACAAAATAAAAGAACAAATTGTCAGAATAGTCCCATTTTCCGTATAAAACATTTCCAAACGTTGTATGAGGTCGGTTATAACGTAGCCAAAATAGAAAGTAAAATGCTCTATCTGGAACCCAAACTAGGCGCATGACTGTATTGTAATATAACTACTATGGAATCTTGAATTGCGCGATCTCAATTTATGAATTTGAATAACACATCTTCATTTTATCAAGCGCAGGTACAGCACAAGTGGGAAGAAGAGCATCCAGGCCACACACAAAAATGATCCGTATTACCAGCTCAGCAGAAGTGAACAAGTGGTAATCTTCAGACTTCGCACAGTGTCGTAGATTTTTGATAGGGGAATTAAGACTTGGGTTGGTCCCTTCTGAATAGATTAGAATGGGTGATAGCCACAGTGAGAGATAATAGTAGAAATAGATTTCCACTAGTGGGATGGTAGACTGTGATAGAGGCTGTCTCTGAAATCGAGAAATCTTCTCTCTTTCACCTATCTTCTACGACAGATTTAGAGGAGTCAGACAGTCTAAACACATATATATATATATATTACATATATATATTACATATATATATTCTATCCACTCACGTGCACGCACATACAAGACGACAGTTAGACGTACAGACGTGGGAAAACTTACAAATGATTATATAGATATTCTAGAACGAGCTGACCAACACGCTGATTAAGTTTAAGGGCCGTTTTAATTATCATCTAAAATCCTATCACAACACATAAAATTACATCAAAGCATATACAAATAGTCACAAAAATCAAGGAATTTCTACAAGAAATGATAGACCCACAGTTATGATCTTCCCTCGATGTTTAGCCCACAGTCCCGTTTGAAGAACGATGATAGCCCAAAGAGTCACAGATACATATGATTTGGGTCTAATATTTTCACCTTTTGAAGGTACGAACTGACTTTGATAGCAGTATCTATTCTAAGGAAAAATATAGTTTAGCAACAAATCTTGCATAAGGAAAGTTACAAAGTGAGTGAATCAAATGAAGAACATCCTTCAGTCTACTTTCACTCGGTTCTTTCATCAGGGCCCTGACTCACACAACCTTACCTACAATCGTGCGGTTGTTCGCCGTCTGGCGCAAGCCTTAGTGTACACTTCGTTTAATCTGTCTATCTGTGGATGAAGCGGATACCCAGCTCTACAGATATTGGTTTCATTCACCGTGTCCGGGGAGCGTCCTCTTCAGGCGATCGTTCTTTCTTTGCAGATTTAAGTTAATGTCACTTATTCACGAGGTAAGAGTTTGGGTTTCAGCGGGCACACAGTGTCAGAACACGAGGTTTCCCTTAATTAGGAAGATGACCGGTGGACAACTTCTCTCAACAGTTAATCTTGGTTCACCACACACTTGGTCAAATAATGTCGGAAAAGTTAATGTTTATTTTTACTTTCTTCAGCAATTATTCTCGCCACAAGGCAGCATGTACATTAGAGGTTGTGAAGAAATATGATCTGGCTCAAAGGCCCAGTATAAGCATTTATTCTTAAAAAAAAACCCATTAGTGGGATTGGTATTCTGTCTATCTCTGAAGGCACACGCCCTGTCAGACAGGTGTTACTTGAAAAACCCACGTGGTTAAAGATATAAAATGTTTATGTTTCTCACAGGTTTGTCTCTGTACTAAACGCCGGCAAAGTTGGGTTACCCCAGTATTCACTGAATAAAGAAAAAAAACACATGAAATATTTTACATATTATGTCCTTAATATAACTTACGTTTTGAACTGCAAGCGTAGAGCTTGACTTGACGTTTAAACTTTCCCGTGAAATAAGTTATATATAAAAATCAATCATCATGAATTAGGAATACATACGTATTCCGTCAGCACTCATGAGGCATCTAGCATTTATAAGTTAGTTTAGAAAAATTATTCTCGTCTGATTATTTAATAGTTAAATTAAATTCATTATAGCTACATGATTTTAAGCTAGAAATTATAATTTATTCTGTTTTCCACTGTAACTCATCAGCTAGAGAATATAACAGACTTATAAATTAATCAATCTGCACAAAAGAAACTAGTAGGATAAAATAGGCGATTTAACACTTAATCACTCGCAAAATCTAGATATATTAAATATAATATTTACCTCAACAGAGAACTACGGTATCACAACGAAACTAAGAGATTTTACTTATAAGTTTAAGTATCTAGAACGAAGTGACCACGTCTACTGCAAATGGAGAATGAGTGAAATCAAGTTTCAAACTCTGGTTAATATCTTAAACCAGACAAAGGGTCC
The DNA here is from genome assembly GCA_024509875.1 of Oreohelix idahoensis. NCBI lineage: Eukaryota > Metazoa > Mollusca > Gastropoda > Stylommatophora > Oreohelicidae > Oreohelix > Oreohelix idahoensis. The sequence continues at coordinate 415,130 of JAMPIV010001636.1, forward strand.
CACTATTTCCAAAAACCCGATCTCTCCCCTCTCCTAACACCTACGTTAGCTTAGACGCATGCCGTACTGCCACCAGTGCGTCTTCACACCTACGTTAACAAACTGACCGAGAGCGCGCGTGTCAGCTGAGAAATGCTAGACACTCTGTCTGCTCTGAGCGAGCATGTCTGGCGCGATTCACACCTCCGTCTAACTATCGGACAGTGAGCGCTCATGTCAGACGCGAATGTCAGACGACGCGTCTCCACTGCAGAGGGCAATTTCACACTTCGCCGGGAGCTAGCCCGACGAAAAACTCTCGTGACAGCTGCAAATGTAGACAATTTGTCTGCTCATCATGTCTGATAGACTGAAATCCCACCTAAAATTATCTCGTGCGAAAGTTTGAATGGAAAAATAGTAATGTTTATAGTCGCAAACGTACGAATGCGAAAAACACAGGAAAAGGATAAAGAGTGATAATAAAATAGAGGACACGGGTAGAAAAAAGAGAAGAGAATGTAGAAAATTTATAGATCATAAAACTCTCTGTGACACACAGGTCATAACAGATTGAGATACCATCTATTCAACAAATTAAAGATAGGAACTACTGATGAGTGTGACTGTAGCAATTATAAAATGACTGCCGAACATCTGCTTCAAAAGGTGCCCAACATATGAGGAACAGAGAAAACGCATATGACCATCACCAGTACCATTCCTGGAGAAAATCTACGGAGATATCAACAGCCTCAGGCTGACCACTGCTTTCTTTGAACTTATTCAAGTTGACATCTGAGGGTGAACGAAGAAGAAGAAGAAGAATAACACGAACAATGACAAAACGAACGTTCGATTTGCTAACTTAGAGCGTTTTCCTTTCGCAGCAAAGTTACCAGGTTAACGAAGTAACCAAACCACACCTTTTGTAATACATAGACAACGTGATTTGGTTCCGTGTACAGTTTTCTTCTATTCTTGTGTGAACACATTTCCTGTCGTCAACTTCATTGTATTTGAACAAAGCAGTGAGCAGCACGAGGTTGTTGACTGACGTTCTCCACCGAACTAAGTCTTAAACTGAGCTAGTACGAGTACATGCAAATCACCGATTTTCCGGAAACGGATGGTCCGGAACCTCTTTTAATCCGGACAAATGTAAAAGGCAGCAATTGAAATTGCTACGACCGCCAGACTAGATGATGTTGTAAGTATCATCATCATTCCCTAGTTGATGTTGTAAGTATCATCATCATTATCATCATCATTTTCCTGTGTGTCCATTAAGGAGCATGGAGCCACCTAGGTAACTCGTCCCCTTACAGGAAGTCTGCATCAAACATTCACACGCTCTTGCAGTGGTGGTTTCGGTGACAATTTGTTCTGCGTGATGCGGTTGCCAGCCCATGCACAACCTCATATTAGTGGTTTGACAGTTACGACATGCCTGAAGATGCGGTAGTCCCGGTTCTCTTTTTGTCTCTTCACAGAATCCCGAGAAGTACACGGGACACTTTTTAAGTATTCTTCTTCTTCTTTGATCCTTAGCCGCCGACCGTCAAAGCAGTCAGTGGCCATCACGCCTAGTGGCGTCTTGTAGGGCAACAACAAATTGATTCCACTTTGCTCGGTCGGTAGTCATCCTTCGTACAGTGCCCCAACTCTGGTTCATTCTTTGCATCTCAGCCTCCACAGTCCTCCGCCAGGTTGTTTTTGGTCGGCCTCTCTTTCGTTTTCCTTCACGGGTCCAAAGCATAACTGTTCTTGTGAATTCTTTTAAGTATAGTAATTTATAAATCTGTTTGAATTATAATGAAGTATTGCAGTGAATCATTTATTTCACATTCAATTAATAATTAAGTTTCATTAATACTAATGACCATATATCATTTATGCTAATGTACCTGTTCGATGGACAATGGTCAGAGCGCTGGTCTCTCGCGGCAAAGGTGGCGAGTTCTATACACAGTATCGAGACGCTCCAGTTTACCCAGCTGTAAACGTGTACCTGACTATTTCCTGAGTTAGGGAAGGAAAAGGCAGCGAGGAAGGGAACTGGTCTCGATGCTGAACCTAGTATAGTTAAGTCTTCAACACTTCACTCCCCTACGGCAGTATCTGCTATAGGACTTACCTTGTTTTTTACCTGTATTTCATTTGACAATTATATTTAACTTTAGTATGTGTATACTTTAAGTAAGGAAAAAAAGTCATGGAAATAATACTTTGAAGCTAATTAATTGTGTAATGTTTGCACTTACTACAAACACGTTCAAACAAAACTCTTTGAAGATGCAAAAGAGGGAGAAATTAATTAAAGCAAAAATTTATTCCGGTGATGAAAATCCTGGAAAAATATTACGAGTCAGGTGTAAAAGAGCCACGGATCCAGACCTCCAGGACGACCCATGGTTCGGTAGGAGAAAAACATTAGACAATCTCTGATGGACCGAGGACTAGAATGGAACCAAGCCAGGATAAAGACAGCAGATAGGACAGTATGGCGCTCTCTCTGGCAAACCTCTACACCCCAGGGCAGAAGAGGAACGACTCAGTAAGTAAGTATACTTTAAGTTTCCAGCAGTCATGGTGCTTTAGAGCCACGGGAGGTGTATAATTAGTGGGTCAGACGTGTACTGTTGAGTTATTTGCGTGACCTCTGATGGACCAGCAAAACGGATAGTACGACAAAACGGATAGTCTGACAAAACGGATAGTCCGGAAAGGCTTAGTAAATAAGGATGCCGGAAAATCGGTCGTAAACCGGTACTGCTCATTTAGCCTCCTCTGTTCTGTCATAAAATTAACAAGTGATACAACGTAAAAATATCTCCAAAGGATAAAAACCAATGCGTAAGCTGCTGGAATACATGATCGCCCACGCCGCGGGTCATCAGGTGTTAGACTTGAAGGCAAAACGGAACGAGGATCAAAAGACAAAAATCTGACTGAACGCGTACTTGAACTAGCGAGGTTAATGGACGCAAATTGGTGGGGCAAGGAGGAAAAGTCACTTTCCCCCCCCCCCCCCCCAAGTTGACATAAAGTAAGGAATTCGACAGAAGGGACCTTGGATATGATACGCCACAGTCATTTATTGGACGCTTTTGCGATACCAAGCCTTTTATTTGAATTCAGCGGCTAAACGCAGATGCTTGAAATATTACAAAATTCAAAAAGTAACTTTTTCTTAATATTAATGTTAGGAATATAAAAATTAGCTGGCCGGATGGCCCATTCTGAGCAGTGAAATAATATGCTTTTATTTATACAGACGGATAGATAATAATGAAGATAATGACAAAAGACAGTGTTGTTCACATCAGCGAAAGACTGCATTGAATCTAACATGTCACTATTTGCACAAAAATCGCGACCTTGAAGACTCAAGTGTCCAAATCTAGTTAGAATGAAAGAGAAGGGGAATTGGTGGAAGCTGTGGCTAAAAATAACTTTACAGACAAAAAGTGTAGAGGGGAGGAATAGGTTGGTTCAAAAAAACAAGTACGTTTTTGTGAAAACGCAAGTAGAGACGGACGGACTAACAGATAAAAATCCATACTTGACTGAAGCATGACTGAATATGACTTTAGTGTAGGAAATTTGAATTTTAAAAAACCAAGGCATTGATTGGCCACAGACAATCATATTATCCGCGCTCAGACGAGCTTTTTTGCCATTCCTCAATAGTTGTCCAGTGATAGACACAGTAAATTTCAAGTGTGGTGATTTCCAAATGAAATAAATTGAAATAAGTTCAGGGACGCCATACTATAGCCAGCAGCTCAGCTGAGTTTTGCTAGCATTTCTGTGTTCTTTATTCATAATCTGGTAAGATTGAAATTATTTCTTTGTATATTATGTATATTGTTTAATGTTTCGAGTGATTTGATACTGCCATATCGAAATCTAGCCTTACAAACAAGTAGGGATTTGCTCTAGACCCCCCGCCCTAGTTCAGGGTCTAGGGACAAACAATATACATAAACTCCAGCAAGGGTTAGGAAGGACAGATCAAGTGTTGAGAACAATGAAACATATTACCTATCCTATGTTAGGGCAGGAAACTAATAAATATATTTCAGAATCTGTAGTCTGGGAGGACCTATCTGATGTGAAACCACCATGGTAAAATGTGCTGTATGGTCAGAGAGATCTGACCTGTCTATATGGTGTTGTTGTTGTGTAGTGTTGTGTCCAGACATGGTTAGAGAATGGAATTTTGACACATAGCCAATACTTTGATTGCAGAGCTGTGAGTTTCAGTTGTCACCAAGGCGGTGTAAACTAAGTTGGTGATTTTACCAGAGTGGATCCGTGCAGTAACGTTGTGTCAGAGCAGACTATTATTGCCCCCAAGCACGGAGAGGTGGGGCCACCAGATCTCAGCACCAGAGCTACATCTTCAAAGTTGCGTGAGCCTCTGGTCTGCTGGAAATTCACCAACTCCATTTAGTTACTAACAATCCCATAAAATTCCTGCCATTTCTGGACAAGGTGTAGTCAATATAGACTGGAGTGATGAGGCCACCCCAACAGCACAACCATTAACTATCCTCCCAATTAGATGACTAGTATAAACATTAATAAAACTAAATAGTCTAGTACTTACATATGTACACTCTTGCATTTATTATGTAATATTCCATGCATTTCTTTCATAATTTCTAAATCTTTTATAAGTTCTGGTCAAAATAAAACTTGATCCAGAACAAAATAAATGTAAAAAAAAAATTTCTATCAAAAATTTTACACACTTGAGTTAGTTCAGTGTATTATAACATTTGTTAATATTATTAGACTTAGTAAATATCTGTGTGTGTGTCTATAAACTATCACACCACATTACATATCATTAACCTAGACATTTAACGTAGCCACATTCATTAGAAAAAAAAAAAAAAAGATAAGTGTGAGGTCGTAGTGGTAGCGAGAAGGGCCTTCTGACAACTCTCAGTTACATTTTATCTCAGGAGCCTTCACAGCTGACCTCATGCATCACACGTAGTACCATCACCACCATACAATACCATCAAACCCACTACATATATTGGGTGGCTCGATCTCGGGATTTAAATTAATCACATATATTGGGGTCTCTTTGTCCCGGGATAATTAGCCCATTAAGTAATATTAGGATCTCCTGGTGGGAGAAATATTGTAAAATTCCCTTAAAATTAAAAGTGTCCCTGCAAATAAAAGTTGGTGAATCTTCACAGCCAGTAATTAGTTAATTAGTTAATTAGAATTATTTTGGTCTAGAATAATTATAATTACTTTAGAGATTGGAAATTTTACTTTGCTTATTGCTAGATTTGTTTAGAAAGTATGGCGGAGCTAGCAAAATTTAGATCAGCTGCTGTGCTGACCGCAAAGGAGATGGGAATGGATGGTCAGATTTTAATTCAATACGTAACGGCTGAATGTGATAAATATATTGAACGGGAAGAAAGGAGATTAGAAAAAGAGGCTGAAAGAAAATTAGAGTCTGAAAGGTTGGCTGAAGAGAAGAGGTTACAAATTGAGGCTGATAGAGAAATTAAGAGGCTGCAGATTGAGGCAGAAGACAAACGACAGCAAAGGGAGGCAGAAGATAAAAAGGCCGAAAGGGAGGCAGAAGATAGAAGGTTGCAAAGGGAGCACGAATTACGACTAAGGGAGCTGGAGTTACAAGGCCAGGCTCCTGAAAATGGTGCCAGCCCTTTTGCCTCAGATGCTACGCCTAGTCTGGGAGCCTCAAACTCAGCTATGGGGTTTCATTTAGACCATTTTGTTGAAAAAGACGATGACATAGAGGGGTACCTAGGACGTTTTGAGTTATTAGCTACTACATATGGGTTAGAGAGAGAGAGAGGTGGAGTTTAAAGCTATCACAGGGACTGAGAGGTACTTCTTATGAAGTCTTTGCTAAAATGAACAGGGAAGACCAAGACAATTATGACATGTTAAAGCAGGCTTTGTTATTAAGGTACGAGAAGAATGGTGAATTTTATCGTAAGAAATTTAGAAATGCCAAACTGTTGTCTGGGGAGACATACCACCAATTCTCTGCTAGACTGGAAACCTATTTGGAGAAATGGACTGCTCTGGGGAAGACCCAAGATCTTAAAGAAATGATCATGATTGAGCAATTGAGAGAGTCCATGGCTCCAGACATGAGAAAATTTCTCATGGAACAAGGTGCAGAGAAGTTGGGGGAGGTTTTAAATGTTGCTGAGAGGTATCAGGCAGCCCAGGCAGAGGTAAGTGGTGCTAAAAAGAAGCACATAGATAATTTTAAAGCTCCACAGCAATTTAATAAATTTGATAATAGGGAGCAGGGAAATAAAGGTAGGACAAACTTTGAACGGCCAAGAAATGACTACAGAGACAGAAACTCACAGTTCAATGACCAAAAATTCAATGAAAGAAAACCGTTGAACCAAGGAAAAAGATGGTGTAAATGGTGCAAGAAGGATAACCATAACACCGAATTTTGTAGAAGGAAACCTTCAAACATTGCTGCAATGAAGTCGGGGACGCAAAGATTAAAGGTTAATCCTAATGGACAACAGGAACCTTATCACCCCCAGTTTGTGAGGATGTTATTTGTAATGGGGTCACCATAAGGTGCCTTTATGATACAGGTTTGGATTATGATTCAGTTGTGAAGTCTAGCCTAGTGGACCCAAGTCAGTATACCACAGAAACAGTGGAAATACAAGGGGCGACTAAGGACATACCACTCATGACACTTCCCATCGCAAGGATAACGGTGAAAACTCGCTATGTGGAAGGAGAAATCAGAGCAGCAGTGATAGATGAACCAATCTACCCTCTGATATTGGGGTGTAGATACGTCTTCTTGGGGAATCCCGAGAAACCTGTGATCATGGCGACAGTGCAGACCAGGTCACAGAAGAAGGAGGAAGAAGGTGAACCTATAAATGCTCATCCAGAGGAGATGAGGAAGGCGCAGGCTGAGGATAGGACACTCAAGCCATGTTTTAAAAAATTGCCCAAATGCCACACACCTCCGAGCAAGGGAGAATATTTCATGAAGAACAAACTATTATACAGGAAGGCCGAAACTGGAATAAATGGTCACAACCAGCTGGTTCTTCCCACTTCATATAGAGATAAAGTGATGGAACTCGGGCATGCGATTCCCTTCAGTGGTCACATGGGGATCAGCGCCACAGGACAGCGTATAGCTTGTCATTACTTCTGGCCAGGGATAACGGAGGATATAAAAAGATATGTCAAATCCTGCCCAGAATGTCAAAGGGTAGCTCCAAAGCACTGGACTGCTCCTGCAACTCTAGGGGAAATGCCCATAGTGGGAACACCTTTTGAGAGGGTTGCAGTGGATATTGTAGGACCTCTCACTCGGACCAAGAGGAGGAACAGTTACATCCTTACTCTGGTGGACACTTGTTCTATGTGGGGAGAGGCGGTAGCCCTGCCATCAATTGATTCAAAACATGTAGCAGAGGCACTACTTACAATATTTACCCGATTAGGATTCCTGCATCAAATCTTGACGGATAATGGATCTCAGTTCAAGGGGAAACTAACGGAAGAAGTTTTTAAACTATTTCAAGCCAGACACTTTCATTGTAGTCCGTACCATCCACAAGGGAACGGCCAGGTAGAGAGGTTCAACGGGACTCTCATTTCTATCCTGAGAAAGCTGGCACACCAAAAACCGGATCTGTGGGATCAATTCCTGCCCGCCGCATTGTTTGCGTACCGGGAGGTACCACATAGTTCAACCGGGATGGCTCCCGCAACTCTGCTATTTGGGAGGCCAATAAAAGGTCCATTAGAAGCTCTATTAAGGACCTGGACAGATGAGAAGGCGGAAGAGACTGTTACCTCATCTTATCAATACGTGAACGAACTGACCACTCGTCTGAAAGCTGGATGGAAACTGGCAAATGATAATTTGAAACAAGCCAGGAAGAAACATGCAGCATATTTTAATAGGAAGGCAAAGGACCGAGAACTAGCTGTGGGAGAGAAGGTGCTTCTTCTACTACCCGGTAGCCAGAATAAATTACAAATTGGTTGGCAAGGTCCCTATACGGTTCTAGAGAAGGTGTCTAGAACAAACTATAAAATTGACAAAAAGGGGAAGGAGAAAGTTTATCATGTAAACTTATTAAAGAAGTATCTGGACAGACCACTCCAGGAAAGCACCCCCTTATTGACCTTGGCTATTGCAACCCAGATGCAAAAGGAACCACTCACCTCACATGAATACCCATTACATCCTTGTGAAACAGCAGCACAGGTAAAAGTCAGTAAGCACCTGACTAAAAACCAGAGGGAGAGAGTTCAACAGGTTCTGGAGGAACATACAGATGTTTTAACAGATAAACCAGGCCATACAAATTTGCTACAGTATGACATGAAACTGGTAGACTCAAACCCAATCTGTATGAGAGCCTATTCTATTCCGTTCGCGAAGGAGAAGGCATTGAAGGAAGAAATAGATTATTTGTTGAAGGAGGGGATTATTTCGCACAGTGAATCATCTTTTAGTTCTAGTGTCGTTTTGTTGAGAAAACCGTCTGGGGAACACAGACTGCATAGATTACAGGAAACTGAATGCTGTCACAGAAGGACAAGTGGATCCATTACCCGACACAAAACAGTTATTTGCCAGACTGAACCAGGCAAAATACTTTTCAAAGGTGGATCTTAGTAAAGGCTATTACCAGATCCCAGTGAAGCCTGAAGTGAGACCTTATTTGGCTTTTAGCACTTCGGATGGACATTATGAATTCAATATGCTACCCTTCGGACTGAAAAATGCTCCGAGTGTGTTTTCAAGGATGATGCGCAAATTGTTGGATCCCCTGAATAACCCATGTATCACGAATTTCCTGGATGATATTCTCGTCGCCACAGAGACATTTGAAGAACACATTGAAGCTCTAGAAATGTTATTTAATAGGCTTCGGGAGGCGAACTTAACTGCTAGGCCAACAAAATGTTGTATTGGATGCAAAGAGTTGGAATTCTTGGGGCACACTGTATATCATGGTAACATGACCCCTGATCCTAAGAACTTGGAAAAACTGCAGAGAGCACCTAGACCACAAACAAAAAAGGACGTGCGATCATTCGTGTCGTTATGCGGATTTTATCAGAAATACATAAAAAATTTTAACGCTATTTGTGCTCCTCTGACTGATCTGACTCGCAAGGGACTTCCAGATAAAATTATTTGGACTGCGCAATGTGAACTAGCGTTCCAAGAGTTAAAGGAAAAACTCACTAGCAAGCCTATTCTCAAACTGCCTGATTTGACACAGGACTTTGTCTTAAGAACCGATGCAAGTAATGTAGGACTCGGAGGGGCTTTGTTGCAAAGATCATCTTCACCTGATGGGGAACTGAAACCAGTCGCTTATGCAAGCCGCAAATTGAATAAGGCGGAACAAGGATACTCCACAAGCGAAAAAGAATGTTTAGCGTTAATCTGGGCAATAAAGAAGTTTCAAATCTATCTGTATGGTAGGACTTTTGTGGTCGAGACGGATCATCAGCCTCTCGAATTCTTATCTCAGGCTAAGCATGAAAACGCAACATTGCTGAGGTGGTCTTTATTGCTTCAACCTTATCAGTTTAGTATCCAATATATCCCAGGCAAATTGAATGTTGGTGCAGATTTCCTCAGTCGGCACCCCTGTGATCAAAATTAGAGTAGTGGCAGACGTGAGGAGAGATTTTATCTATGTGTATCACTGGTTTTAGAACTTGCCGTAGGCATGTTTTCAAGTGGGGAGATGTGTCATAAAATTAACAAGTGATACAACGTAAAAATATCTCCAAAGGATAAAAACCAATGCGTAAGCTGCTGGAATACATGATCGCCCGCGCCGCGGGTCATCAGGTGTTAGACTTGAAGGCAAAACGGAACGAGGATCAAAAGACAAAAATCTGACTGAACGCGTACTTGAACTAGCGAGGTTAATGGACGCAAATTGGTGGGGCAAGGAGGAAAAGTCACTTCCCCCCCCCCCCCCCCCCCCCCCCCCCCCCCCCCCCCCCCCCCCCCCCCCCCCCCCCCCCCCCCCCCCCCCCCCCCCCCCCCCCCCCCCCCCCCCCCCCCCCCCCCCCCCCCTCCCCCCCCCCCCCCCCCCCCCAAGTTGACATAAAGTAAGGAATTCGACAGAAGGGACCTTGGATATGTGTTACATGGGTGGCTTTTTGCTCTGAACAATGTTCCATGTGATATGAATAAACAATTATAAATTTCTGGCCATTGTTTTTTCATTGATATGTTAGTTTTGTTTGTTCAGAGATAGTGCATCGTGCCTTCGATGGAAGATTAAGCGAATGCGGGGGTGGAAGATTCCGAACAATAATTGAACCTTGGAATACGATTGATTTGATAAGTCATTTCATTGAGTCCGTACATTTAATTCACAGTTGTACACACAGGATGATCATTTCAATAGTAGTAGAGCATAAGTCCATATAAGTCATGCATAAATTAATCAATAACGTAGACTGCTGGTTTATGTGTCAATGTCCGTTTAAGGATACAATGCAGTATTGTCGTCAGAACATCACAGCTATATGCACGCGCAGCTAGACATGGCTACCTGCCGACAGTGAGACTGCGAGTCTGAATATTTCATATGAATTTGACGATTATTCTTCTCCTTCTGAGAATTCTAGTTGAATACTAACCTCCATAAATTTCCCTCTCATATAGAGTTCTAGGACTGACCCTGGTCCATCAAAAAATGCATATATAAATGGCTATATCATGCCGTTGAATTGGAAGGTTAGAAAAACGCAGCTATTCAGCTTGGCGGTCAAGTAACAAAGGGTAGCGTTTCTTAGTTACCGACTGTGTCCTAAACAACGCTATACACGTCATGATCGATCGTGTATGGAGCGTTCAGTAATTGAAACATCTATCGCAATATATTAAATGCCTTAACCTTTTACAATTGCACGTCTGATAACCTTTAGCAGACGGCGTTAATATCATATACCGTAACAATTCCCTGTACACCCGGGAAAAAAAAATCGATAGATTTTTTTTTCAAGATCTATCCGACTTAACAATTTTTCAAAAAAAAAATTTAACACAATTGTGACATATGGCCGACGATGTTCTGAGTAGAACCGTGTCGCGGTCATGTCAACCAACTATTTGTCATAGTCATCTAACATTAATCACATGATATATCAATTATACATATTATTATATCAACTAAATAAAATGTCCAATGTTAATAGTGAATGATAGAATTAAATGAAAGTAAGGTCTGTCGTATTAGTATGTCATATAGGAATTAATTTGACTAATTAAAATTAAATTAATGAATTAAACTAAGAGATAAATTATTAAGATTCTAATGTAACGCGATGTTATGAGAGAAGAAAAAAAAAACAAAATAAGTGAGAAGAAATAGAAAGAAATTCGAATATAAGTTTAACTTAATTGTGTGTGTTAAGTGTTAGTGAATAATAACTATCTAATTTAACTAACTAAATAATGTATAGGTACATTAAAAAAAATTATTAATCTAATACTTGTGTGAGATTTATTTTCTCTTTTCATAATTTCTTCTTTTTATATTTCGTTCTTTTTTTTTGTTCTTTCATTTCATTTTTTTCTCACATTTCATTTTATTGATAATAATTCAATTAAGAAGTTAAGTTAACTAATTAATTAGTATAGGATATGATGATCCATCCGTAGTCTTGATCCTGATGAATTCTTTTAGGCAAAAATGTTCAAACGTTTACGTTGGAAAGAAATGTCATTTATCCCAGCATCTAAGAATTAAGTGCACATAGGATAATAAGTTCGACTTGTCGTCGGATATTGTTCCATGATTGTTCAACGAATATTCATATATCGTGTATGGACGTTAGACGAAGTTCCAATAACAATATGTATACCTTGATTGTCTTTTAGTTCAATTCTGTGATGCATATAGTGTTTATAAAGTTTAAATTGAAGGCAAGGTTAGTTCCTTTATAGTTGATATGTTTTAGGAATGTTAATGTTGATTATTCGTCGTCAATAGGATTACGTGACAACGCATCAGCCACAATGTTTTCAGTGCCAGGAATATGTTCAATGGAAAACTCAAATGGCTGTAGGATGATTGAATATCTGGCGAGTTTCTGGCTTTTATGATTACATCGACGCAAGGATGCTACAGCACGTTGGTCCGTCTGTATGGTGAAGGGAGCACCAAGCAGGAATTTTTCGAGTTTAGTTATTGCCCATATCACAGATAAAAGTTCCTTGTCGACTGTTGAATACTTTGTTTCTGCAGGCTTTAGCTTTCTTGAAATGTATAAGGTAGGATGTAGAATGCCATCATGGTTCTGGAGCAGGCATGCACCAATGCCGTAGTTACTAGCATCTGTTCGTAAGAAAAATCTTTTGGAAGCATCGGGAAGTCTTAAAATTGGTTCATGCGAGAACAAATTTATAATTTTGTTGAAAGTTTCATTGCATGTACCAGTCCATGTCACCTTCACCGGCATGTCTTTCTTTAACAATGAAGACAATACAGCCGTGATGGATGACAAGTTTGGTATGAATCTACTGTAATATTGAACAAGTCCTAACAAACTCCTGACCTGTTTCTTCGTCTGAGGAACTGCTATGTTTAGAATTTTGGAGACTGTACTAGGTAACGTTCGGATATATCCCGATCCAATGATATGTCCCAAAAAGGTTATCTCATTACACGCGATTTGCACCTTTGTAGGTTTAGCAGTTAGATGATAATTCCTTAGAGTGTCGAAAACATATCTAAGTCCCGAAACATGTTCCTCAAACGACGAACTAAACAAGCATATGTCGTCAATATATGTAATAACGTCTGGTCTACCTGATAAAATTTGTCGCATCAGGCGAATGAAGGTAGCTGGCGCATTAACAAGCCCAAAAGGCATCACATTCCACTGGTATAGACCTTGTGGAGTGGAAAATGCGGTGTAGTACTTAGCCTTTTCGGTCAGTGGTATCTGCCAATAACCTTTAGTTAAGTCTATTTTACTAAATATAGTTGCGTTGGATAGACGTGGCAGTAAGTCGTCGATAAGTGGATGTGGTTCGCTGTCAACTATAGTCTTAGCATTTAATTTTCTATAATCAACACATAGTCTGATGTTATTGTCCTTCTTCCGGACAATCACTAATGGAGAAGAGAATGGCGAATTACTAGTCTCAATGATTCCCAGAGACAACATCTGTTCAAGTTCCTTAGTAGTTTTAGCAAGGAAATGTAAAGGAACAGAATAGGGATGTACACGAATAGGTGTATCATCATTGAGAGTAATGTCATGACTGATAGCCGATGTGCGACCCGGGACGTCGGTCAATACATCTGGATAAGATTGTAATAGATTAGCAATCTGTAGACGCTGTTGCGGTGTAACCGTTGAAGAGATGGTTACATCCCGCCAAGATTCAGTAGGTTGAACTACTGGTACCGGTAACGGTAACTGTACCTCAGGAAAAGAAGATTCTTCTTCCTGGATGACAGATAAGTTAGAATAATAACAAGTAGATACTGTGTTGTCATCTAGTTCATGAAAAATTGACTGTAAGTGTTCAGGACGTGTATGAAATTGCTTGAGCATGTTAATATGAAATATCTTTTTGTGTCCCTTGATATCTAAGACGTAATCAACGTCGGAAATTTTATCAATGACTTTGTAAGGACCATTCCAAGATATCAATAATTTATTGTTATTGTGAGGAAGTAACACATAAGCCTCGTCGCCTGGGAATAATTGGCGTAATCGTCGAGACCTATTTTGTAGAGATCGAGCCTTAGCTTTTGCAGCCTCAGAAGAAGCTGTTGCCAACTGGCAAGACTCAATAATGTTCTTTCGAAGATTAATCACGTACTCGTAAGATGACTGAGTGTCCTGAGTCATCTCCGCGTCAATTAATAAGTTTTTTATTAGTCCCATAGGACCTCTTGGGGGAGCACCAAAAACTAATTCAAAGGGAGAGAAGCCAGTTTGTTCATGCGGTACCTCCCGATAAGCAAATAGAACAGCTGGGAGTGCTCTGTCCCAGTCATGAGGGTGCTTAGCAGTAACCTTATGTAGTAGTTGTTTAAGTGTACGGTTAAGTCTTTCAACCGCACCATTACTCATCGGATGATAAATACTACTTAAATTCCTATCAATGTTCCAAGTTTTCATGACTTCCTTCATGGTGTCAGATATAAACTGTGACCCATGGTCTGATAAAAGTTTTCTAGGAAACCCTATTTTAGAAAAGATGAGATGTAGTGCATCAGCTACATCTGTGGTAGTGGTGGTCTTTAATGGGATAGCTTCTGGCCATCGTGTGCACAAATCAATGCACGTAAGGACGAATCTATGTCCTCTGGCCGATGGTAGCAATGGACCAATAATATCTATTGCCATCTTGTCAAACGGTCTTACTGAGATATCGCAAGCCTGAATAGGCGCCGTGTGAAAAGCTCCATGTGCTTTCACTTCTTGGCATGTAGTACAGGAACGTACATACTGCGAAATATCTCTTGACACTCCTGGCCAAAAGAATGAAGACAGTACTCGAGATCGTGTTCGAGTATATCCCATATGTCCAGCACAATGTGAGTCATGTGCATGTTGAAGAATGTACCGTCTAAAAGTATATGGGACCATAACTTGTTGTTTCATTTGTGATTTGTCATTAAAACATCTAATCAATATGTCATTTTTAATAACAAAACAATGTTTGTTATTATTACCTGAGGATAGATTGTCAACTTTATCAACCAGCTTAAAAATTTTTTTTAAAGATTTATCCTCTTTTTGTTTGGTTGCAAATGTTTCCCTGTCAATAGGTGAATTGACTACAAATTCCTCTTGGTTGTCTGCATCCATTTTATTATCATCAACTTTCTCCATGAGTTGAGTCTGCGCTCTAGTCGTCACGGCGTTTCCAGTGCATAGGTTATGTTTCTCCCATTCTATAATCTCATCTGGAGTACAATCTTTACTGCCGTGTATACGACCAACCATCAGATCAGCTATAGGCTTTTTTAGCATACATACTTTTACGTTCCCTGTGAAAAAAGGTGTGTTAACATGAATAATAGCTGTGGGGTAAAACTCAATAGTTCCCCCAAAAGTCATGCAACGGACATATTCCCCCGTTGCACAGCTAGGATGTACCAGCGACTGTCGTACACCAATCGTTGTGGATCCTGAATCCATCAGCACTGAGACGACGGATCCATTAACTAATCCCCTGTTAAAAATTAGTAGGCCTGTTCCATCGTTGACTGCAAGACCTACCTCTGGTGTAATATGTCCGCAGTTAAGCACTGTTTCTTTCGCCTTCTGAAAAATAAGATTGCATTGTTGGCAACTATTTGCCACATTATAATTAATAGCAAAACATGCAGCAGAAGACTGTGTTGTATTATTGTCAAGTGGGACCTGAGCTATAGGGGTAGTATTATTTGTAACTGCCGTCCCTGTATTATGGTTGTAATGAGATGATCCCCGAGAATGAGATCGATTCCGAGTATAATTGTTAGAATTATCTCGTCGTCCTCTATAGTAACTATTATCTCGATGTCTCGAGCCATGATTATTACCATTCCAGTTATTATTATTATTGGGAGTATGTGATCGATTATAATGAGTGTTATGTTGACCATTGTGGTAGTTTGTTTGAGGTGAATAATTTCTATCTCGTGATCTACCTCTGTTGAACTCATTTTTATTGTTGAAATCATTAATATATCCCTTCTGAAAGTGAACATTGTGATTTCTTTGGAACCTGCTTCTGTCTACACTGTGATGTCTTTGTTTGTTATTATGATTGTAGGCCATATTAGACGCCACAGGTAGAGGTTCTCTTAATGAGGAGTTAGAAATGGTTGCATTCGGATGTGCCGAACAGTAGTTTAAAGAAATTTTTTCTAACTCGTCCATAGTACTTGGTTTACGCTCCTGCAAATATGCAAAAAATGGCTGGCTAACCGAAGATAATACCTTATCCCGCAGTAGTAAATCAACTAATTTGTCGTATGATTTGTTGACTTCTGCCAGTTCAACCCATCTATTAAATGTATTGCGTATTGTTACGTGCAGTCTTTGATATCTTACAATATTATACATAGGTAATTTTTTAGTGCTTAAGGGAAAGTCATTATTGAGTTACTTCCCTTGAAAGTTGTGTCGGCTCTTCCGATCAAACTCCGCGGATGAATCCATTTTACTGCGATTTATTCGTTGTTTGGGTAATAATAGATTGTTCTTGCTTCAGAATATCTATGGCCTGAATTTATGTGTATTGTTTGTCTGAGTAGGACGAGTCTGTCTTATATCTGTATATCTTTACATATCTAAGTCGAACTATATGTTCTGTTGTCTCTAGAGAGGTCAAAGGCTATTCGGCGGAAGTGTCGCTAGAGTGTGGTGTGATTTGGCTTCGTCCTGATAGGGACTGTGTTTCCTATGTCGGCCTGTCGCCGGGGAAAAAGTGATCTCAGTATTTGTGGGGAAAGTGATAGTCGTCTAGACCTATCGTGTATGCTTTACCCCAGTGTTTATTCGTATTGCCAAGGAATGGCAGTTTCATATTTCCTATACCAAGGTAATCAAAGATACTCTTATGAACTCTCGATCGAAGCCACCATTTTCGATAGTTACGATTTGAATGTCTAAGAGAATATATTTGACTCGATGAAAACGACTTCGATTCCTAGCAGCACTATATCCTGTAGATTGCAGTCAATTGTTCATGATCAAATCTACAGAGCAATGAAATGTTTTATGAATGACTAACTTTAGGACAGATTCATTATCTGTATCCAAACGTGAGTGACAGCTCACGAGTGAAGCCATCTTGGAACCCAAACATGTAGTGACTTTCAAGAAGAGAAAAGGGATGCCCGTATTATCGCTTGATCAGTCCAGAGATCACTGCTACACATGAGAACCCATTGCTAGCGGTTCAATATTATTATATGGAAAAAATATGTGCTGAACATTATGTGGGAGAATCGTCGCTAAACGAGATTAGGTTTAGAAGCCATCTGAAATATTGTTTATAAGCTGACGTGCTCAGTCAGTGAAGTCAGATGATTTATATGTATGGGCGATGCTGAGGGCTTGGCTACTGACAGTCCATTATAATATTATTCTACATGAGTGCCCATGTAACATAACATTGCAAGACCAGTTATCCACTGTACTATGATGTATTATGCCAACCTGTGATTTGTCACTATCTGTGCTGTCGAGTGTGTACGTCCAATTAAACTTTAGAAAAGGTACACAGTCGTTGGTGTCGATGACTTCCAGTCATACATGAGTGTGAGAAAAGAACATTTGTCAACAACACGAACCCTTATCATCATTCGCACATTGTACACTCAATCCATGTCTACACACCACTGCGTAGGTCAAGTTGACATTCCATACACTACAGTGGAGCAAACAACACCACAGAGATCTTATCAACTGATGATGATGATGATGTCTGCTTCCATCCACTTATATCTATCTTTTGGTGGATATCATTAACGGGAATAAAATATTCAACATTATCAAATTTATCAACTGGTGGACCAGCTTTCTGGGTTTGACCTCGCAGAAGTTCAGAAGTCAACTGATTACCGATACCAGACCGTTTCCTGTGGCTGATACGACACACTTGCAGTATTGGTTTGCTCTTTGTCAACACTTCGTCACGTGACCTGTCAGGTGAATGCAGTATGTAGGTCAGCGTTGTTGACATTTTTTACATTAGACATTACAGAGTTTCACAGAACAGTTGGATCAATTCTTGTCAATGTTAACAGGATGACAGTATTTGTGAACTAAGAAGTCCTATTTTCATCGATGGATCTTCTTGTTTTCCATATATGAACTTTAATATTTAAGGCCAGAATGTTTAATTGAATAAAGTGGCAGTTTGTTTGTTTTCATAAAAATAACTTTGCCATTACTGTAAAACTGAGCCTATTTTGCAACACATACTATCATACACATAATTTATATATATTTATGTTTACATGTTATTTGTTTGTATAGTATGTTAGTTTCTATGTCAGCGGGTTGTGTTTAAGGTTGGGCGGCGTCCTCACAACAGAATATCCCACGTCATAGAGGGTCCGTTGTGGGCGTTTTCTATAGGTGCAATTTTCTTGATTGAAAATTTGCTGCGACAACTGTTGCTTTTGTGTTAGCTGTGAAGACTGTAATTATTGTTATTTTTGTAATATTTCTTTGTTCTTTAGTTTTGTTTTGATTTGTTTGTAATTTGTTGGTCTAACCTTTTCTATCTTTCAGTTCTATTCACAATTTATATTCATATATTGTGACGTCATTTGTGTTGTTATTCTTTGCAGATTCAGTGATTATTTTCATTGATTTCCCTATTTAATGTATTTTGATTTCTGCAAATGTTCTTGTATTGTCAGTCCTATTTGTACTTTATGTATTCTGTTGGTTGACATATGTTTTATATAGGTATATTTCATAAGACACAATTGCCTGTGCACTGCACTTGGATTATGGTATAAACCAGTACCTGATTATTATTACTATTATACAAGACCTTATTAAAGGCTTGTGACCCACAGATATTGGGATAGTATACTGATTAATCAAGTCATTGAGAACTTGTGGTATTATTATTGGTTCAGGTGATTAGTATTATTGTTAGACATCATGTCTACTTTAGAATACTTCATTACACAAGGGAAAGCCCTTGATAAGACTGGTCAACAATTAGAACAATGGACAGTTGCTCAATATGACAAAGCATTAGCTGCAGAAGAGAGAAGAGCTATGGCAGAAGAGAAAAGATTAGCTGCAGAAGAAAGAAAAGCTATGGCGGAAGAGAAAAGATTAGAAAGAGAAGCTGAGGCTGCTGCTGAACAAAAGAAATTGCAGATGCAGGTGGAGGAAAGGAGATTTGAAGCTGAACAAAAAAAATTAGAAAGAGAAGCTGCGGCTGAACAAAAAAGATTAGACAGTGAAGCTGAACAAAAAAGATTAGACAGGGAAGCTGAACAAAAAAGATTAGACAGTGAAGCTGAACAAAAAAGATTAGACAGGGAAGCTGAACAAAAAAGATTAGACAGGGAAGCTGAACAAAAAAGATTAGACAGGGAGGCTGAACAAAAAAGATTAGATGCTGAAGAGAAAAAGGCAATAAGAGAACATGAATTTGAGTTGGAGAAATTGAGATTGACAAGTATGAGTAATGTTAATCAGGCATCTAGTGGTAATGGTAAACCTTCTACTTACAAGGTTAAGGTTCCACCGTTCAATCAGTCCAGTGACGATATTACATTCTGGCTGGATAGATTTGAACGTTCTTGTCGTACACATAATGCGGATAAATCACAATACGCTAATCAATTATCAGAAAACTTGAAAGGTGAATCTTTGACTAGATTATGCCTTGTAGGAGAAGCAGATAAGGATAATTATGATGTCATTAGGGCGGCTTTGATAAAAAAAATATCAGCTAAGTGAGGAAGGCTATCGCCTTTTATTTAAGACGATGGTACCTGAGACGGGTGTAGAATTCTCAGAATTCACTGCAAAGGCACGTCTCACAGTTGATCGTTGGATTGAGCTTTCCAAAACAGAAAAAACGTATGAAGGACTTATGGATTTGTTGCTCAGAGATAAGATTATGTCATGTGTGAACAAACCTTTCCTTGAATTTATACATGAGCGTAAACCCAAATCTCTAAAAGAAATGGAAGAATATTGTTCCCAATATGTCACTGCACACCCCGACGTGACTTTTGGCAACACTAAGATTAAGGAGAGTATGCCAGTTGCTTCAGCAACACCATACAATCCCAATTATTCACACAGATTTCAGGGACCTCAAAACAGATTTGATAAAAAAGGTAACCATAATAGTTATCAAAACCAAGGTAACCAATCATTTCAGGGTTCTTCTTCAAAGAACTGGAGACGACCTGATAGCTCTCGACACAGGGGTGGTCATAATTATAGGAATTTCCGTAGAGGAAGTAATTATAGAAACTATCAGGGTTATCCGTCTTGGAGTCAACAAGATCATAATTACAGAGATACTCATTATAATGAATATGATAATGGTAACCAAGGGAACTATGACTCAAACCCAAATAGGGGTTACAATAGAGGTAACAATAACTACAGAGGTGATAATAACCGAGGTAGATCTCAAAACAAAAGACATAAACCACATTTTCAGGCAAACTCTGTACAACAAGAGTCCAATGAAGCCTATAAACAGAGTAAAGATAATAATGATGCTAGTAATATGGCATGTGCCGCTTTTGATTTTGGGAGAGCATCTCAGTGCCCCCAATGCAAAACGTTATTTGAGCCAACCACAGTGTCTACTTTAAGCTGTGGCCATCCTCTTCCTGCTCTTCCAGCATCAGTCGCGCATGATGGAAGAGGTTCTCTTGTCTTACATAAGGGTTTAGTGAATAACAATCCAGTCTCTGTGCTATTTGATTCTGGATGCACCACAATTGGTGTTAGGCAGTCACTCGTAGATCCTTCCCGTGCCACTGGACAAGTAGTCAAATGTGTAACATTTGGCGGCACATTAGAGAAATACTCTACTGCTATCATTAGGATTGCTACTCCTTTCTTTACAGGAGATGTACACGCATGTCTTCTTCCGAATCCGATCGCTGACCTCATCATCGGTCGCATTCATGGAGTCAAGGAATGCACTCCGCAACAAATTTCCACGAGGGAAAGGCAAAACATGCAGATTGCTAACGCTGTAGTCACTAGAGCTCAGGCTCTTAATATGCCTCAAACTTCATCTATTGAAGATAATGAAGTGCATAACCAAGATAATCCCTTGGTAATTTCTCGTGACTCGTTTATAAAACAGCAAGAAGATGATCCCACTCTGAAGAAATTCTTCATTCTTGCAACTAAAGGTGATCCGAATAAGGACACAAGTCGTAAATCGTGGATTACAAAGAAGAATGGCGTACTTGTACGTATGGTTCAAGACTCCATTACGTCAAGTCATTCTCAAATCCTGGTTCCCAAGAATTTGAGAGTTAAAATTTTGCAGCACGCTCACGACTCTCAGTGTGCTGGACACATGGGTTTTTCCCGTACTAAGTCAAGAGTCCTTGCGGCTTTCTTTTGGCCATTGGTAAACAAGGACATACGTATTTATTGTCGATCTTGTAAAGTATGTCAGGAAGTTAAATCCAAAGGTCCACGGCATGCTGCACCCATTCAGGCGGCGGACATTCCTATTCGGCCGTTCCAAAAAATGGCTATAGACATTATTGGTCCATTTAAGATCAAGTCTGCCAGAGGACATCAGTTTATCTTGACGTGTGTTGATATGTGCACACGTTGGCCAGAGGCTATTCCTCTGAAGAGCATTACTACTGCTGATATTGCAGATGCTCTTTGGCTTATATTTTCTCGTCTGGGGTTCCCCGGAGAGATATTGTCAGACCATGGCACCCAACTAATATCAGATACCATGTCTCAAGTAATGTCTACTCTGCAGATAGATAGATCTTTAAGTAGTATCTACCATCCAATGTCTAATGGTATGGTCGAACGCCTTAATAGAACACTTAAAAACTTACTGGGGAAGATAACTGAGGATCATCCTCAAGACTGGGACAGAGTTTTACCTGCGGCCCTCTTCGCTTACAGAGAGGTACCCAATGAACATACGGGATTTTCTCCCTTTGAACTCGTCTTTGGCGCGCGTCCGCGTGGCCCTATGTCGTTGCTTCACGATCTCATTACATCTGATAATATTGACGATGACACAAAGTCATCCTACGAATATGTCATCGCGTTGAGACAAAAAATTATCGAAGCATGCAAATTAGCAACTTCTTCTTCTGAATTTGCGAAACAGAAGGCAAGGCAATTTGCCAATAAGAAGAGATGCTTACGACAACTTTGTCCTGGTGACAAAGCATTTGTATTACTACCTTGTAGGGAAAACAGATTACTTATTTCTTGGAAAGGTCCGTACGATATAATATCGAAAATTTCCGATGTCGACTATATTGTCGATATTGATGGGAAGCAAAAAACCTTCCACATCAATATGCTTACTGAATTCCATGAACGTCCGGATTATTTGCAACCCATTTTCCAAGCAACGGACAATTCTCCAGTACAACATGGTCATTACTCATCACTGTCCGTGATACAGGATGAGGAAACAAGTTTTTCAGATGTAAATCTTCCTCTTCCAATGATCCCACTTCATTCCAGTGAATCATGGAAGAACGTTACTGTCTCTCCTGATTTGTCTCTAGGAGAACAGCGACAAGTTTCAACTATGTTGCAAACATTTCAGGATGTACTCACTGACATCCCTGGACAAACGAATGTCATTCAACATGACATTGTTCTAACTGACCATACTCCTATTAGGGTTAGACCTTATCCTATACCTATACATTTTCAAGCACAGGTCGAGAAAGAGTTGGATGAGATGATAGATTTGAAAATAATCGAACCATCCACCTCTGCATATTCTTCGCCGATGGTTATTGTGCGTAAAAAAGACAATAACATACGTCTTTGCGTTGACTATCGAAAATTGAATCAAGTAACGAAGTTCGATGCCGAACCTATGCCTTTACTGGAAGAGCTACTTACTCGACTCTCCAAATCTCATTTTTTCACTAAACTTGATTTGTCTAAAGGATATTGGCAAGTTCCTTTATCTGAACGCGCCAAACCTCTCACGGCTTTTTCAACACCTAGAGGTTTGTTCCAATGGAATTTTATGCCTTTCGGTCTTATGAACGCACCAGCTACGTTCGTACGCATGATGCGCCGAATCCTATCTTATCGGTCAGATGTCATTGCATATCTAGACGACATCTGTCTTTTCAGCGATACTTGGGAAGATCACTATTCAGGGTTAGATGAATTGCTGTCTACTTTGCGTGAGCACAACCTGACAGCGAAACCCTCTAAAGCCTATATTGGTTTTAGCGAAATTTCTTTCCTAGGCCACCGAGTTGGTCATGGTTTCCTAAAGACAGAGGACCATAATACTAGTAAGATACTTAACATCTCAATCCCTAAGACTAAAAAACAGGTGAGAAGTCTGTTAGGTCTTATTCAATTTTATGGCAGATTCATTCAGAATCTATCCTCTATCATGGCACCTCTCTCAACACTTCTAAAGAAAGGTTCGCCTAATGTGGTCCACTGGTCTCAGGAATGCCAATGCTCTCTGGATAAGATTAAAACACTGTTTTCAACACCACCTATTTTGGTGCTACCCACTAAAGATAAGACATTCGTTCTTCGTAGTGACGCTTCATCCACTGGGATTGGAGCGGCACTAATGCAAGAGTACTCTGGAACTCTGCATCCTGTAATGTATATTTCCAGAAAACTTAATGCGGCAGAAAGGAATTATTCGGTTTTAGACCGTGAGCTATTAGCTATGGTTTGGTCGACCCTCAAACTACAGAGATTCCTTCTAGGCGCACATTTCATAGTAGAAACCGACCAAAAAGCTCTTACTGCTATACAGAGTAAGAATTTGAAGAGCTCGAGGTCTACTCGATATGCAATTGCTCTTCAACCTTTTCATTTCTCTGTGCGAGCTATTCGTGGATCAGATAATGTGATGGCAGACATTCTGTCAAGATGCCCACATGATTCCACATAACTATTAGGGCTTAGACTTCTTGATATGTCTAGTTCTATAGTAGTTCCTTTTCTATATCATGATAGATACACATTTGTAATTTAATAATATAATGATTGTATCACTACATAGCGGTTCATGGATGTTTATTCACCGCTGTGCTTTGATGATTTTTTCTTCATAAATCATAAATTTAAGATATCTAATACGAAATGATGATATGAATTTTTTAGGCATTGTGTAATTGCCAGAATTGTATTATACTTTGATGACACCTTCCTGGAAAAATATACTTGTAGAGAAATAATTTCTCTCAGTTTATGAGACACATTCTCACCAGTCGCTCCATAAGTCGACTTAGCCTCATATTAGGCGTTATAGGTATTCCTGATATTTTCATCTGCGCATTATTCATGCGTTGTGAGCCTATTGTACGTTGCTCCTAGATGTATTTCAAAAAAAAAAAAAGTTCCATTTTTTTTTTCCCGGGAGGTGTGGTAAGACTGTTACGTGCAGTCTTTGATATCTTACAATATTATACATAGGTAATTTTTTAGTGCTTAAGGGAAAGTCATTATTGAGTTACTTCCCTTGAAAGTTGTGTCGGCTCTTCCGATCAAACTCCGCGGATGAATCCATTTTACTGCGATTTATTCGTTGTTTGGGTAATAATAGATTGTTCTTGCTTCAGAATATCTATGGCCTGAATTTATGTGTATTGTTTGTCTGAGTAGGACGAGTCTGTCTTATATCTGTATATCTTTACATATCTAAGTCGAACTATATGTTCTGTTGTCTCTAGAGAGGTCAAAGGCTATTCGGCGGAAGTGTCGCTAGAGTGTGGTGTGATTTGGCTTCGTCCTGATAGGGACTGTGTTTCCTATGTCGGCCTGTCGCCGGGGAAAAAGTGATCTCAGTATTTGTGGGGAAAGTGATAGTCGTCTAGACCTATCGTGTATGCTTTACCCCAGTGTTTATTCGTATTGCCAAGGAATGGCAGTTTCATATTTCCTATACCAAGGTAATCAAAGATACTCTTATGAACTCTCGATCGAAGCCACCATTTTCGATAGTTACGATTTGAATGTCTAAGAGAATATATTTGACTCGATGAAAACGACTTCGATTCCTAGCAGCACTATATCCTGTAGATTGCAGTCAATTGTTCATGATCAAATCTACAGAGCAATGAAATGTTTTATGAATGACTAACTTTAGGACAGATTCATTATCTGTATCCAAACGTGAGTGACAGCTCATGAGTGAAGCCATCTTGGAACCAAAACATGTAGTGACTTTCAAGAAGAGAAAAGGGATGCCCGTATTATCGCTTGATCAGTCCAGAGATCACTGCTACACATGAGAACCCATTGCTAGCGGTTCAATATTATTATATGGAAAAATATGTGCTGAACATTATGTGGGAGAATCGTCGCTAAACGAGATTAGGTTTAGAAGCCATCTGAAATATTGTTTATAAGCTGACGTGCTCAGTCAGTGAAGTCAGATGATTTATATGTATGGGCGATGCTGAGGGCTTGGCTACTGACAGTCCATTATAATATTATTCTACATGAGTGCCCATGTAACATAACATTGCAAGACCAGTTATCCACTGTACTATGATGTATTATGCCAACCTGTGATTTGTCACTATCTGTGCTGTCGAGTGTGTACGTCCAATTAAACTTTAGAAAAGGTACACAGTCGTTGGTGTCGATGACTTCCAGTCATACATGAGTGTGAGAAAAGAACATTTGTCAACAACACGAACCCTTATCATCATTCGCACATTGTACACTCAATCCATGTCTACACACCACTGCGTAGGTCAAGTTGACATTCCATACACTACAGTGGAGCAAACAACACCATAGAGATCTTATCAACTGATGATGATGATGATGTCTGCTTCCATCCACTTATATCTATCTTTTGGTGGATATCATTAACGGGAATAAAATATTCAACATTATCAACTTTATCACGTATATTCGCAATGAATCCTGCAAAATCTTTTGGAGATTCAGGTAAAATTCCCTTAAATTTCAACCAACAGTGTTCCTCGTCCAGGTGAAACCTTCGTAAAAGCAAGGACTTAATAGCACCGTAGTTATTTGCTATTGATGGGTCAGCATTTTGAGAAGCCGTCAGTGGTTCTCCAACCAAGAATTCATTTAACTTGAGTACCCATGACTCTTCAGGCAAATGGTTTGTTTTGCAAGTCTGTTCAAAACGTGACAGGAACGATGAAAGGTCGTCCACGTTCAAGTTGAGAGTGGGTAATTTAAAGTTGTAGAAATGTTTAGTTTGGCTGGATGATGATCCATTTTGTGCGTTATTATTCTGGTTTGCATCAGCACTTTGTGCTTGTAATCTTGCTGTCTCCAATTTAATACGCGCCAATTCCATTTCTTGTTGTAAAATAATTTCCTCTCGTTTCAATTTATTCTCTTCTTCCTGTCTGGCGATTGCTCTTTGCTCTTCTCTTTCACGTTGAGCAATCTCTCTCAATCTATTTTCCTTGTCAATTTGCTTCATCTCACGTTCTGCTTCCTCTTTCTTTAATGCAGCCTTTTGTTCCTCTTCCTCTTTCTTTAATGCAGCTTTTTTCTCTGCTTTTTTTCTTTCATGTTTTTCCAGTTCTGCCTCAGCAAACTGACGAAGTTCTTGAGATTTATAACCATATTCCCGACCAATTTTAACGAAATGGTCTATAGTAAGCATTTTGACTTTTATCTGTAAGTAATTATTGCTAATTACTGATTAAAATAGTCAATAGTAGCTTCAGAGTAATTATTATACTTACTCAACTTAGAAATATTCAATATAAATAATGACAATAGTACTGAACTCTAATGTCTAAGTTCAACTAATAGACAATATTTTGTAACAATATTGTATCTAAATAATAACTATATCATAAATAGTTATGATATGTGTTAAATATTATGTAATTACTTCACACAATTAATCTCAATATCCAATAATGTTGGGTATGATTCCTAGTAATTATATTGTTCAATGTACTAAGTCACTCTCTTAGTACCAGAAAAGTATATTAAATAATATCCAATGGGTCTATTACCTCAAAGGTAGCTATAAGATTATTTTATTTTGTCAATATATATATATTATATTATTATGCCCTAGGCATCTATTATAAATTGTAGTGCTACTTTCTTGGACTATCACTGCATAATTATGCAATGTCCCATATTAACCTTAAATATCAGAAAAAATTAATTAAATTAAATTACAAGGGTATTATTGCATATAATATCATATTATTAATGTAGTATTAATATATATCATGAGGACAAACAAAACAATGATGCAACTAAAGGGTACAAACAATGTCGAGACGCAAACAAGACATTTTCACAATTAAAAATGAATTTATGAACTAAATAAAACAAGCGGAAATGTCACAAGCCAAATGAAGGGTCAAGGTCTGACCCGAGGTCAACTTAATATTCAAAGTACACAAAAAAAAAAATGACTGCAAAAAATGATGACATCACAGGACTCATAACGGACGAAAATTTAACAATCATCAAATAAATGATAGTAAGAGGAGACTGGACGAAATAGTTAACAAACATGATACAAAACTAAAAAAAATTGTTAACTGAGTACGAATAAAATACGCCAGTTATCTACGGAACGGTACAGCTAACACAAATCGTCAAACGGTAGCAGATTTGGACAGGTCGTCCAATGGCAAACCTCAATGGGGCTTCCAAAAATGCAATCGTTTAAGTTCCCTAAGAACGACTGAAATCTAGGTGGTCAGCTGTTCGCGACATTCCCCAGAGATTTCAGTTCCCTCCAACCGGCCCACGAATTAACAACACATTAAGACAACAAAAAGTACATTAAACATAGGTAAAAACATGCCGATGTAGGCAGAGGGCATGGACTTAGTAGCACTGTTTGCAATAACAACAGTTAAACACCTAGACTTATCTTTTCCGTTGCTTCACTTGATGCTAGTTGTCGTCGACGGCTAGGCCTGTGCCTTTGACTGTCTGCTCCTGATGGGCAGGCAACGGTAGTCCATCTTGTGCATCTTGATAAATTTGAAGCGAACTAGAGAGGCGTTGAAAAGATGTCTTCTTCACTGCGACAATGTAACAGTGACGTCATGTTGCCATTCATGATCACGTGCGTCACGTCAGCTTCGTAATGGTCATGTGATCGAAACTTGATCGTAAATATTTCATTCGAAAGTCATGAAAAATTTTTTGGTTTTTGGTTGTTTTTCGTCCCCACACACCGGGCACCACTGTTACATTGGTGGTGGTTTGCTCTGAACAATGTTCCATGTGATATGAATAAACAATTATAAATTTCTGGCCATTGTTTTTTCATTGATATGTTAGTTTTGTTTGTTCAGAGATAGTGCATCGTGCCTTCGATGGAAGATTAAGCGAATGCGGGGGTGGAAGATTCCGAACAATAATTGAACCTTGGAATACGATTGATTTGATAAGTCATTTCATTGAGTCCGTACATTTAATTCACAGTTGTACACACAGGATGATCATTTCAATAGTAGTAGAGCAAAAGTCCATATAAGTCATGCATAAATTAATCAATAACGTAGACTGCTGGTTTATGTGTCAATGTCCGTTTAAGGATACAATGCAGTATTGTCGTCAGAACATCACAGCTATATGCACGCGCAGCTAGACATGGCTACCTGCCGACAGTGAGACTGCGAGTCTGAATATTTCATATGAATTTGACGATTATTCTTCTCCTTCTGAGAATTCTAGTTGAATACTAACCTCCATAAATTTCCCTCTCATATAGAGTTCTAGGACTGACCCTGGTCCATCAAAAAATGCATATATAAATGGCTATATCATGCCGTTGAATTGGAAGGTTAGAAAAACGCAGCTATTCAGCTTGGCGGTCAAGTAACAAAGGGTAGCGTTTCTTAGTTACCGACTGTGTCCTAAACAACGCTATACACGTCATGATCGATCGTGTATGGAGCGTTCAGTAATTGAAACATCTATCGCAATATATTAAATGCCTTAACCTTTTACAATTGCACGTCTGATAACCTTTAGCAGACGGCGTTAATATCATATACCGTAACAATATGATACGCCACAGTCATTTATTGGACGCTTTTGCGATACCAAGCCTTTTATTTGAATTCAGCTGCTAAACGCAGATGCTTGAAATATTACAAAATTCAAAAAGTAACTTTTTCTTAATATTAATGTTAGGAATATAAAAATTAGCTGGCCGGATGGCCCATTCTGAGCAGTGAAATAATATGCTTTTATTTATACAGACGGATAGATAATAATGAAGATAATGACAAAAGACAGTGTTGTTCACATCAGCGAAAGACTGCATTGAATCTAACATGTCACTATTTGCACAAAAATCGCGACCTTGAAGACTCAAGTGTCCAAATCTAGTTAGAATGAAAGAGAAGGGGAATTGGTGGAAGCTGTGGCTAAAAATAACTTTACAGACAAAAAGTGTAGAGGGGAGGAATAGGTTGGTTCAAAAAAACAAGTACGTTTTTGTGAAAACGCAAGTAGAGACGGACGGACTAACAGATAAAAATCCATACTTGACTGAAGCATGACTGAATATGACTTTAGTGTAGGAAATTTGAATTTTAAAAAACCAAGGCATTGATTGGCCACAGACAATCATATTATCCGCGCTCAGACGAGCTTTTTTTGCCATTCCTCAATAGTTGTCCAGTGATAGACACAGTAAATTTCAAGTGTGGTGATTTCCAAATGAAATAAATTGAAATAAGTTCAGGGACGCCATACTATAGCCAGCAGCTCAGCTGAGTTTTGCTAGCATTTCTGTGTTCTTTATTCATAATCTGGTAAGATTGAAATTATTTCTTTGTATATTATGTATATTGTTTAATGTTTCGAGTGATTTGATACTGCCATATCGAAATCTAGCCTTACAAACAAGTAGGGATTTGCTCTAGACCCCCCGCCCTAGTTCAGGGTCTAGGGACAAACAATATACATAAACTCCAGCAAGGGTTAGGAAGGACAGATCAAGTGTTGAGAACAATGAAACATATTACCTATCCTATGTTAGGGCAGGAAACTAATAAATATATTTCAGAATCTGTAGTCTGGGAGGACCTATCTGATGTGAAACCACCATGGTAAAATGTGCTGTATGGTCAGAGAGATCTGACCTGTCTATATGGTGTTGTTGTTGTGTAGTGTTGTGTCCAGACATGGTTAGAGAATGGAATTTTGACACATAGCCAATACTTTGATTGCAGAGCTGTGAGTTTCAGTTGTCACCAAGGCGGTGTAAACTAAGTTGGTGATTTTACCAGAGTGGATCCGTGCAGTAACGTTGTGTCAGAGCAGACTATTATTGCCCCCAAGCACGGAGAGGTGGGGCCACCAGATCTCAGCACCAGAGCTACATCTTCAAAGTTGCGTGAGCCTCTGGTCTGCTGGAAATTCACCAACTCCATTTAGTTACTAACAATCCCATAAAATTCCTGCCATTTCTGGACAAGGTGTAGTCAATATAGACTGGAGTGATGAGGCCACCCCAACAGCACAACCATTAACTATCCTCCCAATTAGATGACTAGTATAAACATTAATAAAACTAAATAGTCTAGTACTTACATATGTACACTCTTGCATTTATTATGTAATATTCCATGCATTTCTTTCATAATTTCTAAATCTTTTATAAGTTCTGGTCAAAATAAAACTTGATCCAGAACAAAATAAATGTAAAAAATTTCTATCAAAAAATTTTACACACTTGAGTTAGTTCAGTGTATTATAACATTTGTTAATATTATTAGACTTAGTAAATATCTGTGTGTGTGTCTATAAACTATCACACCACATTACATATCATTAACCTAGACATTTAACGTAGCCACATTCATTAGAAAAAAAAAAAAGATAAGTGTGAGGTCGTAGTGGTAGCGAGAAGGGCCTTCTGACAACTCTCAGTTACATTTTATCTCAGGAGCCTTCACAGCTGACCTCATGCATCACACGTAGTACCATCACCACCATACAATACCATCAAACCCACTACATGTTCCTCTAACGTAGGCCACTTCTGCATCAGATGTTAATTGGTCATTATAACAGTACCACAGTCGCAGACGTCAGTGATTAGTATCTTTAATATATTGAACAGATGGATTGTCAATCTGTTGTGGACTACGCGGTGTCTGAAGATCATTACTTGTTCTCCTCGTCTGCTGAGTTGGCATGTAGTTTTGGTTTCCCGCAAAAAGAAAAACAACAACAAAAAAACAGGAAGAATTATTACAGACTAGCAAGCAAGCACGTAACTCAGACGTGATGGGTAAGGAGCAAGGAAGAGAGAATGCGCCAGAAAGCATTTCAGTTTTCCCGCGTGCAGACATTAAATATGCCACTCAAAAAGATGGAGTAGGAAGGTAGATTACTTGCGACCTGGCAGCTACAATGTGGTATCAGCATATTTACTCCGTTTCTGCACTTGCGCGCCAGAAATTTACCTTCCCTCGTAGATTTAAATTTTCCCAAATATATTTTAGCTCGCGAATTTACGAGTCACATCCGCATAGTTGCGTATAATAACACCGAGGAGAAGTTGTTGCAAGTGAATACCTAATTTCAAAAACACCAAACAAACGATGAGTTTTAGCGTGACATGTTAGTTTGTAAAAAGTATGCACTGTCGCAATATTATCACCATAATTAACCGTTTGCACATTGTGAAGAACAGGCCTTCAAATATTGGGCACCAAGTAAATTTGTGTTTTGTTGTGACTCAAGCGGAAGCCCACAAACCACCCCTGAGAAGAAGTGACTTACTAAAAAGTTTGTAACAAGAATGAAAAAAATCCCGCCATCTTTTCGGGAAAATATGGAACAGGCATGCATTGCACATGAAAAGCCAAACTGAACACCCATTTAAAAGATCACGCAATCTTATCATGGTGGACTGACCACTGACCGGAGGTCTGGTGCTCTGAAAACTGACCGTAAGTCAGGTGCAGTGACCACTGATCGTAAATCATGTGCACTGACCACTGACTGTAAATCATGTGCACTGACAATTGCCCGTAAGTCGTGATAAGTTTGACTACAAAGTTCCAATGAAGATGAAATGGGTTGGAGAGGAATGAAATAACCACAAGAGAATTAGAGCCTTCATTAGGACATGCAACAGAAAGAGCACAACACAAATTATCCCCCCCCCCCCTCCCCCCCAAAGTAGTGTTTTAGCGGGTTATTTGCTCGTGTGAATATAATTTCTCAAGCATTCATGACACAGACAGCAGGATTGTAGCACTGCTTGCGTCGTTTGCACCTACCACAAAAACTTTCAAACAGAAAGTTTCCAAGATGCAAGAGAGGCAGAAAATAAAACAGAAATTGACTCCGGTGATGAAAAGCCTGGAAAAACATTAAGAGTCAGGTGTGAAAGAAATGGCCTGTAAAAGTGGCTTATCATGTGTATTCAAATTACTTTACCAGTACAGACTGCGTTCGCAGCCTATGAAAATGTGCAGGGTAGGCCAAAGTAATCGCGGGGCCTGATTTGGACCATTCAGGTGGGGGCCCTGGACCTCAAATTGTAGCTTTATTGTAACACGTTTTATATAAACTGTTACCTCCCCCTCCCTTCAGCTGCCCAGGGAGCATAGGCCTTCAACAAACGTCTGCCAAGTCTTCTTGTCACGTGCTATCAGGTCAAGGTCTGTCCTTGTCTTCTTCATGTCTGTCTCCAGTTCTTGTCTCCGTGTGTTCCCTGGTCTCCCTCTACCTATCTGGTTCCCTCCCTCGCTGCCTTTGCCTTCTCTGACTCAAGAGCAGAGTCAGATACCCATTTACAGCTTTGCATACTTGAGCGTGACGATACCAGGTTTCGGAGAAGTACTAAATGAAATTTAGTAACAATATGTACGAAATGTGCTTAAATAGTGAGGTATAAATTTGAATTTATGCATTACATATTTTTTTTAAAAATTAAGTGAGCTGTAGAAATATTAAAACTTGCATTTATGAAATTTAGTATACGTAATTTGAGACGTTGTCAGAGGCCGATGAACATTTTTGCCCAGGAACCCATCAAGATTGTTTTAATTTTTTTTTTTGCCCGGGGTCCTAAATCACTGTCAGTTCGCACCTGTCCCAGATACATGCTTAAAAATAACATTTGGTTTGCTAGTACCGCAGTGTTAATGATTACATATTCACAATTTCACTTTTTTTTTTTACTTGCCGTAATGAAAATAATATCCAATATTCTAGTGATCTTTTGACACTCTCATAAATTCTCGTCACGCTAAGGGGCACATAAGGCAGGAATTTAAAAAAAAAAAAAAAATCAATTGTTAGGCCGAACCATTTCTACCCTTTCCGAGACAAGTTTTTTTTTTTTTTAAACAACGTGTGAGGTTATTGACTTTTGGGCCAACCATATTTGTTGGTCCCTGTCAATGACCGATCACTGTGGCCGGAAAACACCTCGTCCCGGCTTTATCGACATGCAAAACGGTAATAATGCTGTCAAGATAAAACTCAAGATTCTTCAACTCCAGGTGTCAAGGAAGTTTTTTTTTTTTTGTGGCTCTCAAATATAGATAAGGTAACCCTGTAGCGGATACAGCAGTAGGGGAGTGAAGTGTTAGAG
This sequence comes from Oreohelix idahoensis, assembly GCA_024509875.1. NCBI lineage: Eukaryota > Metazoa > Mollusca > Gastropoda > Stylommatophora > Oreohelicidae > Oreohelix > Oreohelix idahoensis. The sequence goes on from JAMPIV010001636.1 coordinate 448,428, forward strand.
ACTCCACTATACTAGGTTCAGCTTCGAGAGGTGGGGTGATCAGTTCCCTTCCTCTCTGTCTTTGTCTTCTCTAACTCAAGAACAGAGTAATGTACCCATTTACAGCTGGGTAGACTGGAGCGTGACGCCACCATGTTTCGAATCTGGTATATGTGCCGCGACAGGCCAGAGCTCTAACAACTCTGCCAATTAATACCAAGAGAAATTTCACAAAAAGACAGCCAAAAAGTTCCAGACTTTTGTACATGCGTGCTTGTGTGGAATAGAAGAATTAAAATGCTATGACAAGGTCACCGATGTGGAACTGATGACAATAACCAGATAGGTGCCCGTGGAACATGAAACAAGAAGAGGTCGCTAGAGATTGACAGGACATAGACTGGGGACATCTTTGATAGCTTTACAAGGGTAGTCTTAGATCTGGAATCGACCAGGTAAGAGAGGAACACGGAGATCAAAAACACATGGAGAGGGGAACTGGAGACGGATATAAAAGGAATAAAGAAAACATGGAAAGATCATGGGCGGATGGCACAGGACAACACGACTTGGCATGAATTAGTTGACAGCCTATGCCCCCCATTGGGAACTGTTGGGTAATGAATAAATAATGTCACAGTCTTGGTTGTTACCAGGGCTGTGGAGTCGGAGGTCAAGAGCCGTGGAGTCGGTCATTTTTAGTGGAGTCGGTCGTTTTTAGTGAAGTCGGAGTCGGTAAAAAATGTCCGGACTCCTAATTTTATACCATATGACTAGTGAAAAACGGTAGTCATAGTCGGACATCTAAAATTTAAGGAGTCGAAGTCGGACAATTTGTTGGACGACTCCACAATGTTACACCATCGACTACATAAACTGTGTTAACATAATGAATATATTCTAAAAGTAAGCATATTCGCCGGATTGTAACTTATATTTTAATTGAGCTTGTCCTAAGAGGAACCACGTTAACTTTGTTAAATGGTAAATGAACTGAACAATAATCTTACTGAACTTTCCAGCAGAGTTTAACACACTTTTTCAGCTATAAATGTTGGGGAGGCGAATGTAAAACCAATCACCCTCGGCCCCGGATACTCTAAGGCCAGCCCTGCCTTGATCCATCAGTTTCTGGGCCTTCCAGTATTCCAGGTAGCTTCCTATTTTTTAAAGAGTCTTTGTCCGGGTATGTTTGTTGGTCGGGATTCATCCTCGCAAGTAGTTCAGACTAACTTAATCCTTGTTATCATCAACGAACTTCTTCTCTGGTGTTGATCCAACAATGCCCCTGGTCACATCATTTTTAACAATGAACGATCTGATTTGTTATGCTACAAGTGATAGCGCAATCGCTTACTATTTTTAAGAATTTATTTCTTCACTCCTTTCCAACTAATTTATAAGAAATAAATGTCAAAATAAAGACAACTAACTGCCATTTCGTCACATAAAATGCTATTTCTCATTAACAATACAGTTTTTTGCTATCCATTGTAACGCCCACTTTGATGGCTATTTTAGATTTTGTTATTGTGTGTGGAGTAAAAAATAATATAAAACTTATTTGTCAAATGACAGTTATTGCTCCTTGCCTTGACATTCGTTTCATGTATAATAATAATTGCCCCTTCAGTCATAACTGACTATGGGAATGCGCCCCTGAGGTCACAGCTTTCAGCTCTTATTGTCCTGGTGTACCTTTTTGATATTTACTCCTCTCTTCTGCTTGCCGTGAGAGCTTCTTTTCGCTCAATCTGAGGTAGCGCCGTAGAGAGCATCGGCACTTGGTGCGATCAGCAGCTTCATCCTCCCATGTTGCTGGATTTATGTCCAGTGCCTCCATGTCTGTCGGGCACACGTCTTTGAACCTCAGCTGCGGTCGCCCAACTGTTCTTTTGCCATCTGCCAGTTGTCCGTAGAAGATATCTTTCGGGATGCGACCATCTACCATGCGGCGGACATGGCCAAGCTAGTGTAGTCTGTGATGTCTACGCAGTGTATACATGCTTTGAAGGTCAGAACGTGACAACATTTGTCAATGATATGTATATCCAATAGATACACGCGAGGGTACTAATTCACTCATCAGCATCAGTTCCCCAAGGAGCCTAGGTCTTCAATAAACGTATACGAAGTCTTCATGTCACGTGCCATCAGCTCAAGGTCTTCCTGTCACGTGCCATCAGCTCAAGGTCTTCCTGTCACGTGCCATCAGCTCAAGGTCTTTCCATGTATTTTTAATTCCCTTCATGTTTGTCTTCAGTTCTCTTCTTCGCATTTTCTTTGGTCTTAAGTGGGGATATCTTCTTCCTCGTTCGCCTTCAGACCTCCACATTAAAGACTCTTATAAAGGCAGTAGTCAGCTCAAGGTTCCTGACATTTCCAAAAAGTGGTTCGTGGACAGAAGTGGGTTCTGTCAACGAAAAACTGTTTGGAGATTGTCGTAAATTTATTTTGAGAGAAAGAGTCTTAGAAATAGTGGTCCGGTTTAGAGTGTAGAATGATGGTGAACAGCTCAGTGATAGAAATGTAGAGAGTAAATAGTTGCTTCACAGAGTGCTGGAGGAGAGTAAAGACAGACTTATTTACGACAAATCGTTTCTCTCAATCTACTCTTCAGGCTCTCCTGGTCAAACAATTATTTGCCAGTTTCCAGACACACACCTGCTCTCACACCGATTTGGTGCTTCAAACACACAGACGACGTGGATACAAACTATCTTAAACAAATAGGGGAAATTATGGGCTTTGGGTATTCCAACACAGTAACGATTAAGTTTATGTTGTTTATTAAAGTTAAAGAAAAAAACAATCACTACAATAATCATGTGTTTACAGCAAAAATTATCATAAGTACAGAAAATGCAAATAACAAGGTAGGGAGGGGGTGAAGAAGATTGGTATCGACTAAGCCCGTCCCGCTTATTAGACAAAGATAAACCCAGTCCAAAGATAGATAGTTATCAGGAACATAGGTACGTTAACCTAACAGTGAAGTTAATTACTCTGAAAGAGGTGTTTCAAAATTAGGTATGGGTGGTAGAAAGAATCCTGTTCTTCCCAATTGTTCTTCCTTTTACTAAGCAAACGAAAAGGAGGGGGTTTTTAAACAGAGTTAACAAATTATCAACTATCCCACTTAAAGGAACAATGCAGGGTATACCGAAAATTATATTACCAGGTAAGCAAGTTAACAAAATGGTTACAAAAAAGATTAAATTTCCTGTCATTCATACACGCGCGTGAGGATCCACACTCATATATTCATACACTTACCGATTACAGCATCAGACAATCCAATAGAATTATATAAACAGCAATTACACTCTTGATACATGAAAAGATCTGGTACTTCCGTGTCCCGCCCCAGATGTTGCGAGCTTTGCTGATAGCAACTATTCTCACTTATCGCCGGACTTGAAGCCTAAGAGTTATTGTGTTTTATTATATAAAAGAGTCTATGGGATGGCACTGACACAGTTCGACACAGGGGTGAAAATGAAGTGGTCTCTTTAATCTTCCGCTAGTGGTAAAATTCCTTCAATGCGTGATGATAGTAACTGACCGGAAAGTTTATTAATCCAGTGAGGAAAAACTTAAGCCGTCACAGTTCAGGAAAATATGTACTCTCTCACAGTAGGGCAGTAAATCAAGTATCGCTACTGGCACGGTTCAACTTCCAGTTTATCTTACAGATTTGTAATTTTAATATGATGATTGTTCTTTAAATAGTCTTGGGTAGGCTTTCTTTCATGTAATTATGATAGCTAGGTCGCATTGAACCGCCACAAGATTAAATTTTAAAATGTTTCATCAATATGTCTGGAAGTTTTTTAAGATGATTTCTTTATTGCTGGGATCGCAAAGGTTACGATCACTCTGTATGAAAGAAAAAGACATGTAATATACCGAAAAATCAAATAACATTCTAAAGCGCGATGAATTTCCCGTTAAGACTATATATATATATATATATATATATATATATATATATATATATATATATATATATATATATATATATATATATTCGCGTATTTAATTATGTATTTAATAAACACTGCGCGAGTTCTAATGGTTAAAACACACATCTATAAATATAGGACTTAACTAAATTTATTAATTATAAATTCCTTCGCGACTTTAAAAGTTAATTAAAGCATTTCAGCCTCTATTATCTTTTTTTTGGAAATAATATAGCAGGTATATCATTACATTTACAACTGGAACTATTGAGATGGTTTAATTTAATAGATTTAAATTAACACAAAATCCAGTGAAATAGAATGAATGAACTAGACCACTGATCACTTTACACAATATATATTTTACCGTTTTGCACAGAAATAGAATTCACTGCAAATATATATAAAAATCCAGGGGATAATCTAGCAGGATTTCAAATATAGCTAGTGCTTCTGTAAAGGTCTGGCCAACGAGTGATAAAGTGTATTTCTACGTGGTCTGTATATATCTAACTTAATTGCAAGATGAGTGGGACATGAGAAAATTGACACCTTTTTAGATCTCAGGACACTTTTGGGGATCTGACCGCCAGACTAAAGAGAGAAGCCGCCCCTGGTCTCTCGTATCTTCGCTCGCTGCTTGCGCCAGCTTTCCCGTTCGCTCCTACTGCGATCGGTTTCGTGTTTAACACCGAGATGCGAAATACCGGCAGGAAACTTGCGTCGCTCGTTTCAGGGACCACTACTGTCTTTGATCGTGGCGCTAGTCTTTCCTGAAATCCCCCAGTCTGTGTCTTTGATCGTGGCCGCTACTATCTGTTTGATTCTGGCGCCGCCCCCTCTGGGCCAAGTTAATGAAAATACTGCATATGATTGCTCAAGAGATGTCCATGGGCGTGATTTAATCTCTCCTTAAATCAATGCGATGACCAGAATGAACGGTAGATAAACTGTCCACATATTAATCAGCAAACGTGTTTGCCCTCTGTGTGGAACGGTTGCATAGCCAATGAGTCCAGGTGAAAAGAAAAATCCCGTTTGACGAAAGGTTACAGTATTCGGGGGCACTGATGTTATCCAAGGGGTCGCTACGAAGGTCGTACTATATCATCCAACACTTCAGGGTCATTCAGGGTCGGCTGAGTTCGTCTGTCACAGAGATGTCAAGAACCTTGAACTGACTATGAGGACATAACAATGTAGAAATAGTGAATGACTTTTCAATCATCCTGTTGTATCGCAGACAGTTGCAGCTTGTTGAGACAACTTGTTATGTGTACATGGTCTCAGAAACTTTACTGTGCACTTCTCGACTTCAATTATGGGAAATGTGCCAAGTCTGCTCTCTAACTGAGCGTGGTCTGCTGAAAAAAATCCACAACACTAAATCGTATGTCTCAATTCAGTGGTTCTGAAACTTTCAGAAATCAAGAAGAGAATAGGAATGGCCAAAGCTACATTCAACAACATGAAACATATACTGACATCCAAACAGTTATCTCACAAATTAAAACTGAGAATCATAAAGTGTTATATATATTCTGCATTTCTGTATGGTGCAGAAACATGGACGATGAATAAGCATTTGGAACAAAGAATTGAGGCTCTTGAAATGTGGATATATAGAAGAATAAGGCGTATCTCATGGAAAGAGATGAAAACAAATAAGGAGGTCCTAGAAAATCTAGGTATGAAAAGAGAACTAATGAGGGAGGTCAAAGTTCGGCAGCTAAAATACTTTGGCCACATAAAAAGGCATAACACCTTGCAGAAGTCCATAACAGAAGGGAGAGTTGAAGGCAAACGTGCAAGGGGAAGACAGCGCTATAAGTGGGAAGATAACATCAAGAGATGGACAGGAAAGAGTCTATCAGAGTGCACCACCAAGACAAGAGACAGAAGACGTTGGAGACTCATTACAGCCAACCTTCGTTGTGGAGATGGCAACTGATGATGATGATGATGAAACTTTCATGATGAACGAGCCCTTTGAAAAGCGGCTCTATTTCCACGACCCTTCTCCTCAAAGCTATGACATCAACAGGATATAGACAATGTAAAACACTGATAACCTCGTGTGGGGTGGACGGTTGTGAGTCCCTTGTCTTTCAGACGAAGAAAACACTTCTTCCTGCACAACTAATGTAAGGCTGTGCAATGGACGGTCAACCTTTTCATCTAAAACAAAAAGATACAGAAACCATCAATGCAACAGGAGAGCTGCAATAGTCGTTCAACGCCATCTTTAACGGTCTACAAATTAATGGAAACATAACAATAAGGAGAAGTAAGCTACTTCATGGCAACCTCATCATGTCAAACAGACTGCCACAGAAAGCACCGCTACAAGAGCATGTGAATAATTAGTGTAGGCTTCCTGTGAGGGGACCAGCTGCAGTGGTGGCTCCATGCTCCGTAAGGAACCCAAAGGAAAGTGATGATGATGATGAAGCTACTAAATAATCGCTCATTCAGATATACAAGGTAGTTACATATCAACATTAATTTCGGCTTTTCTCGAGCGCCCTTGGCACAGACTACGAACCCTCAAAAGTAGACGCACTTGTCCCCTTATCAGTTCCTACCTTGCTAACGTGGGATAAGATTTTTTGATATTTGGAAAGGCGCTACTCTACGCCCGGGATTAGAACAGTCTTAAGAGATTCGTTACAACAAGCAGTTGTAGAGCATAAATCTTTCTCGAGACACGTGTCTAACCCATTTGTGTTGACACTTTTGAGTAGTACAGCCCACGTTTTTTTCTAAAGTGGCTTAAGTATGTCTGTTGACACCTTTGAGTAATAGACGCCATACTGTTATGAATACCAAAATCAAAACTAGAAGTCAAAGTTAGCATGCGTGTGAGATTCAAGCGGTGAGGATTACCTTCTCGGTGCCTTTTTAGCTAATTAAATTTTGGCCCCCCTCGATTTTTAATTAGATTATACGTCTCGCGGTAAAGTTACCAAGTTCCGGTTTCAAAGCCTGGTATTGTCAGGATCCAGTCTGGCCCGTTGTAAATGGGTGCCTCACTCAGCAATTTTCGGTTAGGGAAGACCAAGGCCAAGAGGAAGGTAACATCTATTCACATTCTCCTATCGTTTCAGGTGTGCAGCCTTCATTCTTTAATAATGCGTCTCCTACACATACATTCCTTAGTCTTCTTTTTTTTTCTTATTTCCCTCCTGGTTCTATGTTAATGTCTGAGAAGTTATTGTTCACAGGTAGGTTGTTACCTTACTCCATCCTTACTTTTTTGGGTTTCTTATCTAGCTGTTTCGTCGTCTTCCATGATTTTGTCCCAAACTATAACGTTTAAATGTAACCATCAACAGTCATCAATGAGAGAAACAAGTGATTTCTCTATGGTCTACAATGAATGTCCCATCGCCCCTTCCTGAGCTGAGATTCTGCCGATGAATCTGCCTGAGAGTCATACATTGTCAACTTCAAATACAGAAACGTTATTTTGCTTTCAACATACCTTCCCAAAGCCCCTTGTTGCTCCCCGGGGGAGTATTTCAGACAAAGAAAGAACAGAACTACAGCTCCATCGGGCAACTACAGCTCCATCGGGCAACTACAGCTCCATCGGGCAACTACAGCTCCATCGGGCATAACGTACAAGGCGACTACCGTGAAGTTGTGCCTGAGACTGGCAACCTCATCATGTCAACAAATTACTACAGAAACCACAACTACAACAGCAGTGCTTAGTGCGGGCTTTCCTTAAAGTACCAGCTACAGTGATGGCACCCATGCTCCACACGAGGCCAACAGAAAAATGAATTATGATTTCTTTCTTCTTTTTCTTTTCCTATCCAGCGGCACTTGAGCTTCAGCCCTTCGGCCCAATGACATGAAACAAATGTCATGGCACTGCGAAGCTGGGGAGCCTGTGGACTTTCCTTCCCACCCGGTCAGGAGCCAGATGTCCGTGTCATCTCCGCTCCTTCCCATCCACAGAGGGTTTGTGCTCAGGCCACTCCAGTCCCCGATCGAAGGCACCTCTTCACATGACTCGCCAGACTCGAATTAATCCAGTCCAAGTATCGGTAGAAGACACTTCTCCAAATGTTCTCGCCAGGGCGCGAACCTGGATCACCCGATCGCCAGCGCAGTGTGGTAACCACTACGCTAGCGCGGCTCCCATGATTCCTTTCCAAACGTACAAGTATTTTCCTCGGCTGTCACGAAAGCAAGATGAAAAAGTGTTCGTTAAACCTGAGATCAGTTCTTTTTAAACACGCTGTCGTGAAATGTGAAATATTTGTGAGTCTGCTAGTGTGTGTGTATGTGTCTAGTGTCAACTGTTCATTAAATCCATTAGGGCGGCCTTGGTTTTTGCTCGCGATACAGGAACGCCTAATCCTCGTTTTCTGCTGGATGTCGAGTCTAACCTTCTACCATAGCTATATCAAATGCAGCGGATTTAAACAGGATATACCAAGACAGTAAAATACTTCCCATGGACGATTTACATTTGTGGGAAGTCTGGTAGAAATTTCGAATCTGAATGATTGATTGAAAATTCACATTAGACAAGAAAAGATAAGGGGAGAAAATGAAGTAGGGGCTTAAAACTCTGAACGTCGCATATTTTGTGTGTTTCATTTAAAAAGAAAAAAAAAAGGTAGATACAGCGGAATGTATGTACAAAAGAAGAGCTTCGACATGTTTGGAACCAAGAAAAGAGAGGCGCCAATCTGGCAGCCTGTCTGATAAATTAAAGAAAGGAGAAAATCGGAAAAAAAGGCAGTTTACATTATAAAATACGTATTGATATTGTAGATCAAGGGTTCTCAACATTGTTTTGTTCATGGCCCCCTTAAAAGCCTCATTTACCTCCGTGGCTCCCGTCATTGTCGCTGTTAGCTGGAAACAAGGTACTTTACCACCTAACTGTGGCTCCCCTCATTGTCGCTGTTAGCTGGAAACAAGGTACTTTACCATCTAACTGTGGCTCCCCTCATTGTCGCTGTTAGCTGGAATCAAGGTACTTTACCACCTAACTGTGGCTCCCCTCATTGTCGCTGTTAGCTGGAAACAAGGTACTTTACCATCTAACTGTGGCTCCCCTCATTGTCGCTATTAGCTGGAAACAAGGTACTTTACCATCTAACTGTGGCTCCCCTCATTGTCGCTGTTAGCTGGAATCAAGGTACTTTACCATCTAACTGTGCCCCCTAGAAAAATGGCATGGTCTCCTGGGAAACCATTTTGCCCACATTTAGAACCACTGTTGTAGATGATAACTTTTAGCCAGTGAAAACGGTATAGTAAATAAAAGACATGCATGTTAAAACTCTCTCTATCTCTCTCTCTCTCTCTCTCTCTCTCTCTCTCTCTCTCTCTCTCTCTCTCTCTCTCTCTCTCTCTCTCTCACACATTTTAAACCGATAAGAATTTGTGACGTATCGCGAGGAAGTGGACACGTCAGGTTTTTGCCTAGTTTGGTTAGCCAAGTGTTATTCACTTACTTTCATCGTATTTATTTGTTGTTTAGCTAGTGGAAACATGAAAGTCAGTGCAACGACAATGTGAAACGACAATGTGAAACGACCGTGTAAAACGACCATGTGAAACGACCGTGTAAAACGACCATGTGAAACGACCGTGTAAAACGACCATGTGAAACGACCGTGTAAAACGACCATGTGAAACGACAATGTGAAACGACCATGTGAAACGACCGTGTAAAACGACCATGTGAAACGACCGTGTAAAACGACCATGTGAAACGACCGTGTAAAACGACCATGTGAAACGACCGTGTAAAACGACCATGTGAAACGTGCTTTCACAAGCAGCTGATAAAGAAAATGCTATATAAAATGTTCACTCAGAAATGACATAAGAACATCTCAAGAATTGCTTAGATAATTGCCCCCGTTATTAGTGACCAGAACTGTTTGTCATTATCACTACTATCTAAAATATTTGTCATTATCACTGCTATCTAAAATGTTTGTCATTATCACCGCTTTCTAAAATGTTTGTCATTATCACTGCTATCTAAAATGTTTGTCATTATCACTGCTATCTAAATGTTTGTCATTATCACTGCTATCTAAAATGTTTGTAATCGTCACCACTATCTAAAATGTATGTCATCATCACCACTATCTAAAATGTTTGTCATCATCACTGCTATCTAAAATGTTTATCATTATCACTGCTATCTAAAATGTTTGTCATCATCACTGCTATCTAAAATTTTTATCTTTATCACCGCTATCTAAAATGTCTGTCATTATCACCACTATCTAAAATGTTTGTCATCATCACTGCTATCTAAAATTTTTGTCATCATCAGTGCTATCTAAAATGTTTGTCATTATCACCGCTATCTAAAATGTTTGTCATCATCACTGCTATCTAAAATGTTTGTCATTATCACTGATATCTAAAATGTTTGTCATTATCACAGCTATCTAAAATGTTTGTCATTATCACTGCTATCTAAAATAGTTGTCATTATCACTGCTATCTAAAATGTTTGCCATCATCTTTGCTATCTAAAATGTTTGTCATTATCACTGCTATCAAAAATGTTTGCCATTATCACTGATATCAAAAATGTTTACCATCATCACTGCTATCTAAAATGTTTGTCATCATCACTGCTATCTAAAATGTTTGTCATCATCACTGCTATCTAAAATGTTTGTCATCATCACTGCTATCTAAAATGTTTGTCATCATCACTGCTATCTAAAATTGTTGTCATCATCACTGCTATTTAAAATGTTTGTCATTATCACCGCTATCTAAAATGTTTGTCATCATCACTGCTATCTAAAATGTTTGTCATTATCACTGCTATCTAAATGTTTGTCATTATCACTGCTATCTAAAATGTTTGTCATTATCACTGCTATCTAAAATGTTTGTCATCATCACTGCTATCTAAAATTTTTATCTTTATCACCGCTATCTAAAATGTCTGTCATTATCACCACTATCTAAAATGTTTGTCATCATCACTGCTATCTAAAATGTTTGTCATTATCACTGTTATCTAAAATGTTTGTCATTATCACTATCTAAAATGTTTGTCATCATCACTGCTATCTAAAACGTTTGTCATCATCACTGCTATCTAAAATGTTTGTCATCATCACTGCTATCTAAAATGTTTGTGATCATCACTGCTATCTAAAATGTTTGTCATTATCACTGCTATCTAAAATGTTTGTCATTATCACTGCTATCTAAAATGTTTGCCATCATCACCGCTATCTAAAATGTTTGTCATTATCACCACTATCTAAAATGTTTGTCATTATCACTGCTATCTAAAATGTTTGTCATCATCACCGCTATCTAAAATGTTTGTCATTTTGACTGCTATCTAAAATGTTTGTCATTATCACTGCTATCTAAAATGTTTGTCATCATCACTGCTACCTAAAATGTTTGTCATTATCACTGCTATCTAAAATGTTTGTCATCATCATCACTGCTATCTAAAATGTTTGTCATCATCACTGCTATCTAAAATGTTTGTCATTATCACCACTATCTAATATGTTTATCATTATCACTGCTATCTAAAATGTTTGTCATTATCACCGCTATCTAAAATGTTTGTCATCATCACTGCTATCTAAAATGTTTGTCATCATCACTGCTATCTAAAATGTTTGTCATCATCACTGCTATCTAAAATGTTTGTCATTATCACTGCTATCTAAAATGTTTGTCATAATCACTGCTATCTCAAATGTTTGTCATTATCACTATCTAAAATGTTTGTCATCATCACTGCTATCTAAAATGTTTCTCATCATCACTGCTATCTAAAATGTTTGTCATTATCACTGCTATCTAAAATGTTTATCATCATCACTGCTATCTAAAATGTTTGTCATCATCACTGCCATCTAAAATGTTTATCATCATCACTGCCATCTAAAATGTTTGTCATTATCACACTGATATAAGAAAGGAAGAAGAAAATACTATCAAAATACTACACACTGATATGAAAAAGTAATTTGTTTTTAAAACTACCCAAATACAACAAACTCACATAATAAAGGAAAAAAACAACACACTGATATAACAGAGGAAGAAAAAAACATCCAAATACAACAAACTGATATAAGAAAGTTTGTCATCATCATCACTGCTATCTAAAATGTTTGTCATTATCACTGCTATCTAAAATGTTTGTCATTATCTCTGCTATCTAAAATGTTTGTCATTATCACTGCTATCTAAAATGCTTGTCATTATCACTGCTATCTAAAATGTTTGTCATCATCACCACTATCTAAAATGTTTGTCATTATCACCACTATCTAAAATGTTTGTCATCATCACTGCTATCTAAAATGTTTGTCATTATCACCGCTATCTAAAATGTTTATCATCATCAATGCTACCTAAAATGTTTGTCATCATCACTGCTATCTAAAATGTTTATCATTATCACCGCTATCTAAAATGTTTGTCATCATCACTGCTATCTAAAATGTTTGCCATTATCACCGCTTTCTAAAATGTTTGTCATCATCACTGCTATCTAAAATGTTTGTCATCATCACGACTATCTAAAATGTTTGTCATCATCACTGCTATCTAAAATGTTTGTCATTATCACTGCTATCTAAAATGTTTGTCATAATCACTGCTATCTAAAATCAAAGTCGAGAATCATCATGAACCTTCTGTTCCTCGTGGAGCATAGGCCTTCACAAACGTATGCCAAGTATTCCTGTCCCGTGCCATTAACGGTAGGTTTTTCTTTAACTTCTTCAAACCTCTCATAACTGTCTCCAGTTCTCTTCTCCACGTGTGCTGTGATCTTCTTCTACCTCTCTCACCAACCTTGTAATGCTATTAACCGGTGTCCTGAATGTGTCAGCGTTATCTGTTCATCTCTTGTTCCACTGGCACGTGTCCAGTTCTTGTTATCAGTTCCACGTCTGTGATTTTCTCATACGATTTCAATACTTCTATTCTACGCAAGCGCCCATTTGTGAAAGCTTGTAGCTTCTTTGGATATTGTGTTTGCTGTTCTCCATGTTTCAGGGTCATACAACAGGAAAGTCGAGTATGCCTCCCCAAATATCTATGCTTCTATTGTCTCCATTAGCTGTGTTGCTGACTCTGTTGTCATGCTGTCAGATTGTTCCGCACCTATGCCTCACCTTGGCGTTCTGTACACATTTTTCCTGAAACTGTGCCTGTTCATTATATTGTAAACAATGTATGTAGGACATTTACCACCCAAAGGGTTTTAGGTTTTGTCCAAGGCAAGTGTTAAATATGATTTTTTTTTTTTTTCATTCTTTATGGAGTATGGAACCACTGGTGCACCTGGATCCCTTACACAAGAGGTAGTTGGTATCAGGCACCCTTCTCACCGAGCCCTCAATGAGATGTACCTACATTAATCTACGAGTATTATGTGTAAACGCTTCGATTTTCTCAATCCTTGAAGATCGCTCCTCTGGGGTGTGGGAACAGGCAGACTTCACTTAACAAGCTCATTCATTCATTCACTCGCGCACACACATATATATACATACACACCCACTGACACAGAGAAAGTAAAGGAGGGATACAAAGACAGAGTGAAAGAGATTATATATCATGGGATGGAGTATTTGTTTAACATATATTTTAAAATCATAAATTTCCTTCTCATAACTCTCCGGAAATGAACAAATAGATGCAGAGTTGGATTGTCGACTGAGACTTTTCAACAATTAATCTTTTCTTTGTTTGTTTTTTGAGCGCTTTATTGTTGTCTGTTTGATTGAAAGCCGCACTTTTTTTGTGAGCTAACTGCAGAAGAAAGAAGAAGAATTAACAACTGTATTTATATTTTTAAAATGAATCCCCGTCAAGACATTTTCGAAAATCTCCGTCTTCAATTATCTTGAGTTTTATGTTCCCTCTTCGTTGTGCTCTTCTGTTTTGTTTTTTCTGTTTTTTTGTTTTTTTTTTTGGTCCCAGCTTTCACACGGGCGCTGTTTAGACCCGTCCATCAAACAACGTGAGTGTTGGTTACGTCCCATCTCTGTGTGAGAACCCGTTTACAATTCTCGTAAGAAATAATGACTTGCAGTATGTCTTGAGCAGATCTATATTAAAATCTCCACAAAGCAATGAAAAAGAAGGATTCTAAAATAGCACAGAATATCACGGAATAAATCAGCATTAAAAAAAAAAAAAAAACGAGAAGCAGCGCTTGCAAAAATGTAATCCCTTTTCCATTAACGAACTACCGGGTTCAGACCGAAGATTCTATTTTTATTTTTAAATATTAATTTATTTCTTAGCTTCGCTGTTTACGTATGCCTGTTCAATGAAGAATATATAACTTGTCATTCACTATTTCCCTTTTCGCCCCTTCCCCAAGAGCATGTAGCTGGTACCTCTATGCAGGAAACTTCCACCAACGCGTTCACGTGCTCTTGTTATAGTGGTTTCTGTAATAATAATAATAATAATAGCCCCTTCAGTCATAACTGACTATGGGAATGCGCCCCTGAGGTGCCAGCCCTCAGCTGCTTATTTTCCTGGTGCTCCTTTCGACGTTTTCTCCTCACCTCTGCTTCTTGTGTGAGCCTCTCTTCGCCCAATCTGAGGTGGTGCCGTAAATAGCATCGCCACTTAGTGCGATCGGCAGCTTCATCCTTGTGTGAGCCTCTCTTCGCCCAATCTGAGGTGGTGCCGTAAATAGCATCGCCACTTAGTGCGATCGGCAGCTTCATCCTCCCATGTTGCTGGATCCGTTTCTGTAGCAATATGTTTAACATGACGACGTTGCCAGCCCCAAGAACAAGTTAGTCGTCTCTCACGACATGCTAAAGGAAGCACTAGTTCAATTCTTTCTGTGTCTCCTCTGTGAAACCCCCAGGAACTACCAGTGGCATATATTGTAATATGTCTAGTTATTTTGTTGTTGTGCCACTACGAAACTGACTTTACCCTTTGTTAAGATCATCTTTGCTGCAGCTACCTAAGGAGAAGAGGCCTTCAACAAGTTAACGTCAAACCATCACGGCCTGTGGAGTCCGCTCTAGGTTTTTTCCATGGTTCCTTAATCCTTTTAAGTCGGTCTATAAATATTTGGAGCCTTCCTCTATTTCTCTTACTCTGTTGGTTCTATAATAAGGACTGTCTTGTTATGCTATCAACCAGTTTTATCAATGGATGTCCTTTTCAACATGAACGTCTGTTTATCACCTCTTGTTTCACTTGTATTTGTTTGGTTCTTTACGTATAATGTTTCAAATATAATACACTGACAGAAGAAAGGAAGAAGAAAATACTATCAAAATACAACACACTGATAGAAGAAAGGAAGAAAACACGTCCAAATACAACACACTTATATAAGAAAGAAAAAAGAAAATACTATCAAAATACAATGCACTGATAGAAGAAAGGAAGAAAACACATCCAAATACAACACACTGATATAAGAAAGGAAGAAAACACATCCAATTACAACACACTGATAGAAGAAAGGAAGAAATGCATCCACATACAACACATAGATATAACAGAAGAAATTACTATCAAAATACAACACACTGATAGAAGAAAGGAAGAAAACACATCCAAATACGACACACTGATAGAAGATTAGAATAAGTAAATACTATCAAAATACAACATACACATAGAAGAAAGGGAGAAGAAAATACTATCAAAATACAACACACTGATATAACAAAGGAAGAAAAAAATACTATCAAAATACAACACACTGATAGAAGAAAGGAAGAAAACACATTGAAATACAACACACTGATATAAGAAAGGAAGGAGAAAATACTATCAAAATACAACACACTGATATAATAAAAGAAGAAAAAAATACTATCAAAATACAACACACTGATAGAAGAAAGGAAGAAAACACATTGAAATACAACACACTGATATAAGAAAGGAAGGAGAAAATACTATCAAAATACCACACACTGATATAAAAATGTAATTTATTTTTAAAACTATCCAAATACAACAAACTCACATAATAAAGGAAAAAACAACACACTGATATAACAGAAGAAGAAAAAACATCCCAATACAACAAACTGATATAAGAAAGTGAAAAAAACTATTGTGACAAAACGTCTGAACATGCCTCTTTTGTGTGATCTCCCACACCTTCAGCCCTCCGGCAGTATCCTTTCTTTTTCTTCATTTTTCTCACTCATCGCTTTTAATTGGCATAAATCATGCCTTTTCATTTGTATTTTCACTATTTTGCTCAATGCTGGACATAGCATGGTGAAGTCTCTAACACGCCACTCCCCTATGGCAGTATTTGCTATGGGAGTAATGCGTATCTTATTGTTTCACACTCCACTCCCAGACTGTTGTTACGATTCGCCAGGTTTGGTGACCCGGCCAGCAATATTTTATCGCCTAATCTGTCTGACCGCCTGTGGAAATGGGGCGGTTAAACAGTTGACCCCATTGGAAAGCTGTTGATCATGTTGACAAAACCGGTGTTGTGATACGATGACAGAAATCAACATGGTTTGACCAGACATCTGTCTGGCGGAGGCACGCAGATAAAGGTGATAAACAGAGGTGCGCCGGAAGTTTCAAGTAACGATATGACATCACTGTTGTAAGAGGCCACGCGTGTATATTAAATTTAATATTTTCAAATACGCGTGGGATGAGTAATGATAAACTTCCCCACCCATACAGTGCTAGAAAGATTGGATTGATTCGCCAGAATCTACTATGATTTGATTGGAACTTTCGGCGGAAACACAGCGGGGATTTGAAACTAAGCATTGTGAGATATAATCTAACAAACTCGGAGTCATAGCACACAGACAGACTGCATCTCAGCGGCAACTAAACACCTCCTACAAGCCAGGGAAAAGAGGATATGACTTATTCCACAACTATAAGTACCAGATCGAGTATTGGGTAACTTTGGAAGTACAAGTAAGCCCGCAATTTTAATACAAGACTGGAAACTTGGGAATTTTATCACAAGGAGTCATAAAAGGAATTATAGATTTCCAGACCAAGTGTTTCACCCGTCATAAGAGGAATTTCTCATTTCCAGATCAAGTGTTTCACCCGTCATAAGAGGAATTATAGATTTCCAGACCCAGTGTTTCACCCGTCATAAGAGGAATTTCTCAGACTTAAGTGATTCAAACAGCATCTAAATACAGGGCTGTGGGTCCATTCTAATCTGCGCCAGGAGAAGTGTGTATTCCCAAAATTTTGGGTTAAGTGTAAACAATTTATTTACGAATGTAAATTTTACAGGCTTCTTGCTAAGTGGTTATATATATGAGGTTGTCAACCTCAACATAAGAAAATAGTATATGTATAAACCACTATTGCAAGAGATGGTGATTGTTTCTGACTAGTCGTGCGGGAAAACCGACAGAAGAGCGACCCCAGACCCCGACGGGAGTAGCGACGAGTAATGAGTGATGATTACATCACATGTGCCTAAAGTGTATAGAATCATGTAGTGAGGTTTATGTACCTTTTTTTTATTGTAATTCAGGCAAATCATTATCCATGCACTCCAGACACAATTTCACAATAACCCAGAAGGATATTGGTGAATTTTCATCAAATTCCCTGAGTTAAATTGTGTGCTCGAGAATTTAATTCTTATGAGAGGTTAACATTCGTGGATGAAGCGCATGAAAATGGGCCTGTTAGTTTGCGGAGAACAAATGTACTGAGGCATTTGTTTCTTTCTAATTTGTCACAGTTCGTGGTTACAAGACATCAGACTTAAGTACTGAAGTTCCTATGCCACTAGTGTGAGAGAAAAGTATCACCACCAACCGCCTACAGTGGACGAATTATGTGGAGAAGTGTACTCATCACCAAAAAGAAGTGACGGAAACCACAGCTGCAGGACGCATCTGGAGCTAAGTTTTATATAACAGGCTACAGCAAAAATACGGACATTATTATTAACGCCCTACCAAAACCTCAATGAGGAAAAATGTAATATAACTTTCACCGAATTTTCCATATTTATTTTCCCATGTTACAGACTAATTGACTATTAAATTTGTTGTATGTTATTTTAAACTAAACAATAATAGTTGATTCAGTTTATATGTACGAAAGCAAACGAATAGCCAGTTCTTCTTGATAAATAAATTACATATATATATATATATATATATATATATATATATATATATATATATATATATATATATATATATATATATATATATATATATATATATATATATATATATATATATATATAATTATAAAGCCATTACTTATAAGAGGGCATTCGTTGGATTACTCCAACTGGGGGCTTGAAGGGCCAGAATCATTGCATTATCCCTTCACAAAAGGCGACGGACCAGATAATAAGTTAACAAATTTGCTCAGCCCTTAAGCAGCGTTTGTTCTTGGCTTCTGGGAATTTCTTGTGAAGGCTCCCCTAAGGTAGAAACGACATTCATCTTCTATCTATATCTTTGCTAAGAGTAATCTTGCGCGAAGATAGATACCTTGGACAACCTACTTTTAGATACGATTGCGTTGTGACCATTAGTGGACCACTACTGCAAAGCAAGGGGAGGCAATCCCGTGACAACTATCCAAATACAAGAAACTAAATTAGAAAGAAAGAAAAATACATCACAATATGAAATGAATTGAAAAACTATCCAAATGGAACAAACTGATAACAAGAAAGGAATTCTTTTAAACTATCCAAACACAACAAACTGATAAAAGAAAAGAAGAAAAAAACTATCCAAATGTAACACACTGAAATATGAAAGGAAGAAAAAAAACTATCCAAATACAACACACTGAAATAAGAAAGGAAGAAAATATATATCCAAATACAACACACTGATATAAGAAAGGAAGAGAAAAACTATCCAAATACAACACACTGATATAAGAAAGTAAGACAAAAAAAACTATCCAAATACAACTCACTGATATATGAAATGAATTTTAAAAAAACTATCCAAATACTACAAATTAATAAAAGGAAGGAAAAAACGATCAAAATATAACAAACTGATAAAAGAAAGGAAGAAAAAAACTATCCAAATACAACACACATATAAGTAAAGAAGAAAAAGACTCCAAATACAACACACATATAAGAAAAGAAGAAAAAAACTATCCAAATACAAGACATAAGATAATACTCAAGTAAAACCCAAGATCTCCAGTAGAACCGATAGCCTAACAATAGGAACGAACCTGACTAATCATAAGCAAATCTTTATCCTTAACGGGAAACGGTAAAGCGGTGTTAGGTGTTGCCAGCTGGAGGTCTTTGGCTCAAATCTCTGATACACCTACATAATTTGTACCTCCATTCTCGTTTTCGTGTATTTACCTGTCGAGTACTGTTAACCTACGTATTAAGCAAACGCTGGTATTGATTTCTAATCTACACCTGGAGTTCTACAACTATCATTACAATGAAACCTACCACGGTTTGCCTGAACAATATTTTCTCGTAATGTAATCAATTCATTAAATCAGCCACTTTCTTCTATCTTACATGCTTCTATCTTACATGCCTCTATCTTACATGCTTCTATCTTACATGCTTCTATCTTACATGCTTCTATCTTACATGCTTCTATCTTACATACTTCTATCTTACATGCTTCTATCTTACATTCTTCTATCTTACATGCTTCTATCTTACATGCTTGTCTCTTACATGCTTCTCTCTCCCAAGTTGCTTATCAAGGCAAAGTTACCGGGGTCATCTTCTTCTTCGTCCACTTTCAGATGTCAATTCATTATGTTTAAAGAGATATAAATAGGCCGAGAAGGAGTAAACAGACCGCAGAAAAGAAATATAGCAATAGGATAACTGGAAAATCGAACCAGGGACCTTCCAAAGCGCGCCATCGCCTCTCCGCGAGAGTGAATTGTGAAAGGACGTACGGGCAATTAAGCACCCCAAAGAAAAATGCATCGCTGACCGTGGTCGTTTTTCACTACACTAAACACAACTCGCGGTAGCATAGTGGTTAGTGCACTGGCTTCCTAGCGCAGTGGTCTATGGTTCGATCCCCAGATGAGGCGGAAAAATTTTTAGGCCACAAACGGCTCCTGGGTCGACCCAGCCCCAAATGGGTACCAGAGCTACTCTGGGAAGGTTAAGGCGGCCGGCGTGATGCCGACCACATCACCCCTCGTGTGCCGACGGTCAAGATAATATGGGCCTAACACCATATTCCCAATATGCCTAAATGGGCGTGTAACGGGTTCCTTTACCTTTTTTTTCCTTTACCTTTAAACACAACTACGGAATATAGGACCCGTGAACTATCAAGACATTTATAGACTCAACCAGAAATGGAACTTTCCTAATATCAAGTATAAACCAAATAAAGACCGAAATAAGTGTGTCTATTAGTCACAGAGGAAGACGAACAACACAGGATAGCAGCGGTTACTTGAAGTTACAAATGGGTGAACACATACATAAATAATGAAGGAAACCTTTCACGATTCACTCTCGCAGTGAGGCGATGGCGCCACTTGGATGGTTCCTGGTTCCATTTTCCGGTGAGCATTCACTTATATTATTTTCAGGTATCTGGTGTCCTCCTTTGCGTATGTCTTAAAAATACCTGATATTTACCTGTATTTATTTGCACGTCTTCCAAGGACGACATTTTATCGTAACATAATAAATGTGATTCATGGGGGACAGGCAACCTCACCATACACAACAAATGGCCACACAAACCACTGTTGCATGAGAATATGAATGCTTGGTGCAGATTGTCTTCAAGGGCACCTGCTGCAGTGGTGGCTCTATGCTTCGCAAGGGGCGCAAAGGAAAATGATTATGATGATGATGAATGTAATAAATATCGTCACACTCCATGGATTAAAACAGCCGCTTTCTTAATCCCATCTCTCAGACGGCCACCGGGTTCTTCTTCTTCTTCGTACAATTTCAGACGTCAGATTGGAAGCGGTGGTCAGTTTGAGGTTGTTATTATCTCCATAGAGCTCGTCTAGGAATGATACTGATGAGGGATCTCATTTAGACTGTTCAGTAAACATGTATGCTGAAATGACATCGATACTGAGAAGACGGAGTTTTAACGTCTGCCAAGTTTTGTGATCGTGTTCCAGAAAGCTGTATTTGTATTACATTATGTAATACTATTAAAATGACTTTTTTCGTTTCTATTGGGACATACATGTACAATCCAGGCTAGATACAAGTAATGACGTCACCTTAACACGTTTCGGAATGGCAGAAAAGCCACTGGAAAAGCCTAGATCTGCAGTGTAGATAATACCAAGGAGTTTTCAACTTGGCATTGGCTGCAATAGAATGAAAAGCTCAGCAGCCTTACTTAAACAACAACAATAGTAAGGCTTAGTTCAAATATTATACAATTTTTCCGTCTGGCATATTTTTTAAATGTTTGTTCTTATATAGTGTGTCTAAATAGCACCTCTGTTCCCGAACACTGGCAATTTGTTCTAGAAATGTACCTTTCGTCTGACCTTCCACATTACTTAAGTAGTCAAGTCTTTTAAAGGGCGGATTATTTGTTACCTTACAGTTTAACTACTTTGACTCTTTTAGGAGAGATACATAGATAAAAAAAGGTAAAGTTAATCTCATAACAGATACTGCCATAGGAGTGTGAAGCGTTAGAGACTTCACCACACTATGTCCAGTTTTTAATGAGGTGGGGTAACCAGTCCCTTCCTTTCTGCCTTTGCCTTCAATAACTTAAGAGTAATCAGGTACCAATTTACAGCTGGGTTGACTAGAGCGTGACGCTACCAGGCTTCGATCCCAGAACACGTTAGTCTTGCTGCGAGAGGCAATCGCTGTAACCCACGTAGCCTAAATAAAAAATCTATAATTTACATCTGGGTGTATGTCCAAATATAAACAATCGGAGTCAGGTATTAAAACAAAATATGGTCCGATATAGTACGTCTGAACGGCACAGCTGTTCTTGAAGCCTGGTCGTCTGCTCCAGAAATTTACTTTTCGTTTCACCTTCAATGCTGCTTTAAGTAGCGATGTCACTGAAATGTCGTATTACTTGTGTTACCTTGTTACGGTTAGTGTTACCTTGTTACAGTTAGTGTTACCTTGTTACAGTTAGTGTTACATTGTTACAGTTAAAGTTTAATACAACACACGTGGCTCAACAACGCAAACTACGACGCTACACGGCAAGAGTGGATCCAAAAAATTAAGTAACCACTGTTGAAGCATTTGTTACTCTTTTGGGAGAGACACTTCCGGTTAAGCCTAAATACTAGATCTATAATTTACAGCTGCGTGTAGGTATAAATCAATGGTATCAAAATAAGAATACAAATGGCTAGAAGAGATTTCCCAAGATCTGCTTACTCGGAGCAAGCAAGAGGACATGCACACCATCATAGCTGGCAGACGCTGGAGATGGGTTGGCCATGTCCTCAGAAGAGACCCCGATGCCATCACAAGAACAGCTATGCTTTGGACCCCTGAAGGAAAACGAAAGAGAGGCCGACCAAAAACAATCTGGCGGAGGACTGTGGAGGCTGAGATGCAAAGAATGAACCAGAGTTGGGGCACTGTACGAAGGCTGACCGCCGACCGAGCAAAGTGGAATCAATTTGTTGTTGCCCTACAAGACGCCACTAGGCGTGATGGCCACTGACTGCTTTGACGGTCGGCGGCTAAGGATCAAAGAAGAAAGAAGAAGAAGAGATTTCAATGCACTGGGAAATATATGGAGATCAAGAAAAATCAAAGCCTAACATAAAAATCAGAATCTTCAACTCAAATGTCAAGTTAGTCCTATTGTATGGCTCAGAAACACGGAGAACAACAAAATCAGCTACCCTAAAACGTTCAAGACTTTCATATATTGGTGCTTGCGTAGAATAAACGGTTTGAATTGGTCGATCTCTACGTGAAGGTGATGATAAGAACCAGACAAGTGCCACCGGAAAAAGAAATTAGAAGAAATCGCTGGAGATGGATAGGATACACGTTGATGACCCTGTTGATGGCATTAGCATTACCAGACAGTCCTTGTTCTGGAATCCCCCCAGGTTAAGAGAAACAAAGGTAGATCGAAAAACACATGGAGAAGAGAACTGGAGACAGAAATGAAAATCACGGGAAAACAGTGAAAACCTGGAGCTGATGACACCAGCGATTGGATAACTCAGTATGGGTTTGTTGAAGGCCTATGCTACTTGGGGGGTTGGAGGGTGATGATAATGTAGGCCTAAACAATATTTCGGTCTGGAGTATTCTGTTATTTTTGTAATTTGTCTTATATTTTACGTCTGAATGGCATCACAGAAGACTGGTCATCTGCTCTAGAAATTCACATTTTGTCGGACTTTCCATACTGCTTTAGTAGTGACGTCACTGAAATGACATCATGATTATCTTCGGACAAGGATAATAATGCGCAGGATATGTTTCCGGTCTCATGTCTGGTAGATGCGTGAGGTGGAAAAACGACGAAAATCCTGCACGCTCGTCTATTATTAGTTAAGCCACATCAAATTCAAAGATCACCTATGACCTCCTAAGTTAAAAAAAAAAAGGCCATGTTTCATCTCAGTCATTATAAAATATATTATCAGTACTAAAATACAGCATGACAGAAATTTCCTTTAACGTACATATGGTTCTCTAATACAAACTTTAGGCCGGAGAGGCATGACAACAAGCAAAAAACACAATTTCAACAAGCGTGAGTTACAAGAAAAGATCACCAAAACAGAGCTTAAACAAACACACACAGACACACGTAAGTGATGAATGCTGATGGACTGAACACAGGCAGATACAAAGAGTAACACACAGACACACGTAAGTGATGAATGCTGATGGACTGAACACAGGCAAATACAAAGAGTAAGCTGGTCTATATCATAACTCGTCAGGCATTCATATAGATCTTCCCCCAGGGAAGGAAGACAGGTCAGGCAAAGAACGTATGGTGAAGGCATCAGACAATAACATAAATTGCCGTGGAGCGAAGTGTAATCGATTATGTCTGTCCTTATCAAAATAACTCTATTTGTAGCGTTGTCCATCAGATTAGTTGTAGCTCTGTTCTCGTGTTATTAGAAATATATCGTGATAACCCCCCCTTACCCCTTTTTATGATTTCTAGGCTTTTTTAAAACTTTGATTATTACTCACTTACTTACTTACTCGTTCCTCTTCTACCGTGAGGTGTAGAGGTTTGGAAGAGAGAGCGCCAAACTATCCTATAGGCTGTCTTTCCCCAGCCTGGTTCCATTCTAGTCCTCGGTCCTTCAAAGATTGTCTAATGTTGTTCTCCCGTGCTCTCTTTTGGGGGCCTACAAACACCACACGACAGTCGCATATTGGAATGACCGGAAAAAGAAACTTCGGAGACATCGTCCAAAATGACAGCACGACAATATGGGTAAAAGAAAGTGATAGAGACCGAGCTAGATGGAGAGTTTTTGCTGCCGTGTGATGTGCCGGTATGAGTGACGGAGGCTCACGATAATAATGCCTATGACACTGATGGCTTCGTGGCAAAAAGACACGAGCAGAAAGAAAATAATGTGCTCTTACAGGAAACGGAAAGGGCAAAGGTCAATGTCGGCGGTGCTCTGTCGTGACTCATTGGACTAATGAATTTTAAGGACTGCGCATATATATATATATATATATATATATATATATATATATATATATATATATATATATATATATATATATATATATTACAATAAATATATATATATAAATATTTTTTTTTTTTTTTTTAATCATTAGTTTTAAGTGAAACATTCTCCTACTGTTGCTGTGACCTGTTGTGTTAGAATGTTGATGCCCCTTGTTTAGTCCGCCCGGTGCAGTGGTAGCCCCAAGCTGTATTGGGATTGAAAAAGAAAGTGCTGATGGTATTTAGTGTGTCGTACGAGGCTATGTTGTGTATTGCTGAGAATAATAAATAGCTACAGACGTTCCTCACGGAGAAAGGTGATGCAGAATATTACTAAAGTTGAATACTTCTTCATCATTCGCTCTCAAATAACCACATCCATCTCTCTTATAAACCTGGCAGTCCGTCTCCACCTTCTCTCGTTACCATACAATGTCTCCCTAAACTGGGATGGAGAAGGTCACGCTGCCCCCCTGCATCTCTCGTGGAGCCGACAGTTTTGGAGTACGTGTTCTACTGTCTGTTTGTCCTCCCCTACATGGGCACATATCTGTCTGTTTGTCCTCCCCTACATGGGCACATATATGTCTGTTTGTCCTCCCCTACATGGGCACGTATCTGTCTGTTTGTCCTCCCCCACATGGGCACGTATCTGTTTGTCAGACTAAAATGGAATGACTTTGAGTGTACGATTGTCAGAGTGTTTAAGCGCTTGCCTCTCGCTGTAATGTTACAGGGTTCCGGGATCAAAACGCTATCGTCACACTCCAAACTACTCAGCTGTAAATGGGTACCTGGCTCTGCTTTTGAGTTAGGGAAGGCAAAGGCAGCGAGGAAGGGAGTTGGTCAAAGGCAGCGAGGAAGGGAGTTGGTCACCCGACCTGACAAAGATGAAACTAGTAAAGTTTTTAACACCTCACTATCTTCTGCAGCATGTGCAATGGGACTACTTTACCTTTTTTAAATGACTTGGCCAGCAGACTTAAATGAAGGAAGGAATCTGACAAACATAAGTGTTAGAAGAGGTTAGGACAAAAACGCTGGAGATGGAAAGGTCCATTACAAAACAACTGGGTGAATGAAGAGCGTTTGCTTCTCGAGACAATGTTAAGGGGTTCGAAAACTGGTGGCGTCACGATCCAGTCTATCCAGTTGTAAATGGATACCTGACTCTGCTGCTGAGTTAGGGAAGGCAAAAGCAGCGAGGAAGGGAACCGGTCACTCCACCTTATAAAACTGAGACCTTATATAATGAAGTCTCTAACACTTCATCCCCCTACGATAGTACCTGCTATGGGACTACCTTTGCGTATTACTTACTGGCCAACGCTACAACCACAAGGACCTCGTTAGGGACAAAAGAACGAAAACGGTAGAGAAAAGAAAGTGAGAGCTATATATGATTGCACGAATGAGCGAGCAAATGGGTGAGTGAATGAATGAATTAATTAATTAATAGCATTCCAAACCGTCATTGTTTGGAATCAGAAGGAAAAAATCGATTGCAAGATTTGAAGGTGACCACAGGGTTACATACGTTGCGAGTTAAAGAAAAGCCTGTAAAAAGAACAAAGTGGATGATTCAGAAACACGCTGAGAGATGGGAAAACGTGCAAAAAACAAGAAGTGGGCGTTATGGAGAGAGGTGTAGTAAAAAGTGATAGGAAGGCTTGAGAGATCAGACGCAAGAAGTATCGTCTACGTGTGCTGAAATGTGGAGAAGAAGGAGAATTTTGAAGAGAAAAAAGAAGGGGTGAAAATAAAGAAACAGAAGAGGAAGAAGGAGGACAGAAAGTAGGATGTGAGTATGAAGAGGAAGGAACGAACGAACAAACTGTATTTTCAACGGGTTGAGAACAGGCCAGTCTAACAGGACAGAAGGTTAACGGAGGGCACGTAGACATAGGGGAGAAAGGACAAGATGAACGAGAAGAATAAGAAAAACGGAGAAGGTCAAGAACGATGAAAAGAAACGATGAGAAGGAGAAAGGGAAGGTGTGGAAGCAGAAGCTGACGAATGGAAGCAGAAGCTGACGAAGTCTTCAATATATCAAGTTCGTTGAAAATGTTCTTTCTGAGCATTCATGATATAGTCTCATATTTGTCATTGACGCATCTTGTGGAGCACGGAGCCACCACTGTAGCTGGACCCCGTGTTGGAAGCCTGCACCAAGTATCTACATACTCTTGCGGGGGTAGTTTCTGTGGCAAATTGTTTTACATGATGAGGTTCCCAGCCCCTGGCACAACCTCATATACGGCGCCCTGTACGACACGCATGAGGGTGCAGTAGTCCTATTCTTTGTTTCTCTTCAGAGACTCCCCGGGGAATTAAACGTGATAGTCTCAGCGTGAGTCGCTATTTGTAATCAGATCAAAAAGTCCCTTGTAATAATTCTTTTAATGTATCCATCAGTTACTCTCAGCGTGTACCGTTATTTGCGATTATATAAAAGAAAGGCCCTTGTCAGAATGGTGTCAATGTTTCGGTCACTCTCAGCGTGTACCGTTATTTGTGATCGTTTAAAAAAGGCCCTTGTCAGAATTGTCAATGCATCAGTCCGTTACTCTCAGCGTGTACCGTTAAGCGTTATTTGTGACTAGATGACTCAGTCTCTCGTAAGATTTTTTTTTAGTCCAATTAATTCAGTACTCTCAGCGGGTACCGTTATTTGTGATTTGATTGCTTAAAATAGTCCATTGTAAGGATTCTATTAGTCAGTTATCAGGTGGCTCTCATCGTGTACTGCCACAGTGGGTCGTCCACATATGATGTCACGCAATTTTTGCCATTTTTAACTCTCCCCCCTCATTGTAATATATCGCCTCTAAAACCTAGACCCTATTATGTGACGTCAAAAATCTCTTAACACCCCCCCCCCCCCTCCATTTTTGGTTATATAGGCATACCTCGGAGATATTGCAGGTTCGGTTCCAGACCACCAAAATAAAGCGAATATCGCAATAAAGCAGGTCACACCCACTTATTTGGCTTCCCAGTGCATGTAAAAGCCTAAAATAACATTTACACTATGTCTATTAAGTGCACAATAGCGCCAGGTCTTAAGAAAAAAACAATGTACTGTAAAATTGTGACGCGTACTGGAAAAGAGCCTACAGTAATCTGACAGCTTATTGTAACCTTACAGCTGCTCTCTGATTTGCTAGCTAAACATGCATTATACCAACTGTCTATTTGTTGCGCTAAACTTGTCGCAACTTATTCTGACTATATATTCTGACTATGCATTCTGACTATATTTAAATTTTTTAATGCATGGTAAGTAACTCATGGAATTGTAGTCACTTTTATTTCTACAGTCGTCTAATCTTGATAGCATCGTCAGGAAGTTGTCTTATCTTGATAGCTAGGGTTGTTGATAATTTGTGTGTGAGCGATTTTAAGTCATAACCATGTATGGAGCGTTTTCCTAGAAACAGTTGGCAACTTGCGATGTCATTTCCTTTTACGGTTCGAAATCTTCAGACGAACATCGTAGAACATTCTTTGTTTCGTAAGTTAGCTGAGCTCTATTCGATTCGCGTGTTCTGCGCATGTCCTAGATTGTGGCTTTGTTTAAATGATTTCCGCCCAGGTCAGTCTGAGAGAATTGCTGGTGAAGCGAGACGTAGCGTTGTGCTAGCGTCTTCGCTTATATTACTCAGGAAGGAGTCCTCATCATTGTTGTTCCTTTTTTGAGATGATATATCTCTATACTATTCAAAGTGCCGGGAGGCCTATGTGATTTATGTGATTTAATTCCTGATGAACAGGTAACTGAATCTTTTCTCAGTAACTTTATCGCCATCTTGTGATGTTGACATTTTTGCCCAGCCTGCCTTATTAACGAGTCTATGATATGACGAGTTTGCTCAGCTCACGATCCACTTATATTGTCACGCATCGATTGATGCCTGTCCTAAGGACCATTTGCTTCCTGAACTTTATTGATGGATCTAGGTTTGATACCTTTGTTGTTTAAGGAACATAGAGGACGATAATATGACGCTCAAAAGACATGCCTGTCTTGTTGAGGTCGGATATAGGAGACTAGATTTAATCTCCCATTTGATATCTACTAGCTATGATGGAAAGGGAAAGCTTACCACCTGACTACATGCACAGCTGTTTATGATATTCTAAGAAGGCATATAATGTACCTTTATTATTGATGCTGTCTGCTGTTCCTGCTACATTGACTACGTCGATGATGTAATGACTATTGTTCTATGCCAGTGATGTTACTGCATAATTACCTTCATGTATCTCGTCGTTGTGGCGTATATTATATGTTACCAACAACATCACTTGCTGTTCAACAATTTATTGACTTTATACGATTATGAATTGATGTGACGTCCCTATCTGATGCTTGACTTCATAAACACATCAACATATTCAGTAGAGTACTGCTACACACACCTAATAGACACTCTCCATATATCTAGAGAATACCATTCTACATATTGGTGGCCAGTCCAAAGGCATTCGATAAGCCCACCACGTCTCAACATTGATTTGGTGAGCAGATTCGGGGTCCCTTACCCACTTCATTCAACAAACAGCATTCTTCAAGAAATTCTACATCTACATACAGAATTTTCAAAGTACCCGGCGTTGCCCGGTAAAAATATCGAAATTGCAACTTTTTGCTTGAAGCAAGAAATTTGACAGTACCCGGCGTTGTTAATGATATTGCCGGATAATACAAGTTGCTGCTATGAGTTCTTGAGAAGGCCAAGTACCGTTTGAAGTAATCTACTTTGGATAAGAAGGTCAAGTGCCGTAACAACTCAACATACAGTATTTCAGAAGCTCAAGTACCATCGTGTTAGCAGTGGAAGCAGTTCAGATGTGCCATCATCGTTGGAGCTTCACTCTTTAGGACGTTGATTGACATCTGTTTTTCTGCTGTTCTACGATTGGATATCCATAAGTTAAGTGGCCTGTTTGTTTGTGAACTGTGCCCTTATACTTCTACTGAGTCTTCTGTGTTTCATCTCATTCTTTTGTTTACATGTTATATGTTTATTTGTTATTTGTATATTTATATTTAAATGTTTATGTTTCTGCGGGTCTGGATGGGTGGCGACTCCTATAGATCATACCACGTCATAGAGGTCTTCTATTGAGAGTGTTCTCTAGGGTGTGCAAATTTCCGATACTGGAATTTGCAAAGCGACTTTTGTTGCTATTTTTTGTTAGTTGTGATGACATGTGTTAGTATTGTTTTCGTTATTTTTCTGCATTCTTTAGTTCTGTTTTGATTTGTTTGTATTTGCTAGCCTACTCTTTCCTATTGTTTAGTTTCATACACCATATTTGTTTATACATTTGGTGTCTTGTATTTGTATTATCTTCTCGCAGATATCATCACATTTTTTGTGATATTTCTTTAATTTTCGCTTTATTTTTTGTTGATTTCTGCGAATGTTTTCGTATAGTTGCTAAATCTTTGTTATTGTTTACATTGTATTGTTTACATTGTATTGTTTACAGTGTAATGTTTACATTGTTACTGTTTACATTGTGATTGTGTTTACATAGTCATTGGTTACACTTATAGTAGTTAATTCACATTTGATAGTGGGTTATGCTTATGCATTACTACTACACTGATGATTAATAAATGATGAATAATATTACTTACAGTAATTAATTCAGATTGGATAATGGATTATGCTGATGCACCACTACTATATTGATGATAAATAAATGATGAATAGTATTGTGCACTATTGAATGGGAAGTGCACCTATGATCAAGAGTTGATTGATGATATTTCAACAAGGTCTATACACAAGTTCTTTGATATAAGACTTGTTTCCCACAGAGATTGGGATAATAATATAGTGTTGTGAGTAAGCAAGTACTTCATTTAAGACTTGTTATAATTAAATTTGAAATAAGATAATTAATTATTTCAGGTTGTGGACTCATATTATTACTCATCATATCTACATTTGAGCACTTTATTGAGCAGGGTAAATCGCTTGGTATGACTGGAGATAAGTTAGAAGAATTTGTGCTTCGCGAATATGACAAGGTTCAAGAGGCTGAAGATAGGGAAGCAGAAAGTAAAAAAATGAAAGTACAATTGCAGATTGTGGAATCGCAAAAACAGATACTGGAATTTGAAGGAAATCATAGACTGCACGAGCAAGAGTTGTTATTTGCGAAGGAGAGAAAGGAGCTGGAAGATGAAATAAGCTCATTCAAAGAAAAATATCTATGTAAAGAACAGGCTCTTGTTAATGAGCTGCAACAAGTCAAAATGGACAATGAGAAATTGAAGATTGAGTTGCTGAAAAACAATGATACATTTGAGAGTTTGATTAGAAATTTAAACTCAGAGAATGAGAAGTTGAAGTCAGATTTGGTAGAAATGAAAAAACAGAAATTAGAAGATGAACAGAAAATGCATATGCAAGTTGAAGAAAATAGCAACTTGCATGAGAAACTCGTAGCTTTGGAGTTGAATGCATTAAAGGAAACAATAAATGTGCTTCATAGTGATAAGAAAGCTCTTACTGATAAGTTATCAGCAATGAATTGTGAAAATGCTATATTAAGGAGTAAGTTGACGCTGTTAACAGCGAATAGTGATAAATCTAGTGAATTTTTTCTTACACAGAAAAAAGAGTTAGAGAATGAAGTGAACTCATTAAAAGAGATGTTGGATAATCAAGTAGATAAGGTGAACTCTTCCACGCTTGATTTGAAACTATTGTGGAAGATTATAGAAACATTAGCTCTTCCTCGTAAGGATAAATTAAAACAATCTCAAATGAAGGAGAAAAAAGAATTTGAAGATGAGATGAGTTTTTCTAAATATGAACAGTGGTTAGAAAGTGATATGAGCTTGGCTCAATACGAGCAGTATTGTAAAGAAAATTCTTGCACCAGTGACTTGAAACAAGTCCAAGCGGACTATGAAAGATTAAAATTTGAAACTACAAGACATGAGGAGGAACTTGTGATTGCTCATCATAGTGCTATGGAAGCACTCAAACTTGAACTTGTTCGGGAGAAAGCTAAGGTTTTAGAAACCACATCTCAGAAGGGAAAGTTGAGTAACGATCTTAAAGATAGTATTGCTAAAGAGAAGACTCTTATTTCTCAATTACAAGACATAAGGTTGGATTATAACAGGAAAGTTAAAACCAACGAGAGAGTATACAAAGCTGTTGCTAGAGAGAAAACTATTGCAGAAGTCACAAAACTTCAAAAAAGAGTTAATGGATTATTAGATGTTGTCTTGAACAACAGGATGTTATCCGTTAATAAGGAGAATAAATTTAAACATAAACCTGATGTTCAACAGGTTGCTAATGCAAAGAGTCAGCCACATGCACTCAATGCTCATAGTAATACTAGGCAATATGTGAACGTATCTTTTCGTGGTAAATATGGTTTCCCACGTGGTAATGATACTGCCTCTAATGGGAGTTGGCGTCAGGCCAACAAAAGTAATCCGACTGTAGTGGTCAGTCCTGATAAGTTGACATCAGAAAAAAAACCTATTAGTACTCATTCCCAGAATGGTAATCATTATCTGCTAAACAAAAAAAATTCTACCATTCTGGTTACGCGTCATACTCAGCCCAAGCAGTATGATCCATCTGTTAAGCACATTGCCACAGGCAAAAATAATAACAATTTTGCTAGGAAAGATAATCGTGATTATGAACAGCACCAAGAGCGTTCATCGCGTGGTAATTTTCCTTCTTCAAGTAATTGGAGACAATTTAAAAGTCCTCAGAATTTTGGTTCTAATATTTATAGGAACTTTGGAAAAGGTGACTCCAATAGAGGTTGTCAACCTTGTGGTAATTTTTTCTGGAGACAAAATCCATCACAAAGATATTTGGACCAAAGAGAAAATAACAATCGCAACTATGCTAAATGGAGGTCAAATAAGAGCAATGGGCTCAACAGTGATAAGAATTTTGATAGATCTCGTTGTGATGGTACACCCCACATGATTCCTAACTAATACTTCTGTCCTATTTCTAGATATACGACAGAGTCATAACACACCTATATTACTACAATACATTAGCACATCTGTCCTCACTTTAGGTGAACACATATTATTGTGCTTTGTTATCATCTTCTTATGTGCCCATCTTTAATATAAGAAGAAGACTGAGTAGTTAATATAAGGGCCGTAAGTTTACTCGGCCACAATTGTTAATAATAATGTATTGTATAGTATGAAACTTAATGGCTATTAAATAGAATTATATTGGTTGTTTTTTTTTCTCAGCACGTTATTGTTGATCTGAGAAGCTACCTTTCTGTTGTCAAACATGGATAGTTCCGCATTGTACACTTTCCTTGGAACGACAGGAGATGTGTGCTGGATCGTCATTTATGTTTAATT
This sequence comes from Oreohelix idahoensis, assembly GCA_024509875.1. NCBI lineage: Eukaryota > Metazoa > Mollusca > Gastropoda > Stylommatophora > Oreohelicidae > Oreohelix > Oreohelix idahoensis. The sequence goes on from JAMPIV010001636.1 coordinate 481,425, forward strand.
TCATTATGTAATGATATTATTAAACATTTAGATAATGTAATATTTAACAGTCAATATCAGATGTGTACATCCATTCTAAGCGGTGTTAGAGTATGACACCGCTATTTGATTATAATGATATGAACTTGCATATTTATATTGTATTTTCATGCAAGCGTAGTGTGTGGTGGTGGCACCTCCCCGATATATATTTTTTGAATCAGATTTTTTATCTGTTGAGAAATATTCTCACCAGACACTTTATGTGTCAATTTAGCCTCATAGTAGGCAGTGCAACTAGTTATCCCCGCATAATTCGTGCGTTGTTAAACCGCTTTTGGTTTTACTCTTGGATATTTAAAAAAAAATGTTGCACATTTTTTTAATCGGGAGGTTGCGGTAATGTTGCGCTAAACTTGTCGCAACTTATTCTGACTATATATTCTGACTGCACAGTGGGCTGATCACCTGCTTGCCAACCAATCTGATTACGGAAACAACTATAGATTGTTTGGTCTGTTTCTGTTCCACAAAGACGCCACTAGGCGTGGTGGAAACAGCGATAGATTGATCAATTTGTTGTTGCCCTAAGACGCCACTAGGCGTACTGGCCACATACTGCTTTGCCGGTTGGTGGCTAAGGATGGAAGAAGAAGAAGAAGAATATATTCTGACTATGCATTCTGACTATATTTAAATTTTTTAATGCATGGGAAGTAACTCATGGAAATGTAGTCACTTTTATTTCTACAGTCGTCTAATCTTGATAGCATCGTCAGGAAGTTGTCTTATCTTGATAGCTAGGGTTGTTGATAATTTGTGTGTGAGCGATTTTAAGTCATAACCATGTATGGAGCGTTTTCCTAGAAACAGTTGGCAACTTGCGATGTCATTTCCTTTTAAGGTTCGAAATCTTCAGACGAACATCGTAGAACATTCTTTGTTTCGTAAGTTAGCTGAGCTCTATTCGATTCGCGTGTTCTGCGCATGTCCTAGATTGTGGCTTTGTTTAAATGATTTCCGCCCAGGTCAGTCTGAGAGAATTGCTGGTGAAGCGAGACGTAGCGTTGTGCTAGCGTCTTCGCTTATATTACTCAGGAAGGAGTCCTCATCATTGTTGTTCCTTTTTTGAGATGATATATCTCTATACTATTCAAAGTGCCGGGAAGCCTATGTGATTTATGTGATTTAATTCCTGGCGAACAGGTAACTGAATCTTTTCTCAGTAACTTTATCGCCATCTTGTGATGTTGACATTTTTGCCCAGCCTGCCTTATTAACGAGTCTATGATATGACGAGTTTGCTCAGCTCACGATCCACTTATATTGTCACGCATCGATTGATGCCTGTCCTAAGGACCATTTGCTTCCTGAACTTTATTGATGGATCTAGGTTTGATACCTTTGTTGTTTAAGGAACATAGAGGACGATAATATGACGCTCAAAAGACATGCCTGTCTTGTTGAGGTCGGATATAGGAGACTAGATTTAATCTCCCATTTGATATCTACTAGCTATGATGGAAAGGGAAAGCTTACCACCTGACTACATGCACAGCTGTTTATGATATTCTAAGAAGGCATATAATGTACCTTTATTATTGATGCTGTCTGCTGTTCCTGCTACATTGACTACGTCGATGATGTAATGACTATTGTTCTATGCCAGTGATGTTACTGCATAATTACCTTCATGTATCTCGTCGTTGTGGCGTATATTATATGTTACCAACAACATCACTTGCTGTTCAACAATTTATTGACTTTATACGTTTATGAATTGATGTGACGTCCCTATCTGATGCTTGACTTCATAAACACATCAACATATTCAGTAGAGTACTGCTACACACACCTAAATAGACACTCTCCATATATCTGGTGAATACTAGCATTCTACACTATTTCTGCAACGTACCATTTTGTCCCTGTCTTCTTTTCTGCAAACACGGGCTAAAGCAGTGTTTACCATCTTCGTTGACCTGTCAGTCATAACAGGAAACAAATCACGCTTTGTTTACCCCGTTCCAATCACGCGAGCTTATCTGTCTATCATAAAATACTTGACAGACAGCACGTGAGAGAGAGACACATAACAGACGTCTTTGAAGTTTGCTCAGGGGAGATCTAAAAATCCCCAATACCCTTTGATCTGGGAACACGGGCATCCTACAAGGAAACCCGCTGGTGAACAGAATGTTTTTTGATGTCGGTCAAAGCTCCAGACGAGAAACCCTGGAAGACCGAAACGAAGCCTTTCATCTTGATACCTCTAGCTTCTGAATTTTTGTCTCACACAGGAGCGCGAAATAACGCATTAGAGATCAAGGAAAATTTAATGATATATATATACTACTGTTTCTATAACCAAACTATCAATCGTCACTCAGAATTTCAGAAGAATCTAGCGCGCAGCCTTAAACCATTTCTTTTGGATTATTGGTAAAAAAGTGATTCGTATAAATTTTTATTCTGGATTTTCTGGTAAATAGTACTAAGTGTTAGAAGTGTTTTACAGTGATAGCATTTAAAGTTAAACACTTAAATACTTTAAACATACAGTTAAATACTTCACTTAGATCTTGTTTTTCTTGCTAGTAAGGCGTATTAAATAAAATAACGCGTTGCGATTTCCATAACCAGATATTCAATTAAAATGTTAGACCACGTTCCCAACCGCTACCTAGCTGAGACGAGACGGTAATTTGTGTTTACAGTGTATACGGTTAACCAGACCGAACTAAGAGGTGTTAGAATGACTGACAGTGGGAAAACAGAATACGGGTTTATATTTCATTTTTTAAAATTATTGTATTATAGCGTCTATTATTTTTTTAAATGCCATACGACAAATTAACAGACACCGACAATTTACTAGATACTAAATGATAGGAAATAATTTGTACGTGGCGCATTGTGAGAAGAAAATAAATAACACACTGTGCGTGTGACTGCCAGCCGCGAGAAGGGGCGGGAGAGTCTTCATTGATTCAGTCCGACCCACCTCCGCGTCTGTGTGTAAGGCGTAGGGAAAAAACACCGTATATCTTTTAAATTCCTCAGGATTTGACAGAGCGGAGGAGAGACTATCGTGTCCCCGTCTATACATATTTATATTTACATAGAGTGGTAGAATTTTCCCAGAAAATGTTTCTTGTATTTTTAACAGACCTGATCCCAAGTGGAAAAACCAGCGGTCTTTTCTTTTTCTTTTCCATTTCCATGGTTAAGCGTGTACAAGCCGAAAATACTGTATGACTATAACTTATCCTACTGGACTTACAAAATCTAGGATACTATTTTATCAGCCAACAGTGGCGTATACCTGAAACATTATTATTATTTTCCCCAACACCTGACAGTTGTAATCCAAGTGGAGTACTAAAATATACACTGTGCAGGACTGGCACTCTGACAAAGAGTCGGCCGATAGAAAATCCATCATCATCATTTGAAGCACCGGATTATTCCAGAACTCTAGAAGTGTTCCCCTCTCTTAAAACGGTTAACACCAAGGACCCTCACATATTCAATATTTGTAGTAAACCCCTATATCCCCATAGACGTTCCAGCCGAGCGGGAAACGACTGTTTTCCCCGCCCGCCCTCAACACTGCAAGAGTTGTGGCAACGAAATTATTCAGTTGTAGTTCCTGTATCTAGAATCATATTCCCCTGTGCACACATCGGAGGAACAGTGCTAGTTTTTTTAGAACAGTGAAGACAACCCTTTAAGATTTATATTATTTCCAGGATTCATCGTGGACCTTAACTTATTCGGCATTCACCTCATTAGTTTTTTTTTTTTTTTGGGGGGGGGGGGGGGGGGGGAAGATGAACTGGGGCCAATTTGTGTTCTCGACAGCTGGGGGTGATACACAAATCAACAGAAAAATAGGGATTATGTTCATTGAATAAATGACAAGGGATACCATAGGCCCAAGGGAAGAAGTACAAAATAGGTAAGAGTGTGAGAGGTGGCCACATGAATGAGAGAGCGTGTGTTGACTTTATTGTTGCTGGAAATTATCTATTAATTTTTGGTGGTTTGATTTGATTCAGTTTACTTTACTTGGTGTTTTATTGTATGTAGCCATATTGTTATTCTGTAAACCTAGTGCTAACCTTCAACCTTTGGGTAAATATTTTCTTTGGGTTATTTTCCTTTATACGGTGAAGGCGCACCATTCTTCTTTATTTCCTCTATATGTAAATGCTTTTCCTGATATCTTTGGGTAACTTGATGTTGTAAAACAGTTTAGTGATAATAAACAACAAGAAAACTTAATTTTGTGTGTTGGTCAGACCCATACCCATTTATCCTTAGTTTTTCACGTTTGTGTGTCATTGTTGTCACATATTGTTGTGTGTATGTAGAGTAACCTGTTTTTATTTTAGATAAGGGAGGCAAAGACTGTCTTATAACAAAGTACAGTTGTACGGATAGGCTGGACGAGAGAAACCTACTCACTCCAGAGACATATCTTTCCCTCAACCTACCACCTGTGAAATCTATTTCTATACATTCTCGTGTATCAGTCAACCTTTACTCTTTACTTAGACTGGGCCCAATTAACCAATTAACTTACCGTACGACATTTATTGCTAAACAGAAAACTAATCTTCATCATCTGAGCCTTCAGCGAATCGTAATTTTTTTGCTAGTGAAAAGCCAAAATCTATTGGAAGAAGAAGGCACGTTCTAATAAATAAAAATGAATAATTTTTTTTTGAAGCGCAATATCTGCGAAGCGCAATAACGCGAAGCGCAATAAAACGAGGTATACCTGTACTGAAAAGATAGAATATAGTCGAATGTAAATTTGTTAAACTGATACAGGCAAAATAACAATCATTGAAGTAAAATACTCTTTAATAAATCAGGCTTTTAAAAAAGATCTTCCCTTTCATGTGCGTGTCCTCGCACGCGACAGGGCCCCCACTGTGCTCTACCCAACTAAATGCATTTGCTTTCTCCCCCCCCCCCCCCCCCCCCCCCCCCCCCCCCCCCCCCCCCCCCCCCCCCCCCCCCCCCCCCCCCCCCCCCCACCCACACACGCGAACACTTACATAAGTGTAAATGATCACATCAGCCTGAATACCATCTTTCAAATGTGTCTTTGATCTCATCAGCTGTTGTCAGGAAGGTGATAACTTACTTACTTAGTCGTTCCCCTTCTACCGTGAGGTGTAGAGGTTTGGGAGAGAGAGCGCCAGACTATCCTATGCTGTCTTCCTCCTGGCCTGGTTCCATTCTAGTCCTTGGTCCTTCAAAGATTGTCTAATGTTGTCCTCCCAGCGGACTCTGGGTCGTCCTGGGGGTCTCGATCTCTAGCTCTTTGTTTCCCATGCTTGTCGTGGTAGCCGACTTTCTTACATTCTGCAGACATGGCCAAACCATCTTAGTTGGGACTGTTCTACTTGGGTCTGCAGGGGGTGGGATTTTAGGACTTGACGTATCGTCTGGTTGCGGACCATGTCTCTTCTTGTTACTTCAACCACCTTCCTCAGATACCTCATTTCTGAGGTTTAGATCTGGCTTTTGTGGTTTGTAGTCATTGCCCATGACTCGCATCCATATGTCATGACTGGGACATAGGTGGAGCGGTATACAGCCATCTTCGTTTTCTTACCATCCTCTCTCTTGCTGAGGAATCCTCGATTTAAGGCCTGAAATAGTCTCCCAGCTACTGCTTTTCGAGTGGCCAACTCTTCTTTGATGCTTCCCTTTCGGTCTATAATAGCTCCGAGGTATTTAAAGTGGTCGACCTGCTCCAGGACTGTTCTCCCAGTTTAATCTGATGTCTTCTTTCTTCTCATGATTTCCCCATGGATTTTGTTTTAGAGCTGCTTATGACCATCCCTCTCTTCTCCAGCTCTTCCTTCCAGACTTGCAGGTTGGATTGGAGATGTGCCTCTGATTTAGCAATCAGGGCAACATCATCAGCAAATGCCAGCTCTGAAATACAGACCTGTCTCATCTTTCAGTACCCCACTGAATACTTTCTTGTTCTCTCCTTACATGCCTTGATGACATCGTCCACGAGGAGTATGAAAAGATAAGGTGACAGGATATCACCTTGTCTTACACCAGTGGTGGTCCTGAACTCTTCTGACTTATGGTTTGCTGTCCTCGCATAATTTCTGCAAGACTTGTAGAAGCTCTGTATAGCATGAATCAGAGGTGCTGGAATGTTCTTCCTTGCCAGCAGTCCCAACGTTTGCTCCAGGGGACCCTGTCAAACGCATTTTCCAGAACTTTGAAACTAAGATGGATCTCGCTCTTATACTCAAGGGCCTTTTCACTCAGCTGTCTGAGTGTGAAAATTAGGTCTTGAGTACTTCCGTTTGCTCGGAATACGCACGGGACCTCATCCAATTGTGGCTCAGCTCGGCGTCGGAGTCTCTGCTCTAGGATTCTAGAGTAGATTTTACCAGGGACACTTAGAAGGGATATGCCTCTATGGTTTCGACATTGTCGATTGTCACCCGTTTTGAAAATCGGTGTTATGATGGCAATCTCCCAATCCTTTGGTATGGTCTTGTTGCACCACGCTGTCTGTAGGACCCTTAAGTCACCCGTTTTGAAAATCGGTATTATGATGGCAATCTCCCAATCCTTTGGTATGGTCTTGTTGCACCACGCTGTCTGTAGGACCCTTAAGAGTAATAGGTCGTCTGATGCTCCCATGTACTTAACCATTTCTGGTGTTATACCATTATGCCCTGCTGCTTTGCCCATCTTGATTATCTCCAGTTCTGCTTTCAGTTCTTCCATCTTTATGTCATCTTCGATATCATTGGTTTTCTCTTCTGTGCTAGTGATTATCATTTCTGATGCTTGACCTTGCTCACCATCAAGGTGATAACTTACTATTATTTTTTTAATTTTCTTAAATCTAATTTTTATCTACATACAGTACAGCTTGTGTAGTCTGTATTTTGTATCTTAAAGTGTGTATTACATTATATTTAAAAGGGACAAAAAGAAATATATCATTAATAATCAATGAAACCAGTTAAAGGTTATAACAATTAATGTTATTGTTAATCAGAATCGACCTCACTGCACTCTGGGCTAACCCATAGGTGCTCAGTCTCCCTCAGCAAATGTCGAAGAGTATTAATGCTAATTATACCTGTAGCAAGATGGTTGTACATACGACGGATGCATCCTCTCTCACGTCCATCTCTGCTAGTCCCACAATTGATGCCAAACTCCAACAGTCTCAGCCTTTTTGATTCACTCATTGCAGTGTCATTATCTAGCAGGTGATCATTAATTGCCCTTTAGTATCTCTCCCTTATCCATGTCCAGTGTCCCCACTATGGTTGTCTCGAGCCCAGTCTGTCAGCTCTCTCATTGCCATGTACCCCTGTATGGCCAGGACAGTAGACCCACATCAGTTGTTGAAGACTTGAGGATTCTATTGACGTTTTCTATAACAATTATACCATATTTCATCTGCGATTATAATATTAATAGAAATCGTCCATGAGAGGGTTGTCAACTATTGCGGATAAAAGTACACTATGAGGATTTAAAAATCTATACATTTCGGACATCATTTATGACAGAAGCGATCCTCACACGTGTTTGTGTGACGTCACATTTCTTTAACCCCCTTCCCTTATCGTCATACTTCGTCACAAAATTTGGGACACCCACTCACTGCGTGACGTCATATGTGGACGATCCTAAAGCGTATATAAAATCAACAGTTCAGCAGATGTGCTGAGCTGTGAACAGAAAAGTGTGGTCTGCTTTTTTTTTTTTATTGCTGGGTTTGGTAATCAAGCTGTCTATGACGTTCTTGAAGGAAAAGGTCAAGGGATGAGTTACCGGCAGAGCCAGTTGTTTTTTCGATGTTTCCATTTTATTTTCTCTTATCTTTTTTCATTACTATCATTAGATTCCCAAGGAATCTGAGAGTTTTGGTTCTGGAAGTGTGAGAACTGAACCAATGGACGGAACTGGGACATAAAAAAAGCAGTATAGGATGTAATAGGCATAGACAAATAAAATGACTAACAAAAGTACACATGACATTAATGAAGAAAACATACCATAGAATGATATAACTAATCAATCAGGCAACAAACCGTAGGATGATATAACTAATCAATCAGGCAACAAACCGTAGAATGATACAACTAATCAATCAGGCAACAAACTGTAGGATGATATAACTAATCAATCAGGCAACAAACCGTAGAATGATACAACTAATCAATCAGGCGACAAACCATAGAATGATACAACTAATCAATCAGGCAATAAACTGTAAGATGATATAACTAATAAATCAGACAAAAAACCGTAGAATGATACAACTAATCAATAAGGCAACAAACTGTAGAATGATATAACTAATCAATCAGGCGACAAACCGTAGAATGATACAACTAATCAATCAGGCAACAAACTGTAGGATGATATAACTAATCAATCAGGCGACAAACCGTAGAATGATACAACTAATCAATCAGGCAACAAACCATAGAATGATACAACTAATCAATCAGGCAATAAACTGTAAGATGATACAACTAATCAATCAGACAAAAAACCGTAGAATGATACAACTAATCAATAAGGCAACAAACTGTAGAATGATACAACTAATCAATAAGGCAACAAACCGTAGAATTATACAACTAATAATTGTGCAACAAACCGTTGGATTATACAACTAATCAATGAGGTAAGAATTTAATTTATTCATTCGTTACCTTCGAGCTAGTAACATCGATGGTCGGATGGGGGAGGGGGGGAGGAGGAAACTGAGTGGTTAAGAGGTATGGCGTCGCCTCGAATTCTAAAGGTACTGGGTTCGATTCCAAGTAGAGGGAATCTAATTAATGGAAATTTTTTCAGAACCAGTGGTCCTAATGATGTCATGCCCCCCCCCCCCCCCCCCCCCCCCCCCCCCCCCCCCCCCCCCCCCCCCCCCGCCCGCCCCCCCCCCCTCGGTTTCCTGGGTAGTGAGATCGGATGCCTAGCCTTTACGGAAAAGGGCGAAAAAATAGGAGGTCCCGTATGTAAGGTGCACGTTAAAAATCCCACGGCAGTTGGGAAATCGTAAAGAGTGGGCCATGAGGCCGCTGCCCTGGCAATATTTAAAAATTATAAACCTACACACCACAACAATATTTATAGAATGTGTAATTCCTATATTTACACACTGGGATTCTCGCTGGTGCTACTGAGTTCGTGCACTGTGCTGAGATCCTCTTTGTGTGATCTAAGGGAGGAGATCGGAGCACAGATGGAGTTGTCCGTGTGCATTGAAGATAGTTCTTAAAACCAAAAACAAAAAAACATCGGATAGAAGATACATCTCAGAAGTGAAGAACAGAATAGCTCTGGCAAAAACACCATTCTATAAAATGTGGAGTATTTTATGCAACAATTCTTTGTCAATGGAACTAAGAACAGAGTTCTTCAGTGTTATATAGAACCAATCCTGACATGCGGCAGTGAGTCATGGACAATTAGTAAACAAGTTGGTAAAACACTAGAGGCCACAGAGACCTGGTTTTACAGAAGAATGTTAAAAATACCATGGACAGCCAAAAAGAGTAATGAGGATGTCCTGAGAGAGGTCAACACACAATGGAAACATTTTACAGGTGAGACAGAAGCAATCCACTTTTTGGGCATGTTATGAGATGAGGAAAGCTGGAATATATCGGAACAACATGTAAGGTTGAAGGCAAAAGAGATAGAGGAAGATAAAGAGAGATGATACTTGACAGTTTTCCATCATTGCATGGAAAGAAGTCAACAACAGAATTGATAAATAGTAAGGAGACAGCAAGTTGTGGAGAGACATGATCTTCTACGCCACCAGACATAGCACTTGAAGAATAAGAAGACCTTCGAGCTCACAATGGAGCATTGGCCTTAAATAAAATCATTACAAGTGCGCCTGTCCCGTGCCATCAGCTCCAAGTCTTTCCATGACTTCCTCATTTCAGGGGGTGAACTTAAAGTATGGCCTATTTAGCGCCCGGAGCGGATCCTACCTTTGAAAGTATATTGTTAACAGTAAGCAGATATATTATCACAAACTTGCAAGTATACACAGAATCCAGCCACAACATACTCCAGACTGCAAGCTATGTAGGCCTAACTACCCATATAAAACTGCTGATCACCTCACTGAGTGCCTAGCACTCGATGATTTTAGGATAATGCTCGTTCCTCTGAGGCCAGATAAGTGGAACACCTTGTACAGAGAAACTTCTTCCTCGTTCGTCCTGAAAAGGACGTTGGTTGCGTTGTATCGCCGTTTACAGCGAAGCTGCGATATTTGCGCCTTTCGGCCCGACATATCCGACTTTCGCACGGCATTTTTTGGGACTGGATTTGCCTTCCCTCTTCGATCCATACTCTCTCGGCCAGGCTGCAGTGATTGTAGTGGTGTTGATGGTATTGTATGATGGTGATATTACTAAATGTAATTGTATGAGGCCAGCTGTGAAGGCTCCTGAGATAAAATGTAGTTGAGAATTGTCAGAAGGCCTTTCTTGCTACCACTACGACCTCACACTTAATTTTTTTAAATGAATGTGGCTACGTAAAGTGTCTAGGGTTATGATATGTAGTGTGGTGTAATAGGTTATAGATATACCCACAGATATTTAACAAGACTAATAATATTAATAAATGTTAAAATACACTCAACTAACTCACGTGTGTAAATTTTTTGATAAAATTATATTACATTTATTTTGTTCTGGATCAATTTTTTAGGTTGACCAGAACTTAAAAGGATTTAGAGATTATGAAAGAAATGCATGGAATATTATATCATAAATGCAATAGTGTACATATATATGTACTATACTAGTTAGTTTTATTAAAATGTTCTAGTAGTCATCTACTTGGGAGGATAGTAATGTTTGTGCTGTTGGGGTGGCCTCATCACACCTGTCTATATTGACTACACAGTGTCCAGAAAATGGTGGGAATTTTTATGGGGATATTAGTAACTACAAAGCGTTGGTGAATGTCCAGCAGACCAGAGGCTCACTCATCTTGTAGTTGTAGCTCTGGTGCTGAAATCAGGTGGTCCCACCTCTCCGTGCTGGCGGGCAATAATGGTGGTCTCTGTCACAAGTACTGCACCGATACACTCGAGTAAAGTCACCAACTGAATAGACACTGCTTTGTTGACAACAGAAACTCACAGCTCTGCAATCAAAGTATGGGCCATGTGTCAAAATCTATTCTCTACCCACGTCTGGACACAACACTGACACAACAACCACATCATACAGACAGGTCAGATCTCTCTGACCAAACAGCACATTTACCATGGTGGTTTTACATCAGATAGATCCTCCCAGACTATAGATTCTGAAAAATATTTATTAGTTTTCTGCCCTAAAAGAGGATAGGTAATATGTTTCATTATTCTCAACACTTGATCTGTCTTGCCTAACCCTTGCTGGAGTTTATGTACATTGTTGGTCCCTAGACCCTGACTAGGGGGGGGGGTCTAGAGCAAATCCCTACTTGTTTGTAAGGCTAGATTTCGATATGGCAGTATCAAATCACTCAAACATGAAACAATATTCAAAATATATAAAGAAATAATTTCAATCTTACCAGATTATGAATAAATAACACAGAATTGCTAGCAAAACTCAGCTGAGCTGCTGGCTATAGTATGGCGTCCCTAAACTTCTTTCACTTTCTTTCATATGGAAATCACCACACTTTAAAATCTGTGTCTATCACTGAACAACTATTGAGAAATGACCCCAAATCCGCGTCTAAGCGCCGACAATATGCTTGTCTGTGGCCAATCACTGCCTAGGTTTTTTTGAATTTCAAATTTCCTACACTAAAGTCATTTCAGTCATGCTTCAGTCAAGTATGGGTGTTTATCTGTTAGTCTGTCCGTCTCTACTTGCGTTTCTACAAAAATGTACTTGATTTTTGAACCAACCTTTATCTCCCCTCCAAAATTTTGTCGTTAAAAGTTATTTTTAGACACAGCCACCACAATATCCCGTCTCTTCCATACTAAGTAGATTTGAACACCTGCGTCTCGAGGTCGTGTTTTTTTGTGCAATTAGCGACACTTTTAGATTCAATACAGTCTGTCGATAATGTGAACAACACTGTCTTTTGTCATTATCTTCAATATTATCTATCCGTCTGTAAAATTAAGAACATATTAGTTCACTGCTCAGAATGGGCCATCCGGCCAGCTAATTTTTATATTCCTAACATTAATATTAAGAAAAAAAGTACTTTTTAAATTTTGCAATATTCCAAACATCTGCGTTTTAGCCGCTGAATTCAAATCAAGGGCTTGGTATTGCAAAAGCGTCCAATAAATGACTGTGGCGTAACATATCTATGGTCCCTTCTGTCGAGTTGCTTACTTTTTATGTCAACTTGGGAAACGTGACTTTTCTCCGTTTCCCCCCCAATTGCGTCTCCTTAGCCTTTCTAGTCTCACGCAATCTTTCCAGTCATATTTTTTTTCCTTTTTGATCCGCCGTTCCCCTCCTGTCTAGCAAGTCAATTATTATGGAGGATGATGACCCGCGGTCTAGGCGATCATGTACATCAGCAGCCTACGCATTATTTTTTTTTTTTTTTTTTTATCCTTATATGTTATCCTTGGAGGTATTTTACCGTTGTATCTCTGTCAATTTCACTACACATCTCCCCACTTGAAAACATGCCTATGGCAAGTTCCAAAACCAGCGATACACATAGGTAAAATTACTCCTCACGTCTGCCACTACTCTAATTTTGATCACAGGGGTGCCGACTGAGGAAATCTGCACCGACATTCAATTTGCCTGGGATATATTGGATACTGAACTGATAAGGTTGAAGCAATAAAGACCACCTCAGCAATCTTGCGTTTTCATGCTTAGCCTGGGATAAAAATACGAGAGGCTGATGGTCCGTCTCCACCACAAAAGTCCTACCATACAGATAGATTTGAAACTTCTTTATTGCCCAGATTAATGCTAAACATTCTTTTTCGCTTGTGGAGTATCCTTGTTCCGCCTTATTCAATTTACGGCTTGCATAAGCGACTGGTTTAAGTTCCCCATCAGGTGAAGATGATCTTTGCAACAAAGCCCCTCCGAGTCCTACATTACTTGCATCGGTTCTTAAGACAAAGTCCTGTGTCAAATCAGGCAGTTTGAGAATAGGCTTGCTAGTGAGTTTTTCTTTTAACTCTTGGAACGCTAGTTCACATTGTGCAGTCCAAATAATTTTATCTGGAAGTCCCTTGCGAGTCAGATCAGTCAGAGGAGCACAAATAGCGTTAAAATTCTTGATGTATTTCTGATAAAATCCGCATAACGACAAAAATGATCGCACGTCCTTTTTTGTTTGCGGCCTAGGTGCTCTCTGCAGTTTTTCCAAATTCTTAGGATCAGGGGTCATATTACCCTGATATACAGTGTGTCCCAAGAATTCCAACTCTTTGCATTTAATACAACATTTTGTTGGCCTAGCAGTTAAGTTCGCCTCCCGAAGTCTATCAAACAACATCTCCAGAGCTTCAATGTGTTCTTCAAATGTCTCTGTGGCGACGAGAATATCATCCATGAAATTCGTGATACATGGGTTATTCAGGGGATCCAACAATTTGCGCATCATCCTTGAAAACACACTCGGAGCATTTTTCAGTCCGAATGGTAGCATATTGAATTCATAATGTCCATCCGAAGTGCTAAAAGCCAAATAAGGTCTCACTTCAGGCTTCACTGGGATCTGGTAATAGCCTTTACTAAGATCCACTTTTGAAAAGTATTTTGCCTTGTTCAGTCTGGCAAATAACTGTTTTGTGTCTGGTAATGGATCCACTTGTCCTTCTGTGACAGCATTCAGTTTCATGTAATCTATGCACAGTCTGTGTTCCCCAGACGGTTTTCTCAACAAAACGACACTAGAACTAAAAGATGATTCACTGTGCGAAATAATCCCCTCCTTCAACAAATACTCTATTTCTTCCTTCAATGCCTTCTCCTTCGCGAACGGAATAGAATAGGCTCTCATACAGATTGGGTTTGAGTCTACCAGTTTCATGTCATACTGTAGCAAATTTGTATGGCCTGGTTTATCTGTTAATACATCTGTATGTTCCTCCAGAACCTGTTGAACTCTCTCCCTCTGGTTTTTAGTCAGGTGCTTACTGACTTTTACCTGTGCTGCGGTTTCCCAAGGATGTAATGGGTATTCATGTGAGGTGAGTGGTTCTTTTTGCATCTGGGTTGCAATAGCCAAGGTCAATAAGGGGGTGCTTTCCTGGAGTGGTCTGTCCAGATACTTCTTTAACAGGTTTACATGATAAACTTTCTCCTTCCCCTTTTTGTCAATTTTATAGTTTGTTCTAGACACCTTCTCTAGAACCGTATATGGACCTTGCCAACCAATTTGTAATTTATTCTGGCTTCCGGGTAGTAGAAGCAGCACCTTCTCTCCGACTGCCAGTTCCCTGTCCTTTGCCTTCCTATTAAAATATGCTGCATGTTTCTTCCTGGCTTGTTTCAAATTATCATTTGCCAGTTTCCATCCAGCTTTCAAACGAGTGGTCAGTTCGTTCACATATTGATACGATGAGGTAACAGTCTCTTCCGCCTTCTCATCTGTCCAGGTCCTTAATAAAGCTTCTAAAGGACCTTTTATTGGCCTCCCAAATAGCAGAGTTGCGGGAGCCATCCCGGTTGAACTATGTGGTACCTCCCGGTACGCAAACAATGCGGCGGGCAGGAATTGATCCCACAGATCCGGTTTTTCGTGTGCCAGCTTTCTCAGGATAGAAATGAGAGTCCCGTTGAACCTCTCTACCTGGCCGTTCCCTTGTGGATGGTACGGACTACAATGAAAGTGCCTGGCTTGAAATAGCTTAAAAACTTCTTCCGTTAGTTTCCCCTTGAACTGAGAACCATTATCCGTCAAGATTTGATGCGGGAATCCTAATCGGGTAAATATTGTAAGTAGTGCCTCTGCTACATGTTTTGAATCAATTGATGGCAGGGCTACCGCCTCTCCCCACATAGAGCAAGTGTCCACCAGAGTAAGGATGTAACTGTTCCTCCTCTTGGTCCGAGTGAGAGGTCCTACAATATCCACTGCAACCCTCTCAAAAGGTGTTCCCACTATGGGCATTTCCCCTAGAGTTGCAGGAGCAGTCCAGTGCTTTGGAGCTACCCTTTGACATTCTGGGCAGGATTTGACATATCTTTTTATATCCTCCGTTATCCCTGGCCAGAAGTAATGACAAGCTATACGCTGTCCTGTGGCGCTGATCCCCATGTGACCACTGAAGGGAATCGCATGCCCGAGTTCCATCACTTTATCTCTATATGAAGTGGGAAGAACCAGCTGGTTATGACCATTTGTTCCAGTTCCGGCCTTCCTGTATAAGAGTTTGTTCTTCATGAAATATTCCCCCTTGCTCGGAGGTGTGTGGCATTTGGGCAATTTTTTAAAACATGGCTTGAGTGTCCTATCCTCAGCCTGCGCCTTCCTCATCTCCTCTGGATGAGCATTTATAGGTTCACCTTCTTCCTCCTTCTTCTGTGACCTGGTCTGCACTGTCGCCATGATCACAGGTTTCTCGGGATTCCCCAAGAAGACGTATCTACACCCCAATATCAGAGGGTAGATTGGTTCATCTATCACTGCTGCTCTGATTTCTCCTTCCACATAGCGAGTTTTCACCGTTATCCTTGCGATGGGAAGTGTCATGAGTGGTATGTCCTTAGTCGCCCCTTGTATTTCCACTGTTTCTGTGGTATATTGACTTGGGTCCACTAGGCTAGACTTCACAACTGAATCATAATCCAAACCTGTATC
The DNA here is from genome assembly GCA_024509875.1 of Oreohelix idahoensis. Lineage (NCBI taxonomy): Eukaryota > Metazoa > Mollusca > Gastropoda > Stylommatophora > Oreohelicidae > Oreohelix > Oreohelix idahoensis. Next base: position 497,250 of record JAMPIV010001636.1, read on the forward strand.
ATAAAGGCACCTTATGGTGACCCCATTACAAATAACATCCTCACAAACTGGGGGGTGATAAGGTTCCTGTTGTCCTTTAGGATTAACCTTTAATCTTTGCGTCCCCGACTTCATTGCAGCAATGTTTGAAGGTTTCCTTCTACAAAATTCGGTGTTATGGTTATCCTTCTTGCACCATTTACACCATCTTTTTCCTTGGTTCAACGGTTTTCTTTCATTGAACTTTTGGTCATTGAACTGTGAGTTTCTGTCGCGATAGTCATTTCTTGGCCGCTCAAAGTTTGTCCTACCTTTATTTCCCTGCTCTCTATTATCAAATTTATTAAATTGCTGTGGAGCTTTAAAATTGTCTATGTGCTTCTTTTTAGCACCACTTACCTCTGCCTGGGCTGCCTGATACCTCTCAGCAACATTTAAAACTTCCCCCAACTTCTCTGCACCTTGTTCCATGAGAAATTTTCTCATGTCTGGAGCCATGGACTCTCTCAATTGCTCAATCATGATCATTTCTTTAAGATCTTGGGTCTTCCCCAGAGCCGTCCATTTCTCCAAATAGGTTTCTAGTCTGGCAGAGAATTGGTGGTATGTCTCCCCAGACAACAGTTTGGCATTTCTAAATTTCTTACGTGAGTTTGAGGCTCCCTGACTGGGCGTAGCATCTGAGGCAAAAGGGCTGGCACCATTTTCAGGAGCCTGGCCTTGTAATTCCAGCTCCCTTAGTCGTAATTCGTGCTCCCTTTGCAACCTTCTATCTTCTGCCTCCCTTTCGGCCTTTTTTTCTTCTGCCTCCCTTTGCTGTCGTTTTTCTTCTGCCTCAATTTGCAGCCTCTTAGTCTCAGCCTCTAACTTCTTCTCTTCAACCAACCTGTCAGACTCCAATTTTCTTTCAGCCTCTTTTTCTAATCTCCTTTCTTCCCGTTCAATATATTTATCACATTCAGCCGTTACGTATTGAATTAAAATTTGACCATCCATTCCCATCTCCTTCGCGGTGAGCACAGCAGCTGATCTAAATTTTGCCAACTCCGCCATACTTTTTAGACAATATAATAATATACAAGATAAATCTCTAACCAGTAAATACACTAAGTACTTCTTATGACTATAGTCTAACCAATTCTAACTAACCAGTTAACTAATCAATTATTACTGGCTGTGAAGATTCACCAACTTTTATCTGCAGGGACACTTTTAATTTTAAAGGGAATTTTACAATTTATTTCCCTACTTTTATTTCTCCCGCCAGGAGATCCTAATATTACTGTTGGGCTAATTATCCCTGGACAAGACCCCAATTTATGTAGTGGTGTTGATGGTATTGTATGATGGTGATATTACTAAATGTAATTGTATGAGGCCAGCTGTGAAGGCTCCTGAGATAAAATGTAGTTGAGAATTGTCAGAAGGCCTTTCTTGCTACCACTACGACCTCACACTTAATTTTTTTTAATGAATGTGGCTACGTAAAGTGTCTAGGGTTATGATATGTAGTGTGGTGTAATAGGTTATAGATATACCCACAGATATTTAACAAGACTAATAATATTAATAAATGTTAAAATACACTCAACTAACTCACGTGTGTAAAATTTTTTGATAAAATTATATTACATTTATTTTGTTCTGGATCAATTTTTTAGGTTGACCAGAACTTAAAAGGATTTAGAGATTATGAAAGAAATGCATGGAATATTATATCATAAATGCAATAGTGTACATATATATGTACTATACTAGTTAGTTTTATTAAAATGTTCTAGTAGTCATCTACTTGGGAGGATAGTAATGTTTGTGCTGTTGGGGTGGCCTCATCACACCTGTCTATATTGACTACACAGTGTCCAGAAAATGGTGGGAATTTTTATGGGGATATTAGTAACTACAAAGCGTTGGTGAATGTCCAGCAGACCAGAGGCTCACTCATCTTGTAGTTGTAGCTCTGGTGCTGAAATCAGGTGGTCCCACCTCTCCGTGCTGGCGGGCAATAATGGTGGTCTCTGTCACAAGTACTGCACCGATACACTCGAGTAAAGTCACCAACTGAATAGACACTGCTTTGTTGACAACAGAAACTCACAGCTCTGCAATCAAAGTATGGGCCATGTGTCAAAATCTATTCTCTACCCACGTCTGGACACAACACTGACACAACAACCACATCATACAGACAGGTCAGATCTCTCTGACCAAACAGCACATTTACCATGGTGGTTTTACATCAGATAGATCCTCCCAGACTATAGATTCTGAAAAATATTTATTAGTTTTCTGCCCTAAAAGAGGATAGGTAATATGTTTCATTATTCTCAACACTTGATCTGTCTTGCCTAACCCTTGCTGGAGTTTATGTACATTGTTGGTCCCTAGACCCTGACTAGGGCGGGGGGTCTAGAGCAAATCCCTACTTGTTTGTAAGGCTAGATTTCGATATGGCAGTATCAAATCACTCAAACATGAAACAATATTCAAAATATATAAAGAAATAATTTCAATCTTACCAGATTATGAATAAATAACACAGAATTGCTAGCAAAACTCAGCTGAGCTGCTGGCTATAGTATGGCGTCCCTAAACTTCTTTCACTTTCTTTCATATGGAAATCACCACACTTTAAAATCTGTGTCTATCACTGAACAACTATTGAGAAATGACCCCAAATCCGCGTCTAAGCGCCGACAATATGCTTGTCTGTGGCCAATCACTGCCTAGGTTTTTTTGAATTTCAAATTTCCTACACTAAAGTCATTTCAGTCATGCTTCAGTCAAGTATGGGTGTTTATCTGTTAGTCTGTCCGTCTCTACTTGCGTTTCTACAAAATGTACTTGATTTTTGAACCAACCTTTATCTCCCCTCCAAAATTTTGTCGTTAAAAGTTATTTTTAGACACAGCCACCACAATATCCCGTCTCTTCCATACTAAGTAGATTTGAACACCTGCGTCTCGAGGTCGTGTTTTTTTGTGCAATTAGCGACACTTTTAGATTCAATACAGTCTGTCGATAATGTGAACAACACTGTCTTTTGTCATTATCTTCAATATTATCTATCCGTCTGTAAAATTAAGAACATATTAGTTCACTGCTCAGAATGGGCCATCCGGCCAGCTAATTTTTATATTCCTAACATTAATATTAAGAAAAAAAGTACTTTTTAAATTTTGTAATATTCCAAACATCTGCGTTTTAGCCGCTGAATTCAAATCAAGGGCTTGGTATTGCAAAAGCGTCCAATAAATGACTGTGGCGTAACATATCTATGGTCCCTTCTGTCGAGTTGCTTACTTTTTATGTCAACTTGGGAAACGTGACTTTTCTCCGTTTCCCCCCCAATTGCGTCTCCTTAGCCTTTCTAGTCTCACGCAATCTTTCCAGTCATATTTTTTTCCTTTTTGATCCGCCGTTCCCCTCCTGTCTAGCAAGTCAATTATTATGGAGGATGATGACCCGCGGTCTAGGCGATCATGTACATCAGCAGCCTACGCATTATGTTTTTTTTTTTAATCCTTATATGTTATCCTTGGAGGTATTTTACCGTTGTATCTCTGTCAATTTCACTACAGTGATGCAGCCTGTTTCAGGACCACCACTTGGAGGTGAAGCAGGGTCTTGGTCAGCTCTGGTTCGCTGACCCTGATGCAGTCAGCATTCATCTCTTTTGCTGCGTCATCAGTCCCGTACAGAGAAACAAAACTCGCGAAAACATGCAGATATCACTACAAGGCATTGAGCCGAAGGACGAGAGCCCAAGCGCCGCTGGATCAATAACAACATAATACTATCGTAATAGTGTTACATGTCACCTACACCTGGCTGCCAACCGGGGGGGGGGAGAGACGGCCCCCTCACACCTCTTTTAGGACGCCACTGCCTCATTCCTTTAATTTCTGTCTCGAGTTGTCTTCTCCATGTGTTTTTCAGCCTTCCTCTACCTCTCTTACCCTGGAGATTCCAGAACAAGGACTGTCTTGTAATGCTATCAACATGTTTCATTACACTGTGTTCTATCCATTGCCAGGGGTCTTCTCATTTCTCGTTCCACTGGCATACTTTTTATCTTGCCATACCATTTCAGTCCTTCCATTCTACGTAAGCACCCATTTATGAGCATCTATAACTTCATGGGCTTTGTGTGTGTGTGTTGTTTTTTTTCCATGTTTCACAGCCATCCAATAGGGCTGATTAGGCATTTCCATTTGAACATTTGGTTTTGTGCTGGACTTGATTTCGTGTCATCTCAGTATATTTGTCAATGCTCTTGCGTGCCTTTTGCAATCTTATTTAGACATCAGTATATGTCCCTCCAACTTTAACTATCAGGCAGGACATATATTACTCTCATCATTACTGAAATCATAACACTAATAATGAGGGAGAAGAAAACAGTAAATATATAACAATCAATACAAATAGGCTAAAGCGAGACCTTATTGTTGAAAAAACAGTCAAAGAAAGCAATGATTTTCCTTTTCAGATATGACTGACTCTGTCCGAGTCGTAGAATCACCCCAACAAGAAGAAGATGATGGGGATGCTGGTGGTGATAAATAAGTGAGACGAATACAATTTCGCATAAACAAACCAAAACATCTGTCTATATAGGCCTAAATAATTTTTTTCTTTAACTTTAGGCCTATACGGTCGGGCTCCTTGTAGGAAGACTGTCCCAAATTAGTTCAACAGTACTGTTCCTGCTGTAGTGGTTTCTGTAACAATTTTTTACACGGTGAAAACATGCATTTCCCTCTTAAGTCTTCATAACCGGGCCTTCCATAATTAGGCCTATAGGCCTACATGAAGAAATAGGACCTTACCTTTCTACAAATCCAGATAGAAACTCAACGGCTACAACAGACGATTTGTCAACATCGGTGTCCCATTTCGAATTTGTATCCAAAGATTTATGTCTACAGAAGTACAGATCTACTATTGTTATTTGTGATAAAACCTTCGGCCGTCTACTAAACCGAATGGGAACGTCCAAATAAACTTTATCCTGCCCGGCCTGTCACACAAACGCGAACCTCCAACTAAGAAGAAAACAGACCTACTGCCCCTTCAGGGTGAATAAAGTGAAGGTTGGGCACGGGAAGAATACGACTACTGCTCTTTCAAGCATGAGGCGACTTCTATGAGGTTGTGCACGGAAATAGGCAACCTCATCGCGTAAAACAAATTGTCACAGAAAACACTGCTGCAAGCTATTGTGAATGATTGGTGCAGGCTTTCCGCAAGGTGACCAGCTGCAGCTGTTGTCTCCATGCTCCATAAGGAGCGAAAAGGAATACGGTGATGATGTGCATGGGGCTGGCAAACTCATTATGTAAAACAGATAGCTACATAAACCACTGCTGTACTAACAATTAATGCTTTGGTGGAGGCTTCTAGGATGGGAACCGACTGCTATGGTGGCCCCTCTGCAGAAAAAAAGGGGTAAGCGCGTTGCAGTATGTGTGTGTATGTGTAATTTGGAAACTGTACTAAATATAGGTTGTCCCATAGTAGATACTGCCGTTGGGAAGGGATTCCATTCACAATGCTAGGTCCAGCTTTATAAGGTGGGGTGGCCAGTTCCCTGCATAGCTGCATTTGCCTTCCCTAACTCAAGCGCAGAGCCGGGTGTCCATTCACATCTTTGGTAGACTGGAGCGTGACACAACCCAGTTTCTATCCCGGAACCTTAGCCGGAAGAGGCAATGGTTCCAACCTAGTAGTTGTGGTAAAGTGGGATATTATAAATATCTATAGTGGACTTAGTGTACTGACTGAGATCAGCTGTGAAGGTATCTGTATCTAATAGGTGTAGTGTTTTACAGATAACCTTACTTGCTGCCACATATTTATAACTCAGTCAGAATTATTCTGGAATATTGTGATGACTACGTTATATGTCTAGGGTATGTATATGATGAAGTGTAAGTCACAACAACAACAGACAGATAAACAATTTAATTTATTCCACTACACTTGACAACACTGTGACACTCACACACATGAAACATTCTATGAGACTATCTTAAACGAGTCACTGGTAAATTTTCAAATATCACTATGTATTAAGTACTTTTCATTAATATCTATGTGTCCTGATTCAAATACAAAGTGAACCAGGAATCACAATCAATTTCAATTATAAGTTATATATATAGAATTTATCAATATGAATCTTGTAGTGACATATTTTATTAATATTATCATATGTGTGTCAGTTGTGTAGTAGTAATATGAGGTAATACTGGTTTTTTTTTTTTTTTAAGCGATGTTGTTATGTGTCATCATGACTTCACGTGTTTGTTTCTGTTGGAACTAGTATTGGAGATGTTCTCAGTTCCTTTCATTAAAACAATTAATTTCCCCTCTTTTTTTTTAATACAATGTCAGTTTAAGGGGGTATACATAATGTTGAGCTCCGCTGGCCACATAGTCTTAACTTTCGTGATGGCGGCAGGAAAAGACTCCTCTGCTCGATTGCTCCCCTGTGTTCTGGAGACACCTCACTGTTTGCTATATGGACCAAGGAGTATGCTGTCCGCATCTGGATTCAGCAAAGCTCTGACCAGGTACTGCTCAATAGCTTTAGGACCACAGTCTCTGAAACAAGAAGGTTGTACCTCCTACTTCAGAACTACTTTATACTCTATTTCTACACTGAGAACAATACATAACAAACACTGAGTTCAGAGCGGTAGGCCAACTGCTATCTTCATCTGAAACAATTTTCACCAGTATATTCCTCCCTAATGGTTACCACGCCTCTGCAATTCCAGCATTATTTCTTTCTAGTCAATAATATAGGTGTCAGTGTACTGTTTGGCAATTCCATTTAGTTTCACTTTCCTCCGACACCTTCTGTTCAGGCTGGAGCATTATATAGGCTTTACCTCAAGTTCGCTACTGAACCACACATATATACAGACATAAATTATCAATTTACATTCAATTTTCATTAAAAGATATCAAATATTTCAAGCTTACCACAATTCATGGAAATAACACAGAATTACGTTGACTGGCACTGATTATATAGCACAATTTCGATCTGCCGATGTCCCAGGCTTTTATTTATAAAAATATGCACTGGTGCTCAACGCACTGATTCTGTAGTAAGTTTATTTGCAAATGTGGTGCTGACCTGACGCCTCTAATTGACTATATTGGCAAGTCTAACCAATCATGCCATGTTTACCCAATCGTTTGAAAAAAAGTACTCCTACTCCCGTTTCCCCTGACAACGAAAGATAGTATTTATAGCCCGACTAATCGTGTTTAGCCGTACATTTGTTGCGCTCCAATCAAATCGGAGTTAACATGGAGACTCATTTCCCATACAATGGTGGGGTGAAAAACTGCCACTGCGCGATTCTGATTCTAGTGTTGTCTGACACCCTCACTATTTTCTTTTGGCTATAATTTGTCAATTCCTAGACTATTTGCGTAACACTCAACATATTATTTGTCAGCAAGTCCTAAGGAACCCAAATATATATATTTAATGGAGCCAATATGCATTTTCTTCTAGGATAGTCGTGCTGTTACTACCTCCTCACTTCCAAACTTTAGGGTGTCTGGGTACTGTCATGTTTTCAAACGTAAACCAGTATAATGTCATATTTCCTAATAAGAATTTTTCAGGATTTTAAAACCTAACTCTGGTATGGGTAGTGGCTTTTTATCACTGTCGATTTGAAAAAAGCTAGTGCATGTGGCCTTACACGCGTGATGGCAGCAATTGTGTATCGCGCGACGCGTGTTTAGTGTTGCATGTGTCCCTGCTTTCAGCCCTCCCTTCTTTCTATCTTTAGTCCATCTGTCTTTCGTTTTTTTTAGGTAACGTAGTGTATAAAAAGACATGAATGGAATTTTAAATCTAGGTCATCTTGCGTATCTCAAGGTTTTTCTTAGAATTGGAGTACACATTTTATTGTGTTGGGGAAACGCGTGTATGCTGCAGAAGGCCTTTACTATCAACGTGAAACGTTACAATTTGCAGACGAAGTAGAAAACAAAGGGGGATTTCGAGTACAGTCCTTGTGACAGCACTGTTCTTTACCATTCTTCTTTCCTTTTATTAAATTTATTTGTTAGGCTTTACATTTACGTTTTAATTTATATATGTGGATTAGAATTTCTCACGACAGTAGTCAATCGGACGCTGTACAAAAGGTGAAGTCTGTTAAAATTCCAGTCAGGAGGATGGAATCAGCAGGAAAATAGCATCAGGGAGTTATGGCCCAACTAGGCTCACTCCCTGTGACATGTAACGGAAAAAGAGTCTACAGCATCTGACAGCTTATTGAAACCTCATAGCTGCTCTGTGATTTGCTAGCTAAAAACCTGCATTATACAGTCTGTCTTTATTTACACAAGCTTACTCTCTCGTCCCGCCTCTTTGTTTTTAACACGAGCTAACGCAATGTTTACAAACTGCGCGACCTGTCAGTCATAATAGGGAAGCAAATCAGGCTGTGTTTACCTCGTTCCCTCACGCAAGCATCTGTCAATCATAATAGTTCTCAGACAGGCAAGCACGTGGGAGAGACAAAAACACAGACCCTTTTGAAGTTTCGTACTCAGGGGAAGTAAGAAACCCCTGGGCTCTTTGATCTTCAGAAGCGGGCATTCTTAAAGAGAAACCCGCTAGTCGAACAGAAAGTCTTTTGATGCCGGTCAAAAATTTCTGACGAGAAACCTCATCGACCGACCGTAAGTCTTTTATCTTGATACGCCTAGCTTCTGAATTTTGGGTCTCACCGGGACGCGAAATTAACAACATTAGAGATCAGATAAATTCAATGATATATATACTGTCGTTTTCTTAACCCCATTGTCAGTTGTTAGTCAGAATTTGGAAGTATTCTAGCGTGCAGCCGTAAACTATTTCCTTGTTTGGATTTGTTACTAGTGTTTCGTGGATATTTCATTTCTGAATTTTCTGGTAAAAGGATAATGTTTAAAGAAGTGATAGCTTTTAACATTTATTCTTCACTTAGATTTTTCTCGCTAGCCAAACGAGTGAAATAAAGTAACGCGTAGCGATTTCCTACCAGATATTCTATTAAAATGTTAAATCACGCCACCTGCATACCTTAGACCGTAATGATGTTAACAGTATAGGCAGACGTGACACTTAATCTCTACAGGAGAGAGATAAAACCCGACGGTTTAGCTGACTGGACTTATAGGTAATAAAGCGACTGATAGGGGGAGTCTAGATTACACGTTATATTTTATTTGTGCACATTTGCCATTACAGTGTCTATTATTTTTGATACCATACGACGAACTAACAGACGCCGAAAAATTAATAGCTATTTAATGACAAGCGATCATTGTTTAGGTAGTGCGTATGGAGAGATTAAATAATAATTAGCAGTGTACGCTGAACGCCGGCGCGAGCAGAGGCGGGCGAATTAACATAATTCAGTCCGACCGAACTCAGCGCCAGCGGCGTCTGCTAACTTGTACGCGTAAGGAAACACCGTGTGCCTTTTAACTTTAATCAGGACTGACGGAGTGGAGAAGAGATCGTGTTTGTCGTGAGAAATTCTAATCCACATATATAAATTATCAGGTAAATGTAAAGCCTAACACATAAATTCAATAAAAGGAAAGAAGAATGGTAAAGAACAGTGCTGTCACAATGACGGTACTCGAGATCTCCCTTTTTATGCTTCGTCTGCATATTCTCACGCTTTCACGTTGATAGTAAGCCTACTGCATCAATACACGCTTTCTACAATAAAACGTGTACTGCATTTCTAAGAAAAACCTTGAGATACACAAGCTGACCTATATTTAATATTCCATTCATGTCATTTTATACACTAAGTTAACATAAACGAAAGGACAGATGGACTAAGGATAGAAAGAAAGGGAGGGCTGAAAGCCGGAACGCATGCAACACTTACACGCGACTCGCGATACAATACTAATGCCACCCCTAACACGCGAAAGGCATGAGGCACTAACTAACTTTTTTTCAGATAGACAGTGATAAAAAACACTACCCATACGAGAGTTAGGTTTAAAAACTTACAAAACGCTTATTAGGAAACCTGACATTCTACTGTTTTATGTCTGAAATCCTGACATTGGTATGACAGTACAGCAGACACCATAAAGTTTGGAAGTGAGGAGGTGGCAACAGCACGACTATCCTAGAAAATACATATTTTGAACGCAGCCACTTAGCTCCCTTAAATTTGTATATTTGGGTTCCTTAGGACTTGCTGACAAATAATATGTTAAGTGTTACGCAAATAGTCTAGGAATTAACAAATTATAGCCAAAAGAAATAGTGAGGGTGTCAGACAACACCAAAATCAGAATCGCTTAGTGGCAGATTTTGAAACCACCATTGTACGGGAAATAGGTCCCCATGTTAAATCCTATTTGATTGGATAGAAGTAAATGTAAGGCTAAACACGATTAGTCGGGCTACAAATACTAATTCTTTGTTGTTAGGGGAAACAGTAGTAGAGGTACTTTTTTGAAAAGCTGTGTAAACATGGCACGATTGGTTAGACCCGCCAATATAGGCAATTAGAAGCGTCAGTTCAGCACCACATTTTCAAATAAACTTTCTAAAGCAACAGTGCGTTGAGATTCAGTTTATATTTTTCTAAATAAAAGCCTGAGACAGCGGCAGGTCGGATTTTGTGCCATATTCATTGCCAGTCAACGTAATTGTGTATTATTTCCATGAATTGTGGTAAGATTGAAATATTTGATATCTTTTTAATGAAAATTGAATGTAAATTGATAATTTATGTCTGTATATGTGTGTAGTTCAGTAGCAAACATGAGGCAAAGCCTAGATATTGCTCCAACCTGAACAGAACGTGTCTGAGAAAAGTAAAATTGCATGGAATTGCCTAACAGTACACTGACACCTATCTTATTGACTAGAAGGAACTAATGCTGGAATTGCAGAAGCGTAGTAACCATTAGGGAGGAGTATACTGGTGTAAATTGTTTCAGATGAAGATAGCAGTTGGCCTACCGCTCTGAACTCAGTGTTTGTTATGTATTGTGTTCAGTCTGGAAATAGATTATAAATTAGTTATGAAATAGGAGGTACAACCTTCTTGTTTCAGGGACCGTGGTCCTAAAGTTATTGAGCAGCACCTGGTCTGAGCTTTGCTGAATCTAGAGGCTGACAGCATACTCCTGGGTCCAGATAGTGACCAGTGAGGTGTCTCCAGAACACAGGGAAGCTATCGAGCAGAGGAGTCTTTTCCTGCCGCCATCACGAAAGATAAGCTTCTGTGGCCAGAGGAGCTCAACATTATGTGTCCCCCTCTAAAATTGACATTATAATAAAACAGAGGGAAAATACATTGTGTAAATTGATAGGAACTGTGAACTTTTCCCCATACTATTTCCAAGATAAACAAACACTTGAAGTCATAATGACAACATAGCTTGAAAAACAAAACCAGTATTACCTCATAGTACTACCACACAACTGACACACATGGAATAATACTAATAAAATATGTCACTACAAGGTTCATATTTATAAATTATGTACATATAAATTGTGATTACATTTGATTGTGATTCCTGGTTCACTTTGTAGTTGAATCAGGATATATATTAGTGAAAGTAATTAATACACATATATATTTGAAACTTTACCATAGACTCATTTAAGATAGTCTTATAGAGTGTTAAATGTGTGTGAGTGTCACAATGTTGTAAAGTGTTGTGAAATAAATTAAATTGTTTATCTGTCTGTTGTTGTTGTGACTTACACTTCATCATATACATACCCTAGACATTCAACGTAGTCATCACAATATTCCAGAATAATTCTGACTGAGGTATAAATGTGGTAGCAAGTAAGGTTATCTGTAAAACACTACACCTATTAGATACAGATACCTTCACAGCTGATCTCAGTCAGTACACTAAGTCCCCTATAAATATTTATATCATCCCACTTTACCACATATATTGGGGTCTCGCTCCCGGGATATTGAACTTTCTCCTATTATATATATTGGGAATAATAAGAATTAAAAGGTATCCTTGGGTGGAAATAAATAACGTTGAGCTCTCAGTGCCTGTGGTGTCCTTGGATAAGTAATTACAGATTGTATTGTTTAGTTAGACATTACATACATTTACCTGTTAGAAAATGGCCGACTTGGCAAAATTTCGATCTGCTGCTGTGCAGACTGCAAAAGAGTTAGGAATGGACGGGCAAATTATGATTGCTTATGTCACTGCTGAATGTGACAAATATATTGAACGGGAAGAAAGAAGATTAGAAAAAGAGGCCGAAAGAAAACTAGAATCTGAAAGATTGGCCGAAGATAAGAGGTTAGAGGCTGAAAAGGAAATTAAAAAGCTACAATTTGAGGCTGAGGCTGAGACTAAGAGGCTGCAGATTGAGGCTGAGGCTAAGAAATTGGAGGGAGAAAGAGAAAAGAAGAAATTAGCTGCAGAAAGAGAGGAAAGAAGATTGACTGCAGAAAGGGAAGGCGAGGAAAGAAGACAGGCTGCAGAGAGGGAAGCAGAAAAGGAGTAGAAGAGATTACAAAGGGAACATGAGTTACGACTAAGGGAGTTTGAGTTTCAAGGCCATGCTCCTGAAAATGGTGCCAGTCCCTTTACCTCTGATGCCACTGCTAGTCAGGGAGCCTCAACCTCAGCTATGAATTTTCATTTAGATCATTTTGTTGAGAAAGACGATGATATTGAGAGCTATCTAAATAGATATGAACTATTAGCTACCACGTATGGGTTAGAAAGAGAAAGGTGGAGCTTAAAGTTATCTCAAGGGCTTCGTGGGGCAGCTTATGAAGTTTTTGCCAAAATGAACAGAGGTGATCAAGAAAATTATGACATGCTAAAGCAGGCTCTTTTGTTAAGATATGAAAAGAACGCAGAATTTTATAGGAAAAAATTTAGGAATGCTAAACTACTGTCAGGTGAAACCTATCACCAGTTCTCTGCACGGTTAGAGACATACTTGGAGAAATGGACTTCTCTGGGGAAAACCCAAGATCTTAAGGAAATGGTCCTTATAGAACAATTAAGAGAGTCCATGGCTCCAGACCTGAGAAAGTTTCTCATGGAACAATGTGCAGAGAGGCTGGGTGAGTTACTAAATGTTGCTGAAAGGTATCAAGCAGCTCAGGCAGAGGTATCAGGTAATAAGAAGAAACAGGTGAATAATTTTAGGGCACCACAGAACTTTAATAAATTTGATCCTAGAGATCAAAACAAAGGTAAGCACCAGTTTGATAGGCCACGGTATGACAATAAAAATAAAACCCCACAATTCGATGAAAGGAAATATGATGAAAGAAAATCTTTCAACCAAGGGAAAAGGTGGTGTAAAAATTGTAAGATGAACAATCATGACACTGACCATTGTAGAAGGAAACCTCCTCATTGTGCTGCTATGACATCTGGAAAAAAGGAAAAAAAGGTCAAACCTGCAGAACTACAGGAACCATACCACCCCCCAGTGTGTGAAGTTGTCATCTGTAATGGTGTCACTATAAGGTGTTTATATGATACCGGTTTAGATTACGATTCCGTTGTGAGTTCTCACCTGGTGCAGGCAGATCAATACACCACAGAAACAGTGGAGATTCAAACTGCAACCAAGGATGTAGCTACCATGACACTTCCCGTCGCCCGGATAAAGGTGAAAACGCGATATGTGGAAGGAATCATAAAAGCAGCAGTGATAAATGAGCCAATCTACCCTCTGATATTGGGGTGTAGATATGTCTTCTTGTGGAATCCCAAGAGACCTGTGATATTGGCAACAGTGCAGACCAGATCACAGTCTAAAAAGGAGGAGGATAATCCAATAAATACTCATCCAGATGAGATGAGGAAGGCACAGGCTGAGGACAAAACACTCAAGCCGTGTTTCAAGAAGTTGCCCAAAACCCATACACCTCCAGGCAAGGGAGAGTTTTATATGAAGAACAAGCTGATATATAGGAAGGCTGGATCTGAATCCAATGGTCACGGACAGCTGGTCCTTCCCACTTCATATAGGACTAAAGTGTTGGAACTAGGGCATGCGATTCCCTTCAGTGGTCATATGGGGATCAGCGCAACAGGACAGCGAATAGCTTGTCACTATTTCTGGCCAGGGATAACTGAAGATATCAAACGATATGTAAAATCCTGTCCAGAGTGCCAACGAGTAGCACCCAAGCATTGGACTGCACCAGCAACTCTGGGGGAAATGCTCATAGTGGAAACACCCTTTGAGAGAGTTGCCGTGGATCTTGTGGGACCTCTCACCCGAACCAAGAGAAGGAACAGCTACATTCTGACTCTGGTGGACACTTGTTCTATGTGGGGAGAGGCGGTAGCCCTGTCATCGATTGATTCTAAACATGTGGCAGAGGCATTGCTCACAATTTTTACAAGGTTAGGCTTTCCCAATCAAATCTTGACTGATAATGGCTCTCAGTTCAAGGGGAAACTAACAGAGGAAGTTTTCAGGATCTTCCAGGCCAAACACTTCCATTGTAGTGTGTACCACCCACAAGGGAACGGCCAAGTGGAAAGATTTAATGGCACGTTGATGTCGATCCTGAGAAAGTTGGCACACGAAAAACCAGATACATGGGATCAGTACCTTCACGCCGCCCTCTTTGCTTATCGGGAGGTACCCCAGAGTTCAACCGGAATGGCCCCGGCAACATTATTATTTGGAAGGCCAATAAAAGGTCCACTGGAAGCGCTGTTAAGAACGTGGACTGATGAAAAGGCAGAGGAAAACATTACATTCTCATACCAATATGTGAATGAGCTGACCACTCGTTTAAAAACTGGCTGGAAACTTGCCAATGAAAATTTGAGACAAGCCAGAAAAAAACATGCTGCTTACTATAACAGGAAAGCTAAAGACAGAGATTTGGCTGTGGGAGAGAAGGTACTGCTTCTTCTCCCCGGTAGTCAGAATAAGTTACAAATTGGATGGCAAGGTCCATATACAGTTCTAGAGAAGGTGTCTAGAACAAATTATAAGATAGATAAGAAGGGGAAAGAAAAAATCTATCATGTGAATCTCCTGAAGAAATATTTGGAAAGAGAAAATCAGGAAGAGACACACTTGTTGACCTTGTCCATCGCCATGGAGATGAAAAAGGAACCACTTTCATCATTTGAATATCCATTACATCCCTGTGAGACAGCGGCACAGGTGAAAATCAGTACACACTTAACGAAAGAGCAAAAGAAGAGAGTACAACAGGTTCTAGATACTCACACAGAGGTGTTAACAGACCGACCAGGGCATACAAACTTATTGGAATATGATATGAAACTGATAGACCCCACACCTGTCTGTATGAAACCATATTCGATTCCTTTTGCTAAGGAGAAAGCTTTGAAGGAAGAGATAGACTATTTGTTGAAGGAAGGAATTATTTCACACAGTGAATCTTCATATAGTTCCAGTGTTGTACTCTTAAGGAAACCCTCTGGAGAACATAGACTCTGTATAGATTACAGGAGACTGAATGCAATTACAGAAGGACAGGTGGATCCATTGCCGGATACAAATCAGTTGTTTGCCAGGCTAAATAAAGCTAAATATTTCTCAAAAGTGGATCTGAGTAAAGGATACTATCAGATTCCAGTAAACCCTGAGGTTAGACCATACCTAGCTTTTAGTACCTCAGAAGGACACTATGAGTTTAACAGATTGCCATTTGGATTGAAGAATGCGCCTAGTGTCTTCTCTAGAATGATGAGAAAATTATTGGACCCTCTGAATAATCCATGTATCACAAATTTCATGGATGATATCCTTATAGCAACAGAAACATTTGAGGAACACATTGACTCTCTGAACATGCTGTTTAATCGCCATAGGGAAGCGAATTTAACAGCCCGACCAACCAAATGTTGCGTTGGATGTAAAGAATTAGAATTCTTGGGACACACAGTTTATCAGGGAAACATGACCCCTGACCCAAAGAATTTAGAGAAACTAAAGAAAGCCCCGAGACCACAAACCAAGAAAGACGTGAGATCCTTTGTCTCATTATGTGGTTTCTACCAAAAGTATATCAAAAACTTTAATTCCATATGTGCACCGTTAACTGATTTGACACGTAAAGGACATCCAGATCGAATTACATGGACTCCACAATGCGAATTCGCTTACCAGGAATTGAAGGAAAAGCTCACAAGTAAACCTATTTTGAAATCACCGGACTTAAGTCAAGAATTCATTGTAAGAACGGATGCCAGTAATATTGGGTTAGGTGCGAATCTGCTACAGAAATCAGATGCATTGGATGGGGAATTAAGCCCAGTGGCATATGCTAGCAGAAAGTTGAATAAAGCTGAAACCAATTACTCAACTAGCGAAAAGGAATGTCTTGCAGTAATATGGGCGATAAAGAAATTCAATATTTATCTGTATGGGAAGGCATTTAAGTTGCAAACGGATCACAAACCCTTGTCATTTCTAGCGCAGGCTAGACATGAAAATTCTAGATTACTCCGTTGGTCATTACTGATGCAGCCATTTGAGTTTAGCATAGAGTATATAAGTAGAAAAACAAATCTGGGAGCGGATTTTTTAAGCCGCCATCAGTGTGATGAGAATCACCCTAAGCCCTAGGAAAGATAATAAATTTCTCTATGTGTATATAGAATTATAGACTGACATATAACGTCTGTTTTAAGTGGGGAGAATTTGTCGTGAGAAATTCTAATCCACATATATAAATTATCAGGTAAATGTAAAGCCTAACACATAAATTCAATAAAAGGAAAGAAGAATGGTAAAGAACAGTGCTGTCACAATGACGGTACTCGAGATCTCCCTTTTTATGCTTCGTCTGCATATTCTCACGCTTTCACGTTGATAGTAAGCCTACTGCATCAATACACGCTTTCTACAATAAAACGTGTACTGCATTTCTAAGAAAAACCTTGAGATACACAAGCTGACCTATATTTAATATTCCATTCATGTCATTTTATACACTAAGTTAACATAAACGAAAGGACAGATGGACTAAGGATAGAAAGAAAGGGAGGGCTGAAAGCCGGAACGCATGCAACACTTACACGCGACTCGCGATACAATACTAATGCCACCCCTAACACGCGAAAGGCATGAGGCACTAACTAACTTTTTTTCAGATAGACAGTGATAAAAAAACACTACCCATACGAGAGTTAGGTTTAAAAACTTACAAAACGCTTATTAGGAAACCTGACATTCTACTGTTTTATGTCTGAAATCCTGACATTAGTATGACAGTACAGCAGACACCATAAAGTTTGGAAGTGAGGAGGTGGCAACAGCACGACTATCCTAGAAAATACATATTTTGAACGCAGCCACTTAGCTCCCTTAATTTTGTATATTTGGGTTCCTTAGGACTTGCTGACAAATAATATGTTAAGTGTTACGCAAATAGTCTAGGAATTAACAAATTATAGCCAAAAGAAATAGTGAGGGTGTCAGACAACACCAAAATCAGAATCGCTTAGTGGCAGATTTTGAAACCACCATTGTACGGGAAATAGGTCCCCATGTTAAATCCTATTTGATTGGATAGAAGTAAATGCAAGGCTAAACACGATTAGTCGGGCTACAAATACTAATTCTTTGTTGTTAGGGGAAACAGTAGTAGAGGTACTTTTTTGAAAAGCTGTGTAAACATGGCACGATTGGTTAGACCCGCCAATATAGGCAATTAGAAGCGTCAGTTCAGCACCACATTTTCAAAAAAACTTTCTAAAGCAACAGTGCGTTGAGATTCAGCTTATATTTTTCTAAATAAAAGCCTGAGACAGCGGCAGGTCGGATTTTGTGCCATATTCATTGCCAGTCAACGTAATTGTGTATTATTTCCATGAATTGTGGTAAGATTGAAATATTTGATATCTTTTTAATGAAAATTGAATGTAAATTGATAATTTATGTCTGTATATGTGTGTAGTTCAGTAGAAAACATGAGGCAAAGCCTAGATATTGCTCCAACCTGAACAGAACGTGTCTGAGAAAAGTAAAATTGCATGGAATTGCCTAACAGTACACTGACACCTATCTTATTGACTAGAAGGAACTAATGCTGGAATTGCAGAGGCGTAGTAACCATTAGGGAGGAGTATACTGGTGTAAATTGTTTCAGATGAAGATAGCAGTTGGCCTACCGCTCTGAACTCAGTGTTTGTTATGTATTGTGTTCAGTCTGGAAATAGATTATAAATTAGTTATGAAATAGGAGGTACAACCTTCTTGTTTCAGGGACCGTGGTCCTAAAGTTATTGAGCAGCACCTAGTCTGAGCTTTGCTGAATCTAGAGGCTGACAGCATACTCCTGGGTCCAGATAGTGACCAGTGAGGTGTCTCCAGAACACAGGGAAGCTATCGAGCAGAAAAGTCTTTTCCTGCCGCCATCACGAAAGATAAGCTTCTGTGGCCAGAGGAGCTCAACATTATGTGTCCCCCTCTAAAATTGACATTATAATAAAACAGAGGGAAAATACATTGTGTAAATTGATAGGAACTGTGAACTTTTCCCCATACTATTTCCAAGATAAACAAACACTTGAAGTCATGATGACAAATAACAACATAGCTTGAAAAACAAAACCAGTATTACCTCATAGTACTACTACACAACTGACACACATAGGATAATATTAATAAAATATGTCACTACAAGGTTCATATTTATAAATTATGTACATATAAATTGTGATTACATTTGATTGTGATTCCTGGTTCACTTTGTAGTTAAATAAGGATATATATTAGTGAAAGTAATTAATACATATATATATTTGAAACTTTACCATAGACTCATTTAAGATAGTCTTATAGAGTGTTAAATGTGTGTGAGTGTCACAGTGTTGTAAAGTGTTGTGGAATAAATTAAATTGTTTATCTGTCTGTTGTTGTTGTGACTTACACTTCATCATATACATACCCTAGACATTCAACGTAGTCATCACAATATTCCAGAATAATTCTGACTGAGGTATACATGTGGTAGCAAGTAAGGTTATCTGTAAAACACTACACCTATTAGATACAGATACCTTCACAGCTGATCTCAGTCAGTACACTAAGTCCCCTATAAATATTTATATCATCCCACTTTACCACAGTGTTGCCCTCGTCTGATATAGGATTAACATATTTTTATATAAATGTTTCTTGTATTCTCCACAGACCTGATCACAAGGGCGGCCAGCGGTCTTTTTCTTTTTTTGGATTTGTTATTTTTTTTCCCTTGGCTTGTGTGTCACCGATTTCATTTGTAAACGGGCACTCGCCAGAGAGTATTGGAGGACAATAAATTTTTGACACTGGACTTACCAAACCCAGATTTATATTTTTACCAGCCACAGTAGTGAACATTATTTTATCCCGACTCCTGACAGTCGTAATTCAAGGGGAGTATACCTCTCTAAATACCTACGCTGTGCAGAATCGGCGCTTTTAACACAGAGTTGGCCGATAGAAGAACCATCATCGTCATATGAACATTATTTTTAGCAACCAGACGTTTCCCAATACTGGAAGTATTTTTTCCCGTTAAAGAGTGAACTTCAAGAACTGTAACAGTTTTAACTGTTTGTAATAACACTGATAGGAGAAGCACCATATTAGGCGTTCACCTCACTAGCTAATTTCTGGGCATGGACTGGGGCCAATTTGGATCTGCGACAACTAGAGTGACAAAATATTAAGTGAAAATAGATAATATATTCATGGAGTAATTCTATTACCAAGGAATATTACAGAACTACCATACCAGGCAATTAGATAAGAGTGTGAGAGTGGACACTGCTTGAAAGAATATGCTAGTATTTTTCTTGTTTGCGGGAAAACTATCCATATATCTGATTTGTCTAAAAGTTTGTTTATTTTACTGGGTCTCATAGAGTACCAATACTGTTCATTCTGTAATATAGTGCTAACCTTCAACCTTTGGGTTAATAATTTTAGGTTTTTTTTTCTCCATTCGGGGAGGGTGCACTTTGCCTGCTTTATTTTATATGCATGTAAATGACTCTTTGATCTTTTCCTTTAGATCTTTTGATGTTTCCGAGTTTAAATGATAATAAACTACAAAGAAACGTACCTTTGTGTGTTGGTCAGACCGATACCCATTTATCCGTAGTTTTTTCACGTTTGTGTGTCTTGTTGTCACATAGCTGTGTGTGTGTAGATAAACTTATCTATTCTTGATAGCGATGTAAAAGCTGTCTTGCAACAAAGTACAGTCTTACGGATAGGCTGGAGGAGACAACCTAATCACTCCAGAAACATATCTTTCCCTCAATCTACCACCTGTGAAAAAAAAAATTTTCTATACCTTCTGTCGACATCCACTCTACTCAGACGGGCCAAATAAAACAATTAACCTTCCGTACGACACTCCCCTAGACTGTCAAGGATGTAAAAGGGTAGAAACCTCCGGTTATATTACTCTACATAGAGTTTGCAATCAGGGTTTTTTTTTAAGGAAATGAGGAGTGGTTCTGTAAGACGGTGGTAAACCAGGAGGGAGAAGGCTTTTAAAAACAAAGTGGGGGAGGGTTGATACGTTTTACTAGGACAGAAGACTATTTAAAAACCTACGTTAGGGTCGCAGGGGAATTCGGACAAAAACAGAAAGGAAAGAAAGAGACCTGAGTAAAAATAAAATAAAGGAGACTACACTTGATGAAACTGGCATTTCTGACTTAAATGGCTGCCACTACCTATTACCCCCCTTTTTTCCTCTACCCCACGTTTAGGCGAGGCGCCCCTTTCAACCTATACCCTAGCTCCGTAGGTTACATTAGGGCACATGCCCAAATATAAAGAGGTTGCGTGGTCTGATGACATTTCCAATCATTGCTACAAGGTTAGACTATTGACGATCATGAAAAAGATTGATGGACTTTTGGAAAGACAGATGACACCAGGAAAGGCTACAAACCAGCTGACCTGGCTGGCACCCCGTAAGCCATAAACATCTCCGCTTCACGAGCCATAAAGAACAAATTGCCCCCCAGGATTAACCAAAAAGGGGTTATGGGAAGAGAATGGTGCGTCCACAGATGACTTTCAAAATTGGCCAGGCTAGCTAGACGGACTTAGCAATCTCAACAACTATTGGAATATCCAACGAAAACGGCGTGTCGGAGCTTTTCAGCAGTAGATAAACAGCGCACTGTTCTTACAAATAATATGTTAGAAGTATTCAGGTGGGATTCCGCCAACTTTCTATCACTCATTCCAAGGAGCATAGACCTCCTCCAACAAACTCATGCCAAGTCGCGTGCTGTCAGCTCATGGTCTTTCCATGTATTCCTCATAATTTTCATTTCTATCTCCAGTTCTCTTCTCCGTGTGTTTTTTCTATCACTACCTCTATTTCCCTAGAGATTCCAGAACAAGGAATCTTGGTAACGCTGTCAATAGATTTCCTCAATATGCGTCATATCCATCGCCGGCGTATTCTTCTCATCTCTGGCTCTTCTGGCACTTGTCTGATTCTTTTCATCAGTTCTACAATGGGTGATCTTGTCATACAATGTTAACCCTTCTATTCTAAGCAAGCACCCATTTATGAAACTTGAATCCTCTTGTTTGTTGATTTTGTTCTTTTCCATGGTTCAGAACCATACAGTAGGACTGGCCTGACAATTGATTCGAAGATTCTGATTTTTGTGTTGGACTTGATTTCTTTTGTTTTCCATAAATTTCTCAATGCAACAAAAGCGCCTCTAGCATTTTGTATTCTTACTTACTTACTTAGTCGTTCCCCTTCTACCGTAAGGTGTAGAGGTTTGGAAGAGAGAGCGCCAGAGTATCCTATCAGCTGTCTTCCTCCTGGCCTGGTTCCATTCTAGTCCTCGGTCCTTCAAAGATTGTCTAATGTTGTCCTCCCAGCGGACTCTGGGTCGTCCTGGGGGTAAAGATGCCTGGCTCTTTGTTTCCCATGCTTGTCGTGGTAGCCAATCTTCTCCCATTCTGCAGACATGGCCAAACCATCTTAGTTAGGACTGTTCTACTTGGGTCTGCAGGGGGTGAGATTTTAGGCCTTGACGTATCGTCTGGTTGCGGACCATGTCTCTTCTTGTTTCTTCAACAGTCAACGATCTAGTTTTTCATTTTAATATACCTTACTTCTTAATTGTAATCAGATATTGTAAATGTATGCTTTTATACTACTTATAATGTTGCATCGCCATTGAACTAATACCTTAAGTATGTTGGAGAATGTCTGGATACCTAGCAATAAAGATGAGTAAGAGGAAGAACAAAATGCAAGACGGGCCTATATGTACGATTCTCATCTATCAGTCAATACCCTTTACCTCCCTAAGGAGCATAGGTCATAAAACTGGATCTCGTGTAGTGGAGGCGTCAACAATTCACTCCATGTGGTAGTATCTGCTTGGGACTCAAAGTCGCTCACCTGTGGGAACATTTTCCGCATGCGCTGACAACACATGAAGTCCCAGCTAATTCAGCAGATTTCCAAAATGTCACGAGTTCTTATTATATGCCACCATTATCTGATTACGTTTCAAATTATCTCTTATTTACCGTATGAATGGTTTAGATTGTGTTTGTTAGTTTTTTTGTTTTTTTTTATTTATTTATTTGTTTTTTTTAATTTTATTTTTATTTTAAGGTATTAATTTTTGTTAATGTATTTTAATTAATAATTTTTCCCTCCCTTAAATTTGATTATGTCTGCATGTTACAAATGTATGTTATTATTTTACCTCGATAATGTTGTATGCTTAAATAATGCTAAAAATACATGTGCTATTGAAAGGATACTGTATGAAAAGGTGAGCGAAAGGAAGGGCAGAATGTTAGACGGGCCTGCGTACCCAATTCTCAACCCTTTGAAAATAAAGTTCGTTCGTTCGTTCGTTCGTTCGTTCGTTCAACCACCTTCCTCAGATGCCTCATTTCTGAGGTTTGAATCTGGCTTTTGTGGGTTGTAGTCATTGCCCATGACTCGCATCCATTTGTCAAGACTGGGACATAGGTGGAGCGGTATACAGCCATCTTATTTTGTATTCTTATTTTGATATTATTGTCTGTCCCTCTAACTGTGTCTATACTATTGCTAAGATGTATGTCTGATTCGACATCTCGTAATGCGTTTCTTCCAGTCAGTTCACAGCAGCGGAAAATATTCAAATTGATCTGACTAATGATTATCTCATTCACTTAATGCGAAGAAAAAGAGATGCCATTACATTTCCACATACAGCACAGACGCAATATGGGATAATCTACATCAAGCTTCCTCTTCTTTGATCCATAGCCGCCTGTTACAAGGTGGTTTGCTCTGAACAATGTTCCATGTGATATGAATAAAACAACTATAAATTTCTGGCCATTGTTTTTTCTTTGATATGTTAGTTTTTTTTATTCAGTGATAGTGCATCGTGCCTTCGATGGAAGATTAAGCGAATGCGGGGGTGGAAGATTCCGAACAATACTTGAACCTTGGAATACGATTGATTTGATAAGTCATTTCATTGAGTCCATACATTTAATTCACAGCTGTACACACAGGATGATCATTTCAAATAGGAACAGAACATAAGTCCTTATAAGTCATGCATAAATTAATCAATAACGTAGACTGCTGGTTTACGTGTCAATGTCCGTTTAAGGATACAATGCAGTATTGTCGTCAGAACATCACAGCTATATGCACGCGCAGCTAGACATGGCTACCTGCCGACAGTGAGACTGCGAGTCTGAATATTTCATATGAATTTGACGATTATTCTTCTCCTTCTGAGAATTCTAGTTAAATACTAACCTCCATAAATTTCCCTCTCATATAGAGTTCTAGGACTGACCCTGGTCCATCAAAAAACGCAGCTATTCAGCTTGGCGGTCAAGTAACAAAGGGTAGCGTTTCTTAGTTACCGACTGTGACCCAAACAACGCTATATACGTCATAATCGATCGTGTATGGAGCGTTCAATAATTGAAACATCTATCGCAATATATTAAATGCCTCAACCTTTACAATTGCACGTCTGATAACCTTTAGCAGACGGCGTTAATATCATATACCGTAACAATTCCCTGTACACCGGGGAAAAAAAATCGATAGATTTTTTTTTCAAGATCTATCCGACTTAACAATTTTTCAAAAAAATTTAACACAATTGTGACATATGGCCGACGATGTTCTGAGTAGAACCGTGTCGCGGTCATGTCAACTAACTATTTGTCATAGTAATCTAACATTATATATCAATTATACATATTATTATATCAACTAAATAAAATGTCCAATGTTAATAGTGAATGATAGAATTAAATTAAAGTAAGGTCTGTCGTATTAGTATGTCATATAGGAATTAATTTGACTAATTAACATTAAATTAATTAATTAAACTAAGAGTTAAATTAATAAGGTTCTAATGTAACGCGATGTTATGAGAGAAGAAAAGACAAAATAAGTGAGAAGAAATAGAAAGAAATTCGAATATAAGTTTAACTTAATTGTGTGTGTTAAGTGTTAGTGAATAATAACTATCTAATTTAACTAACTAAATAACGTATAGGTACATTTAAAAAAAAATTAATCTAATACTTGTGTGAGATTTATTTTCTCTTTTCATAATTTCTTCTTTTTATATTTCGTTCTCTTTTTTTTGTTCCTTCATTTCATTTTTTTCTCACATTTCATTTTATTGATAATAATTCAATTAAGAAGTTAAGTTAACTAATTAATTAGTATAGGATATGATGATCCATCCGTAGTCTTGATCCTGATGAATTCTTTTAGGCAAAAATGTTCAAACGTTTACGTTGGAAAGAAATGTCATTTATCCCAGCATCCAAGAATTAAGTGCACATAGGATAATAAGTTCGACTTGTCGTTAGATATTGTTCCATGATTGTTCAACGAATATTCATATATCGTGTATGGACGTTAGACGAAGTTCCAATGTCAACATGTATACCCCGATTGTCTTTTAGTTCAATTCTGTGATGCATACAGTGTTTATAAAGTTTAAATTGAAGGCAAGGTTAGTTCCCTTATAGTTGATATGTTTTAGGAATGTTAATGTTGATTATTCGTCGTCAATAGGATTACGTGACAACGCATCCGCCACAATGTTTTCAGTGCCAGGAATATGTTCAATGGAGAATTCAAATGGCTGTAGGATGATTGCATATCTGGCGAGTTTCTGGCTTTTATGGTTTGATCGATGCAAGGATGCTACAGCACGTTGGTCCGTCTGTATGGTGAAGGGAGCACCAAGCAGGAACTTTTCGAGTTTAGTTATTGCCCATATCACGGATAACAGTTCCTTGTCAACTGTTGAATACTTTGTTTCTGCAGGCTTTAGCTTTCTTGAAATGTATAAGGTAGGATGTAGAATGCCATCATGGTTCTGGAGCGGGCATGCACCAATGCCGTAGTTACTAGCATCTGTTCGTAAGAAAAATCTTTTGGAAGCATCGGGAAGTCTTAAAATTGGTTCATGCGAGAACAAATTTATAATTTTGTTGAAAGTTTCATTGCATGTACCAGTCCATGTCACCTTCACCGGCATGTCTTTTTTTAACAATGAAGACAATACAGCCGTGATGGATGACAAGTTTGGTATGAATCTACTGTAATATTGAACAAGTCCTAACAAACTCCTGACCTGTTTCTTCGTCTGAGGAACTGCTATGTTTAGAATTTTGGAGACTGTACTAGGTAACGTTCGGATATATCCCGATCCAATGATATGTCCCAAAAAGGTTATCTCATTACACGCGATTTGCACCTTTGTAGGTTTAGCAGTTAGATGATAATTCCTTAGAGTGTCGAAAACATATCTAAGTCCCGAAACATGTTCCTCAAACGACGAACTAAACAAGCATATGTCGTCAATATATGTAATAACGTCTGGTCTACCTGATAATTTGTCGCATCAGGCGAATGAAGGTAGCTGGCGCATTAACAAGCCCAAAAGGCATCACATTCCACTGGTATAGACCTTGTGGAGTGGAAAATGCGGTGTAGTACTTAGCCTTTTCGGTCAGTGGTATCTGCCAATAACCTTTAGTTAAGTCTATCTTACTAAATATAGTTGCGTTGGATAGACGTGGCAGTAAGTCGTCGATAAGTGGATGTGGTTCGCTGTCAACTATAGTCTTAGCATTTAATTTTCTATAATCAACACATAGTCTGATGTTATTGTCCTTCTTCCGGACAATCACTAATGGAGAAGAGAATGGCGAATTACTAGTCTCAATGATTCCCAGAGACAACATCTGTTCAAGTTCCTTAGTAGTTTTAGCAAGGAAATGTAAAGGAACAGAATAGGGATGTACACGAATAGGTGTATCATCATTGAGAGTAATGTCATGACTGATAGCCGATGTGCGACCCGGGACGTCGGTCAATACATCTGGATAAGATTGTAATAGATTAGCAATCTGTAGACGCTGTTGCGGTGTAACCGTTGAAGAGATGGTTACATCCCGCCAAGATTCAGTAGGTTGAACTACTGGTACCGGTAACGGTAACTGTACCTCAGGAAAAGAAGATTCTTCTTCCTGGATGACAGATAAGTTAGAATAATAACAAGTAGATACTGTGTTGTCATCTAGTTCATGAAAAATTGACTGTAAGTGTTCAGGACGTGTATGAAATTGCTTGAGCATGTTAATATGAAATATCTTTTTGTGTCCCTTGATATCTAAGACGTATAAGAATAAATGACCAATAAAGAAAAGAAATGATGACTGACTAGAGCTGAGTCATCAAGAAATAAGACAAAAGGGTGAGCGTACACCATTATCTGCGTGGCGCAGAATCAGGTACTAATTGTAACTTTAGATAACGGTGATGAAAATAAACACCATTATCACGCTCGATTACCCAACGAGCGTCTCGATTGTTACGAAATGTAACCATCGCCTGTCTATTCTGCCCATTGCATGATGGCAGAAGACGAACAAACTTAACGTTTGCTGTATAATCAAAAAAATTTCTAAGTGCCTGCCAGGTAGTATCCTGCGGCAGATTTCGCACTAACACTGTGCGAGAATACGCACTTTTCCCAATATATGTAGTATCATTGTCACGAAATAGTGGACAATGATGATATGTATTCTTTGTCAAAGAATTAACCTTCCCTTTCAACACCGACATTGTCTTTCTGTTGGATGTCGTATCATCCTGACTGGACAGATGATGATACTTATCATCACCAAAGGTATTAAGTTTCCTACATGTCGTAGACATGTCTTTGCTGGGCAAAGTAAAAACTTTTTCATCATAATTATTTGTGTTAACTTTATGTTTCCTTTTAAGTCCAGCATTATTATTTAACCTATTATTCTTCCTCATAATGTTTTTGTCAACGTTGACAACGTCAACAGTTTTATTAGGATCAGTTATATCCTTAGTATGTTGTCCAATAGATCTATCATATTCATCAATTTCCAGGATAGTACTGAGAGTGAAGTTGGAAACTGCTGTGCCACATGTATTTATGTTGTTGGCACGAAGTGTAGCCATATCAACAACAGCGTTAGCGTTGCTAAAAGAATGCAAATTTTTTTTTCCCAATCATTAATTTCTTTAGGAGTGCAATCTTTACTGCCGTGTATACGACCAACCATCAGATCAGCTATAGGCTTTTTTAGCATACATACTTTTACGTTCCCTGTGAAAAAAGGTGTGTTAACATGAATAATAGCTGTGGGGTAAAACTCAATAGTTCCCCCAAAAGTCATGCAACGGACATATTCCCCCGTTGCACAGCTAGGATGTACCAGCGACTGTCGTACACCAATCGTTGTGGATCCTGAATCCCTCAGCACTGAGACGACGGATCCATTAACTAATCCCCTGTTAAAAATTAGTAGGCCTGTTCCATCGTTGACTGCAAGACCTACCTCTGGTGTAATATGTCCGCAGTTAAGCACTGTTTCTTTCGCCTTCTGAAAAATAAGATTGCATTGTTGGCAACTATTTGCCACATTATAATTAATAGCAAAACATGCAGCAGAAGACTGTGTTGTATTATTGTCAAGTGGGACCTGAGCTATAGGGGTAGTATTATTTGTAACTGCCGCCCCTGTATTATGGTTGTACTGAGATGATCCCCGAGAATGAGATCGATTCCGAGTATAATTGTTAGAATTATCTCGTCGTCCTCTATAGTAACTATTATCTCGATGTCTCGAGCCATGATTATTACCATTCCAGTTATTATTATTATTGGGAGTATGTGATCGATTATAATTAGTGTTATGTTGACCATTGTGGTAGTTTGTTTGAGGTGAATAATTTCTATCTCGTGATCTACCTCTGTTGAACTCATTTTTATTGTTGAAATCATTATTATGTCCCTTCTGAAAGTTAACATTGTGATTTCTTTGGAACCTGCTTCTGTCTACACTGTGTGTCTTTGTTTGTTATTATGATTGTAGGCCATATTAGACGCCACAGGTAGAGGTTCTCTTAATGAGGAGTTAGAAATGGCTGCATTCGGATGTGCCGAACAGTAGTTTAAAGAAATTTTTTCTAACTCGTCCATAGTACCTGGTTTACGCTCCTGCAAATATGCAAAAAATGGCTGGCTAACCGAAGATAATACCTTATCCCGTAGTAGTAAATCAACTAATTTGTCGTATGATTTGTTGACTTCTGCCAGTTCAACCCATCTATTAAATGTATTGCGTATGTTCGCAATGAATCCTGCAAAATCTTTTGGAGATTCAGGTAAAATTCCCTTAAATTTCAACCTACAGTGTTCCTCGTCCAGGTGAAACCTTCGTAAAAGCAAGGACTTAATAGCACCGTAGTTATTTGCTATTGATGGGTCAGCATTTTGAGAAGCCGTCAGTGGTTCTCCAACCAAGAATTCATTTAACTTGAGTACCCATGACTCTTCAGGCAAATGGTTAGTTTTGCAAGTCTGTTCAAAACGTGACAGGAACGATGAAAGGTCGTCCACGTTCAAGTTGAGAGTGGGTAGTTTAAAGTTGTAGAAATTTTAAGTTTGGCTGGATGATGATCCATTTTGTGCGTTATTATTCTGGTTTGCATCAGCACTTTGTGCTTGTAATCTTGCTGTCTCCAATTTAATACGCGCCAATTCCATTTCTTGTTGTAAAATAATTTCCTCTCGTTTCAATTTATTCTCTTCTTCCTGTCTGGCGATTGCTCTTTGCTCTTCTCTTTCACGTTGAGCAATCTCTCTCAATCTATTTTCCTTGTCAATTTGCTTCATCTCACGTTCTGCTTCCTTTTTCTTTAATGCAGCCTTTTGTTCCTCTTCCTCTTTCTTTAATGCAGCTTTTTTCTCTGCTTCTTTTCTTTCATGTTTTTCCAGTTCTGACTCAGCAAACTGACGAAGTTCTTGAGATTTATAACCATATTCCCTACCAATCTTAACGAAATGGTCTATAGTAAGCATTTTGACTTTTATCTGTAAGTAATTATTGATAATTACTGATTAAAATAGTCAATAGTAGCTTCAGAGTAATTATTATACTTACTCAACTTAGAAATATTCAATATAAATAATCACAATAGTACTGAACTCTAATGTCTAAGTTCAACCAATAGACAATATTTTATAACAATATTGTATCTAAGTACTAACTGTATCATAAATAGTTATGATATCTGTTAACTATTATGTAATTACATCACACAATTAATCTCAATATCCAATAATGTTGGGTATGATTCCTAGTAATGATATTGTTCAATGTACTAAGTCACTCTCTTAGTACCAGAAAAGTATATTAAATAATATACAATGGGTCTATTACCTCAAAGGTAGACTATAAGATTATTTTATTTGGTCAATATATATAATATATTATTATGCCCTAGGCATCTCTTATAAATTGTAGTGCTACTTTCTTGGACTATCACTGCATAATTATGCAATGTCCCATATTAACCTTAAATATCAGAAAAAATTAATTAAATTAAATTACAAGTGTATTATTGCATATAATATCATATTATTAATGTAGTATTTAATATATATTATGAGGACAAACAAAACAATGATGCAACTAAAGGGTACAAACAATGTTAAGACGCAAACAAGACATTTTCACAATTAAAAATGAATTTATGAACTAAATAAAACAAGCGGAAGTGTTACATATATTAAATGCCTTAACCTTTACAATTGCACGTCTGATAACCTTTAGCAGACGGCGTTAATATCATATACCGTAACACCGCCAACTGTCAAAGCAGTCAGTGGCCATCACCCCTGGTGGCGTTTTGTGGGGCAGCAACAGATTGCTTCCACTTTGCTCGGTCGGCGACTATCCTTCATGTAGTGCCCCAGCTCTGGTTCATTATTTGCATCTCGACCTCCATAGTTCTCCGCCAAGTTGTGTTTGGTCGGCATCTCTTTCACTTTCCTTCGGGGGTCCATAGCATAGCTGTTCTTGTGATGGTATCAGGGTCCCTTCTGAGGACGTGGCCAACCCAACTACAGCGTCTGCCAGCTATGATGGTGAGCATGTCCTCCTGGTTACTCCAAATAAGTAGTTCTTGGTTGCTGATGGTGTTTGGCCAAAAGATTCGGAGAATTTTCCTAAGGTAGATTGTGTGGAAGGAGGACAGTTTCGACATTTCCTTCTCTGTTACTCTCCAACATTCCGCACCATAGAGAAGCACAGAAAGTACGCAGCTCTGATATAATCTTAATTTGGTGTTTGTGCTGTACTGAGAAGACTTCCAGATGTTGTTTAGACTAGCAAAGGCTGTTCTCGCTTTATTCATTCGGTTGTTGATGTCTTTGCTTGTTCTGTCGTCTGATGTCACTATGCATCCTATGTACATCAAGCACTGTCCACAAAATATGACTAATCGACTGAGGGTGCTCAAATAATTGCACAAAGTGTTGAAAAATTCATCGAAAAACTAACAAATAAACAAAGAATGTAAGAAGGTAATGAAGTATGCGTCCCCCCAAAAATATATATTCAACAGACATCAACCAGTTTTGGCAAATGTCTTTGCTCAGTGTGGGAAAAATAGATTCAAATCAGTCAAAAACCTACAAACCTGCTTGAGAACGGTACATTGACGCTATCATCCAGAAAAGAAGGATCCTAGTAGTACCCCAGGGTGTTTAGAGCATTCCGCAATAATATGTGAAGCAATGCAAACAGCACATCTCAGAGAACAACTTTTCTTGTATTCCGGCCGGATCTAGCTAATGCGTATAGATTTATCTCACACTGTCGTGTAAACGACTTCTCACCGACTTTTTCTTATGTCTATTATTTTATTCCTCTACAAATTTCTCCTATCACTAGACAAGAAACCAAGCGTCTCTCTCTCTCTAGTCTTATATTACACAGTATTTGCTAGCTCAGGATTCTCACGGTCAAGGGCAATAAATTATTCCCTTAGTCAGCGAAAGTCATTCCACTAGGAAGGTGAAACACAGTGCTACGACTAGTCCGGAAGCCGAACCTGTGTTTGTGTCACGAACTGGACGCACGTAAATCAGGGAAGGGGCAGGAACCCTGCCTTCAGCCGCAAGCACATACATCGTGGATACTAGGGCCAGTTAAAATGAAGATAACTTGATACCCCTGGGACCAAAATAGAATTTGCAACAATGCCACCCAAGAGGTCACCCACCCCTGCCCGTGAAAAGCCATCCTGGAATTGTGGAGGGAATTTTAAGCATTAGACCGGTAACCATCATTCGAAGCAGATGTGAGCTTATGGGCCTCAATCGAGGCTACTTTGTGGGTTCAAAAAATCCGCGAGGGTTCAGTTGAGCGAAGTAAGTAGATCTAATACTGCTGATTTTATAACATGAATAATCATATTGTAGCAAAGTTAAATTTTGCTGGGGAGGTTATGATGGTATCCTAAAAGAATGAAATCCGTGTATGTATGAACCGTGTGAGGTCAAGCACATGTAGGCCCGTGACTCTATAAATGATGATGATGAATTATGTGCAGGTTACCTAACGATACCTCCCTAGATCTCACACGGTCACTGTGTTGGCTCTAGTGTCTGGTGTATGATGTACCTAGTGTCTAGGGGAGAAATGAAATGATGGTACACAACACAAAAACACTTTAAGTTACTATGAGGAAGTGAATAAAACCTGTGGTTAAGTTTTTCTTTAAATTAATTTTTTTGTACAATTTATTTTGCCTGTCCAGTCAAATCGTTTGGACAGGTCTTTGAAAATGAGGACAAGATAGTTTACATAAAAAATTAACTAAAATTGTGTGGACAATCTGCCCAAATACTACAATATTATTATATGTATTTCCTATTTGAATGTTCACAGCTTAAATTTATGCTTCTAAGAGAGAGAGTCACTGTGTATGAGGGGCTGTAATGTCATCATACCCCACAAAAGTCCTGAGTATGACTTGAATTACCAAGGTTTATTTAAACCGAAACTGTCAGATGTACCCAGGTCCTTAACATATCACCTGGGGTTTCCCGTTGAAAGATAAGATATTGTGTAGTTGCAGAAATATCGATATCACGTCACACACCCAAGCTCCTGCTGTTATCTCTTGACAGCATATGTAAAGTGTAGGAGACTTCTTGGCGTAATCGTCACTCCTCAGGTTTCCTGTCACCAGCTGGCAACAGGAAACGAAACCTCTGCAACAAAAGGACACCCTGGCCTTTTACATCTGATCACTTATTCTTTTATTTACTTTCATACGTGGGTATGGGGTCAGCCTCGCGTGCATTTCAGGTGCACTCATCCCCTAATTTTTATGACTCCCACCTTGCTGTGACCACCCCTCAGGTCCCTATGGCAGATACGCCACTGTACGTTTACATAGTTTTCCTCAATAATATAATGTGAGTTAACCACATTTCCTTTTATATATATTTTTCTCATCTTTTCTTTTATATATGAATGCTTCAGGCATGTTTAACAGTGTTCATTGAACACAGAGGCTTACTAATATGCTCTAATACAATGATATTCAAACATAATCATGACAACATACATTAGATAGATACATTTCAACGTGAGGACTCAACAATGTCTGCTCCCGGCACGTCCTTCACTTTTTCCCAATAGCAGTATCTAACTTTGGTAATGGGATTAAACATATTAAATTCCTAAAGCATCCTTACCACAAATCAAGAAATATAAACAAATGACGCTGACTTTGCAAAGAAATGGCCTCATTTTCCTCTGCTCCGTCCAGACTGTGAAATACTCATATAGTTATTTACTTTACTTTTAAATTTAACACAGCTGTTCTCAGCGTATCTGAATCAAAAATACAGTTCAACTGGCAATGAATAGTGAAAGCATTTTGCTAATATTCAGTAGCACTGGCCAATCGAAAGCTTGCGACTATCAGAATTCAAATGCAGTTTTTGAAAAACAAGAATAATTCCAAACATACTCTGCGTCTGGTAGTCGATTGGCCAGTCCGCTTTAGTTATGCCAATGCAAAACGATGTTAGTTTTTGGTAAAAATGTTCCTACCGCTCCCCTCTCCTTCTATACTCTTGTTTCCCAAGCTAATTTGAATTTCCTCAATGCCTCTCTTTTAAGCCGGTGTCCCCACTAACGTTAAGAAAAAAAACAAAGCAGGAACAACAGTCCGTCTGGTCGTGCGTCCGTAGACATTTAGTATTTTCTCAACCATTTGGGTAATACTGGGACTATCATATTATTTAAAACACATTCTTGCTCAGTGAATTCTAAGCTATACTACCATATATTTTTTATGTTCAGTTTCATTATGGTTTTAGATTTTCAATTTTTTCACCGGTCATCGTCAAATAAATATTTTACACAAGACGGCCATCTTCCCCTCTCGCTAGCATGTATTTTTCAAATAACTAACTTGTTTTTGTGACGTCAGAAACATTACCGCGAGGAGGCAATAAAATTGTCTGCGTGTTTTGCCTCTCTTGGCTTTGTCGCAACGTGTATATATGCATGGCAGAATGTGTCAGGCTAGGCGGGGTTGTGCATGGCGGGTTAAGAATTGGCGTTGAATATTTGTATTGTATCGTGTAACACTACCAAAAAATGTAAGGATTACTACTAAATTTGCGTTAAAGTTGACAGAATACGTTAATTCAGATAGTTATTTTGCGGCACACTTCCTCCAAATCGTTAATTATAAGTCTTGGCTGCAAAGTGTATGCAGCAGATCTGGTAAAATGTTGGTAGTACGTTTTCGAAACCGAAACTAAAACGCGTGTTAGATTTTTACCGTGGAATCGTTCTATAGGCATTAGCACTGCACAAAAGGCAGCGTTGCTGGCGTGTGAGAGCATCACCGTCAGACACAATAGGGCTGTTTTATTTATTATCATTTTATGACTAAAATCTTACTGAAATGAGCGATTATTCTCGCAGATTTTACTACACATATGTTTATCCACAGCTTATTTTTGCAGTACCTTTTGTTAAGCAAAGTTTTAAATGTATTTCCATTTTCAGTGACAATAATTGTTATTTGCATATTTACAGATCTCAAACTAATGTATGAGTTTGCTGAGGTCATAGACCTAATTAACCACTGATCTTTATCTCACAGCCTGGCAGAAATAAGACAGGGTTAAATAATTGGTGTATATTATTGTTGTTACCTTGGGATTTGCATATTGACCCAAGCAAAACAGAAGTGTATTAGTGGTCCTTCTATTTGCTATTTCTTATAAGGCTTCAGTGTTCCCTGTCAAGACTGCAAACTTGATAAAAGTGTTCTCAATCACTTCTTCTCTCTTTGTCTCATATGGGACATTAATGTGTTTTTTTCATCATGGAATGTTCTTTACATGTATTTAATGCAATCCTTTGCATATACCATGTTGTATGATTGAAGAACTATTTTATTATCAGTTAAATGAATGTTATTTTCTACAGGAACCAGGACTTTAAAAATTCTTACAATTATTTAGCTATTTAATGAATTTACCACTTGACTGACAAAATGTAAGTCAGCGGTTCTCAAGCCATTGAGACCATGACCACCCTCCAAATGATTTACTGCTCGAGTAGCAAGAATGTATATCAGTGGTTCTCAGACCTTGGCAACAATGACACCCCAACATGTTAAAGCAGCATAGGAAACTATTACCCGGTGGTTCTTTAACCATTGTTGACAGTGACCACAAAATTAAAATACTGCTCTAGTGTGTGAAACTCATTGCCCACATGGGGAAAACCACTGCTGTAAATAAGCAAACAGCCAGATAGAGACTGAGAACTCAAGATACGCTATAAAGTCAGTTAAGAAGGAGTATTTCATAGATAATAGATCCCACACTGTTACTGTATGGTAGTTAGCATTGTGTTAATTTAATTTCTGATGGACGCTTACCGGCCATCAGACTTAGGAGATGATTGCTCTTGAAACCACTAATGGAACTTCAATTGTTTCCAGTCCACCCAGGTTGCGGTTACAATGTACTAACCCAGGTTGCTGTTACAAGGTACTAACCCAGGTTGCGGTTACAAGGTACTAAACTAGGTTACGGGTCCAGGGTACAAACCAGGGTACGAGTCCACTGTACCAAAGATTACCCCATACCAACCATACTCTATTAACCCAGTTACCCCTATCAACCAGTAAGCAGAAGTATTCAGCTGGGCTGACTTACCCCATCCTTATTTGAGATGCGCAATGAGTCCAGGGAAGTAAACTCTGCCGCCCTCTGATACGATAGAACTGTAACACTGTACCAAAGTGCTGGGACAGACCAAACCAAGAGAGTCCGAAACAAAATCATCTCCGCAGCTACTACAGGCCTTCGGAGAGATGAGTAGTAACACCTACCAGCAAAACTACCATAGAAAAGATCTTCTGGTCCATCTGATGACATACTAGTTGTTTTTTTCTAAACAGTAAAGCTAAACTTGTTTTTCATATTTATATGTATATTTAGATATGTGAGAATCTATACCCTTTTATTCAATTTAACTTAACAGCGTCTGTTCTTATTTTTCTTGTTAACTTTATTTGGGCTGTATTTTGTTTTAAATATAAATCTACACCCTGGGGGCAGAGCCATAATTAATAAACAATATTGGGTCGGGATATTTTTAATGTGGCTGGGCACCAAATCTCTTATCCAACTATATGTACTATACATATTCCTCTGTAGGATTTCGGATAAAGAATTTATCGCGAGAATATCCTGTTTAGTTGCCAGAATTCTCTTTTAAGTAAAGTTCTAGTACACTTTTTTCCCGAGGAGAGGCAGTTCCATTACGAACTCGTAAACTATCTATAAGATATTATTATCTTTATTCTTCCATTCCATCCAAGCTGTCCTTCGCCTAAAAAAAAACACCCCAAGACACACACCCAATATTGTTGTAACATTTATTATAAAAAATTGCAGCAATGTTTAACTTGTGTTTCACGTGATTCCCTGTCAGATTTTCAGCCAGAGAGTAGACAGCAAAGTAAACTAACCTTCCAGTTAGAAGGGCAATGGCATGTAGCTATTCACCCACATGGTTTGTGATGATTATGCAGGTAATTCTCAAAGTGGCTGAGGGACTTGCAAGAGGTACAAAGCTATGTGGACTGCATCAAGTGTCATTAGTTAAGATGTGGTTATTTGAGAGCGAACAACGACGAAAAAGAAGAAAGTTAAGGATTCACAGGTGATGCAATAAATAAAATACCAAATAAAATACCAGTTTTGGAGAATGTTAGCACGCTTTGTAGAACTAATCAATTAATATAGAATGAGCTTCAAGCCTAAGAACTCCACGAGCTTATCAATCTTGATATGGAAGACTTCGGAGGACACATTCGTTGTGTCAGACTAAATCATCTCTACCGTCATTTAGAAATCTGTAAAAATGTCATGGTAGGTTGTGTGATTGTTCATTATAATGTGATAAGACCAGCAGACAACGAAGATCCGAAGATGAGGGTTGCGGCGCACGAACTGAGACGAAGTGAAGACAAAGATGATTTTTCAGATCTGGTAGATACGACACTAGGCCTACCTGAGGCACCAGCTTTGCCAGATGAGACAGACCCTAGGGAGGACGTACATGGTCTAACGCCCGAACCAGGCTGGTATGCCCTGCAGCCGATAGAGGGCCCTGCCCCGAGACGATCTGAGAGATTACGACTGAAGCGCCAGAGGTAGTGCAGTTCTCGGGACGACAACAAAATCAGGCGGGGAATATGTAGCCGCGACATCTTGTAATAGTTATGGCGTCTGTCGTTTAACAGCGCCATCTTGTCATCGCCATTGTCTCCGTGGTTCACTGTCTTTTTACCACAACATCTTCAAGAGGAAGATATATTACTGGGCCATAATAAAGCCTAGAAATAGTTGTGTTTTATATTTGTGTTTTTGCTCCTTCTAGAGCATCCATCGCGTGTGTTATTTGCGTGGCCCAATTACTAAGCGCACGGACTACACCGTGAGTGATTA
This sequence comes from Oreohelix idahoensis, assembly GCA_024509875.1. NCBI lineage: Eukaryota > Metazoa > Mollusca > Gastropoda > Stylommatophora > Oreohelicidae > Oreohelix > Oreohelix idahoensis. The sequence goes on from JAMPIV010001636.1 coordinate 534,657, forward strand.
GGCCTAGCGACCTATATAAAAAAAAGTGCGCTGGCCAGCAGAAGCTTTTTCTTCGTCAGTCGCCCCAAAGAAACCAGAGTAAGAAACCAGAGTCGATCTGAAGATGCCTTGAACACGTTAGCAATTGAGCACAGGCTGGGTGTTTTGTTTCGTTTGGTTTACTTTAAAACGTTTGCTTTATGTGCTTGTTGTCGCTGATAGGGTTGTGTGAATAAATACAGCCCCTGCCTTAGAATCAAGAGTTTTATTGTTGTTCGGGTCGGTGCGAGTTGTGGCGTGTGTGCCGGAGAGGTTATAGATGTTACCAAGCTACGTGTACTCGGAGTGAGGTCAAGCTATGTAAGTCCCTGAGTCTAATTGTTGATGATAATGTATTCTCAGGGTACCTATCCGCTACCTCTCGAAGATCTCACTCCGGGAAATATTTTATGGTATGGTTATGTGTTTTATATGGCTACGTGTCTAGGGTAATGCAAGTATAGTGATAAGTGCATAAAACAAACACAACTGTAACTCAATGAAATTGAATTAATAAAGACTGGGGTTAAGTTTAGATAATTATTTTACAATTTTAATTTCCTGTCCCCTCAAATCTTTTTGGGGCAGGAATGGTTAAAAAAGAAGAGAACTGTATTTACATATAATAAATAAATAAGTAGGAATCTTTGTCCATATCTTGATAATAAACAAATGTCACTGTAGGTGTATAACACAGACTGATGTAGTACTGTCTAAAAGTGAAAGTCAGTGGTGGGAAGGACTATTTTTGTCATCATGCCCACGAAAAAGATAGTACACATGTGGAAAGCTTTATTGAATAAGTTCTCAGAGCCCACGTAAGGGGACTTCACCTGATGTTTCTAGTTGACGCAGGTTTCAGTAGATAATATAAATTTCAGCATAAGGTCTTTCTTACTTACTTAGTCGTTCCCCTTCTACCGTGAGGTGTAGAGGTTTGGAAGAGAGAGCGCCAGACTATCCTATCGGCTGTCTTCCTCCTGGCCTGGTTCCATTCTAGTCCTCGATCCTTCAAAGATTGTCTAATGTTGTCCTCCCAGCGGACTCTGGGTCGTCCTCGGGGTCTGGATCCTTGGCTCTTTGTTTCCCATGCTTGTCTGTCGTGGTATCCGATCTTCTCCCATTCTGCAGACATGGCCAAACCATCTTAATTGGGACTGTTCTACTTGAGTCTGCAGGGGGTAGGATTTAAGGCCTTGACGTATCGTCTGGTTGCGTACCATGTCTCTTCTTGTTACTTCAACCACCTTCCTCAGATACCTCATTTCTGAGGTTTGGATCTGGCTTTTATGGGTTGTAGTCATTGCCCATGACTCGCATCCGTATGTCAAGACTGGGACATAGGTGGAGCGGTATACAGCCATCTTCGTTTTCTTACCAACCTCTCTCTTGCTGAGGAATCCTCGATTTATGGCCTGAAAAAGTCTCCCAGCCGCTGCTTTTCGAGTGGCCAACTCTTCTTTGATGCCTCCCTTTCGGTCTATAATAGCTCCGAGATATTTAAAGTGGTCGACCTGCTCCAGGACCTGTTCTCCCAACTTAATCTGATGTTTTCTTTCTTCGTGATATCACCATGGATTTTGTTTTAGAGCTGCTTATGACCATCCCTCTCTTCTCCAGCTCTTCCTTCCAGACTTGCAGGTTGGATTGGAGATGTGCCTCTGATTTAGCAATCAGGGCAACATCATCAGCAAATGCCAGCTCCGAAACATAGACCTGTCTCATCTTCCAGTACCCCACTGAATACTTTCTTGTTCTCTCCTTACATGCCTTGATGACATCGTCCATAAGGAGTATGAAGAGGTAAGGTGATAGGATATCACCTTGTCTTACACCAGTGGTGGTCCTGAACTCTTCCGACTTATGGTTTGCTGTCCTCACATAATTTCTGCAAGACTTGTAGAAGCTCTGTATAGCATGAATCAGAGGTGCTGGAATATTCTTCCTTGCCAAACAGTCCCAAAGTTTGCTCCAGGGGACCCTGTCAAACGCCTTTTCCAGATCTATGAAACAAAGATGCATCTCACTCTTATACTCAAGGGCCTTTTCACTCAGCTGTCTGAGTGTGAAGATTAGGTCTTGAGTACTTCGGTTTGCTCGGAATCCGCACTGGACCTCATCCAATTGTGGCTCAGCTAGGCGTCGGAGTCTCTGCTCTAGGATTCTAGAGTAGATTTTACCAGGGACACTGAGAAGGGATATGCCTCTATGGTTTCCACACTGTCGATTGTCACCCTTTTTGAAAATTGGTGTTATGATGGCAATCTCCCAATCCTTTGGTATTGTCTTGTTGTACCACGCTGCCTGTAAAACCCTTAAGAGTAATAGGTCGCCTGATGCTCCCATGAACGTAACCATTTCTGGTGTTATACCATCATGCCCTGCTGCTTTGCCCATCTTGATTTTCTCCAGTGCTGCCTTCAGTTCTTCCATCTTTATGTCATCTTCACCATCATTGGTTTTCTCTTATGTGCTAGTGTTTATCATTTCTGATGCTTCACCATGCTCACCATCCAGGAGTTCTGAGAAATAATAAGGTCTTTTTTTGGCCATAAAATGCAGCAAACAGTTTGTTGAGGCTTTCTCTTCCTCCAGTTCTGTCTTCAATAGGTTTTCCTGTCACCAGCTGGTAACAGGCAATATAACCCGCAATCAATGAAATATTTCACACAAAAGTATGATTAACTGGCGATCAATGGCACAGGTGTAGATCGCTGTCGCCCAGACTACAAAGGCATTAAGGTCACAACTGCTATGCGTCTGATCTTAAACTACTATGTTGAAATATTTTTCTCAAGTGGCAGCGTATTCTGGTAACGCGTTAGTTTTATCCCCCCCCCCCCTCTCCTAAATTATCGTTAACCAATCAAACGAGTCAAGCAAATTTGATTGTTCAAAAACGCGTCCCCTAAAATGTAACTTTCGAAGACTTTCAAAATTGAGCATTCCTCAGTGTGTTTGTCAGTCCGTTCTCAATTTTTATTTTCTACGATATCTAGGTTATTATTGGGTCGATTTCAATTTTAAAAAGTGATTCTTAAACTGCCATTTGGCCTCTATCCTCCTATCTAGTTTTCATCTAACTCTTCTTCATCGTTTTCATCAATGTACTTTTTCTCTATATTTATTCTGAACAAAATACTTTTCTATAAGGCAAGATAATGTATTATAAGGGAATAGTATGGTATTTTAATAAACAATATTATCGTCTATACTTCCAAACATCCATTGATTTACCCTCTTTATAAGTATCTAAGTTTCTCTCTTTCCCCTCTTTTCTGCACAAATTAGGTTTCAGTTTCAGTTTCAAAAGCATAAGTTAGCCTTGATTCTTTCCATTTTACCCCCCTCCTTTTCCTCTCTCCCTTGTCACAAGGCGAGGTATCAAATGGCTAGTTGCGAAACTCTGCTAACGTTCTTTCTAAATATTGTAAGGGTAGACTGTGTGCGGGGTTTAAAAGGGGACGGGTAACTTATTTTGCGCTTGTCGTCAAAAGAAATTCAAATCTTGTTACTGAGTTACCTAGAGACCGCTGCAAAACTGTAGCTATTTTTAGTTACAACCTCCACTAAATAATAGGGCGAGTGTGTATACGATTAGGGGAAGGGTAATTTTTTTCAAACGATAATAGTAGAGAAAATTCAAAAACTGTGTCCAAATCTTAGGAGACGTTTTGTCTTTTGCCCTTGGTAATTTTCAAATACAATAGGAGTGGTTTATTAGTGTTGAATTTACGTTACTAGCTTTTGCATGGGGGAATTTGAGCGGGGGGTTTTACACGGGGTTAGTTTTACTACAGATCTCCCCGGTTAAAAAGCCTGCACCACTAGTGCAGCTTTATTTTCCGTGTTAACAATCCCGATCAAATTAACTCAACTAGGCTTTATGAGTATCTTGGGTGTCTGCAGGTGGGTGCCTACTCAAAAAATCTGCCCCAACGTTCTGCGAACCCGGAATATACTCAGTGGTAAACGAGTAAGGTTGGGAGAGCAAAGACCACCTTAACAAACGGGCATTACCATGTTTTGCCTGGGCCAGAAATACCAGTGGCTGATGATCGCTTTGCACCACGAATGGTCTACCTTACATATAGATCTGGAATTTCTTGATTGCCCAGACTAAAGCCAAACATTCTTTTTCAATAGTTGAGTAGTTTTGTTCCGCTCTGTATAACTTGCGGCTGGCATAAGCAACTGGGTTCAATTCCCCGTCTGGTGAAGAGGACCGTTGCAACAATGTGGCTTCCAATCCCACATTACTAGCGTCCGTTCTCACCACGAATTCCTGACTCAAATCAGGTAATTTCAATATAGGCTTACTGGTGAGTTTTTCCTTTAACTCATTATATGCCAACTCGCATTATGCTGACCATTCTATTTTATCTGGTTTTCCTTTACGAGTTAAATCCGTCAGAGGAGCACACACAGAGTTAACATTTTTAATGTACTTTCGGTAAAACCCACAAAGTGAAACAAAGGATCTCACGTCCTTCTTAGTTTGGGGTCTGGGTGCTCTCTGCAATTTCTCCAGATTCTTGGGGTCAGGGGTCATGCTACCCTGATGTACAGTATGTCCCAAGAATTCTAATTCCTTGCATCCAATACAACATTTTGTTGGTCTAGCCGTTAAGTTTGCCTCTCTGAGTCTATCAAATAGCATATTCAAAGAGTTAACGTGTTCTTCAAATGTTTCCGTAGCGATGAGAATATCATCCACGAAATTTGTAATACATGGGTTTCTCAGGGGATCCAATAGTTTTCTCATCATTCTGGAAAACACACTCGGGACATTCTTCAAACCAAACGGCAACATATTGAATTCATAATGGCCTTCCGAGGTGCTAAACGCCAGTACGGATTAATAGAATATAACATTGGGACAAAACAAAACAAAAACCTAGTTCAAGTGTACCGTCACAAACGCCTGGGAAAATTGGCCCCGAATACTACCCTCTCGAGAAAATTAAAATAAAAACACAAGCTCCTGTGAGAATCCGAATCATTTTTATGCATTTTAACCCACTTTAAATTTTGCACGAGACCAGAGGTTACATGTTAACCCCCCCCCCCCCCTTCCCCCCTTAAAACTAATATAATCGTCATCATCACCATTATCGTCGTTGTCGTCATCATCTGTGCTAGGAAGCCAGCACCAAGCAGCAACATGCTCTGGCAGCGGTGATTTCTGTAACAATTTTTTGACACTATGAAGTTCCCAGCTTCTTGTACAACCTCATATATGTCGCCTTGTACGACATGCATGAGGTTGCAGTAATCGTGTTCTTTCTTTGTCCCTTCAGAATCCCACAAGAACTACAAGGACACTTTCGCGTATCTGTCCATTTTGATATACGTATAGCTTTTCTCTTTTCTGTCTTTGAAAATATGTCTTTCATATTTTAATATGCATTCATTTACCGTCTGCTTTTGACGCTTTGATGTATTTGTTCTTCCCAGATATATGATATACTCTATTTCTCAACGACAATTTTAAAGCTGATGTAACGCTTACATATTGACAATCATACACAAGATTCGTCAAAGCACAATTCCAGAGATTGAAAAGAACACGCCCTCTAATGAAGTCGGGAAGCTTTCAAGTCTCCCATCTAGCGCTCGCACGTTTGATCTCTCATGTATTATTTATCTAGACCTTTGATTTATTTGCATATATTGTTTTCTATCTTCATATTTAATTGAACTCTATAATTATACATCTAAGAGATTACACGAACACATAAACTGGACGTGAAGGGGCGACTAGCGTTTTCTACTTTATGTCACACTTAATTATATTATACATTTTGCACACCCAATCGAGTGTGAGGCCCTTTCATAGTAATTTCCCTTAGCATAAAACAACAGTTTCTACGTCCCTTTGATACAGCGTTCAATATTTCTACAGCTCCCTCCCATAAAGCCCCTGTGCGAGAGAGCTTTGTTTGGCTGTTTTTTGGCTTGTATTTGTATAAATGATAAAGAGATCTGTCGATTGATTATTGCACTTTGTTTACACGATAACAATGTATTGATTCATTTACCTCTGTTCTCTTGTTTTATTGTTATTACTTTCTGTCATTTATCGGCTCATAAGCCTGCTTTATGGTATGGCCTTCTCTCATGTCGTGTCCCTTTTATTTGTGTAACGGTGATTCTATTTTTTATTCTTTTATCACAGCGTGAGCTGTTTTACCAGCTTTTGATCTATTTATACGCCTACGAGAAATTAACAGCTATAGAGGAATAGCACACAGGTCTTGCTCGTTTTTATATTAATTATATATCGTGTCGCCCTAGGTATTTCTCCGGGGGGGGGGGGGGGGGGGGGGGGGGGGGGGGGGGGGGGGGGGGGGGGGGGGGGCCGCGGCTGGGAGGGGGTTGGTGGTGTCTGAAGAGACACGGGTCTTCAAAATAGGCACTGTTACAACTGGAATAAATATAGAGGATCATGCAGGATACGCGAATGATGGTAGGTTTTCAGTCAGGACATTATGGTCAGTATACATAACAAAAGCCGGCAGGTGAACAGGTCCACGGGAAAACATGGTTGACATTTAATAACTAAAGTCACTTCACAATAACGTCCATCAAACATCAAAAGTACATGGCAATGGATAAGCGTAGTAGATTATCTCTCGTCTGTCAATAAGTTTCAACATTAGGCATCTTTACGTGGCAATAATATAATAATGAAACACTCCTCTCCTCTCCACTCAATCCTGGCTGTTGTACTAAAGGTTCGGGCAATCCACGAACAGAACCAAAGTAATGCGGCAGAAACAACCACGGCAAACAAAATATTGGTTGCCTCCTATCTCAAAGTTACTTGTAGTAGATTATGGTACGAACTCCTAGATAAATTCGGGAACCATCTTGCACAGAACGTGGCATATATATCACTCTCCAAAAATTCCGGAGCTTAGAAGAAATCACGTCCACCTCAAACTAGTGAACGAATGCGAAGGCCCAAACAATTAACACACCGAACCCACGACGTGTGATAAACTACGTAACTAGTGACTGTCGCTCACTGTCGTGGAATATTCTAATCCACATATATAAATTATCAAGTAAATATAAAGCCTAATAAATACATATAATAAATAAAGGAAGAAGAATGGTAAAGAACAGTGCTGTCACAATGACGGTACTCGAAATCCCCTTGTTTTCTACTGCGTATGCAAATTGTAACGTTTCACGTTGATATTAAAGGCCTTCTGCAACATACACGCGTTTCCCAAACACACAATAAAATGTGCTGCCTTTCTAAGAAAAACCTTGAAATATGCAAGTTGACCTAAATTTTAAATTCCATTCATGTCTTTTTCTACACTATGTTACCAAAACGAACGAACAGATGGACTAAAGGATAAAGAGAGAAGGGAGGGCTGAAAATCAGGAACGCATGCAACACGCTTCGCGCGATACACAAATGCTGCCATCACGCGTGTAAGACTACATGCACTAACTTTTTTTCAGACGGACAGTGATAAATTCACTACCCTTCCCAGAGTTAGGTTTTAAAATCACAAAAAAACGCTTATTAGGAAAGATAACAATAGATGGGTTTACGGTTGAAAACATAACAGTACCCAGACAGCACATCTTCGAAACAGGAGGTAGAAAATACATATTTTGAACGCAGCCACGTAGCTCTTTTAAATTTGGATATTTGGGTTCCTTAGGGCTTGCTGACAAAGAATATGTAAAACGTTACGCAAATAGTCCAGGAATTAATAAATTATACCCAAAATAAAATAGTGGGGATGCCTGACAGCATGGAATCATTTCTGCTCATAAAATTTTTTTATAACGTGTTTGAAAAAAATCTTACGTTACAGAATTAGCCTACCATGTAAACTCCAAATTGATTGGAGCGCAACAAATGAAAGACTAACCACGATTGGTCGGGCTATAAATACTATCTTTCGTTGTTAGGGGAGACGTGAAAAGGTAACATTTTTTCAAACACTTGTCGAAACGTGGCCTCATTGGCTAGACTCGCTGATATACTCACTTAGGAGCGTTAGTTCGAGACCACTAGTGCAAATAATCTTGATAAAGCAACAGTGCGTTGAAGCCAGCTCATATTTGTGTTAAATAAAAGCCTGGAACATAAGCAGATGGGAATTTGTGCCAGTAATTGTGCCAGAATTCATTGCTAATCAACGTATCTGTGTTTATTTCCATGAAATTGTGGTAAGCTTGAACCATTCAGTATCTTTTAATGAAAATTGAATGTAAATTGTTAATTTATGCCTGTATATATATGTGTAGTTCAGTGGCAAACAGGAGATAAAGCCTATAATGCTCCAGCCTGAACAGAGGGTGTCGGAGGGAAGTAAAACGGCATGGAATGGCCAAATAGTACACTGACACCTGGATGATTGATTAGACAGAAATAATGCTGGAAGTGCAGAGGCGTGGTAACCATTAAGGAGGTAAATACTGGTATAAAGTATTTCAGATGAAGCTGACAGTTGGCCTAACGCTCTGAACTCAATGTTTGTGTTGTATTGTGCTCAGTGTAGAACTAGAGTATCAATTAGTTATGAAGTAGAAGGTACATCCTTCTTGTTTTCAGGGACCGTGGTCTTGATGGTACTGAGCAGCACCTGGTCAGAGCTTTGCTGAATCCAGAGTCGGACAGCATACTCCTTGGTCCATTTAGCTATCAGTGAGGTGTCTCCAGAGCCCAGAGGAGAATTCGAGCAGAGGAGTCCTTCCCTGCCGCCATCACGCCAGATAAGCTGATTTGGCCAGCTGAGCTCAACATTATGCCCCCTCATCTTGAAAGGACTTTGTAAAAATAACATTCAGAGGGGAATTTAATTGTCTTAATATCAGGAACTGAGAACATCTCCAATACTAGTCCCAAAAGACAAACTATTGAAGTCATGATGACAAATACCAACAGAGCTTGAACAAAACAAAACCAGTATTACCTCATATTACCACTACACAACTGACACACATAGGATATTTTAATAATATATGTCACTACAATATTCATATTGATAAAGTCTGTACATATACTTGTAATTAAAATTGATTGCGATTCCTGGTTCCTTTGTATTTGAATCAGGACACATATACCTTTATGATAACCATGAATACATATTGTTATTTGAAAAGTTATCAGTGACTCCTTAAGATATTCTCATAGAGTGTTATATGTATGTGAGTGTCACAGTGTTGTCAAGAGTAGTGGATTAAATTAAATTGTTTATCTGTCTGTTGTTGTGACTTACACTTCATCATACACATACCCTAGACACCTAACGTAGTCATCACACTATTCCAGAATAATTCTGACTGAGATATATAGATATGTGGTAGCAAGTAAGGTTATCTATAATACACTACTCTTAATAGATATAGATACCTTCACAGCTGATCTCAGTCAGTACACTAAGTCCCCTATAAATATTTATAACATCCCACTTCACCACATATATTGGGGTCTCGCTCTTGGGATTTTGAATCTTTCCCTATTAAAAATATTGGGGGTAATTCACTTCAGGGAATATAAGAATTAAAAGGTATCCTTGGGTGGAATTAAATAAGGTTGAGCTCACGGTGCCTGTGTTGTCCATTAGATATATTTAGAGATTAAATTGTTGGTTAGACATTGTAGAAATTTACCTGATAGACAATGGCGGACCTGGCCAAGTTTCGATCTGCTGCTGTACAGACTGCAAAAGAGTTAGGATTAGATGGGCAAGTTATGGTTGCCTATGTCACTACGGAATGTGACAAATTTATTGAACGCGAAGAAAGAAGATTAGAAAAAGAGGCCGAAAGAAAGTTAGAGGCTGAGACTAAGAGGTTGCAAGCTGAGGCTGAGACTAAGAGGTTGCAGATTGAGGCTGAGGCTAAGAAATTGGAAGCAGAAAGAGAAGACAAAAGATTAGCTGCAGAAAGAGAAGCCGAGGAAAGAAGACAGGCTGCAGAAAGAGAAGAGAAGAAATTAGCTGTAGAAAGAGAAGAGAAGAAATTAGCTGCAGAAAGAGAAGAGAAGAAATTAGCTGCAGAAAGGGAAGAGAGGAAATTAGCTGCAGAAAGGGAAGCAGAAGATAAAAGATTACAAAGGGAACATGAGTTACGACTAAGGGAGTTTGAGTTTCAAGGCCATGCTCCTGAAAATGGTGCCAGTCCCTTTGCCTCTGATGCCACTGCTAGCCAAGGAGCCTCAACCTCAGCTATGAATTTTCATTTAGATCATTTTGTTGAGAAAGACGATGATATTGAGAGCTATATAAATAGATATGAACTATTAGCTACCACATATGGGTTAGAGAGAGAAAGGTGGAGCTTAAAGTTATCTCAGGGACTTCGTGGGGCAGCGTATGAAGTTTTTGCTAAAATGAGCAGAGGTGATCAGGAAAATTATGATATGCTAAAGCAGGCTCTTTTGTTAAGATATGAAAAGAATGCTGAATTTTATAGGAAAAAATTTAGGAATGCTAAACTACTGTCAGGTGAAACCTATCACCAGTTCTCTGCACGAATAGAGACATACTTGGAGAAATGGACTTCTCTGGGGAAAACCCAAGATCTTAAGGAAATGGTCCTTATAGAGCAATTAAGAGAGTCCATGGCTCCAGACCTGAGAAAGTTTCTCATGGAACAAGGTGCAGAGAGGCTGGGTGAGTTGCTAAATGTTGCTGAAAGGTATCAAGCAGCTCAAGCAGAGGTAACAGGTAATAAAAAGAAACAGGTGGACAACTTTAGGGCACCACAGAACTTTAATCAATTTGATCCTAGGGATCAAAATAAAGGTAAGCACCAATTTGATAGGCCACGGTATGACAATAAAAATAAATTCCCACAATTCGATGAAAGGAAATATAATGAAAGAAAATCTTTCAACCAAGGAAAAAGGTGGTGTAAGAATTGTCAGATGGACAATCATGACACTGACCGTTGCAGAAGGAAACCTGTGTATATGGCAACCCTTCAGGTCAGGTCGACCTCAAGACAGGAGGAGGATATTATGTTAGATACCACTCCAGAAGAGATGAGGAAGGCACAGGCTGGGGATAAAACACTCAAGCCTTGTTTCAGGAAATTGTCAACTTGTCATACAACTCCAGGCAAGGGAGATTTTTACATGAAAAACAAGTTGATGTATAGGAAGACTGGAGCTAGATCCAAGGGTCACGGACAGCTGGTTCTTCCAAAAAGATATAGGGCAGACTTAATAAGGAGCCTACATGTGAAACCAGATGGGGACCATGAGAAGATAGGTACCATCATTCAAAAGGTGGCTCACAATTATTATTGGCCCAAAGCAAGATGGGACATTTAAAATTTTGTAGAAAGGTGTAGCATAGCACATGAGGGAACACCCACAAGTGGGAACATGGATCAGGACCTGGACACGCCCCGGGGCAAAATTAGGCCTGATAATAAAAAGAAAAAATAGATTTGATAAAGTGGACCAAATGGAATGGGAAGCCCCTTTTCACGGACAAGCTTCACTTAACTGTTTTACAATGGCCACTATGCGGAGAGTGCAAAAAGATGTCTTACCCCAGGATAAGCCGACAATCCCTCAATCGGACTTAAACAACCTGGAGGAAGAGGATGTAGAGAGGAAATCTCTCATCAAGAATTTTAAGTGGGGAGAAAGCCCCAAAAGAAAAATTGGTAGCGGTCGTTTTGTGAATGATAATTCTGGGAGGAAAAATCATCACTATAAAGCTTCGAGTGGAAGAGACCATACCGGTGCATGGACAAATAGGTCCACACAATTAAAGGTCCATATGTAGCTATGTTAAGAACGTGGACTGATGAAAAGGCAGAGGAAAACATTACATCTTCATACCAATATGTGAATGAGCTGACCACTCGGTTAAAAACTGGCTGGAAACTTGCCAATGAAAATTTGAAACAAGCCAGGAAGAAACATGCTGCCTATTATAACAGGAAGGCGAAAGACAGAGATTTGGCTGTGGGAGAGAAGGTACTGCTTCTTTTGCCCGGGAGTCAGAATAAGTTACAGATTGGATGGCAGGGTCCATATACAGTTCTAGAGAAGGTGTCTAGAACAAATTATAAGATAGATAAGAAGGGGAAAGAAAAAATCTATCATGTGAATCTCCTGAAGAAATATTTGGAAAGAGAACATCAGGAAGAGACACACTTATTGACCTTGTCCATCGCCATGGAGATGAAAAAGGAACCACTTTCATCATTTGAATATCCATTACACCCCTGTGAGACAGCCGCACAGGTGAAAATCAGTACACATTTAACGAAAACTCAGAAAGAGAGAGTGCAACAGGTTCTAAATAATCATGCAGAGGTGTTAACAGACCGACCAGGGCATACAAACCTATTGGAATATGATATGAAACTAATAGACTCCACACCTGTCTGTATGAAACCATATTCGATTCCGTTTGCTAAGGAGAAAGCTTTGAAGGAAGAGATAGACTATCTGTTGAAGGAAGGAATTATTTCGCACAGTGAGTCTTCGTATAGTTCCGGTGTTGTACTCTTAAGGAAGCCCTCTGGAGAACATAGACTCTGTATAGATTACAGGAGACTGAATGCTATTACAGAAGGACAGGTGGATCCATTGCCGGATACAAATCAGCTGTTTGCCAGGCTAAATAAAGCTAAATATTTCTCAAAAGTGGATCTGAGTAAAGGATACTATCAGATTCCAGTAAAGCCTGAGGTTAGACCATACCTAGCTTTTAGTACCTCAGAAGGACACTATGAGTTTAATAGATTGCCATTTGGATTGAAGAATGCGCCTAGTGTCTTCTCTAGAATGATGAGAAAAATTATTGGATCCTCTGAATAATCCCTGTAATAACAAATTTTATGGATGATATCCTTATAGCAACAGAAACATTTGAGGAACACATTGACTCTCTGAACATGCTGTTTGATCGACTTAGGGAGGCAAATTTAACAGCCCGACCAACCAAATGTTGCGTTGGATGTAAAGAATTGGAATTTTTGGGACACACAGTTTATCAGGGAAACATGACCCCTGACCCAAAGAATTTAGAGAAACTACAGAAAGCCCCGAGACCACAAACCAAGAAGGACGTGAGATCCTTTGTCTCATTATGTGGTTTCTACCAGAAGTATATCAAGGACTTTAATTCCATATGTGCACCGTTAACTGAATTGACACGTAAAGGACATCCAGATCGCATTACATGGACACCACAATGTGAAATGACTTACCAAGAATTGAAGGAAAAGCTCACAAGTAAACCCATTTTAAAATTACCTGAGTTAAGTCAAGAATTCATAGTAAGGACGGATGCAAGTAATATTGGGTTAGGAGCAACTCTACTACAGAAATCAGATGCATTGGATGGGGAATTAAGCCCAGTGGCATATGCTAGCAGAAAGTTGAATAAAGCTGAAATCAACTACTCAACTAGCGAAAAAGAATGTCTTGCAGTAATATGGGCGATAAAGAAATTCAATATTTATCTGTATGGGAAGGCATTTAAGTTGCAAACAGACCACAAACCTTTATCGTTTCTAGCACAGGCTAAGCATGAGAACTCTAGGTTACTCCGATGGTCTTTACTTTTGGCTCCATATAATTTTAGCATTGAGTATATATCTGGAAAAACCAATTTGGGAGCGGATTTTTTAAGCCGCCATCCGTGTGATGAGAATCACCGTAAACCCCAGAAATAATAATAAATTTCTCTATGTGAATATAGAATAAAGGACTGACATATAATGTCTGTTTTAAGAGGGGAGGTGTCGTGGAATATTCTAATCCACATATATAAATTATCAAGTAAATATAAAGCCTAATAAATACATATAATAAATAAAGGAAGAAGAATGGTAAAGAACAGTGCTGTCACAATGACGGTACTCGAAATCCCCTTGTTTTCTACTGCGTATGCAAATTGTAACGTTTCACGTTGATATTAAAGGCCTTCTGCAACATACACGCGTTTCCCAAACACACAATAAAATGTGCTGCCTTTCTAAGAAAAACCTTGAAATATGCAAGTTGACCTAAATTTTAAATTCCATTCATGTCTTTTTCTACACTATGTTACCAAAACGAACGAACAGATGGACTAAAGGATAAAGAGAGAAGGGAGGGCTGAAAATCAGGAACGCATGCAACACGCTTCGCGCGATACACAAATGCTGCCATCACGCGTGTAAGACTACATGCACTAACTTTTTTTCAGACGGACAGTGATAAATTCACTACCCTTCCCAGAGTTAGGTTTTAAAATCAAAAAAAACGCTTATTAGGAAAGATAACAATAGATGGGTTTACGGTTGAAAACATAACAGTACCCAGACAGCACATCTTCGAAACAGGAGGTAGAAAATACATATTTTGAACGCAGCCACGTAGCTCTTTTAAATTTGGATATTTGGGTTCCTTAGGGCTTGCTGACAAAGAATATGTAAAACGTTACGCAAATAGTCCAGGAATTAATAAATTATACCCAAAATAAAATAGTGGGGATGCCTGACAGCATGGAATCATTTCTGCTCATAAAATTTTTTTATAACGTGTTTGAAAAAAATCTTACGTTACAGAATTAGCCTACCATGTAAACTCCAAATTGATTGGAGCGCAACAAATGAAAGACTAACCACGATTGGTCGGGCTATAAATACTATCTTTCGTTGTTAGGGGAGACGTGAAAAGGTAACATTTTTTCAAACACTTGTCGAAACGTGGCCTCATTGGCTAGACTCGCTGATATACTCACTTAGGAGCGTTAGTTCGAGACCACTAGTGCAAATAATCTTGATAAAGCAACAGTGCGTTGAAGCCAGCTCATATTTGTGTTAAATAAAAGCCTGGAACATAAGCAGATGGGAATTTGTGCCAGTAATTGTGCCAGAATTCATTGCTAATCAACGTATCTGTGTTTATTTCCATGAAATTGTGGTAAGCTTGAACCACTCAGTATCTTTTAATGAAAATTGAATGTAAATTGTTAATTTATGCCTGTATATATATGTGTAGTTCAGTGGCAAACAGGAGATACAGCCTATAATGCTCCAGCCTGAACAGAGGGTGTCGGAGGGAAGTAAAACGGCATGGAATGGCCAAATAGTACACTGACACCTGGATGATTGATTAGACAGAAATAATGCTGGAAGTGCAGAGGCGTGGTAACCATTAAGGAGGTAAATACTGGTATAAAGTATTTCAGATGAAGCTGACAGTTGGCCTAACGCTCTGAACTCAATGTTTGTGTTGTATTGTGCTCAGTGTAGAACTAGAGTATCAATTAGTTATGAAGTAGAAGGTACATCCTTCTTGTTTTCAGGGACCGTGGTCTTGATGGTACTGAGCAGCACCTGGTCAGAGCTTTGCTGAATCCAGAGTCGGACAGCATACTCCTTGGTCCATTTAGCTATCAGTGAGGTGTCTCCAGAGCCCAGAGGAGAATTCGAGCAGAGGAGTCCTTCCCTGCCGCCATCACGCCAGATAAGCTGATTTGGCCAGCTGAGCTCAACATTATGCCCCCTCATCTTGAAAGGACTTTGTAAAAATAACATTCAGAGGGGAATTTAATTGTCTTAATATCAGGAACTGAGAACATCTCCAATACTAGTCCCAAAAGACAAACTATTGAAGTCATGATGACAAATACCAACAGAGCTTGAACAAAACAAAACCAGTATTACCTCATATTACCACTACACAACTGACACACATAGGATATTTTAATAATATATGTCACTACAATATTCATATTGATAAAGTCTGTACATATACTTGTAATTAAAATTGATTGTGATTCCTGGTTCCTTTGTATTTGAATCAGGACACATATACCTTTATGATAACCATGAATACATATTGTTATTTGAAAAGTTATCAGTGACTCCTTAAGATATTCTCATAGAGTGTTATATGTATGTGAGTGTCACAGTGTTGTCAAGAGTAGTGGATTAAATTAAATTGTTTATCTGTCTGTTGTTGTGACTTACACTTCATCATACACATACCCTAGACACCTAACGTAGTCATCACACTATTCCAGAATAATTCTGACTGAGATATATAGATATGTGGTAGCAAGTAAGGTTATCTATAATACACTACTCTTAATAGATATAGATACCTTCACAGCTGATCTCAGTCAGTACACTAAGTCCCCTATAAATATTTATAACATCCCACTTCACCACACTCACCACGGGTGAACGCTTCGTGCAAAAATTAGTTTGTCTACAGGCGAACACAATTCCTCACATAACATGGACATGTGCTAGCGTGTAGTAACATGCTACAATATATTATCTGCATCCCAAATCTATCCTTAACATCTCACCCCCTTCGCGGTGTAAAAAGAAAACAAATTTATTTTTTTCCAATTCAAATATTTCCTATCCGGAAATAGCGGCCAAAATTGATAATTTCACAAATATTAAGCCATATCGAAAATAACTTAGTCGCAGTCAGTCTGCATAATGTAACTTATTATTAAGTAACATGCCAGACGAATGTGTCATCAGTCATAAGCAGTCATATGTCAATAAGTAACAAGTCATATACAGTCGATCTTCCATGATGTAACAAAAGAACACTGTTGCGTCCTTTTTTAAGTCCTAACAGACTTTAACAATATAGACAGTCTCAGGACCTGTCTTTGTTAAAAGTGTACGCACCAATTGAGATATTAGTAATACGCTTGGTATATTAAATGTATTGTGCACGAGAACGCACATTTTTTTGGATTTTAAAATTAACGCGCTTGTTGTCAAACACAAGGCAGTCGACGTCATAGCTTGGTGGTACAAGCTGGTAACCCAAGATAAGTCCTATGATCTGTGGATTTTAAACCCGTGTATTGGGTGAAAGTTATGATGTTTTGACCCGGCCCTACGGATTAGAAGACGTAGCCGGTGGTCATCCACGTAAGTGTCGATTCGCTGAAAAGAGCGAAAGTGTAATTATTATTATAATACTGTTTGTTCTTCTAGTTCGTGAGTATCTAGTCGCGACAGGCAACCAGCCTGTATCGAAATGGATTCACAACTGAATATATATATATCATTATATGCCTATATATGCCTAACAAAAGGATTGTCGGCAAATAACGTGGATTTTTGTTGTAAATATATTATTAGGAAGCCGTCGTGTCAATCACAGCTAATCGAAGAGGTGATTCAAATAATAATACTTAAGTAACTTTATATGCCAAGGATGTCTCCAGTAGAGAACTGTCCAGACGTTCTACTATGATTAGTTTAATGAGGACATTTGTAAGAGAACATAATCAAGATTGGAATCTTAGATGCTAGGAAGCATAATGAGAATCTCCTGTCCTTGGGAAAGGTCAACCGTCCTCAGTATAACCTTGTGATTAACTACCTCATGACTTTTTATGTACATTATGTATGCCGATAATCAACTATAAATTGATGAATGGAGTTCGTCCGAAATCTGTTTAATTGGATTAGTGAAAGAAAGATGCTGTACCTGCATCATGTGATTATGAACTGTCAAAACCGAGTAGAATGTCTCGCGTCTCGTCCAAAGTCGTCGGTGAATAAACGTTGTATTAACTTTGAACCGGAGTTGCAGTATGTTTTTAGTTGGCACAAGCCTTGATTGAACGTGCCACTGTTGACGACTATATTTCTACCTGATCACCCTCTGTTCAATTATATTCAAGTAACTAGTTCAGCAAGATATAGAGAGAAGTCTTGCCATACCCCTTCACATCAACGAAATATGGCGTCTACAAATACATAAATGTATGGTCACTGTGAGTTAACAATAAACACACAAAAAAATAGCATGCATATATAAAAATGGTATGAGATGTATAACAAAAAAAAAAAAAAAACCAAATCAAAAATTCAAAAAAATGCATGAATAATAATTTTAAAAAAAACTAGAAGGTTATATCTCCAACAAACAATACTGTCAAAAATCCTAAAATTAAGCTTAAACGCAAGTATAAATAATTAGCATTAAATAATTAACAATTAACTATTCTGCTCTAAGTACCTTGTGTACGTTGTGGCAAGACAAGTAATGTCCAAAACAACCTTGCAATAATTTAATTATACTCCAAACTATCCGTGTCAGGACTAGATTTCTAGCGTTAATATACCCATCTTAATTAAAGCGAACGTGTATTCTAGAATAATAACATGATGTCGTAGTTGGAAATTGTTCGTGTCTGCAAGTAGTGTAACACTGTTTATTGTACCACTAGCTAAAGTGAATAATGATTATCTCAAAGTCATGTAAATCACAAATGTTAATATGAATGGTTTGGAAATCAAATTAGTGTTCATGTATTCATCGCCCTTGTCATAGTGACTTCTAGTGGATAAACACCATGACTTCACACATGTGTAATATAAAGCCAATTGTAATAATGTGTAATATATAGTCAATATGAATCTTCAGGCTCGAGCTGTGGGCATCTCGATAAAGCATCAGCGACGACATTTGAAGAGCCTGGTATTGCCTCGATTTCATACTGAAACGGTTGGAGCAGGATGGCGAAACGGGCTAGTTTTGGGTTCTTGTGATTCGCCTTCTTCAATGAGGAAAGGGATTTCTGATCTGACTGGATAATGAATGGGGCGCCCAACAAATAACGCTCCAGCCTGACTACCGCCCAGATAACAGCCAGCAGCTCCCTTTCTATAACTGGGTACTTCCGTTCTGCATCGGTGAGCTTTCTGGATATATAGAGGGTTGGATGCAATCGTCCCTCGAACTCTTGCATCAGTGATGCTTCGATAGCTTTTGAACTAGCATCTGTGCGGAGATAATAAGTCAGATTTGTATCTGGTAACCTCAAAATAGGTGGCACAGAAAAAAAATTTTTGAATATAATTTAACGCAGCCTGGCACTCTGGTGTCCAATGCACGTAGTTATGTAAACCTTTTTTTAGCAAGGCAGAGAGATATGCGGTGACAGAAGACAGGTTGGGTATAAATCTACTGTAGTACTGAATCAGGCCGAGAAGATTACGAACTTGCTTCTTAGTAGTAGGCACGGACAATTTTAGAATTTTGGAAACATTCTGTGGCACGGTCTGAAGACAACCGTGACCCACCTTATGTCCCAAGAATGAAATTTCCTCAAAGGCAATAAAGATCTTAGTAGGCTTGGCTGTTAGGTGATGGAGACGTAAAGTGTCAAGAAGAGAATGTAAACCTAAGAAGTGTTCCTCCCAAGTGGAACTGAATAGACAGATGTCATCTATGTAGGTGATTATATCGGACCGATGAGCAAGAATTTTTCTCATCATACGGACAAACGTAGCAGGGGCGTTCATAAGTCCGAAAGGCATCCCATTCTACTGATATAGACCCCGTTGTGTAGCAAAGGCAGTGAGTGGTTTAGCTCTGACAGTCAAGGGAACTTGCCAGTATCCTTTGGTAAGGTCAATTTTAGTAAAGAAAAGAGCCTTGGCGAGACGAGATAAAAGATTTTCAAGTAGAGGTAGAGGTTCAGCATCAAAGACTGTGATATTATTCAGCTTCCGATAATCTACATACAATCTGATATTATTGTCTTTCTTACGAATGATGACCATAGGTGATGAGTAAGGGGCGTTGGAAGGTTCTATAATTCCTAAATGAAGCATTTGTTCTAATTCTTCTTCAACTTGGTGCTGGTAATGGATAGGGACAAGCTAGGGGCGTAGACGAACTGTTCGATCATCTGTAAGGATGATGTCATGCGAAATGACTGATGTACGACCTGGGATGTCTGTGAGGACATCTGGAAAAGATTCTAGAAGACTAGAGACTTGAACATGTTGTTCAGAAGGCAAAGTTGGACAAATAGCGACATCCTTTCATGTCTCAGTCGATTGAAGAGGAAAGACAGGTAAGTTCATGGAAACATCCGGAAAAGAAGATGCTTCCTCCTGATTTACTGATAGCGCAGAGTAGTGAGTAGCAGGCCTAGGGTGCTCATCAAGTGCTTGAAAGATGACTTGTAGATGTTCTGGCCTAGTGTGGAATTCCTTAAGCATGTTTATGTTGAAGGTCTTCCTTTTCCCTTTATCTCTAAGATGTAGTCAACATCGGAAATGCGTGACAACACTTTGTAGGGACCATTCCAAGCAATTAAAAGTCTATTTTCTTTCCTTGGAAGTAAGACAAAAGCTTCGTCGCCACGTAATAGTTGACGTAATCGTCTAATACGATTTTGGAACTGGCGTGATCTTGCTTTAGCAGCCTCGGAAGAAGCTGTAGCCAGTTGGCAGGCATCTATAATGTTACGCCGGAGGTTAATGACGTATTCATACGACGACTGGGTGTCCTGAGTCATCTCTGAGTCTATGAGTAGGTTCTTAATGAGTGACATGGGACCTCGAGGTTGAGCTCCAAACACAAGCTCAAAAGGCGAGAAACCGGTCTGTTCATTCGCTACCTCACGGTATGCGAACAGCACGGCGGGTAAAACCCTGTCCCAATCTTGAGGATATTTCCCCGTAACCTTCCCCAATAACTGATTTAACGTCCGGTCAAGACGTTCCACCATGCCATTGCTCATCGCATAGTAAACACTACTGAGAGACCTGTCGATATTGAGGCGTTTCATAACAGCAGTCATAGTGTCAGATACAAATTGGGTACCTCGATCAGACAGAAGTTTTCGAGGAAAACAAAGTCTAGAAAAAATTAAGAAAAGGGCATCAGCTACGTCATTAGTGGTGTGGTAAGTTGGGATTATATAAATATATTTATAGGGGACTTAGTGTACTGACTGAGATCAGCTGTGAAGGTATCTGTATCTAATAAGTTTGGTGTGTTACAGATGACCTTACTTGCTACCACATTTAGACCTCAATCAGACTTATTCTTGAATTTGTGATGACTACGTTAATGTCTAGGGTTATGATAGTGATGAATTGTAAGTTCACAACAACCAACAGACAGATAAACACCTAAATTAAAATCCACAACACTTTTGATACTATGACACTCACAAACACATAACACTCTAGAAGACTATCTTAAGTAAGTCAATGGTTGAACTTTTATACAATGTATTGAATTTCTTTCAATATTAATCCTGATTCTATTGTAACTGTGAATCAGGAATCACAATTCAAATATAATCACAATCTTTATGTACATGAATTTACACACTGGATATGTTTCCAGACATAGAATGTTATGGTACAATAAGTGTGGTGTTGTTGTGTACTATTATGAGGTAATACTGGTAGTAATAGCTAGGTTGTTGTTTGTCATCACGACTTCATCTGTTTGTCACTGGTGGAAATAATATTAAAAGGTTCACAGAGTCTTTTTTCTTTTTAAATTGTATGTCCCTTTTGGTCTTTTTAATAACTTTCAGTAGAGGGATGGTTATACAAGGTTGAGCGGCTCTTGCTGACAAATTCTTATCTCATATAGCGGCTGCAGGAAAAATGCATCCTCTGCTCGCTTGCTTCTCAGTTGATAGAAAATACCCAATGGCCGATATCTTGGGCAAGGAGTCTGCTGCCAGATTTCTGGATCAAGCAATGCTCAGACCATGTGCTGCTATATTAACCTCAGTACCACGGTCCCTGAAATGAGAAGGTTGTGCCTCCCTCTTCATAACTAATATATAATAGCATTCCACACAGAATTACAGGACCGTACAAACAAACATAAAGTTCAGCGCTGTAGGCCAACTGCTAGCTTTTCATGTGACAATATACACCAGTATTCCTCTTCCTAATGGTTACAACGCCTCTGCAATTTCAGCGTTAATCCCTTCCATATAATAGGATAGGTGTCATGTTACAATATGGCACTCCAATATATCTGTATATGCAGTTATAGTCCTCTCTGACAATCTTCTACAAAGTGGAGCAATATCTAGGCTTGGCCTCATGTTTGCTACTGAACCACACACATACAGACATAAATTATCATTTCACATCCAATTTTCATATAAAATATATATTAAACATGTCTAACTTACCACAATTCGTAAGGAAAACACACTAAAGATGACTTGGCAGAGTTTCAATCTGCAATAAAGTCCAGGCTGTTAATATATAGTTATATTATAAGAACACAGTCCTGATCTCATCTCCAGAATGTATAACGATATGGCGTCTTCTACACGATTTTTTTCTGCCAATATCGACAGCATTGACCAATCAGTTTGAAGCTTTTCAAACTAATACACAGTTATTCAAATCTCTGCATTCATTTTGCATCCGTTCCTAGGCATCTACTAGCTATGCAGAGGTCAACCAATCAAATTTATTTTAACTTCAAAGTTCAATCAATCCCCTGCTTCGTAAGATATTAACCTTTCTTTCACTACAGTATTTCGACAAAATTCATGGAGTTCCACCTCAAACAGAGATGGCCAAACCTGACAGTATCCACGTTATTTATATGTTTTATGACCAATATTTAATTGTCTAATGGACTATTTAGACAACTAAGTACATATTCTTTGTCCATAAGTCTCCCGGAACCCGAATATATGATTATCATGAGGCTAAATGGCTTATTTAAAAATACTGTCTTTTTCGATGTTAATTGTTTATTTTTAAACTACCACTGTCCGCATCTTTTTAACTGTACTGTCAGTATAAGGTCAGGAGCTTAGACGTAAAACAGTAGAATGTTATGTTTCCCAATAAGAGCTAAGATTGAGTCGGGACCTTTTGTTAAATCTTAAGTTTTTGCAAAACTGTTTATTTGAAAAAATCAGGCCATACACTCGAAGTGCGAGATGGCTTACTATGCGACACACAGCGAGTGGCTCAACTGCATGCGTTCCTCCGTGCATCTCTCTCTCTTCTAAGCCCGTCTGTCTTTCTAGGTCAACTTTGTGTGTATAATTACATTAATGCTAGTATTTGTATCTAGGTCATTATGCAGTTTGCAAATCAAGGTCGTCTAAGAAATACAGTACTAGTTTTATTTTTAGAAACGACTGTGATTCGCGTGTAGTATTTACTATCGTACGGGGACGCGTTACAGTTTATGCAGACAAAGCAGAAAAAGGGGATCTCTTGTTCAGCCATTATGGCGTTATAAAACGGAAGCGCTATTGGGAAAGCACTGGTCTTTCACCATTCTTCTTTCTATTGTATTATTTCGTTCGGCTTTACATTTATGTTCTAATTTATATATGGGTATTTAGAATTTTTCACCACAAGTGGTGATGTTCTTTACAGGTATGGCCTCGGGCCATCGAGTGCACATGTCAATACATGTGAGCACATACCTGTGTCCTCTAGTGGACATAACAGGTAAAGGACCGATTATATCCACGGCCATTTTCTCAAAGGTGCGTACAGGTATATCACACGCCTGAATCGGGGCCATATGATAGGCTCCTCTTGATTTCACCTCTTGACAAATAAAGCAAGAGCGACCATATGTGGAGGCGTCTCTGGAAATTCCTGGCCAAAAGAAAGAGGACAAAACTCTGGAAAGCGTCCTAGAGTAGCCCATATGGCCAGCACAGTGAGAATCGTGTGTATGTTGTAGAATGTACGTACGAAGTTTTTGTGGAACCATCACCTGATGTCTAACTAAAGATGACTCTTTAAAATGTCTGACTAATACATCGTTTTTAAGTATGTATCACTGTTTGGGTGACAAACTACCATCAACATCATCATTATCTCTGACTAATCTAAAGAATTTCTTCAAAGAGTTATCTTCTCTTTGAAGTTTGATAAAGGACTGTTTGTCTGTATCAGAGTGTACGTGAAAATTGTCCTGACTTCCAGGCTCGGTATCCTCATTTTCCTTTGGTGCCTTGGCCTGGGCACGTGTAGTAACTGCAGCAGCAGTTGGTAAATGTTGACGTTCCCACTGATCAATTTCCATGGATGAGCAATCATTGCTGCCGTGTATCCGGCCAAGTGTGACATTCGCTATTGGGCTCCTTAACAAACACACTTTAACCTTGCCTGTAAAAAATGGTGAGTGAATATCCACTACGGCTGTGGGATAAAATTCAACTGTCCCGCCAAAAGTTACACATTTACCAAAGTCACCCGTTGCATGAGACGAATGTACCAATGACTGTCTCACACCGACAGTCGTGCAACCAGAATTTCTGAGTACTGTAACTTGAGTGCCATTCAATAAGCCTCTATGAAGCTATAGTACCCCTGTACCATTATGTGCTGATGAAGCAGTAAATGCTGGTAGCGGATGACCGCATTTTAACAAGGAAGTCACATTAGACTGGAATAGAGTTTGGCAATCTGGACACTGGGAAGCAGTATCAAAGTCAAACGAACAACACGAAGATGAATGAATAACAACATTGTTGTCCTGCGCGGTCTCAGATGTAGCAGCAGTGTTTGCTGAGTTGGCATGGTAGTTCGAATATGCAGTATTTCTAGAGCGTGATCTATGTCTCTGATTGTAAAAAGAGTTATTTTGACTCCTGTCATTATTTCCTTGGTTCATATTGTTGTTTCCTTGATTTCTATAGTCTTGTGACCTATTACGATGTGAATAATTTTGGTTATTTGGTCCCAAGTTATTCCAATTCTTATTATAGTTACCAAAATTATCATTCCTTCTCTCTCCTGAGTTTTGTTGGAAATTACCTCTGTTTTGGGGTGACTGGTTCCTATATGGTTGTCTACCTCTATATGGTCGTGAGTTATTGAATTTGTTTAGTTTAAAATTTCCATCAACACTGTAGAATCTTTGTCTATAATTGTTATGGTTCCAAGTTGTAGCTGCGGCAACAGGTAAAGCCTCCTTAATAGTGGTGTTACTGACACAAACTCCCAGATGTGCAGTGCAATATTGCCTACATAATTTCTCCATTGAACTCAAACTCAACGGCGTGCTTTCCTGTAGATATTCTCGCAGTTGTCTGCTTACAGAAGACAAGACCTTGTCTCGCAATAATAAGTCCTTAAGGCCCTCATAATTCTCTTCAATTTCAGAATATTGTATCCATCTATTAAATGTTAGTCGAGTTGCAGCTACAAAATGTGTAAAATCTTTACCAGTTTCAGGAATCATATGTTTGAACTTCATACGATAACCTTCAGGGTCTAACTGATGATGTTTTAATAATAATGTTCTAGCAGCATCATAATTGTGTCTATTCGGCCCGTCCAATTGGCATAGAGCCGTTAAAGATTCACCAGTCATGAAATCCATCAATCTTGTACACCAATGAGACCTATCAAGATTATTATCTTCACAAACATTTTTATAACGTCGTAAGAAGGACGAAATATCGTCTATTTCTGGCTTAAACACAGGCAAACGAAATCTAGCAGAACCGCTATTGTGGTTGCTAGAGGGACCTCTAAGTTCAGAGTTATCATTTTGTCTACTCTGATGTTGCCCTCTTTGTTCTTCAATACGTAAAGTCGCCATTTTTTCTTCATTTGCAAATTTTTTTTCTTCTAATTCTTTTTCATGTTGCAACTTTTTCTCCTCTAATTGCTGTTCTGCAATCCTTTTGTTCTCTTCTGCAAGTAGCTCTGCTTTTCTGAGCTCTCGCTCCTCAGCCCGTGCGTCTCTTTTTCTCTTATCCTCTAGGGCTTCTTGATTCTCTATGGAACTGAACTCTGCTTTGGCAAAGTCCACTAATTCCTTCGCCTTGTAACCATACTCCTTGCCCATAATAATAAAGAGATACTTCATTATTTACTTCTTCAGTATCTTACTATCAATATTATATATTATATAATAAATGTATCTCACGTAGTCCGTCTATATCAAGCCACTGGCTTTGTGCTTTGCAATACTATCAATGCAAATATATTCTTAATATTACTAACCAATAATAAATTAGAGTAGCATGACAGACCAACAGTAGTAACGAAAACGAGGGAAAAGAGAAAGAAAAAAATAATAATAGTAATGCACGATCAAACCAAAAAAAAAAAAAAACTGGAGTTGGACAAGTACAGGTAAATAAGACAACGTAATACTAGCAGTGAGTGAACGAAAAAGAATACATATGGAAAACTAAAGAAAATACAATAAATCACACAGACTTACTGCTAAGAAAACCGGACAGGACCTGTAACAATATATATAAATGTAAACAAGTGATAGAAGGTTAGACTAGCATTACGAACAGAATGGTTGTCAACTAAAAAGAAGAAAAAAAAACCAACACACAACAAGAACTGACAAGGACGAAGCAGCACACCTAAACAAATTAGATCACACTAAACAGGCAGTGAACTAAAACATCGGCGAGTAAACTCGGACCGGAACTTTTCACTGCTTGAGAAATGTAAGCAAAACCTACAGAAACATCTGCTGTGCGGTCATTTTACAATGACATGTGTCGCTAACAACAAATTTGTACAAAGACATAGAAACCAAGAAAACAAATAACACAGATATCAAAAAGGTTTACACCACGGCAGAGGTACAAGAGTGTAATAAACAGGCACTTATCTTATCGCAATCCAACCAGATGCAAGTCCGGAAAAAGGCGTCAACACTGGAACAACACTGTCCCTCAATACAAGTGAAGCACGGATGAAAATGTAAACAAGTACACGGTCGCAGTCAGATGGGCATCGTAAACTGTGTAGATCTCGAGACGCTGTGTTGACTTGGCACAAAGTAACTTGACATCGCCGTGGCATAGACTTGAAACTTGAAAGAATCTTACAAACGTTGTGATGTAGACTGGAACACGAAATAAACTCGGCAACCGGTTGGCTTGAAATTGTAATCTTGGACGTTACGGCGAACAATAGGTTCGTGTAAGAAACTGGAACATTGGACATGCGCAGTGGCAGCGTTCGCTATCCAACTGGACCCGCTGATAATAACTGGGTTCACGAGGTGGTGTGTTTACAATAACACGCTGAACAGAGGTGACGATCGAATATACAGATTAAACGGCTGCAGTAGATTTGCAAAGTATGTGAAAGTCCATGAAATTATCGATCCAAAACCATACTGGCCCACCAATTATAGGGTGTTACAACTGGAATAATTATAGAGGATCATGCAGGATACGCGAATGATGGTAGGTTTTCAGTCAGGACATTATGGTCAGTATACATAACAAAAGCCGGCAGGTGAACAGGTCCACGGGAAAACATGGTTGACATTTAATAAATAAAGTCACTTCACAATAACGTCCATCAAACATCAAAAGTACATGGCAATGGATAAGCGTAGTAGATTATCTCTCGTCCGTCAATAAGTTTCAACATTAGGCATCTTTACGTGGCAATAATATAATAATGAAACACTCCTCTCCTCTCCACTCAATCCTGGCCGTTGTACTAAAGGTTCGGGCAATCCACGAACAGAACCAAAGTAATGCGGCAGAAACAACCACGGCAAACAAAATATTGGTTGCCTCCTATCTCAAAGTTACTTGTAGTAGATTATGGTACGAACTCCTAGATACGTTCGGGAACCATCTTGCACAGAACGTGGCGGCCTCCGAAGAATCAATAATGCCACTATATATATATATATATATATATATATATATATATATATATATATATATGTATATATATATATATATATATATATATATATATATATATATATATATATATATATATATATATATATATATATATATATATATATATATATATATATATATATATATATATATCACTCTCCGAAAATTCCGGAGCTTAGAAGAAATCACGTCCACTTCAAACTAGTGAACGAATGCGAAGGCCCAAACAATTAACACACAGAACCCACGACATGTGACAAACTACGTTACTAGTGACTGTCGCTCACCACGGGTGAACGCTTCGTGCAAAAAATAGTTTGTCTACAGGCGAACACAATTCCTCACATAAAATGGACATGTGCTAGCGTGTAGTAACATGCTACAATATATTATCTGCATCCCAAATCTATCCTTAACAGGCACGCTATAGGGTAAACATATTGTGAAACAAATCCAACAAACTTTGCCAACAGTGGCTACTAATAAAAACACCAGTAAGGAAGAGAGCTGACGATTAGCATTTTTTCTTGACAAAACATCAAATGTAATTCTTGTCCATTTGTTAAGGGGCTTTATTTTTGTTTTCAATGGGGTATTTCTAATCTCCATTGTCCGTTGGTTTGTCTGTGATACAACGTCTAGGGCTCGTGTTCATTATCAAATATAGTACAATAATAATTATACTGTAATTAACTCGAAATCCAACGTAAATAAACTGACTGCCCCATAACATATTAATACCATCACCAACCAAGAACTGCTTACTTGGAGCAACCAAGAGGACGTAAACATCGTCATAGCTGGCAGACGCTGGAGTTGGGTTGGTCAAGTCTTCAGAAGAGACCATGATACCATCACGAGAACAGCTATGCTATGGACCCCTGAAGGAAAGCGAAAGAAATGCCAGCCAAAAACAACTTGGCGGAGAACTCTAGAGGCCGAGAAGCAAAAGAATGAACCAGAGCTAAGGCACCGCACGAAGGATGGCCGCCAACTGAAAAAAAAGTGGAAGCATTTTGTTGCTACCCTACACGACGCCACCAGGCGTGATGGCGACTGACTGCTTTGCCAGCTGGTGGCTAAGGATCAAAGAAGAAGAAGAAGATAATATATTAAAAAGGACATCCACTTAGTCCTGATCTTGCAGACGTTTAATAAATCAGCTATGTCAATTACGTCTATCATCAAAATATGCTTTCACCGGACGTCCTTGCAGCATTAGAACTCCATTTGATTTACAATTCGCACGCCCTTACAAACATAACGCATTCCACGGAGAGTTTAGTCACCTAAATTTCATTATTATATGCAATATTGTGATCCTACACGTACTGACTATCGTATGGGTGAGCCACTTTATTCACAAATACTCGTATAACATGCTCATTTCTTGCACACTTGGAGAAGAATAATACTCCACATCGAATAAACACAACCGTCTCATTGAGACACTAGACATATACTCAACTCGTATCCACACACAACAAAGACACACCATCACATCACAACACAATTACATGCGTATGGATACCTTTCTGCCCGACAAATAGTTTTCAAATAGAACTTCATAATTGCTGCGCAAAAAAAAATAAAACATAATAAAACCATTGTTACATGACAAAATGATACTTTGGCACTACCGACTGTCCATATCATCTATCTGCCAAGCTTCATATACTAACAGTAAATGTTCATCAATCCACTCATGATGACAACGGTGCTCTAAGCTATGACTAAACTCATGCGACAGACTAGCACATATGAAATATAGATTCTCTGGACCGTTTGCACATTATACTTTTTTATCAGCATTTTTCTATGAAGTGCACGGCATACACGGTTACTTTGTCCATTCAAACAAGCATGGGCCGTCTTCACTATTTCACTCACATGATCAGCATATACGTCTTTTCGCAGGCACATCAAAGAACGTACTCACAAACGGACTCTGTCTCCCTATGACGTACTCACACACATCAGATAACAAACAACGTGCATACATTTCAGCCTCGGTGCATTTTGGTGCACAAAACTGAATAATACGCTACGTTGTCTATTTTATGCATCAGAATGCAAACTGCATTACGTGCACACGTTAATCTGCTAACGTCTGTTGGGAGCTGTCTCAAAGTGCGACTGATGGTTAAACATGATTTAAGTAGCGGCATGATACTGTTAACACCGCCAACATGTGTAAATAATGAAGTGGGCTGCTGTAAAGATGATACACATTAAACAAAACAAAAACAAACAAACAAAAATAACAAAAGCAGGAGAGAAATGAAACATGGCAGTTTAGTCAGCTTTACAAATGAACAATATACTAGAAATGCGGGACGGACTAACCCTTCGTCAGTCAGTCACAACCAGGAAAAAAAGATACGAAATATAGAAGTTTCACTACTTATATTCACACTTATTTTCATAAATGGATGCTTGCGTAGAATAGAAAGATTCAACTGGTTTGTCAAGATCACTAATGTGGAACTGATGACAAGAACCAGATACGCCCCAGTGGAATAAGAGATGAGAAGAAGACGCTGGCGAAGGGTAAGACACCCATTAAGGAAATCTGTTGATAGCGACAGTCCTTGTTCTGGAATCCCCAGGGTAAGAGAGGTTGAGGAAAACCAAAGAACACACGGAGAAAAGAACTGGAGAGACATGAAGGGGACGAAGAAGACATTAAGCTGATGGACATGAAGACTTGGCATTAGTTTGTCGAAAGATAAAAGGAAGAAAGGAGGGATACCTATACTTCTCTTCTTAGTTTTCTGTTTATGCCTATGGTAGGCACATGGTTCTGCTAATTATGTCGAGGGTTTCTAATGTATAGTTCTCAAAACGCCAGCTGAAGAGATGCAGCTGATGACCCCATGCTTCTAAAGGAAGTAAATATCTTAAGGGGGAAAAAACGAAAACAGGAATATAGATATAAATAATGACATTTCTATATTTCTCCTTTTCAGTCCTGACTGTAACTGTTAACGACAATGAGTATTGCGGCAACATCCTGTGCTCTTTGGTGTATTAAACATTTTTAGAAATTGACTCCAGTAACATTTTTTTCACTTTGGTTCTTTTTAATACCACAAACAAAGATAAATGTTGTTAACGTTTTAAAAAATTCACCACTACAGTATTCTTATTGCATGCTGAAATATGAAATACTAGTAATAATGTGGCTAAAAAAAAAAAAGAAACTGCGAGATTAAAAGGAATGCGATGATTCACAAAGAGAAATATGCGAATGTTTATCGATCCGAGTGTCTGTCTGTCGGCGCAGACGATCGCTAAATTAAGAACAACTCGATCAATGTTCTAATATGATCTCGTTACTGACTGCACACTCACACTCACACAACCGCGCAGGCGTGACTTACTCACACTATCTCACATACACCTGCACAGCAATGAATCATAATTTAGCAAATTCATTGTTACACGCCGGTCTGATGGCGATTATATCAAAATTCAGGGACTATTTCTTGGATAAAGACTTTAAAAAAAATATTTTTTGAATGAAGCTTAGATCGAGTTTGGTATTTTAATGAAAGATTTCTCTTTCTGTTTTAACTTATTTACTAGGAGCCGCGCCAGCGTAGTGGTTACAACACCGCTCTGGCGACCGGGTGATTCAGGATCAAACCCGGGCGACGGCATTTGAGGATTTTTCGTCGACCGGGATTTGGACTGGATTAACTCGAGACCTGGCGAGAACATGTGAAGGAGTGTCGTCGACCAGGGATTGGCGGCTCCTGAGCCGACCCAGCTCTAATGGGTACCTCCGAAATCGGCGAGTATCTGCCTGAATGGCGAGGAACACCTGTCTCTGTACAAGAAAAGGGATACTCACGTAAAATCAATGTCAGGTTAGACATTAATAATAACCTGAGATTTCGCCTCGAGTATTAGCGGGCGTACGAAAAAAAAAATAAAAAAATAAAAAAAACTTATTTACTTACTTTATTTTTCCACTGGTTTGCTTTATTTTATCTCACCGTTCGGGCTTTCAAAGAGATGTCAAAAATATCCAGACATTTTATTAGATGTTTATTCTTCTTCATTGTCATTGGCTGTTATGTAACCGTATCTTATCTCACTTATGTAGTTAACATCTTTTTTTTTTTTAATTAAAATTTTGCCTCGTTTTCAAGTTATTACCTAGTCGGTAATATTAGGTCGCATGTCCGAGTGTAACAGATCTTTAGGTCTGATAACATTATAAGCTTAGTTAGCAACTTGTCTCAGGCTTGTACTATACCATATGAAAAGAGAGCAAAACCAGCTATTTTCATTTTAAAAGTAAAATTATATTGATGTATATACATTTGGAAAGAAATTAATAACCATATGCGGAATCCAGACCCCTGAACATATCCCCCCAAAACTGCTCAGCCCGCGATGACCTACGACGTCAGATCTGGCTGGAGGACGCTGAGCTCCGGCAGAAGCTATGGGACTGCCGCGTGGACCTGGAGAGGACTGTTGACGTCATCCTGGCGACACGCCTGAATATTTAGCAAGATCTTTATTTTCCACGATAATAATTGCACCTTTTGTAGTGCTTTTGCCCCCGGTTTAAAGTTGATTGAAAATTTTCCAGTGACCATCGAGATAATGCATTTCCTGCTCATTCTTTAACTTTGTGTATATACCACCACCTCCATTTCTTTTAACCTTTTGTTGCAATTCATCTGTATATATTTAGCATGACTAACAAACTGAACGCAGAAGAAGAATAATCATATTAATGTATCATCATCTGAGTCATAGCTCGGACAAATAAAATTAATGATTTGGACTTAAAAACGTCTCGTGCTTGGACACTGCACATTGGACACTTAATCTGTGTCTCTCTGCTTCTTGTGTTTGGCAGTGGTGTAAATCAGTTTAAGAAATATCATTCTCAATGAGAACAATCATAACTACTGATTTAAAAAAAAAATTAAGATATTATCCTGTTTTCCCTATATATTCTCCTCTGGGCTTCTCCTTTAATACAACCCTTTTTTTCTGCTCTAAAGTTACGCTTTAACGGTAATGAACTATAATGGGATGAAAATGGAGACATTATTTTGCATTTCCCGTTGCACTATCTAAGCCTAGAGATTCATGTGCCTTTTCATGACTGGTCAGTACGAGATTTTGTGTTGTGCAATGTGGTTGGGTTGCAAAATATAAAAAAACAGCACGTCTTCATTCACACGCCCTGATGGAACAGCTGCTCCATAACTTCCAGCTGGAGCATTTGTCAAACTCTGTTGCTTTTTTTGCAAAAAACAGTTATTTTTTTAAAATTTGTAATCCTTTTCTAGCCATAGTCGTGTCCGACGTTTGAACAGTCATCTAATATGTATTACAATAAATGTATAAATGTCATTTGGACTGAATGGATATTTAGCGGTGCAGACTTGCGTGATTTAAAAAAAAAAAGATTTTGTACAGTACTGCATTAATTAAAATTTCTAATTTGTTTAAGACGTGCAGACTTTTGCAGTACGCACCGACAGCTCAGAATTCTTTTTGAGAAAAGTAAAAATTAACCGGCTGACATCTCCTTAAAGTTCTATTGAATTTTAAGTTCGTGATTTATAGTCAGCTTATATATTCTAGTTTCGTTACACCTTTCGATGTTAATACAAAATAAATATAAGATTTTATATAGGTATTCCCCATGTAAGAATTCAGTTTCATGATGAAAAACTTGACAAACTGGAGCATATCCAAGCAATAAGGGTTGAGACTGTTACGGTTGGTTTAATGCAGTGGTTCCTTAATTTTTCTGACCACCCCCCCCCCCTCCCCCGTGTATCTTATAGAGCATTCCTCAGAATAGCGGTTTGTACGACCTATTAAGGAAGATAATAACAACCTTCAATGTAGTAACACTTATTTGCTCTTTTTTTCCTAAAATGAAATAAATTAAAGCTTCTGGGTTTATTTCATAAGTCTTCAATATTAGTAACCTGGAGCTGATTTCTCTGGTTGGAGAAGAGTTCGATGACCAAATTAAAACCTCATTCCGCAAAATATGTTGTTGGAAATGCAAAAAATGAACATATTAACCACTGTTTATGGTGCAGAATAGAAACTGCCTTCAGAAATGTATTTCTATAACCAAAACGCCTGGTGGTCTGTAGTGAATCGGCGTCAAACTCTGCTGATTTATTACATCAGCATGCCCATTGTCACTTCCCTTCGTTATGTATCAAAGACATCTTCGCATTGCGGGAAAATCCGTTGGAGTGGAATAGTTCCTTACTTTGAGCTATGTAAATTGCAAGCAAAAATTACGGGCTACATTCACATTTCCTGGGAGCATAAGTGTGACTAAACGTCTGAACATGCTCTTTTGTGTGATTTCTCACACCTTCAGCTCTCCGGCAGTATCCTTTTCTTTTTCTTCAGTTTTCTCACTCATCGCTTTTATTTGGCATTAATCATGCCTTTTCATTTGTATTTTCACTATTTTGCTCTATGCTGGACATAGCATGGTGAAGTCTCTAACACGACACTCCCCTATGGCAGTATTTGCTAGTAATTCTTATTTTATTTGTTGCATTCACGCTTCACGAAGACGTGCTAAGTTACGCCAGGTTACACTAGTCAACAACCAAAATGTACCAGAAATGAAAATAGCTGATCTTAACTAATTTTGGTGTGCTGAAAACAAAAATGACATTAAAAAATGTTTATTGGCTCTAGTTTTCAAGATATATGCCACTAGTTTATTTAATTACGGTCAATTTATATATATGACGCAACTGTTGTGGGCGATTGCATAATTTTTTCTAATGACCAATAAAAATGTAACTAGAAGTTGATGATGCAATCCTACCTATGATTACATCACCTTTGTGTATAAATATCTTATCTCTGATAAAATTTTGCCATTAGTTAGTGCATTTGTCCTTATCAAAAATATCGTAGTTAGAAATGCCTAGGACATGTGTGAACAGTGCTAAAAACTTCTGTTATACTTGTATATGTGGTGAGGTGACATTTCTATCACAAAAACGAAATATAACTAAAGTGAGAAGGCATACAGTTTGTATTTTGGCTGCAGAATAGGAGATCAAGATAAGAGTTGGGTGCCACACATATGCTGCAATACATGTGCAGCACATCTTAAACTGTGGTTGACTGGCAAAAGGCAAGCTATGCCTTTTGCAGTCCCAATGATTTGGAGACAGCCCACTGATCATCTCAACAACTGTTACTTTTGCATGGTCCCTCCAATTGGGAAAGGCATATCAAAGAAGAAAAAATGGACTCTGGAATATCCAAACATCCCCTCTGCAATACGTTTGGTACCACATGGCGATGACCTACCAGTTCCCAAAATGCCAGAATCATTTTCAGCTGCTTCCACTGATGAAGAAGAGGACATTAGTGGTCCTGAACCATCAACCTCAAGCGACCCAGATTTTGAGCAAACTACATCCACTAAACCACACTTAATAACCCAAGGTGAACTGAATGATCTTGTAAGAGATCTGCATTTACCGAAGAACAAGGCGGAGCTTTTGGGTTCCAGATTGCAACAATGGAATCTTCTGGCAGAAGATGTTACAATTTCTGTGTATAGGAACCGCCAGAAGCCGCTTATTACATTCTTTTTCAAAGAGGGTGACCTTTCTGCGTGCCACAACATTTCTGGTTTAATGGAAGCCCTCAAAATCAATTACATACCGGAAGAAAGGAGGCTTTTCATTGATTCATCCAAGACGAGTCTTAAAGCTGTTTTGTTGAATAATGGTTACCGTCAATTCCAGTTGGTCACGCAGTTCATATGAAAGAAACTTATGAAAACATTAAGCAGCTTTTGAAGTGTATAAACTACGATCATCATCATTGGTCACTTTGCGGTGACTTAAAAGTGGTCGCTCTTTTGCTTGGACTACAGGGTGGATACACCAAGTACTGTTGCTTTCTCTGTGAGTGGGATAGCCGTGCACGAAGTGACCATTACATCAGAAGACATTGGCCAATCAGGCAGTCATTGCAGCCTGGCAGTAAGAACTTTGAGAACCCAGCACTTGTCGATACCAGCAAGATTTTGTTGCCACCCTTGCACATTACATTACATTTAAATTGAATAGCTTTATATTTACTTTACATTCAAATGAAAAGGTTAATGGTATAGATAGATTAAGTTTACATTTATATTTACATTCGTTGAACCTCCTCAGTTACATCTACACTGATTGAAAAATGTTCACAATATAGATAGAATATATTTTCATTTACATCTACATTGGTTTGTACTTGTAAATATTATAATTAGAATGTACATCATTTTTTTCATCTTTTCCTCCCTGCTCCATATGGAACTTGGAACTACTTATGCTTATAGTTCTCTTTAAAGACTAGCAATAAAGTAGTCACCAGCCCTGCATCTAGTCCTGGCCTGGTTCCATTCTAGTCCTCGGTCCTTCAAAGATTGTCTAATATTGTCCTCCCAGCGGACTCTGGGTCGTCCTGGAGGTCTGGATCCCTGGCTCTTTGTTTCCCATGCTTGTCGTGGTAGCCGATCTTCTCCCATTCTGCAGACATGGCCAAACCATCATTTGGGTCTGCATTTTAGGCCTTGACTATCGTCTGGTTATGTCTCTTCTTGTTACTTCAACCACCTTCCTCAGCTGAGGTTTGAATCTGGCTTTTGTGGGTTGTAGTCATTGCCCACGACTCGCTCATATGTCAATGGGACTGGAGCGGTACATCCACTAGCTACCAACCTCTTTCTTGCACATATTAATATTCACATGGCAATATATACATATTAGTTCACATGTTAGTAATGAAAAATATAGAATGTAAAATGCACAACTTACGCCCATCCTGGCTCACAGACTGTTTGCTCAGAGGAATAAAGGCACTGGAATAGGCCTCTTATACGTGTTCATAGAGGTCGTTATTTTAACAACGTATTCCCACTTTGACTCTGTGCTTTAGATTCCTCCGATTCCCGGTGTCCTTGTTAAATGGTAGAGTTTATTCTGGGCTCTGAAGTCCTCAAAATTGCCCAAACAATGGTCCGGTTCCGATATAAGAATCTTGATTCCAGGCTCTGGCAAGGTGTTGTTGTCGTCTTGGCAAGCGATTCTCACAGTGAACTAGACTTTAAAAAGCCAGGTTATATTCACTGTCTTCCGCCGCACTTGCTTGTTACGACGCTAAGTACGACTTCCAATCGTTTCAAAATTGCGTGTTTTGTGGGGTAATTTCAAAATTTTTCCACGTAGGAAAAATTCTGCACGTAATGCAGAGGTCACCTCTCCCATTTATGGAAATAAAACATCCGATTGCTTTGTAAGCAAACTCATACATACATCTGTAAACTCATTCGACAATGTGTTTCAGATGTAATATCTTACTTTCCTCTGACACAGGTAGAACGGAAATGATTATGTCATTCATGTCTGTCCAAAATGTGTCGCACAGACAAGTAATCTCTATACCCCTCGCTTGTGCAAACAAAACTAAATGCGAAACTAACCAGGCCCGTAAGGGATTTACCTCCGCTAATCTCAGCAAAGCTGTGCAGAGCAAACGCAAACAGGATTGTCAAAGGATTTGACAAAATCAAATATTTGCTTGATACGAGCAGAATGAAATGTGTCGACCCGGAAATTCCAGGTAATCAGTACGTACAACAATTGAAAATGAGTACTGCCGTAGTGGAGAAGAGATCGAGAAGAGGTCGCCCCAATCCATCCTGTGATAAGTGGTCTCTCTTGTTGAAGTTTTCTACCATTTATGATTGTCTAGTGGTGTCTCTTGTTGAAGTTTCCTACCATTTATGATTGTCTAGTGGTGTCTCTTGTTGAAGTTTCCTACCATTTATGATTGTCTAGTGGTGCCTCTTGTTGAAGTTTCCTACCATTTACGATTGTCCAGTGGTGTCTCTTGTTGAAGTTTCCTATCATTTATGATTGTCTAGTCGTGTCTCTTGTTAAAGTTTCCTACCATTTATGATTGTCTAGTGGTGTCTCTTGTTGAAGTTTCCTACCATTTATGATTGTCTGGTGGTGTCTCGCTTTAAACCTGAAGATAAAAATGCCTATTAAGTAATACATTTTTTAAAAAAGGAGGAAAACGTTAGTTATGGTCTTAAATATTTCTGTAGACTTTTAAGGTTTATTTCTAAAATATGCTAAAGGACAAGTCACAGTGAGACAAGGGCCTTTAAAAATGACACTATTAACCCTATCGTTTATATATCTCACGTTTCGGCTTTTAAAAAAAAATCAAGCATAAATGACACATAAAAACATTAATAGTTTTAATAAACCCAGAATCTTCAAGATAAGGTACAGCGAAGTAAAAACGAATGTAACACAAATCATTCTTTTTTCGGAAAACTAAAAGAAAACAAAAGTTACTTTTACAGTGACGAAAATTATTTTTTTAAAACAAACAGACAACCTATTTCAAGTGTATTTGGAGGTTACCAGTGAAACCAAGCGTGGAAGTAAAGAATAAAGTGCTAGCAGCAAAACAGAAGTCCTGGGAAGAATTTGGAGAAAAGCTAGAAAAAGATGCACAAGAAAACCAGAAATTGTTCTATAAGACCCTAAAGAACATGAGGAAGGAAAAACAATGCCCTCTCAAATTTATAAAGGACAAGCAAGGCAAATTGCTTACTGCCCCGAAGGAAGTAATGGAAAGATGGAAAGAATATTTCTCAGAACTCCTTGATGGTGAGCAAGGTCAAACATCAGAAATGATAACCACTAGCACAGAAGAGGAAACCAATGGTGATGAAGATGACATAAAGATGGAAGAACTGAAGGCAGCACTGGAGAAAATCAAGATGGGCAAAGCAGCAGGGCATGATGGTATAACACCAGAAATGGTTAAGTACATGGGAGCATCAGGCGACCTGTTACTCTTAAGGGTCCTACAGGCAGCATGGTGCAACAAGACCATACCAAAGGATTGGGAGATCGCCATCATAACACCAATTTTCAAAAAGGGTGACAATCGACAGTGTGGAAACCATAGAGGCATATCCCTTCTCAGTGTCCCTGGAAAAATCTACTCTAGAATCCTAGAGAAGAGACTCCGACGCCTGGCTGAGCAACACAGTTGGATGAGGTCCAGTGCGGATTCCGAGCAAACCGAAGTACTCAAGACCTAATCTTCACACTCAGACAGCTGAGTGAAAAGGCCCTTGAGTATAAGAGTGAGATCCATCTTTGTTTCATAGATCTGGAAAAGGCGTTTGACAGGGTCCCTTGGAGCAAACTTTGGGACTGTTTGGCAAGGAAGAATATTCCAGCACCTCTGATTCATGCTATACAGAGCTTCTACAAGTTTTGCAGAAATTATGTGAGGACAGCAAACCATAAGTCAGAAGAGTTCAGGACCACCACTGGTGTAAGACAAGGTGATATCCTATCACCTTACCTCTTCATACTCCTTATGGACGATGTCATCAAGGCATGTAAAGAGAGAACAAGAAAGTATTCAGTGGGGTACTGGAAGATGAGACAGGTCTATATTTCAGAGCTGGCATTTGCTGATGATGTTGCCCTGATTGCTAAATCAGAGGCACATCTCCAATCCAACCTGCAAGTCTGGAAGGAAGAGCTGGAGAAGAGAGGGATGGTCATAGGCAGCTCTAAAACAAAATCCATGGTGATATCACGAGAAGAAAGAAGACATCAGATTAAGCTGGGAGAACAGGTCCTGGAGCAGGTCGACCACTTTAAATACCTCGGAGCTATTATAGACCGAAAGGGAGGCATCAAAGAAGAGTTGGCCACTCGAAAAGCAGCAGCTGGGAGACTTTTTCAGGCCATAAATCGAGGATTCCTCAGCAAGAGAGAGGTTGGTAAGAAAACGAAGATGGCTGTATACCGCTCCACCTATGTCCCAGTCTTGACATATGGATGCGAGTCATGGGCAATGACTACAACCCATAAAAGCCAGATCCAAACCTCAGAAATGAGGTATCTGAGGAAGGTGGTTGAAGTAACAAGAAGAGACATGGTACGCAACCAGACGATACGTCAAGGCCTAAAATGCCACCCCCTACAGACCCAAGTAGAACAGTCCCAACTAAGATGGTTTGGCCATGTCTGCAGAATGGGAGAAGATCGGCTACCACGACAAGCATGGGAAACAAAGAGCCAAGGATCCAGACCCCGAGGACGACCCAGAGTCCGCTGGGAGGACAACATTAGACAATCTTTGAAGGATCGAGGACTAGAATGGAACCAGGCCAGGAGGAAGACAGCCGATAGAATAGTCTGGCGCTCTCTCTTCCAAACCTCTACACCTCACGGTAGAAGGGGAACGACTAAGTAAGTAAGTATAAATCTCGGCGTACTCAAAACAAGACCATAAGAAGAGGTTTTGAACAAGGCATTTCTCTGATTTACCAAACAATTAAGGAAAATATTTCACTGGTAGACATTCTAAGAAACACATGTTTAGTTACCACGTGTTAGGTGGATTATGGGGTTAAACATGTTTTTTATTTCGCAACACAACACGTGGATGACACCAGGTTTATTTTAGTAATACTGTACTAAAATATTTTTGTGTGCTATTTTAGTAATACAAGATTAATGAAACTTTCTTCATTAATGTAAAGATAGTTTAGGTTAAGGTGATTCACGATAGTTGATTATATCTTTATTGTGTTACTTTGAGATAAGTAACATCTGGTTGTGTACATAATTTTGGTGTTAAATGCGCTTTGAGAGATGCATTTAGTTTTAAGTTATTTAGATTCCTTGTTCGCATGTTATCCCTCATTTGTGCGTACGGCAATTTGAGACATACGCGTTTCTCAGTTTGCTCCTTGCGGAGCATGGAGACACCAATGCGGCTGGCGTCCACCAGAGGCCTACACGAAGCATTTAAAAGCTATTGCAGTGGTTGTTTATGTAACAATGCTTTTCATATGATGAGATTCCCAGTCTCATCAGTCGTCATATACGACACGCTTGTTGCCAGTCTCATCAGTCGTCAAAGTGCAGGAACGAATATTGATGTGGATCAGGTTGCGAGGTGGTAGTTTTTTTTTTCTTATTAAGGAGAGGATTGGTTGTACGTATCGTTTAATTATGTTTTATGCCAATTTTATTATTTGTTAATTATTGTCATGGAATGGAAGGGTGTAGGTTGGTTTATGAGAGCACGTGGGTTCACTTGGGAATAAATTATTTCTCTTCCTCAGCATGAAGCCTGCAAAAAAGCATGCACATGCTCTTGCAGCAGTGGCTTTGATAGCAATCTATGTTACATGGTGAGATTGCCAGCCTTGTGCACAACACCACACTAATATGGTAATGGGCGTGTGTATAATAGTTGGATGTTTCCGGCGGCGCTGAAGAAGGGCTGTTAGGCAGGTGAAAGTATGGTGTTTCTTATTATTATATATTATGATTTTAACTAGCCAGTGCTTTAGTTGCGTTTCAGGTTAGTACCGGGCTCGATTACCAGTTGAGGGAATATAATTTATGGAAATTTTTTCAGAACCAATGATCCTAATGATGTCATACTCCCCCTTGGTGTCCTGGGTAGTGAGATCGGATACCTAGCCTTCTCGGATAAGAGCGAAAAATAGGAGGTCCCGTATGCAAGTTGCGCAAGTTAAAAACCCCACGGCAGTTGGAAATCGTAAAGAGTAGGCCTATCAGGCCATTGCCCTGGCAACATTTAAAAATTACAAACCTACCCACCAAAAAATATTTATAGAATGTATGATTCCTATATACACACACACACACACATATATATATATATATATATATATATATATATATATATATATATATATATATATATATATATATATATATATATATATATATATATATATATATATATATATATATATATATATATATATATATATATATATATATATATATATACTGTCGCGTAGAGTAGGAAGAATAAGAACAATATATCAGTTGAGAAATAGTAGATATAACTGAAGTTAAGTTTTGCCAGTGTCGCATGCGTTAAGAAAAGTCCCACTAAGTTCATCAGAGATAATGAAAGAACATGCCTACTGCCCCACCAAGCATGTCGTAAGATGCGCCTAATGTGAGGTTGTGCATGGTGCCGGTAACATCATCAGGCAAAATAATTTGCTACATAAACCACCATTGCAAGAGCACCTGAGTACATTTAGAGAGGTAGGTCAAGGTCAAGGATCCCGTTACACGCCCGTTAAGGCATGTTGGGAATATGGTGTTAGGCCCATATTTTCTTGACCATCGGCACACTAGGGGTGATGTGGTCAGCATAGCGCCGGCTGCCTTAACCTTCCCAGCCTTGCTCTGGTACCCAATTCATGAGGCTGGGTCGACCCCGGAGCCGTTTGCGGTCTAAAAAATCCTACCTCAACTGGGGATTGAACCACGGACCACCGAGCTAGGAAGCCAGTGCACTAACCACTGCGCTAACGCGGCTCATGAATACTTTTCATGCATGCTTATTACAACGGGGTCAGCTGCTGTGGGGTTACATGCTCAATAGGCAGCAACAGAAAAAAAAAAAGAAATGAAAACGAAGTATGGATCAAAAGCAAGCAGGAGAAAAAAAATAAGTCTTCAGTATAAATTTCGTCACTCTGCCTTCTACAAAAGAGTTTCGTTTCACCGCCTTCCCTATAGACAGTATTTTGTTTTACATCTTCATCACTCGTCAGCTCCCCAAGGAGCACAGGCCTTTAACAAACTTATGTCAAGTCTTCCTGTCACGTGCCATCAGGCCAAGGTCTTTCTGTGTCTTCTCCATCCCTTCATGTCTGTCTCCAGTTGTCTTCTCCATGTGTTCCTTGGTCTCCCTGTACTTATCTTACCCTGGGTGAATCACATAACAAGGACTGCCTTGTACTGCTACTAACAAGTTTCCTCAATGTGTGGCCTATCCATTGCCAGCATCTTCTTGTCATCTCTTGTTCCTCTGGCACTTTTCTTGCTCTTGTCATCAGTTCCACATTGATGTTCTTGTCATCAGTTCCACATTGATGTTCTTGTCATCAGTTCCACATTGATGTTCTTGTCATCAGTTCCACATTGATGTTCTTGTCATCAGTTCCACATTGATGTTCTTGTCATCAGTTCCACATTGATGTTCTTGTCATCAGTTCCACATTGATCTTCTTGTCATCAGTTCCACATTGATGATCTTGTCATCAGTTCCACATTGATGATCTTGTCATCAGTTACACATTGATGTTCTTGTCATCAGTTCCACATTGATGTTCTTGTCATCAGTTCCACATTGATGTTCTTATCATCAGTTCCACATTGATGTTCTTGTCATCAGTTCCACATTGATGTTCTTGTCATCAGTTCCACATTGATGTTCTTGTCATCAGTTCCACATTGATGTTCTTGTCATTAGTTCCACATTGATGTTCTTGTCATCAGTTCCACATTGATGTTCTTGTCATCAGTTCCACATTGATGTTCTTGTCATCAGTTCCACATTAATCTTCTTGTCATCAGTTCCACATTGATGATCTTGTCATCAGTTCCACATTGATGTTCTTGTCATCAGTTCCACATTGATGTTCTTGTCATCAGTTCCACATTGATGTTCTTGTCATCAGTTCCACATTGATGTTCTTGTCATCAGTTCCACATTGATGATCTTGTCATCAGTTCCACATTGATGATCTTGTCATCAGTTCCACATTGATGTTCTTGTCATCAGTTCACATTGATGTTCTTGTCATCAGTTCCACATTGATGATCTTGTCATCAGTTCCACATTGATGATCTTGTCATCAGTTCCACATTCATGTTCTTGTCATCAGTTCCACATTGATCTTCTTGTCATCAGTTCCACATTGATGATCTTGTCATCAGTTCCACATTGATGATCTTGTCATCAGTTCCACATTGATGTTCTTGTCATCAGTTCCACATTGATGATCTTGTCATCAGTTCCACATTGATGATCTTGTCATCAGTTCCACATTCATGTTCTTGTCATCAGTTCCACATTGATGATCTTGTCATCAGTTCCACATTGATGTTCTTGTCACACTACTTCAACCCTTCTGTTCTATGCAGGCACCCATTTATGCACCTTTTTGGTTGTTGTTTTTGTTGTTCTTCATATTTCACAGCTACACAATAGGACTGACCTGGTTTTTGTGCTGGACCTCATTTCTTTTTATCTCTATATGTTTCCCTATGCACTGGAAGCCACTCTTGCCTTTTGTATTCTTATTTTGACATCATTGTCTGTCACCCCCAACTGTGTCTACATTACTGCCAAGGTATATGCAGTGGCGGATCTACATTTTGGGAGCCCTGAAGCGTGAACTCTTGGAGGGGCCTCTTTTTAAAAAAAAAGTGTTGGGGGATAAGAAAGAAACGTATTATAGAGAAAAGTGGACTTACGGGCCCTGAAGCTCAAGCTTCATTAGCTTCATAGTATATCCGCCTCTGGGTATATGTATTATTCTACATCTTACAGTGGTGTTTCTTCCAGTACAATTTTGTTATCGTTTCCTGCATTTGCAAAGCATGAATCTTTGTTTTTTTTTCCCCCCTGTGTGTTTTCAGACCCACTTGCTGTGATCTCTCATCAAATATTTTCATTTCGTCCTCCATCTGATGACGGTTTAGGGGATAGAAGGTGTAAACAGAGAAATGGGTTCATTGATGATTATTATATAAACGATGACATAGTCAATTATGATAACACAGATAACTATCCCGTTGTTGATATTTTTCTGTTTACGAATGATGAAATATGTAACTGCAGCTATAGTCACGGCTGGCCTTAGTTAATGTTAATGTTAATCAGAATCGACGTCATTGCACTCCGGGCAAACCCATAGGTGCTCAGTCTCCCTGAGCAAATGTCGAACGGTATGAATGCTAATTGTTCCTGTTACACACTGGTTGTATACACACCGGATGCGTCATCTCATATGTCCATCCCTGCTGGTCTTACATTTGATGCCAAATTCCAGCAGTCTTA
This sequence comes from Oreohelix idahoensis, assembly GCA_024509875.1. Lineage (NCBI taxonomy): Eukaryota > Metazoa > Mollusca > Gastropoda > Stylommatophora > Oreohelicidae > Oreohelix > Oreohelix idahoensis. The sequence continues at coordinate 579,059 of JAMPIV010001636.1, forward strand.
GTCTTGATGATTCATCGATTGCAGTGTCATTCTCTAATAGACGATCATGAATTGCCCTCAGTATGTCTCTCTTATCCATGTCCAGTTCACCTTCTATGTGTGCTCTTGAAGTTAGTCTGTCAGCTCTGTCATTGCCGCGTACCCCTGCATGACCAGGACTGTAAATCCATATCCGTTCTTGAAGATTCGATGCTTCTATGGAGGTTTTCCATTCATGTCGGAGCCATCCATTTTGGACCTTTCGAAGCATGGATTGAGAGTCTGATACAATAACTGCCTTTGTTAATAAAGTCTCAGACAGCCATCTTAAGGCAGCAGTAACTGCATCTACCTCCATTCTCATGCTGGAGGTTGGTTATCATGTAAGCCCCGCTATGTTCAGCGACGGTTCTGCCCTTTACTCTAGAAGAGAAACCCCACCCTGATTTATTACCACGGATTACAGCCCCATCAGTGTACACAATGGCATCATCATCCCCAGCATTAACGTTTATAAGCTGATCAATTTCCAGCTCTTCTCTCCCATTGGCCCAAGTTCTGCGCTCTCTAACAAGGCTGACTTGCTGGTAGTTCATCCAGCTCTCATCTGACTTAATCCACTCTTCTCCCTTGAATATATTGTCCTTAGATAATTGTGGGGCCCAATTTGGACCATTCTAGTGGGGCCCCCTGGACACTAGATTATAGTTTTATTGTAACACGTTTTATATCAAAATGTAGTTATTAGATATAGATATTGTTTTATTTTTATTATAAATAATTGTACATGTTCCTGAATATCTGATCTACAATAATCTTCGTTACTTATTTTGGCTGATATGAAGAACAGCGGAACGTGTTCTTCGATGTCATCCAATAAGTCGCCCACGCCGTTAAGGTTAGGATTAAGATCAGGGCCGTAGATACGGCGGGGGGGGGGGGGTCCAAACCTACCACCCCCCACCCCCCACCCCGGGTTTGGTGAAAAACATTTGTGGGGAAATTATACTGTACCAAACATGTTTTGCGCCGAAATTGTTTTGATAACCCCCCCCCCCCCCCCCCTTCTTTACTAAGTCCTATCTACGGCCCTGGTTAAGATTATAGTTTACGGTTAGGTTTAATAAACCTAAACCTAACCCTTACCCCATATTACTGCGTCTCTTAAATCTTTTTTAAGGTCATATCGAACACACGTCCTACAGTTATTCATTTAAATTCCTTATTTTTTTTTCAAAGCTGGAGCTGGGAACTAGAGTCGAGACCCCATATGGGCACGGGGCTCGATTGGGTCAAATCGATTGAATCGGCCCACGACCTACCCTAGCTATAGTAATACTTGCGAAATTAATTTCTTCCACCGTTGCCCTCAGTGTGTATGCAATGTAACAACGACCTCTGAATAAGGGGCAGAATCTGACTGAATATACGAATGGGAATGAATAAGCTCAAAACAGTAACACGTCTAGACAGGTAATGGCCATGATCCACTGTAAATTTTGTGAACGACTTTCAAACAAAACTGAATGGTTTCTGAAAGGCCACTCTTCCCGGTATGGCACGCCGATAATTTGAAAGCTTCAAAACGTACCAGCTTACATCCAGACCAGGAATACTTCACATTTTAAATAAAACGTAAGCAGGAAATGAGATTGCTTGAGATAAAGTTTCCAGATGGAAGAGAGCTCTTTAATTTAAATGTTGTCTAGGAGGGGGTTCTCTCGGTGTCTCACTCAATCTCTTTTTTTTTTTTTTTTGGTTGTTCCCTGTTGTTTGCGTGTGTAAAGAACAGGCTCCTATGCGGTGCGGGCGATGCAGCATCCACGAGGGGCCTTGGGGGAGAAATAAAAATAAATAAATAAAAACACCAACATTTTAGAGAACAGGATGGAATGAAACAGAAAATTTCACAGTAAAAAAAATTATTTGCTTATATGAAACTGATTGTTGTCTTCATATACGTCTGTGTTATTTGGAACACAGAATACTGCGCACCCATGCCATTCAAATTAGTAATTAGTAATTTAACGTGAATAAAGAAAACAATAATTACCAGCAGTAAGACTTTTGACACACGTTTTTTACAAAATGCTACAGTGACCTTCACTTGTGAAAGTTACAGTGCTATCCAACTCAGTATCATTAAAGTGAGCCTCTAAGGCCTTTTTTGTGGTGCCCTTTGGTTGTTGAATGAAGGCTATGGACACTTTGGTTGTCCGATTATGGCTATGGGCACTTGTACATAAAAGCATATTTAAAACTTTACATTTTGAATTTTAGGTTAATGTACACAAACCCCTATAGAATCAACACATGGCTCCACTTGAACCGCCTTAAAAAATCCCTAGGGCCGAAGTTGGGTATGCATGACCTTGGCATTCTATGCAGCATGCGCTGTATCTCTGTTCCTGCCATTATTTCTTCAGTGTTTCTTTTATTCTTTTCTCCCTTGTTGATTTCCCTTACTCTCTTTATCCTCTTCAGATCACCAATAACGAACAATTGAGAGAAAGAACCAGACAATTACCAGTGGAATAAGAGGTGAGAAGAAGAGACTGGAGTTGGATGGGACACACACACACATAGAATCAGCTGACGGCATTATGAGGCAGCCCTTGTTCTGGAATTCGCATTAGGAATACATGACAGCCCAGTATAAGAAGATTGAACGAAGAGCTAACACAATGACTATTCACAGGGCCGTAGATAGGACTTTAAAAAAAAGGGGGGTTATAAAAAAACTTCGGCACAAAATATGTTTGGTACAGTATAATTTCTCCACAAATGTTTTCACCAAACCCTAAAGGGAAAGGGGGAGGGGGGGGGGGGAAGACCATCAATTAAAGAACATCAATTTCTATTTTCAATGCCTTCGTTTATAGGAGAGACAAGTAGTGTGTACAATGAAAGAAATGGCAGCACAAGATTAAGGACTATCACAAGAAGGTAAGACGGATGTGACAGAATGGGGCACTCCCACTCGATCTCTGTTTCACTCCGGCAGTAATCGGTGCATTTGTGGTACTGATTTTTTTGCGTGCTTTTAATTGTCGCACTTTCTTTCTTTCTTTCTATACTATGTAGCAGATAGTTTATATTTTCAAGTATTTTTCCCCTACTTTCAGTATACTGTGTCTTGTCTGTTATCTGACACTCCTTGTGGACGATAAACACCTCACATTTGCAAGGAGAGGTAGAGATAATATTACGAGAGGCAGGTTGGTAAAATTCCCTTGTACCAAGCTTGGCCATGGCAGATTAACACGTACATCGCCCAGCGTTATCTGCTTAATCACCGATAAGAGGAGTGCGCGCATCACCAAAGCTTGGAATACGGGAAGACAACTGATGGACAGACACAGATAAGAAATTACTTTCTGATAAAGTAATGAATAGTTACTTTTGGAACACGTTGTCATATGAGGTTAATCACATGTTCGCGAGTCTGTACGCAAGGCATAGTATGTCGTATTGCCATATATGGTAATACGTGACCTTTTGCTTTACGCACCTTATTTCACGTGGAGTATTTTGAAAGTACCACACCCGAACCTGCCTGTTTGAAAATGATTGGGGCGTTTGGTTTAACTCCATAACAAACAGATGCGTGGAAGACCGGGAATATACCCTGACACGTTTCAGTGTTATTCCACTGTGAAGATCGCTTGCCAGGATACCAGAGTGAAGCCTAGAATTCAGAATTTCCTTTTATCAGCTTGGACCTTTTATTGGATAATCTGGACGGACTTACAAAATAACCCAGGAAATCTCTATTAATATTAACCATGAAACCAGGACTGTGGAAAGTGAAAACACACAAAGTCAGAGAGGGAACTTATTAAATTAACGACACCCCAGACGCGTGTAAGAGGCCTATTCAAGTCTCTTTTATTCATCTGAGCAAAAAGTCTGTGAGCCAGGATTGGCTTATTGGGGTACCAGCAGAAAGTACTATCTCTGGAACCAAGTGAAGGTATAAGTGGACTGACGTTGTGCGAGACGCCATCATAAGAGTGTCTTATAAACAAACGCAGGAACAGCTTGGCTGTTACTCCTTGACGTTCCAGGAACGTGCGGCGCCTTTAACCTTGACCAGCGACGAGCAAGAGCAGTGTACACCGAACCTATCAGCGGGAGCAGAAACTACTATTGGCTGCTAAGTGAAAAATATACGCTGCCAAAGTGAACTTTTCCGCCATCATCTCTACTATAAATCAAGGATGAAACTTTTCTTCTAAACTATTCAATTTACTTTCAAACTGTTAAAAACCTAAAGTGATTATTAAATTTTGTTATTTGTAATGTTACAAATTTAACTTCGATTTAATCATTTTCAAGTTACTGAATGTAGGTCTCAGTCAATTTACTAAACACACTCTAAACAGAGCTATACCAGAATAATAAGAATTCCACTGAGTAAATCAGGGGTGGGGACTTGAAGGAGCTGAGATTAATAATTGCTTAATTCCTTCACAAAAGTTGTCGGCAGATTCTAGAATTAACGTGCTCAGCAGCATTGTTTTCTCTTATCTGAATATCTTGTGAAGACTCCCTTTGTAATAGAAGTGTCATTAACCTTCTATCTTCATCTCTGCCAAGAGTAATCTTGTACGAAGGTAGATACCTTTTGAAGCCCATATTAGATACTCTTGAGTTTTGGCCACTGTTGGACCACTACTGCAAAGCAGGGAAGGCAATACCGTCACAACGGACAGCATTCAAATAGATCTGAAAAATCTGAACGTTGTAACATTGACAAAGTAAATAATAAGCGAGAATAGCTTAAATGCATTTGCAACAAATACAAAAAATGTACAGAAAGAAAGAAAAAGAAAGACGGAAAGAAAGAAAGAAAGAACGAGGGTGCTATTCGACAGAAAACAAAAGAAGCGATGCGCACTCCGGTGAATCGAAGCAGGGAACATCCGAAAGGCGCCATCACCTCGGCGTGACAGTGAATTGTGACAGGAAACACGGACAGCTAAGTATCCTCAATCCCAAAAAATTGCTTTACCAGTGGTGATCACTTTCACGACAAGAATAGAATGTAGGACAAGGATCGACACAAAACTTTGTATAGACTCAGTGACCTCCAACACGTTCCTATTCGCAAGTATCAGCGTAGTAACACACAATGGACGAAATATATGTGTCTTGTAAATCGTAGAGAAATATGGATTAAAGAGAATCGTTGGTCGTTGGTTTAAAGCAGGGGTCGGAAACCGGTCGATCTTGATACAAGGCAACATTTCGTAGATACCTAAGTGACCGAGGGAAAAAGTACATTTCAGATTCTGGGTTCGATCCCTAGTAGATGGAATATAATTTTTTTTTTCAGAACCAATGGTCCTAATGGTGTCATCCCCCCCCCGACACCCCCCCCCCACCCAGTCTCCTGGGTAGAGAAATAAGATGCCTAGCCTTCTCGGATAAAGGCGAAAACATAGGAGGTTTCGTGTTTAAGTTGCGCGCGTTAAAAATTCCCCGGCCGTTGGAAATCGTAAAGAGTAGGCCACACAGCCGCTGCACTGGCAAAATTTAAAAATTATGAAACCTAACCACCTTAAAAATATTTATAGAACGTGTGATTCCTATATACACACACTGGGATTCTCGCTGGTGCTACGGAGTTCATGCACGGTGCTGAGATTCTCTTTGTGTGATCTAAGGGAGGAGATCGGAGCGCTGATGGAGTTTTCCGTGTGCAATGAAGACAGTCATTCAAACCGAACCAAACCAAACATTTCTGAAAGCCCTCTGCTACCGGCACTTAAAAGCGCGATGTCCCCATGTTTAAAGTTACTTTCACAGCTATTCCAGAGAGAACTCACAAGTTAGCTTACTAAAATTCACTTTATTCGTTAACTGTGTGAAGCAGAAAACGATCTGTTCTTTCAAGTGGTTAACATTCGGTAACATGGTTAGATTTAATGTTCCACTATTCAGCTGATGGAATTGCAAGAAGAACATACGGCAGAGATTACAGTTACATAAAGACTGCAGTTTATTCCAAAATCCAGATACTCTGAAACCTGGGGAGCTGTGCCAGCGCAGTGGTTAGTGCACTGGTTTCCTAGCTCGGTGGTCCATGGTTCGTTCCCCAGTTGAGGTGGGATTTTTTAGACCACAAAGAGCTCCGGGGTCGACCCAGCCTCATGAATTGGGTACCAGTTAACTGGGAAGGTTAAGGCGGTCGGCGTTATGCTGACCACATCTCCCCTAGCGTGTTGATGGTCAAGAAAATAAGGGCCTAACACTATATTCCCAAAATACCTCAATGGGCGTGTAACGGGATCCCTTACCTTTACCTGAAGACAGACATGATTTTATCAATTAGAGAGTTCTGTGTTCCTAAAGTAGACCTCGTCAGTTCTTGGTTGCCGACACCTGGCTTAAAGTAACACATTTAAACACAGACATAGACAAATAGGAAAATCTGAGGTCTGTAAAGGGCAATTTTTACTATCTTGCAATATAATACATTTATATACTTATTATGTTCGCAAATATTTTGTAAACAAAGTATTTCCTTTTTAAGTGCTTAAGGAGAAGTCATTTTTGAGTTACTTCCCTTGAAAGTAGTTCCGTCATCTTCGATCGGACTCCGCGGACGATTCTAGGCCTACTGCGATTTATTCTTTGGCTGGGTAGGAATAGATTGTTCTTGCTTCAGTATATCTATGGCCTGAATTTATACGTAGTGTTTGTATGAGTAGGACGAGTCTGTCTTATATATGGATATCTTTACATTTCTAAGTCGAACTATGTTGGTTGTCGCTAGAAAAGGTCAAAGGCTATGCAGCGGAAGTATCGCTAGCAGGGGGTGTGATTCATGGCTGCCATCCTGTCGAGATGTCGAGTTTTGTTGTAGCCGGCTTATCGCCGAAAAGTGATCTATAAGTAGATGGGGGGAAAGTGATAGTCATTTAGACATGTTGTATGTACTTTACCCCAGTGTTTATTCTCTTTTGCCAAGGGATGGCAAAGTTATATTTCGCATAGAAAGGTAAAACCACAATTTATTATGAACTTGGGCTTCGCCATCGTTGTCGATACGCAGATGCACAGTGGTACTTTTGAAAAGAATATTTATTCAAAGGAAGAGGACATTCCTATGTATCAGCACTAGATTGTATGATATTATTCAATTACCTCTATGAGAGAAGCTATGAAGAAATGAGGACATTTAACGAATGACCAATTTTGGTCTATATCCAATAGTGAGTGAAGCTCACGAGAGAAGCACAGCCATGTTGAAATTCATATACTTTGTATTTATCGAGTGAGAAAAAGGGATGCCTGTACTATCGCTCGATGAACCAAGAGATCACTGCTACATGTGAGAACCCATGTCTGGGATTCCTATATCTTTATGGAAAATATATATATTGAACTTTACGTGAAGGGATATTCGCTAGACGAGGTTAGGTCTAGGAGCCTTCCTATATATTGGTTATGGTCTGACGTGCCCAGTCAGTAAAGCCAGATGATTTACATGATGGAACTCTGAATGCTTATTTACGAATGCTCCATTATGATATTTGCCAAGCATGAATGCTAACTTAAGATGATATTCCTGTGATCAACATTATGCTGTCTATGTCGACATTTGTTCCTGTAACCATACACGTACTGTCCAAGTGTGCGTCCCATTAAATGTTTAAAAAGACCACCGTAGTTCCAGTACTTCTTGAATTCGAACAGTGTGAGTATGAGTGATGTACTACCAACCTGTCAACTCTATCGAATCATTCTACCATTCGCGTTCTGACATTCATATACACACTCATTGTCTACACTCACATTCTTGTCAGAGCCTCATCACGTTCCAGGACAAGATGACCTGTATGACCAAAACTGTGCTGGGTTTAATGAGTTGACAATCGTTACACTTTACTACACCAGTCCCAACATCTACATTTATCAACTGGTGGACATTCACGTCATTTAACAAATAAAGCGTGATTCAACAACTAGTAGCCAGTATGAGTTAACAACTACACAGACTTTAACAACTGGTGGGCCAGCTTCCTGGGTCAACCTGCACAGTGACCATATTGAGAAGTAAACTACTGAGACCAGACGTTCCTTGGGGTCTGTTACGACACACAAATACATCAACAGTACAACTCTACAGTGATGTCAGCGTGACCTGTCCTGTCGACAGTATGCAGTAACTAGGTCAGCGTTTGTTGACATTTGGTTCGTTGGACATTTGCCATACAACTGACAGTGTTACACAGCAAGCTTGGTTGAAACATAGAACATTACACATCAGGACTGGAGAATATTTGACAGTGTTTGCGAAAGGAAATGTTATTGAACTGAGAAGTCCTACATTGATTGTTATCATTCACATCAACGATGGAGCTTCTATTTCTGTGTTGAATTTAAAATAATTAGACCAGAAGTATTTGTTTAATAAAGTACCACAGTACTGTACTATTAGGCAGTGTAACTGAGCCTTCATTCCAACACATTCTTTCTGCAACACTCTATTTACATCATATTGCCATACTATTTATGCATTTATGTATTTATGTTTAAATATTTATATGTGATATTTGTTTGTATCCAGCGGGTTGTTGTTTTGGTTGGGCGGTGTCACACAACAGAGTATCCCACGTAATAGAGGGTCTGATGTGTGCGTTTCTATAGGTGCAATTTTCTTGATTGAAAATTTGCTGCGACAGCTGTTGCTATTAGTGTTAGCTGTGAAGACTGTACTCATTGTTGTTTTTGTAATATTCCTCTGTTCTTTAGTTTGTTTTGATTTGTTTGTAATTTGTTGGTCTACCCTATTCTATCTTTCAGTTCTATTCTCAATTTATATTTATATACTGTGGCGTTATTTGTATTTGTTATCCTCTTGCGGTTTATCTTTTATTGTTTTTCCCATTTGATTTATTTCATTTCCGCAAATGTTTTCATGTTCTCTGTATAACTGTTTTGTTTTGTGCCTGATCGACATACACTATTTTAAATATAGTTGATCATATAAATTGATGTACAAGAATCAACTGATAGTTAATTGCTATTACTAAAGGTACACAGTTGATGATATAAAACACTATTTCTGGTGCACTGCACTTATATTATAGAGTGAACCAGCAACTTATAGCTGTTATTATATAAGGATTTATACAAGACCTTTGTAAGGCTTGTTTCCCACAGTGATTGGGATAGTTAAGTACTATTTTCCACAGGTTACAAAGTTATCATACAAGGTCTTTGATTAAGACTAAGAAAGTGAATTTATTTACTTTTGCAAATTACTAATCTTATTAGACAAGATGTCTACATTAGATTATTTTATCACACAAGGCAGGGCTCTTGATAAGACTGGTCAGCAATTAGAAGAATGGGCAGTTGCTCAATATGACAAAGCATTAGCTGCAGAAGAGAGAAAACTTGTTGCTGCTGCTGAAGAAAGAAAAGCATTGATTGAAGAAAAGAAATTAGCAGCTGAGGAAAAAAAATTACAAAGAGAGGATGAACAAAAGAAATTGCAGATACAGAATGATGAAAAAAGATTCCAGATGGAAATGGAAAAAGAGAAAAGAAAGGATGAAGCTGCTGCAGAAGAGAGAAAATTACAAGCTGAAGCTCAAGAGAAAAAAGCAATAAGAGAACATGAACACCAAAAAGAACTTTTAGCATTTGAGTTAGAAAAGTTAAAGTTAACAAACATAAGTGATGGTAATCAAGCATCTGGTGGTAATGGTAAACCCTTTACTTACAAGGTCAAGGTACCAGCGTTCAACCCTTCCAGTGATGACATAACATTCTGGCTAAATAGATTTGAACGCTCGTGTCGAGCCCATAATGTGGACAAATCACAATATGCTAACCAGTTATCAGAAAATCTGAAAGGTGATTCTCTGACTAGTTTAAGTTTGGTTGAAGAGGCTGACAAAGATAACTATGATGTTATTAGGGCAGCCTTATTAAAGAAGTATCAGTTGTCTGAAGAGGGTTATCGGAAGTTGTTTAAGACAATGGTGCCTGAGGCAGGTGTAGAATTCTCAGAATTCATTGCAAGGACACATCTTACATTTGATCGTTGGATTGAGCTATCCAAAACAGAAAAAACTTATGAAGCACTTATGGACTTGATACTCAGAGACAAGATTATGTCAAGTATAAATAAACCTTTCCTCGAATTCTTACATGAGCGTAAACCTAAGTCTCTAAAAGAAATGGAACAGTATTGTACCCAATACGTCACTGCACATCCGGACGTAGCTATTAGCAACAGTAAGGTTAAAGAAGGTATGCCAGTTGCTTCTGCAACACCATACAACCCTAATCACTCTCACAAATTCCAAGGACCTCAAAATAAGTTTAATAAAAAAGGTAACTATTACAGTTATCAGAACCAAGGTAACCAATCATTTCAGGGTTCTTCTTCGAATACCTGGAGAAGAGCTGACAGCCCTCGATTCAGGGGTGGTCATAATTACAGGAACTTTCGCAAAGGAAGTCATTCTAGAAACTATCCAAGTTTTCCTTCATGGAGACAACAGGATCATAATTACCGAGATACTCATTATAATGAATATGATGATAGTAACCAAAGGAGCTATGATTCAAACCCGAGTAGGGGTTATAATGGTGGAAACAATGATAAGTACAGAGGCAATAATAACAGAGGTAGAGCACAATTCAAAAAACATAAAGCTCATTACCAGGCGAACTCTGCACAGCAAGAGTCCCACGAAGCCTATAAACAAAATAAAGATAATGATGACTCTAATAATATGGCATGTGCCGCTTTTGATTTTGGGAGAGCATCTCAGTGCCCCCAATGCAAAACATTATTTGAGCCAACCACAGTGTCTACTTTAAGCTGTGGCCATCCTCTTCCCGCTCTTCCTGCGTCAATCGCGCATGATGGGAGAGGTTCTCTTGTCTTACACAAAGGTTTAGTAAATGACAATCCAGTCTCAGTACTTTTTGATTCTGGATGCACAACTATTGGGGTTAGGCAGTCACTCATAGATCCTTCTCATTCTACAGGCAAAGTAGTCAAATGCGTAACATTTGGCGGCACCATAGAGAAATACTCTACCGCTATCATTAGGATTGCTACTCCTTTCTTCACAGGAGATGTACACGCATGTCTTTTGCCGAATCCGATCGCTGATCTTATCATCGGTCGCATTCACGGAGTCAAAGAATGCACTCCGGAGCAAATTTCCGTTTGGGAAAATCAAAATATGCAATCTGCTAATGCAGTAGTCACTAGAGCTCAAGCTCTCAATATGCCTGAAACTTCATCTGTTGAAGATAATGAAGTGCATAACCAAGATGATCCCTTGGTAATTTCTCGTGACTCGTTTATAAAACAACAAGAAGAAGATCCGACTCTTAAGAAATTCTTCACTCTTGTAACGAAAGGTGATCCGAATAAAGATTCAAATTGTAAATCTTGGATTACAATGAAGAATGGCGTACTTGTACGTATGGTGCAAGACTCCACTAAGTCAAGTCATTCTCAAATTCTTGTACCCAAGAATTTGAGAGTTAAGATCTTACAACATGCACACGACTCTCAGTGTGCTGGTCACATGGGTTTTTCCCGTACAAAGTCAAGAGTTCTTGCGGCTTTCTTTTGGCCTTTTGTGAACAAGGACATACGGATCTATTGTCGATCCTGTAAAGTATGTCAAGAAGTCAAATCCAAAGGTCCTCGTCATGCTGCGCCTATTCAGGCTGCAGATATTCCTATTCGTCCATTCCAGAAAATGGCGATAGACATCATTGGTCCATTCAAGATCAAATCTGCTAGAGGACATCAGTTTATCTTAACGTGTGTAGACATGTGCACACGTTGGCCAGAGGCTATCCCTCTAAAGAGCATTACTACCGCTGACATTGCAGATGCTCTTTGGCTTATATTTTCTCGGCTGGGATTCCCCGGAGAAATATTATCAGATCATGGCACCCAACTGATATCGGATACCATGTCTCAAGTAATGTCTACTCTACAGATAGAGAGATCTTTGAGTAGCATCTATCATCCTATGTCCAATGGGATGGTCGAGCGACTAAATAGAACACTTAAGAACTTATTAGGGAAGATAACTGAGGATCATCCTCAAGATTGGGATAGGGTTTTACCCGCGGCCCTCTTCGCGTACAGAGAGGTCCCCAATGAACATACAGGGTTTTCGCCCTTTGAACTTGTCTTTGGCGCGCGACCGCGCGGCCCAATGTCTTTGCTGCATGATCTTATAACAGCTGACAATATTGACGATGACACAAAATCTTCTTACGAGTATGTCATCGCGCTGAGACAAAAGATTATCGAAGCATGCAAATTGGCAACGTCCTCTTCTGAATTTGCTAAGCAGAAGGCAAGACAATTTGCTAATAAGAAGAGAACTTTACGACAACTTTGTCCTGGTGACAAAGCATTTGTTTTGCTACCTTGTCGTGAAAATAGACTCCTTATTAGTTGGAAAGGTCCGTACGATATAATATCGAAAATTTCAGATGTTGACTACATCGTCGATATCAACGGGAAGCATAAAACCTTCCACATCAATATGCTTACGGAGTTCCATGAACGTCCTGACTATCTACAGCCTATTTTCCAGGCAACGGACGATTCTCATGTCAAACATGGTCATTACTCATCACTGTCTGTAATACAGGATGAGGAAACAAGTTTTTCGGATGTTAATCTTCCGCTTCCAATGATCCCACTTCATTCTAGTGAATCATGGAAAGACGTTACTGTTTCTCCTGATTTGTCTCTAGGAGAACAGCGACAAGTTTCGTCTATGTTACAAACATTTCAGGATGTCCTCACTGACATCCCTGGACAAACTCATGTCATTGAGCATGACATTGTTCTAACTGAACATACTCCAATTAGGGTTAGACCTTATCCTATCCCTATACATTTCCAAACACAGGTTGAAAAGGAGTTGGATGAAATGATAGATTTACAAATAATCGAACCATCCACTTCTGCATATTCTTCGCCGATGGTTATTGTTCGAAAAAAAGACAATAACATACGTCTTTGCGTTGACTATCGCAAATTGAATCAAGTTACGAAGTTCGATGCTGAACCTATGCCTTTACTGGAAGAACTACTTACTCGTCTTTCTAAATCGCATTTTTTCACTAAACTTGATTTGTCTAAAGGATATTGGCAAGTTCCATTATCCGAACGCGCCAAACCTCTTACCGCTTTCTCTACTCCCAGAGGCCTTTTCCAATGGAATTTTATGCCTTTCGGCCTTATGAACGCACCAGCTACATTTGTACGCATGATGCGTCGAATCCTATCGTATCGGTCAGATGTCATTGCTTATCTAGACGACATCTGTCTTTTCAGCGATACTTGGGAAGATCACTATTCAGGGTTAGTTGAATTATTATCAACTCTGCGTGAGTATAACCTGACAGCAAAACCATCTAAAGCTTGTATTGGCTTTAGCGAAATTGCTTTCTTAGGCCATCGAGTAGGTCACGGTTTCTTGAAGACAGAAGACCATAATATCACTAAGATACTTAACATCTCTATCCCTAGGACTAAAAAGCAAGTGCGAAGTCTTTTAGGTCTCATACAATTTTATGGACGTTTCATTCCGAATCTGTCCTCTATCATGGCACCTCTCTCTACACTATTAAAGAAAGGGTCGCCTAACATGGTTCACTGGTCTCATGAATGCCAATCTTCACTAGAGAAGATCAAAACTATGTTTTCATCACCACCTATTTTAGTGTTACCTACAACAGATAAGACATTCGTTCTTCGTAGTGACGCTTCATCCACTGGGATTGGAGCGGCACTAATGCAAGAGTACTCTGGAACTCTGCATCCTGTAATGTATATATCCAGAAAAACTTAATGCTGCAGAAAGGAATTACTCGGTTTTAGACCGTGAATTATTGGCAATGGTTTGGTCAATTCTCAAACTCCAAAGATTCCTTCTGGGCGCGCATTTCGTAGTGGAAACTGACCAAAAAGCTCTTACGGCTATCCAAAGTAAGAACTTGAAGAGCTCGAGATCAACTCGATACGCAATCGCTCTTCAACCTTTTCATTTCTCGGTACGAGCTATCCGTGGTTCAGAAAATGTGATGGCGGACATTCTGTCCAGATGCCCACATGATGCCACTTAACTGTTAAATATTGGTTTTTTTTTAATATGTATAACTTTACAACAGTTATTTTTTGTTTCTTTACTAAGATACACATTTGTAATTTAATAATAGAATGATGGTATCTCTACTTAGCGGTTTATTGATGTTTATTCACCGCTGTTCTTTGATGATTGTTTCTTCATAAATCATAAATTTAAGATTATAGTGTGAATTTTTGGTATGCATTGTATAATTACCAGAATTGTATTATACGTACATCACACCTTCCTGGAAACATTTATTCGTAGAGAAACAATTTCTCTCAGATTTTGAGATATATTCTCACCGGTCATATTAGGAATTATAGTTATTCCTGATATTTTCATCTGCGCAGTATTCTTGCGTTGTGAGCCTATTCTACGTTGCTCCTAGATGTATTTAAAAAAAAAAAATTTTTTTTTTTTTTTTTTCCCGGGAGGTGTGGTAAGACTGTAAAGGGCAATTTTTACTATCTTGCAATATAATACATTTATATACTTATTATGTTCGCAAATATTTTGTAAACAAAGTATTTCCTTTTTAAGTGCTTAAGGAGAAGTCATTTTTGAGTTACTTCCCTTGAAAGTAGTTCCGTCATCTTCGATCGGACTCCGCGGACGATTCTAGGCCTACTGCGATTTATTCTTTGGCTGGGTAGGAATAGATTGTTCTTGCTTCAGTATATCTATGGCCTGAATTTATACGTAGTGTTTGTATGAGTAGGACGAGTCTGTCTTATATATGGATATCTTTACATTTCTAAGTCGAACTATGTTGGTTGTCGCTAGAAAAGGTCAAAGGCTATGCAGCGGAAGTATCGCTAGCAGGGGGTGTGATTCATGGCTGCCATCCTGTCGAGATGTCGAGTTTTGTTGTAGCCGGCTTATCGCCGAAAAGTGATCTATAAGTAGATGGGGGGAAAGTGATAGTCATTTAGACATGTTGTATGTACTTTACCCCAGTGTTTATTCTCTTTTGCCAAGGGATGGCAAAGTTATATTTCGCATAGAAAGGTAAAACCACAATTTATTATGAACTTGGGCTTTGCCATCGTTGTCGATACGCAGATGCACAGTGGTACTTTTGAAAAGAATATTTATTCAAAGGAAGAGGACATTCCTATGTATCAGCACTAGATTGTATGATATTATTCAATTACCTATATGAGAGAAGCTATGAAGAAATGAGGACATTTAACGAATGACCAATTTTGGTCTATATCCAATAGTGAGTGAAGCTCACGAGAGAAGCACAGCCATGTTGAAATTCATATACTTTGTATTTATCGAGTGAGAAAAAGGGATGCCTGTACTATCGCTCGATGAACCAAGAGATCACTACTACATGTGAGAACCCATGTCTGGGATTCCTATATCTTTATGGAAAATATATATATTGAACTTTACGTGAAGGGATATTCGCTAGACGAGGTTAGGTCTAGGAGCCTTCCTATATATTGGTTATGGTCTGACGTGCCCAGTCAGTAAAGCCAGATGATTTACATGATGGAACTCTGAATGCTTATTTACGAATGCTCCATTATGATATTTGCCAAGCATGAATGCTAACTTAAGATGATATTCCTGTGATCAACATTATGCTGTCTATGTCGACATTTGTTCCTGTAACCATACACGTACTGTCCAAGTGTGCGTCCCATTAAATGTTTAAAAAGACCACCGTAGTTCCAGTACTTCTTGAATTCGAACAGTGTGAGTATGAGTGATGTACTACCAACCTGTCAACTCTATCGAATCATTCTACCATTCGCGTTCTGACATTCATATACACACTCATTGTCTACACTCACATTCTTGTCGGAGCCTCATCACGTTCCAGGACAAGATGACCTGTATGACCAAAACTGTGCTGGGTTCAATGAGTTGACAATCGTTACACTTTACTACACCAGTCCCAACATCTACATTTATCAACTGGTGGACATTCACGTCATTTAACAAATAAAGCGTGATTCAACAACTAGTAGCCAGTATGAGTTAACAACTACACAGAGTTTAACAAGGTCTATGAGTAGTAAATAATAAACAAACATAGATAAACAGTAGGAGCGACAGGAGGACATTAGACAACAAAATATTAACAGAAGTGATATGTTCTCCGAGAAATCAAACCACGAGCCGCCCGAATGGCGCCATCGCCTTGCTGCAAGAGTGAATCAACTTTCTTTTCCAATTTGACACCGCCAACTAAGCACCACCTTCAAAAATACCCCACCCCAAAGAAAAAAAAAAGCATGATCAGCGGAGGTCACTCTCGCGAAACTAAACGCAACTATGGACCCGGACGAGCCACATATTTGTATAGATCTTCTTTGTCAGCTACGGCTATGAACTTACGGCTTTTATATTTAACACTGAGAAGTACGATCAAATATAGAAAAGAATGGAAGATGCATTAGCAGCAAAGATTCAGTAAAGATTAAGAAAGATAAAAAAGAAGATGACGTTAAAACACAGGGGATAAGACGAATTATGTTAGTTTAAGGTTACAAATACTGTGCCCGTCTGAACTGTAGACGCATACACTAACTTAAAATCTGCAAATGAAAAGGTCCTTTGCTACACTAAGTGTACATTTTCACGCTTAAATGTTCAAAGACCACACACAACTACAGCACTAAGGTAAAAGAAATTTTATCCTAGCCGAGTCAAAGCCAAGACTTTAAAGAAGAAAAAAAATGTTTTAAAATTGTCTAAACTGAAAGAGCAGAGCTACCTGGAACGGCCAGTGCACGAGGGTACTTTAATACAATATTATTTGGTTTGCAAATAACTTGTGTCCATGTAACAATTGTATTGATAAATGTAAACTTTCAATAGCTTGATAGATCGCTTAATTCCATAAAACAGGGTGGTCCAACTTATTAAACCCCTAGAGCCACATAAACCAAAAATTGACAGGTAGCGGGCCATTCATGATAAACAATTATTTAAAAAAAAAAAAAATTAAAATAGGAAGCTCATTTTATCGCTAGCAAGTTTGTTATGAGCTATATTATTCTCATCATCATTACCTTTTAGTTTCTCGAGGAGCAAAGGCCCTCAACAAACACATGCTGGTACTAAAACAGGCAGAAATAATCTCAGAGAGTAGTACTATTACAGACAGAAATAATCTCAGAGTGTAGTACTATTACAGACAGAAATAATCTCAGAGAGTAGTACTATTACAGACAGAAATAATCTCAGAGAGTAGTACTATTACAGACAGAAATAATCTCAGCTCTGACAAATCAAAGACCAGAAAAGAGAACGGCTTCTTTGTGTTGATGAGGAGATGAGAGTTTGTTTGTCTCAAATAAGATTTAATTTAAATGAAATTACCCGACAAAAACAAGCTCACACTTCTCACCGAATTTGCATATTTTGTAAATGAATCAAGATTTTATGTAGTTGTATTGTTTTATATTTTCTGAATGTCTCATGATGATTTTATAAAGTAGTTGTGTTCTGTGTTATGAATAAAGCAATAATAGGAATTGATTTTTATTTTTTTTTAAAGTATTTCTTATCAATAAAAGAATTCGGTGTGGCGCGAGCAAATTTTCATTCCGAAATTGTGGCCCAAAGAAAAAAAGTTTGGGAACCACTGGTAAATGGTGTCTAGAGCTCAAATGATTGGGGCTAGGTTGCTTTCTTGTTCTACTTCTTCTTTATCTTATTATTATTTGTACTGTAATTTCATGATTGTCTAACTACTCTATTTTCTTCGTGCGATGGATGTGCTGCTAAATGTCATCCATGAATTCCTATGTTACAAGGGGTGTCCTATGACTTGCTCTATAATCGATGTTTATTCTAACCCTTTTCGTCAGCTCCGCCTATGAAGTTACGACTGCTTTAGCGTCCCGCCCTGTCAATGTTTGTCCAGGTTTCTCTTTCGCCTCCACATTCTTCTTTTCTCCTCTACATATTCCAGTTTAACAAGGTATAATGGTTGGTTATTTCCTCAAGGCCTGTTGTAATCAATTCAACCTTCCCTATTTAATTTACTTAAAAAGGGTGCTGAAACGAAATGTCTGTGGTTGGCTGTTTTTGTGCACCCGTAAAGCTGACACATATACTGTTGTTATCTTTTATAATTATCTAAATCATGAAGAAGGACGCACAATTTTTACCCACCCTGTCCTCCTCGTCTGCATTTATTTTCCTTTGTCTACGAAGTTTCCTGGATGCACTTCTTTTTTTTTTATAAACTGCCTGGTGAGTAACATGAATTTTAAATAAAGTGTACTAATACAAGCTGGCAACAACAACTATTATTCTGGAACTATGTGCACATTTGTACACTTTAACAATCTTATCTTCTGTGGAAACTCACAAAAATGTCAGAGCGGCAAGAGCCGATTACAAAAATTAGTGCCATCTCTGACTGATGCCAGGATGAACACATGTCGACTGTACGCATTTCAGAATCTTTATCTTTTCGTTACCCTGCTCGTATCACACAAACACAAATATTTGAAATTTTTTGCATTACTCTGAGGTAGATAAATATACCAAGTAGGTCACTTACACTTTTAGATGCATTCTTTAAATAGTCTTCCAACGCCCAATCGGCACCGCATATATTATATTAATATTAGACAAACATAAAGGTATGTTTTCAGGCACTCATAAGAAATAAAGAAGTAGAACACTTGGACAACAGAAAAACAACAGACGCGAGTGGCTTACCCAGGGTTCGAACCCCGTACCTTTCGTACGACAACACCGCCTAGCTATACAAGCGAATCACACTGACCCCACGGCCAGCTAGGCATCCCCAAAAAAGGATGCTTTACTGACTAGTCATCAGTGCGAAACACAAGACAACACCGGAAGTATACAGTGGGCAACTCAGCCCATTAATGACGCAATCACTTCTGTTGTTCCTCTATACAGCAGTATATGTCAGTCCAAACAAGACAAAGACCTTGATACTGTGTCCAGTAAATGATAGAAGACTTAAGGACAGTAGTATAGAACAGAGGGTAGGTTTCTGGTATTGTATAAACAAGGCCCTCCGATGGCCGAGGACTTGCAATATTTTCACAATTATAACTGCTTGCGCCCCATCTCTATCAAAATCACAATTTCAATCAATGTGCACACCGTTTTCACTCTTGTCCTCGTCGCTAGATCTATCAGTCAATTGTTGAAACACGTTTCTATCCTATTCAGCCGTTAGACGAGATGTACACGCATTTTTTGTAGTCCTATCACTAGTTGCCACGGTAAACAGTTTTACACAGCTTTGGTAATAACCCAAAACGCTGAAAAATATGAACATAATATCAATTTTCCAGTGTTCTACAACAACCATGCTTTGGGAATTTGTTTTCCTGTGGCAACTTAAAATCTCGAACCAGATCAGAAAGTGTTTCAGTACATTTTTCATTCGTTTTATTACTAAAATTAGATTGGCGCTCTGAGCGGCTTGCGGTCCAAATGTGATTATTTTGTGAGCCGCTAACAGCGGCTTGCGGTAGTTAATGTGTTAAAATGACTGATGAGGAAGTAAGAGAATTTGCTCTTGCTGAATATGCCAAGGCGCAGAAGGCTGAAGAGAAGAAACAGAAAATGGAAGAGAAAAGAATTCAGATGCAAATAGAAGCTGAAGAGAGAAACATGCAAATGGAGGCTGAACAAAAGAAATCAGAAAGAGAGGCCTAAGAAAAAAAAATCCAAATGCAAATGGAGGCTGAACAATAGAAATTAGAAAGAGAAGCTGAAGATAGAAAGATACAATTGGAAAAGCAGAAAATGGAACACGAGGAAAGAATCTTAGCTTTGGAGTTGGAGAAAATAAAGTTGGTGAATATGGGCAATTCACAAAGTGATTCAAATAATTCTTCTAATAAGGCAAATATTAAATATTATGATATTAAATTACCTGCTTTTAACCCTACCCGCGAAGATATTGCATTCTAGCTGGGTAGATTTGAACTGGCATGCGACTCTCATAAGATAGGCAAGTCGCAATATTGTGATCAACTTGGTAGGTTACTTACAGGTGATGCTCAGAAGGTTATGATGTCGGTGGAAGATACTGACAAAAATAACTATCATATTGTTAGAGCAGCCCTGATAAAAAATACCAACTGGATGAAGAAGGTTATCGCCTACGCTTTAAGTCTCTATTGCCAGAGACAGGGAAAGATTTTTCAGACTTTATATCAGAGATTCGCCTGACCTTTTCTCGTTGGGTTGAATTGTCAAGAACTGAACACACATATGAGGCCCTTGCTGACCTACTGTTTCGTGACAAAGTTATGTCATCAGTTAGTAAACCTTTTCTTTCCTTCCTACATGAGCGAAAACCTCCAAACATAAAAGATATGGAACAATACTGTTGCCAATACGTTACGGCACATCCAAATGTAACGGTTAGTAACTCTAACGTCGAAGAAGGTTTACCCGTTGCTTCAGCAACACCATATGGTCCTAATTTTCAACGTAGATTTCAAAGGCCTCAGCACAATTTTGATAAAAGGAATAATCGTGTTTTTGGACAGAACCAAGGGGGTCCATCACGTAATGATTCTTCTTCAGGGAACTGGAGGCAATTTAATAGTCCTCAACATTTTGGTCATAACAATTATAAGAACTTTAGAAGAGGTTACCACAATAGAGGTTATCAAACCAATAATAACTTCTCAGGTAGACAACAAAACCCATCTAATAGAAATTTCGATCGAAGGAGAAATGACAATCGCAACTATGACAACTGGGGTTCGAATCAGAACGATAATTTCAATAGGGCAAATAACAATAATTTCAATAGAAATGATGACCGCGATAAGTCGCAACACGACAATAATAGATCCTTTTGCCAAGCTAACTTTGCTCAACAAGAAACTCAGGGTGTTAATAATCAAGGTAACAATAATAATAGTGTCAATAATGCTAGTGCTTGCTTTGCTTTCGATTTTGAGAGGGCATCTCAATGCCCACAATGCACAACTTTGTTCCAACCTACTACTATAACTACCTTGAGTTGCGGGCATCCTCTACCCACTCTTCTTGCAGCAGCTGCGCATGACGGAAGAGGGTCTCTTATACTACATAAAGGTGTAGTGAATAATAATCCAGTCTCAGTTCTCTTTGATTCTGGGTGCACAACTGTCGGGGTTAAACAATCTCTCATAGATCCTTCCTATGCCACTGGAAAAGTGGTGAAATGTGTGACATTTGGTGGGACACTTGAAAAGTATCCGACTGCTATCATCCACATAGCTACTCCCTTTTTTACGGGAGATGTCCAAGCGTGTTTACTCCCGAATCCCATTGCGGATCTTATTGTCGGACGTATACACGGAATTAAGGAATGCACCCCTCAACAAATTGCTACTTGGGAAGAACAAAACATTCAGGCTGCTTATGCAGTCACAACTAGAGCTCAAGCTCAAAATATGTCTCAGACTTCATCTATATAAATTAATGAAGTGCATAACCAAGATGATCACTCAATGATTTCCCGAGAGTCTTTTATAAAACTCCAACAAAATGACGCTTCTTTGAAAAAATTCTTCCTCCTAGTTAGAAATGATAACCCAAACCATTACACAAATCGTAAATCTTGGGTCTCAATAAAGAATGGAGTGCTAGTCCGTATGGTGAAAGCTTCTACTCAGTCTATACATTCGCAAATTCTGGTACCTAAGAGTATGAGAGTTCGAATTCTACAACATGCTCACGACTCTCAGTGTGCAGGACATATGGGATTTTCCCGTACTAAATCGAGGGTTCTTGCTTCTTTCTTTCGGCCTTACGTAAATAAAGATATACGTATTTATTGTCGCTCCTGCAAGATATGCCAGGAGGTTAAGTCACGAGGTCCACGACATGCAGCACCTATTCAGGCTGTGGATATTCCAATCCGCCCTTTTCAAAAGATGGCAATAGACAACATTGGCCCTTTTAAAATCAAGTCGGCCAGAGGACACCAATTTATCCTAACATGCATTGACATGTGTACACGTTGGCCAGAGACTATACCTCTTAAGAGCATTTCTACTGCTGATATTGCAGACGCTCTTTGGCTAATATTCTCACGTCTAGGATTTCCCAAAGAAATCTTATCAGATCATGGCACACAATTAATATCAGACACAATGTCTCAGGTGATGTCTACATTCCGTATTGAAAGGTCTTTAAGCAGTATCTATCATCCTATGTCAAACGGGTTAGTCGAACGTCTAAATAGAACGCTCAAGAGTGTACTAGGAAAGATAACTGAGGACCATCCTCAGAATTGGGACAGGGTTTTACCCACTGCTCTTTTCGCATATAGAGAAGTCCCTAATGAGCACACAGGGTTTTCTCCATTCCAGCTTGTCTTTGGTGCGCAACCGCGCGGTCCCATGTCATTGCTGCATGACCTAATAACTGCTGAGGATATCAGCGAGGAAACTCAATCCTCTTACGAATATGTAATTGCTTTAAGGCAGAAAATTATTGAAGCATGTAGGTTAGCTACATCTGCATCTGAGTCTGCTAAGCAGAAGGCAAGGGATTTTGCTAATAAAAATAGATGTCTACGTCAACTCTTTCCTGGTGACAAGGTACTTGTATTGCTTCCTTGTAGAGACAATAGACTTCTTATTTCATGGAAAGGTCCTTACACTGTCATCTCTAGAATATCTGATGTCGACTATGTCGTCGATGATGACGGAAAGCATAAAACTTTTCATATCAATATGCTGACAGAATTTCATGAACGTCCAGATTACCTACAACCTATTTATGAGGCGACGGACGATTCGCTAGTCCCACATGGTCATTACACGTCTCTGTCTGTCATTCAGGAGGAAGAGTCTACTTTTTCAGACGGGAATCTTCCTCTCTCCGTAATCCCATTGCATTCAACAGAATCGTGGGAAAATGTCACTGTTTCTTTAGAGCTATCTGCTAAGAAACAGCAACAGGTCTCCTTTCTCTTACAAACCTTTCAGGATGTTCTTACTGACATCCCTGGGAAAACATCAATTATTAATCATGACATAATACTCACTGATTATAACATTATCAGAGTCCGACCTTATCCTATCCCATTACACTTTCAAACACAGGTCGAAAAAGAATTGGAGGAAATGATACAGATGAAAATAATCGAACCATCCACTTCGTCATACTCTTCGTCTATGGTTATTGTCCGGAAGAATAAACAATAACATACGTCTTTGCGTCGATTATCGCAAATTAAACCAAGTAACGAAATTTGATGCTGAACCTATGCCCTTACTGGAAGATCTACTTATTAAGCTTTCTAATTCTAGGTTCTTTACCAAACTTGACTTGTCTAAAGGTTACTGGCAAGTTCCCCTTACTGAACGCGCCAAACCTCTTACTGCTTTCTCAACACCTAGGGGTTTGTTCCAGTAGAACTTCATGCCTTTCGGCCTCATGAATGCCACAGCTACTTTTGTACGCATGATGCGTCGTAGCCTTTCACATCGTCCAGATGTCATTGCGTACTTGGACGATATTTGTCTTTATAGTGATTCCTGGGAAGATCACTTTCAAGGTCTTGTTGACCTTTTGTCTACTCTACGCTCGCATAATTTGACGGCCAAACCGTCAAAAGCCTATGTTAGCTTTAGCGAAATTTCTTTTTTAGGTCACCGAGTTGGTCATGGTCTCTTGCGGACGGAGGACAACAACACTTCTAAAATTCTCAACATCACTACTCCTAAAACGAAAAAGCAAGTGCGTAGTCTCTTAGGCTTAATAAAATTCTATGGAAGATTTATTCCAAATCTTTCCTCTATCACAGCACCTCTCTCAACTCTATTGAAGAAGGGGTCACCTAATATGGTACGTTGGTCCCAAGAATGCCAATCCTCATTGGATAGGATTAAGACTCTATTTTATCTCACCCTATCTTAAGACTACCCACCGTGAATAAAACTTTTGTTCTTCGCAGCTACGCCTCTCCCACAGGGATGCAAGAGCATTCTGATACTTTGCATCCTGTGATGTATGTTTCTAGAAAGTTGAATGCGGCAGAACGGAATTACTCTGTTTTAGACCGAGAACTATTAGCTATGGTCTGGGCAATTCTTAAAGTTAAGAGATTCCTTCTTGGCGCGCATTTCATAGTAGAAACCGACCAAAAAGCTCTCACAGCTATACAAAGTAACGATCTGAAGAGCTCAAGATCTACTCGATATGCTATTGCTCTTCAACCATTTCACTTTTCAGTTCGAGGTATCCATGGTTTGGATAATGTAATGGCAGACATACTGTCTCGATGCCCACACGATTCTACTTGACTCTTATGTCCTAGATTCTCTTATAAGATGTCGGGATTAGTGATATACCCACGACACTCTTACACATTAACATTCTATTAGTACATTTGCTTGATCCTATTTAATTAATGATTGTAAATTGATTGATTTACTTTCTCTGTTACCGTCTCTAGTGTAATGGAGGAAGGTTTAATTATCACCATATAAGGGCCGGTGGTTTACATGGCCACATTTAATAGATAGAAATGTAGGATTGACTATTGTATATTTTATAATCCTACGGTTATCAAACATAGATTATCATTTGTATTGTTTCACAGCGTAAACTTGTTGATGTGACTTGACGCTGTTATATGAAGAGTCTACTCAATTTTGGCAGTTATTTCGAGATTTGACATGTGTGATACGCTCTGGAGTACAGTATGGTCTCGGACTTCGAAGTCATCTCCAGATAGTTAATATTGTTATACTTTAGTATACGACATTATGTTAAAAGATATTACATTATGATATCATATAACCTTTTGATGATAATATGTCAGTGTCAACATATTGCTGTAGATTACGATGTTAAAAGTATAATATGTTTATGACATCTCTCATTTTGTAACTTATCATTGCGAGACATGTCGTTATGGTATTTTTTGTTGGGATATATGAAGTCTTGTGAATGGTATATTTTCTAGCATTGTAATGTTGCGTTTGTACCCAGCACTTTATTGTGCGATTGTGGTACCGCCTCTTTTATATAATGATTGTATTTTGAGAAAATATTTTCTTTAAGGTTGTGAGATATTTTTTTTCCTCACTCGACGCTCCATGGTGCGTCTGTATAGCCTGATATTATGGCGTCATATATTTTGATGCTCTTCATCAGCGCATCATGTATGCGTTATGAGCCTGTTATAGCATGCTCATTATTATTTTTTATTTTGGGGTGTGTATGTAAATTTAGATTGTTTTTAGGTTGCTATATTTCAATGATATTCATTTATGCCATGTTTTAAGTTAGGAATGTGACCTTTTTATACTTCTTTTTTATATTTGTGGTCTAAGGGAGTTAACCAGTTGTAATATTTTCTGGAATAAGTTAGATTTAGTTGTTAGCTTCCCTTGACTTGTCAAGTTGACCATTTAAGGAGTTTTGTAGATCAGTTTCCAGGAAAAGTTCTGGACTGGTCCTATGTGAGCTCTACTCAGGGCTAGCGGATCCACGCATGCGCGATGATTTGCGCGGGTCTGTAAGAGGGGGTTCTTTGAAAACAGTCTGGCTGGGCGGTTGAGCGGAGAAGGAGTCCCACCATAATTTTCTGGCTGTGTGAACGGGGATCAGAGTTCTTTGTGTATTAAATATGCTTAAGATTCCCCCTTGATTGTGATTCTGGCATAGTTCGGTAAAACCTAGGAAATGGCCAGTGTTTCTTTTGTGTTTGATTCCTGGAGTGCAGAGCAGGTAACAATATTTTTGAAGCTATTCATTGTAGCTAAGAACTTTGCATTTTGAGGTGACTTACTCCCGGTGCGGGAAGTAGTGATAAAGAAGATTAACATTATTTATATAAGGAAGCCCGCCATCTATGCGGCCTATTTTTGCCAGAGATATACCTGACTAGTTTGGTCAGATGTGATGCAGAAGATTAACGTTATTTATATAAGGAAGCCTGCCATCTATACGGCCTATTTTTGCCAGAGATATACTTGACTAGTTTGGTCAGATGTGATAAAGAAGTCATAGAGATATTATTTACACTGCACTACTTGCAGCTTGTTGAAGAGAAGTCGCAGGGATATTATTTACCCTACACTACTTGGTGGTAAATCAATGTTACTTACATGAAGTGCAATCTTGTGCTATTGACAGTGTGTCTTGAATTTGATGATGTCCTTGTTACTGTGGTAATAAACTGTGAATAACTGTACCACAGTCGTTACAACCTTTCCTGACTTGTATACGTGGATTGGTGTGTGTGTTATCATGGCTGTACTCTAGAACTTCACATCCTTCCGTTGAGATTTATACGCCCACACACCATGTCGGCCACCTGGTAAGCCCGACCCGCTGATTATTTACATCAGCGCTCATATTACAGCACAACAACAGTACTTCTACAGCTAACCATATCATTCTCCAAAATAATATTTAAAACTTCTACAGTGATGGCCAGTATGGCCTATAAACAATAAATATAGAGAAAACAACACTCTACACCCAGGCAGTCACGAATGCCAGCATTGGAAGTCGTCAATAGCGGTCGTTGAAATAGCGGCAGTTAGAAAATCGGTTTACGTGGGCGTAAGTGTGTATGTGAGTGTGTGTGTGAGAGCGATGGGTATTTTATTTTCCATTGGGAATATTTTACAAACCGGGACAATCCTATTCTTTAACATTATTGAGCCCAAAAATTGATCTTACATTTTCAATAAATTGATTTTGAATATATTTTTGACGTGTTTGCATACGCACGAGGGGTAAAAAAAAAAAAAAAGGCGAACACAGCCAAGCCAGCGTAGTCTGCGCTGTCTTAGTAGTGTATACGTGCTTAGAAGGCCAGCACGTGACAACACGTCGACATTAAATTTTAGTTCTACTACATCTCAGGAGTCCAATTTCCCTGATTTACGATGTCAGAATTCGGAGCTTGGACCAGATAAAATGGCTTCACGCAGCCGCGAAATCTATTCTGAGTGGTGCCTCCTGGGACAGAGAACAAAGTTTGGGTTCATCCAGTGCAAAGCAAGAAGAGCACGACTGGGAAAATAAAATGGAATATGACATAAGAAAGGCAGTTTTTACTTTATAAAACAAACACGGAAAAATGCAAAAAAAAAAAAATAATAATAATTTTTATGATACACTCACTGAAACTTCTTAGCGGAAAGTTGTGTCTATTCAGGGTTTTTATTTTTTTTATTTTTATTTTTGCCTTTTTTTTAAAATATGTTTTCATTGTCCTTTCACTGAAACTGGTTAGTCCATTCAGGTGTTATTGTTTTTTCCACATCCCTATTTATTTTTTAAATATTTTTTTAACAATTATACTATAAAAAAGAGTGCGCTTTAAAGTTTTCAAGAACGATGGTGTATGAATTCTTTATCCGTTTTTTCCCCCTTTCTTTTCAATTAATACTATCATCACAAATAAATGTGCAATGTACAACTTCATGGTGCAAGAAAGAGTGTGTAAATAAGTGTGTGCGAGCGAGTGAAAGGGTTTTCTAAGCAGCGGCTCATTGTGTTTTCACTGAAATTTGTTTATTGAAATATGTAAAATGAACATGTTTGTAAATTAACACTGAATATGAAAAAAAAAAATTAGTAGTGCTTCTATTTGTGCTTCGGTATCATTTATTTCGCTCATCCTATGGTCAAACTCTGTCACTGTAACAAATAATTCAAACAAACTATCAATACCCGTTAGCTTCCCAAGGAGCATAGGCCTTCTACGAACACATGCTATGTCCTCCTGTTGCGTACCGTCCAAGGTCTTTCCTTGTCATCCTCACCATTTTCATTTCCTTGAACACCTGATCGCTAGCGCAGTGTAGTAACCATTACACCAGCGCGGCTCCCTATGCTCCACTTAAAACTGGTACCACTCTCTTCAGAATGCACTTTAGAAGCACACCTCAACGCAATAGTACAATTGAAACCAAAAAATAGTTTAACCTTCCTAAAACGATTCACACTAAACCCGACTTGCCCTACGGTATTATTTTATTTCGTGACAGATACGTTCTTATTTACTCGTATATACAAATTTATGTAAGGCAGTTACGCCGTCAAAAAGTTGCTCCACTAACGCGTGGAACACTATATTCATTGCTAGTATACGTTCATTAATGTTGTTGTTGTTTTCGTCTACCATGTTGCTGTAATACCCTGTTCAACCTGAAAGTTGGTTATAATTGGGGTATATTGTGTGTTTCATTATTTGTTGTTGTTGTTGTTTTCTTCTACTATGTTGCTGTGATACCCTGTTCAACCTGAAATTTGGTTATAATTGGGGTATATAGGGTGTTATCGTCTTCACTGGTATCTCGTTCGTAGTCCTGGAGGTGACTGGTCCTGAAAAGGACCACTTGCTGGCTGTCTGGATTCCTCTTTGTCCGTTTGTGGTGCCGTGTCGCTCTCATGGTGTTTTTTATGTCCTGCCTCAACTATCTGGCTCGTTTAGTTTTGTGTGTTTCTACGCTACTAGTTTCTGTTGCTTTTGTCTTCTTGCTCTCCTGTATCTGTGACAGTGCTTTTTCAATTATCGTTGGTAGTAGCTGTTCTAGCGTTTCTGGCTGCTAATGCTCTTTCTTGATTGAGTAACATTTGCTGTACGATGTCGATTTTCATTTTGTCTTTCGTTTCTTTGTTTTGTTCTCTAGTTTTTGTAAGGATATCCTCAACGATCCTTCTCTCTGATTCAATTCTTTTGAGTATTTGTTCGTTCTCTGCCTTTAGCTCTGTGAGTTTGGCGATGTCAACTTCTATCTCGTGTTTGATGGTTGTTTCAATTCTTTTGAGTATTTGTTCGTTCTCTGCCTTTAGCTCTGTGAGTTTGGCGATGTCAACTTCTATCTCGTGTTTGATGGATTTTGTTTCCTGTAGCATTGCCTGGGCGCTCTGTAACATTTCTCTGGCGCTCTGCACATCTATTATGTCTTCACCGCTGTCCTTGTCGTCTACGGGATCCTGCTTGTTTCTGCTTTCGTTCTGCTGTTTCCTTTTCATTTCGTTGATTTCAGCGGTCAGCTTGTGTAGCTGTCTTCTGTCAATCGTGCGCTGTTTTTCTGTAGCATCCGCATTCACTCTGTGTTTGGCCTCTTTGAAGGGTATGTTTTTAGACACGGCATCCTTCAAGATGCTCTTAGTTTCCTGGAACACAGGGCATCCTCTGTACCTTGCCCCGTGGTTTCCGTGGCAGTTTGCACAGATACCGTTTTCGTTAGTTTCTTTGTAGTTGCGGTCCTCCTTTGCCCTGGGGCAGTCGCCATATTGGTGACTACCCGCACAATACCGGCAAACTGCATCTCTCCTGCACGTCTTTTTTGTGTGCGAGAACTGCTGGCAGTTGGAGCACTGCATCACCGGAGGGATATAGGTGTTGCGTGATAAATTCTCGCAACATCGTTTTATTTCAATATCTGTTTTATAACGCAAGGGCAACAACTGCTTGGAATTTATAGTCACTTTTCTCGGTAAGCATTTGTCTTCTCGCGTTAGTATCGAATGCAGTTAACTTTTGAGCTGTGGTCATTTTTGCGCTGGACTGCGCATGACTTGTCTTGTTGTTTGTCGATCGGTTTCCGCCCACCACTAGTGGGGGTGAGCGATTTGGAATGGCGAAAGAGATGCCTCGTTGAAGAGGGGATCTCCGCTATTTTTTGTTCTGTCAGGGATGTGTAGTCCTCTTAATGGATATTTCGTTTATTCGAGATAATACCTCTAGTGTTTCCCACATGTCGGGAGGCGTGATATTTCTGTGTATTTCATGAAAGCAAGGTAAATTGACTCTTTCATTAACTCTATTGATTTTGGGTCGTGAGCGATTTCGATTCATAGCCTGTCTGCGAAAGTCGTCGTCACGAGATGTTTTCCTAGCTCACATGTCGCTGCATTGTACTGCATCGGTTGATGCAGGTACCAAGGACCATTACTTGCTACTTTGTTAAATGAACTAGGTTTAGAAAACCTTTATTATCTAGAGGATATTCTTGAGGACATTATTTATACTTCGGCAGACGTGTCTGTCTTGCTGAAGTCAAACTAAGGAGAGTGAACTGATCTCATACATCTGGTTATCTCCTGGCTGTTATAGAAAAGGATGGAGTTGTTCACCTGACTACATTTACAGCACTTTGAAATATAACATGCATCTGACTCATCATTGTAATGCTGTCTACCGTTTATTGCTGTATTGAATGTTGCTGTGATAATGACTGTTTGATGTGCCTACACATTTGCGTAACCATTTTGTCACTGTGGCGTCCACAATAAATAATGAAGAAAAACGTCAACGGCTGTTTCAAGACTCATTGACTTTATACGTCGTGAGTTTACTGACGTCCTATGTGGATTGCCCTGTTATTGTTGCATGAACATTGTTTTGACTGAACACATCTACACACTACACAAAACCAGACATGCGGATGCCATCCATCATCATATGGCATCACGCATCATTTGGTGGCCATAAGCTGGTTTGATTCTGGTACTAGCAAACACGGGGTCCCTTACCCACTTCATTTTCAACAAGAATTCATCAGCATCCTTCAAGAAATTAACATTCTTCAATACAGTCAACATCTTCAAAATTTTCAAAGTACTCGGCGTTGCCCGGTAAAAGTCAAAATTTCAATTTTTTGACGGAAACAAGAATTTGACAGTACCCGGCGTTGTTACATGTTGCCGGATAACTCGGACTGCTGTTATCTTTTACGCAAGTCAAGCAAGTTGCTGCTGTCAAGGTTCCAGTGCTGTCGTTTTTTGAGAAGGTCAAGTGCCGGTTGAAACGGGTTGTTTTCTGAAGAAGGCCAAGTACCGATTTCCATCAACTTACTTTTGGATTAGAAGGTCAAGTGCCGAAACAATTCAACACACAGTATTTCAGAAGCTCTTGTACCATCGTGTTAGCAGTGGAAGCAGTTCAGATGTGCCATCATCGTTGGAGCTTCGCTCTTTAGGACGTTGATTGACATCCGTTTTTCTGCTGTTTTACGATTGGAAGCCTTTAAGTTAAGTGGCCTGTTTGTATGTAAACTGTGCCCTTATACTTCTGCTGAGTCTTCTGTGTATCATCTCATTCTATATGTTATATGTCTATATGTTATTTGTATATTTATATGTTTATATTTCAGCGGGTTCTCGGTTGGGTGGTGTCTCCGTTAGATTATGCCACGTCATAGAGGTCGTCTATTGTGAGCGTTTTCTGTAGGGTTTGCAAATTTCCGATACTGGAATTTGCTAAGCGACTTCTGTTGCTATTTATGTTAGCTGTGATGACATGTTTTAATATTGTTTTCGTTATTATTTCACATTCTTTAGTTTTGTTGTGATTTGTTTGTATTTGTTAGCCTACTCTTGTCTATAATTTAGTTTCATACAACATTTTTGTTTATACACTGTGGTGTCATGTATTTTGTTTAATTCTATCGCAGATATCGTCACATTTTTTGTGATATTTCATTAATTTCTGCTTTATTTTTAGTTGATTTCTGCGAAAGTTTTTGTATTGTTGCTGATCTTTGTTATTGTTTACATTGTTATTGTTTACATTGTTTGTATTGTTTACATTTTCAATGTTTACATTCTGCATGTGTTTACATAGTCATTGTTTACAGTTATAGTAATTAGTTAATGGGCTATGCTAATGCACTGTTACTACTATACTGATGATAAATGAATGATGAATAGTGTCGTGCACTATTGAATGAGAAGTGCACTTATGATCAAGATTTGAGTGCTGATATTTCATATACAAGTTCTTGATTGGAGACTTGTTTCCCACAGAGACTGGGATAATATAATGTGATGTGAATATACAAGTGCTTAATTAAGACTTGTTACACTTAGGTTTGAAATAAATTAGTTAATTATTTCAGGTTTTGGACTCATATGTTAGACAACATGTCTACATTTGAGCACTTTATTGAGCAGGGTAAATTGCTTGGGAAGACTGGTGATAAGTTAGAAGAATTTGCAACTGCTCGATATGATAAAGCAATGGAAGCTGAACAAAAGAAACTGCATATGGAAGCTGAACAAAAGAAACTGCAGATGCAGGTGGATGAAAAGAGATTCCAAATGGAAATGGAAAAACAAAAAAGGGAATCAGAAGCTGAGGAAAGACAGCTACAGCTAGAGGCTGAGAATAAAAGACTTGAAAAAGAAGCTGAGAATAAAAGACTTGAAAAAGAAGCTGAAAATAAAAGACTTGAAAAAGAAGCTGAAAATAAAAGACTTGAAAAAGAAGCTGAAAATAAAAGACTTGAAAAAGAAGCTGAAAATAAAAGAAAAGCTTCAAATGAAAAGACTTCAAGCTGAAGACTTGACAAAAAGGAAGTTACAAAAGCTGAAGAGAGGAAACAAAGAGAAAAGGAAAGCAAAAAATGGAACATGAAGAAAAACTCTTAGCTTTAGAGTTGGAGAAATTGAAATTGACGAGCATGAGTAATGGTAATGATTCAAACAAGGGTTCATCTTCTGGGAAGGCTAATAATGATACTTTTAAGATTAAGTTACCAACATTTAGTCCTTCCAGTGATGACATAATGTTCTATCTGGACAGATTTGAACAAGCATGTACAGCTCATAACATAGACAAAGCAAAATATGTTTATCAGTTATCAGGGATACTGACAGGTAAAGCTCTAAGTATATTAAATATGGTGGATGAACCTGACAAGAGCAATTATGAGGTTGTCAGGGCCGCTTTGTTAAAGAAATATCAGCTTAACGAAGACGGCTATCGTCTACAATTTAAAAACATGTTACCTGAAAATGGAGTTGAATTCTCCGAGTTTATTGCAAGAATACGCATTACTTTCTCACGATGGGTTGAACTATCTAAGACGGAAAAAAAACTTATGAAGGACTTATGGACTTAATACTTAGAGACAAAGTCATGTCGTCTGTCAATGAGTCTTTCCTTGCTTTCCTTCATGAACGTAAACCTAAAACAATAAAAGAAATGGAAGATTTCTGTTGCCAATACGTAACTGCGCACCCACACATAACCATGGGTAACTCTAAGGTGAAAGAAGGTTTACCAGTTGCTTCGGCAGCTCCGTATGGTCAAAACTTTGCTCGTAGATCCCAACAAAATTTTGATAGAAAGGGCAGCGGTAATTTCTGTCAAAATCATGGAAACCAATTTCATGGTGATTCTTCTTCGAAGAATTGGAGACAACCTGATAGTGGTCGTTACTATCACCCTAATAATTATAAGCATTTCAAAAGAGGATATGGTAATAGAGGTTATTCCTGCCGAAGACCTCAGAACCAAACAAATAGATGTTCGCATCAATGTGAACATGATAGTAATCGTGGAAACTGGAATTCGAACCAGTATAACAATTACAATAGAGACAATAATAACTGCAGAGATAATAATAACTCTGATAACTTCAGAGGTAATAATAGTCGGGGTAGATCTCAACACAAAAAAAAAGAGATATCAGCAGGCTAATGCTGTACAACAGGAAACTGAGGGAGCCTGTAATCATGTTGTTGATAGTAAAAACTTTGACGCTGTCACTAGTTCTGCTTTTGACTTTGAGAGAGCAAACAAATGCCCCCAATGCAGTACTTTATTCGAACCGGGTACCATAACTACTTTGAGTTGTGGTCACCCACTTCCCGCTCTTCCTGCTGCTGTTGCGCATGACGGGAGGGGTTCTTTAATTCTACATAAGGGTCTTGTTAATGATACTCCGGTCTCACTACTTTTCGATTCCGGATGCACCACTATTGGTGTTAGACAATCGCTTGTAGATCCATCTTGTGCTACAGGAAGGGTTATTAAATGTGTCACATTTGGCGGCACTCTAGAAAAATATCCTACTGCTGTAATTCGCATTGCCACTCCTTTCTTTACTGGAGATGTGCATGCTTGTCTCTTACCTAATCCTATTGCGGACCTTATTATTGGTCGTATTCACGGAGTTAGGGAGTGTACCCCACAGCAGATTGCTGCTTGGGAAGATAATAACATGCAAGCTACAAATGCAGTAGTTACAAGAGCACAAGCTCTACAAACACCCGAAACTTCACTGAATAGTGATAATGAAGTTGATAGCCAAGATAGTCACTTAGTAATTACTCGTGACTCTTTCATAAAATTGCAAGAAGAAGATCCTTCTTTAAAAAAATTCTTCGTTCTTGCGAAGAAAGGTGATCCGAATCAGGATACAAATAGAAAATCTTGGATTGCAATGAGAAATGGCGTACTTGTACGTATGGTACAAGATTCGACTACGTCGGCACATTCGCAAATTCTTGTTCCCAAGAGCATGAGAGTCCAAATATTACAACATGCTCATGACTCGCAATGTGCTGGACATATGGGTTTTGCCCGTACGAAGTCGAGAGTCCTTGCGGCTTTCTTTTGGCCTTTTGTCAATAAGGACATTCGTATTTACTGCCGATCATGCAAGGTATGTCAGGAGGTCAAATCTAGAGGACCACGACATGCTGCGCCTATCCAGGCTGCTGACATTCCTATTCGGCCGTTTCAGAAAATGGCCATAGATATTATTGGCCCTTTTAAGGTCAAGTCGGCCAGAGGACATCAGTTTATCCTTACATGTGTCGATATGTGCACACGTTGGCCAGAGGCTATTCCTCTTAAGAGCATATCTACTACAGATATCGCAGATGCTCTTTGGTTGATATTTTCTCGCTTGGGGTTCCCCAGAGAAATATTGTCAGACCATGGCACTCAACTCATATCTGACACTATGTCACAGGTAATGTCTACCTTACATATTGAACGATCTCTCAGTAGTATCTACCATCCTATGTCTAATGGGTTAGTTGAGCGTCTGAATAGAACGCTCAAGACTTTGCTTGGTAAGATAACTGAAGATCATCCTCAAGATTGGGACAGGGTTTTACCCGCGGCTCTCTTTGCCTATAGAGAAGTCCCTAATGAACACACAGGATTTTCTCCCTTCGAACTTGTCTTTGGCGCGCGTCCACGCGGCCCTATGTCTTTATTACACGATCTCATCACTGCCGATGATATTAGCGATGAAACTCAATCCTCATATGAGTATGTCATTGCTCTTAGACAAAAGATCATTGAGGCATGTAAGCTAGCAACTGCTTCATCAGAAATTGCTAAAGAGAAGGCAAGGCAGTTTGCTAACAAGAATAGATGTCTACGACAACTTTGTCCAGGTGACAAAGCATTCGTCCTACTCCCCCAGTAGGGAAAATAGACTTCTTATTGCATGGAAAGGTCCGTATGCAATAGTCTCTCGGATTTCCGATGTTGACTATGTGGTAGATATTGATGGAAAGCATAAAACTTTCCACATAAACATGCTTTCGGAATTTCACGAACGTCCGGACTATTTGCTGCCTATTTTCCAGGCAACGGATGATGCTCCTGCACCTCACGGTCATTATTCATCCCTGTCTGTCATTCAGGATGAGGAAGCTACCTTCTCTGATGTCAACCTTCCCCTTCCAGTGGTTCCATTACATTCCACGGAATCTTGGAAAAACGTTTCTGTTTCTCCTAATCTTTCTGGTGACGACCATCGACAAGTCTCGTCGATGTTACAAACATTTCAGGATGTTCTCACTGACATTCCTGGACACACAGATGTCATAGAACATGACATAATTCTTACCGACAATAATCCAATTAGGGTTAGGCCGTATCCTATTCCTATACACTTTCAGTCGCAAGTGGAAAAGGAATTGGATGAAATGATTCAATTAAATATAATTGAACCATCGACTTCACCATATTCTTCTTCCATGGTTATTGTCCGGAAGAAGGATAAGAACATACGAATTTGCGTTGATTATCGCAAATTGAATCAGGTCACAAAGTTCGACGCTGAACCGATGCCTTTGTTAGAAGATCTACTGATTAGACTTTCTAATTCTAGATTCTTCACTAAACTTGACTTGTCTAAAGGTTATTGGCAAGTGCCTTTAGCAGAGCATGCCAAACCTCTTACTGCTTTTTCTACACCTAGGGGTCTATTTCAATGGAATGTTATGCCTTTTGGTCTCATGAACGCCCCTGCCACTTTCGTTCGCATGATGCGTCGAATTCTGTCACATCGTTCGGATGTCATCGCATACTTAGATGACATCTGTCTCTTCAGTGATACCTGGGAAGATCACTATTTAGGGTTATATGACTTACTGTCCACTCTACGTGAGAATAATTTGACAGCAAAACCTTCTAAAGCTTTTGTTGGTTTTGGTGAAATCTCTTTCCTGGGTCATCGTGTTGGTCATGGTCTCTTGAAGACAGAAGACCACAATACTTCCAAAATACTGAACATCTCTGTTCCTAAAACGAAGAAACAAGTTAGGAGTCTCTTAGGTTTAATTCAATTTTATGGGAGATTTATTCCAAATTTATCTTCGATCATGGCACCTCTCTCAACATTGTTGAAGAAAGGTTCGCCTAATCTGGTCCGTTGGTCTGAAGAATGCCAATCTTCACTAGACCAAATCAAGAATATATTTTCTTCTCCTCCCATCTTAAGATTACCTACTCTTGATAGGACTTTTGTTCTTCGGAGTGATGCTTCATCCACTGGGATTGGAGCAGCACTGATGCAAGAATATGCAAATACTCTGCATCCTGTTATGTACATTTCTAGAAAACTAAATGCGGCAGAGAGGAACTACTCGGTTTTAGACCGTGAGTTGTTAGCGATGGTTTGGTCAATTCTAAAGCTACAAAGATTCCTCCTGGGCGCACATTTCATTCTAGAGACTGATCAGAAAGCTCTTACAGCTATTCAGACTAAGAATTTGAAGAGTTCGAGATCCACTCGATATGCGATAGCTCTTCAACCTTTTCACTTCACGGTACGAGCTATCCGTGGTGCGGATAATGTGATGGCTGACATTTTGTCTAGATGCCCACATGACTCCAACTAATACTTCTGTCCTATATTTCTATATATTACAGAGTCATAACACACCTATATTTCTACAATAGATTAGCACATCTGTACTTACTTTATATGTACACACTATCGTGCTTTGTTGTCATCTTCTTCTGTTCGTTTTTTAAAATGATAGAGGAGGACTGAGTAGTTAATATAAGGGCCGTTAGTTTACTAAACAGCCACAATTATTAATAATGTATTGTACCTTATGAAGCATATTAGTTATTAATTAGCATTATATTGCTTGTACTTTCTCAGAATGTCATTGTTGAGCTGAGGACTTACCTTACGAGTTCTAGATTGTGTACTTACCCTCGGAATACCAG
The DNA here is from genome assembly GCA_024509875.1 of Oreohelix idahoensis. Taxonomy (NCBI): domain Eukaryota; kingdom Metazoa; phylum Mollusca; class Gastropoda; order Stylommatophora; family Oreohelicidae; genus Oreohelix; species Oreohelix idahoensis. Next base: position 616,394 of record JAMPIV010001636.1, read on the forward strand.
AGCATATGTCCTGGATCGTCATGTAGTTTAACTTTGCTATGTACTTATGTCATTACATGTCAAAGAATGTACTATTTAAATTTTCCTATCAGATTTGTACATCCATTTTTAAAGACAATATTAGAGTATGCTGTTTAATGATGATTATAGTAACTTGCATACGTATATTGTGTTTACATGCTAACGTGATGTGTGTTGGTGACACCTCCCCGATGTGAATATTTTTTGAGACATATTTATTTTTCTGTTGAGGTATATCCTCACCAGACACTCTATAATTAGCCTATTGTTTGGCAATTTAATTAATTATCAGCGCATAATTCGTGCGTTTTGAGCCGCTTATCGCATGCTCTTTGATATTTAAAAAAAAAAATATGTTCCACATTTTTTTTTTATCGGGAGGAGGTGGTGATATGTTGCGTGATAAATTCTCGCAACATCGTTTTATTTCAATATCTGTTTTATAACGCAAGGGCAACAACTGCTTGGAATTTATAGTCACTTTTCTCGGTAAGCATTTGTCTTCTCGCGTTAGTATCGAATGCAGTTAACTTTTGAGCTGTGGTCATTTTTGCGCTGGACTGCGCATGACTTGTCTTGTTGTTTGTCGATCGGTTTCCGCCCACCACTAGTGGGGGTGAGCGATTTGGAATGGCGAAAGAGATGCCTCGTTGAAGAGGGGATCTCCGCTATTTTTGTTCTGTCAGGGATGTGTAGTCCTCTTAATGGATATTTCGTTTATTCGAGATAATACCTCTAGTGTTTCCCACATGTCGGGAGGCGTGATATTTCTGTGTATTTCATGAAAGCAAGGTAAATTGACTCTTTCATTAACTCTATTGATTTTGGGTCGTGAGCGATTTCGATTCATAGCCTGTCTGCGAAAGTCGTCGTCACGAGATGTTTTCCTAGCTCACATGTCGCTGCATTGTACTGCATCGGTTGATGCAGGTACCAAGGACCATTACTTGCTACTTTGTTAAATGAACTAGGTTTAGAAAACCTTTATTATCTAGAGGATATTCTTGAGGACATTATTTATACTTCGGCAGACGTGTCTGTCTTGCTGAAGTCAAACTAAGGAGAGTGAACTGATCTCATACATCTGGTTATCTCCTGGCTGTTATAGAAAAGGATGGAGTTGTTCACCTGACTACATTTACAGCACTTTGAAATATAACATGCATCTGACTCATCATTGTAATGCTGTCTACCGTTTATTGCTGTATTGAATGTTGCTGTGATAATGACTGTTTGATGTGCCTACACATTTGCGTAACCATTTTGTCACTGTGGCGTCCACAATAAATAATGAAGAAAAACGTCAACGGCTGTTTCAAGACTCATTGACTTTATACGTCGTGAGTTTACTGACGTCCTATGTGGATTGCCCTGTTATTGTTGCATGAACATTGTTTTGACTGAACACATCTACACACTACACAAAACCAGACATGCGGATGCCATCCATCATCATATGGCATCACGCATCAATAGGCTTCTGTCTTTTTGGTTGTGGTTTCGAGCGTTAGTCTCTCGGGTCTTGTCGATCCTTCTACCGTGACTATCATCAGATTGGTATCTTTCTTGGCCCAGGTTTTTAGCCTTTCGACCTGCGTGATTTTAAGATTTGTGTTTTCAGCTTGAAGGCGTCTGTGGACCTCGCCTTCGGAACATCTGGTATCCACCCCTCTGATGACCAACTTCTTTGTTGTCTTGTACTTTTCCACCACCACTTTTATTTGGTGGGGCAACTGGATTTCCTTTGGACCGGATTCCAGTTCGATCATCAGCGAGGTTGTTTTGTCTGTGTTGTTGAGAGAAAGCACTACTCCCTTTTCGTGCCTCCCTACTTTGGCGATACCTCTCCGTCCAGTTATCACCTCGAGGATGTTGATCACTTTGTTGTCCGGTAGGGCCCTGAGTGAGACCTCACTTCCTGACGTCTGGGTGATCTTAACAATCCTCTCCTGTATCGTTTCTGAGTTGCTTGTATTTTTAGTGTTTGGTCTTTGTTTCCTTCTACAGGCTTGGTTCGAATCTTGTTCTTGGTTATTCGGTGTGATATCTTGCGTCTGAGCCTTTGAGTTGTCAGCTGTTTTTTTCCTCAGGATCAGGAATGGTAGCTTGCTTCTCAGTGGTTTCGATGTCCAGCACGTCTGGAGCTACTTCTACTGTTGCTTCTTGAAGAGCGAGCCTAAGGGACTCGTCTCCGTCTTCAAGTCTTCGAAGTGCATCTAAAATGGTCTCTGCGACATCTTCCTCTTGTACCTGTCTGTGTTGAGGATCTGCCTCTATCACTTCCTTCATAGTGCTTGCAGGTGGGTCGGCTGTCATCTCGGCATCGTGCGGCTTCTCTGTCATAGACCGGGTTACTGCTGACGAGTCGGGTGGGTGCAGCCTGGATAGAAGCGCTTGTTTTCTTTTCTCCAGCTGTCGTAACGCTCTACATATTTCTTTATGTTCTGGGTCTTCTTTATCTAGGCAAGGGGTCGGGCCACTCTGACTCTCAGTCGGGTCGACGCATGTCACAGCTAACTCAGTCGTGTCCGGAGTTATAGAAGGGCCGGTCCCGGCACGAGTACTTGGGGCAGTCTTGCTCTCTGGCTGTCTGTCATTGTTGATTGTGATATTGCGATTACCCTGGCTGTTCTGTGCTGGTGGGCTGGTGTAGACCTTCCTCTTTTTAGCGTGTGGCCTATGTCTGGGCATTTTGACGATAACGCGATCTTATCTCGAGTAGTGGCGTCCTGAAAAGGACGTTGGTGTCTTGTGTGGTTGTTTTTTTTTTTTTTTTTTTTTTTTATGCCCCTTATGGGGTTCAAAATGAGGTCTATAAGACTTTATTAGGTTTGGTGTGTTAAGGTGTGTGATCCCGGCCCTGGCTAAGACCCGGCATACTCTAGAAATGATCCCTGGTTGTTGACGAAACAACGTTCTCGGTTTACGTATCGAACGGGTATCGTGTGTTTCATTCAAAACGTCATGCACTGATGTAAGATACCAGACTCGCTTTTAAATCTTATAATAATTAAATTATTTTAGATAAATGTATAAAGAAAAACTTGACAACTATTTATATTTTTTACAATTTACTATACGTTATAAAGTTTACGTTCTTACAGTAATATTTATTGTAGATTTGGTTTATGTTAATATAGTTTAGAAAATTTAGTTAATTAAACTATTTTAAAAGAAGGGGTGTAATCCTGTCATTCAAAGTGGGATAGTCAAGAATATTTATTAAAGGGATATAATTCAAATTGTGTTTTCGTTCTATAAAGAAGTAGAACACTTAGACAACAGAAAAACAACAGACGTGAGTGGCTTACCCAGGGTTCGAGCCCCGTACCTTCCGTACGACAACTCCGCCTAGTTATACAAGCGAATCACACTGACCCCACGGCCAGCTAGGCATCCCCCCAAAAAAGGATGCTTTACTGACTAGTCATCAGTGCGAAACACAAGACAATACCGGAAGTATACAGTGGGCAACTCAGCCCATTAATGACGCATTAATTTGTTTGGACTGCTGTATAGAGGAACAACAGAAGCATAACACAGATCCCGATCAAGTAGACTTCTAGATGACATAAGGGGAAAGGGAGGAGAGACTTTTAAGCTTGGGAAATTTCAGACTAACTCTCTACCGCGGACTTTTAAAAGCGCGTTATCCTCCCGGAGTAAACATACTTTTTCCACGTTCCCAGTGAAAACCCACGAGCTAACTTACAGAGATTAACTTTAATATTGAACTGAATGCAATAGGAAACCCATCTTTTCTTTGAAGTAAACATTATGTTCTACTGGTATGTTTATGAAGCTGCAAGAAGCAGATCATCCAGTACGTATTACAGTTTCATATAGGCTATTCTTATAACTATCTATCTATCTATCTATCTATCTATCTATCTATCTATCTGTCTGTCTGTCTATCTATCTATCTATCTATCTATCTATCTATCTATCTATCTATCTATCTATCTATCTATCTATCTATCTATCTATCTATCTATCTAATCTAATCTATCTATCTATCTATCTATCTATCTATCTATCTATCTATCTATCTATCTATCTATCTATCTATCTATCTATCTATCTGTCTGTCTGTCTATCTATCTATCTATCTATCTATCTATCTATCTATCTATCTATCTATCTATCTATCTATCTATCTATCTATCTAATCTATCTATCTAATCTATCTAATCTATCTATCTATCTATCTATCTATCTATCTATCTATCTATCTATCTATCTATCTATCTATCTATCTATCTAGTCTGTCTGTCTGTCTGTCTGTCTGTCTGTCTATCTATCTATCTATCTATCTATCTAATCTAATCTAATCTAATCTATCTATCTATCTATCTATCTATCTATCTATCTATCTATCTATCTATCTATCTATCTATCTATCTATCTATCTATCTATCTATCTATCTATCTAACTATCTATCTATCTATCTATCTATCTATCTATCTATCTATCTATCTATCTATCTATCTATCTATCTATCTATCTATCTATCTATCTATCTATCTATCTATCTATCTATCTATCTATCTATCTATCTATCTATCTATCTATCTATCTATCTATCTATCTATCTATCTATCTATCTATCTATCTATCTATCTATCTATCTATCTATCTATCTATCCATCCATCTATCTAATCTATCCACCTACCTACCTACCTACTTCTCTCTCTCTCTCCATCCATCCGTCCGTCTGCCTGCCTACTTACCTACCTATATATATATATGTGTGTGTGTGTATAGATATATACACACACATACATATATATATATAGGTAGGTAAGTAGGTAGGCAGGCAGGCAGCAAGGCAGACGGACGGACGGACGGATGGATGGATGGATGGAGGGAGAGAGAGAGAGAGAAGTAGGTAGGTAGGTGGATAGATTAATTATATATATACATTATTTTTGTTGTTAGAATTTGAATACATTGAATACACACTTCATTGTTAACACAGCATTCAATATTACAGCATTTTGTAAAGTTAACATTTTAATTGTCAGACTGGCTACAGGATTTATATTCGCATGCATCGTATTAAAAAATAAAAACATTAAAATTAAAGGCCTCTTGAGACTGGATAAATTAATATGAAACAAACATAAAGGTATGTTTTCAGGCACTCGTAAGAAATAAAGAAGTAGAACACTAGACAACAGAAAAACAACAGACGTCTGTTGTTTTTCTGTTGTCTAGTGTTCTACTTCTTTATTTCTTACGAATGCCTGAAATGATACCACCTTTATGTTTGTTTCATATTAATTTACCGTTTACAGGCCTCGGGTTTCCCTTCCTTATATGAGACTGGATAGTAGGACGTGAGGTTGGAGTGCAATCTTTTCTTTGAAGTGAAGTTAACAAGAGGTTAAAGGTCTAAGGTCGCACTGAATAGCACTCCTTCAGAATGTCAAGAAGCTAAATATTTGGAAACTCTTGGCTCGGGGCTGTACTTCTTTTGACCTTAAATGCTACTGCTGAGATGCGACTAGTTTCCTGTGTGACTATTCAGACACGTTTAACAATCTCTGTCAAATGTAGATGTAGCTTAATATTAACGTGTGCAGTGAATATTAACATGTCCACTCACAAGGTGCGCCAGATTTAGATTTCCCAAAATGAACTCGCCGCTATTGTAGTTAACTGTGGTGGTGGTGGTGGTTGGGGAGGGGGGGGGGGGGGGGTCGGGGGGTGGGGGGGGACTATTCAGGGGTTAATGGGTGGGGGGGGGGTGGGGGGGGGGGTGGTTGGGGGGGGGGGGGGAAGGGAGGGGGGGGGGGGGGGGGGAAAAGGGGGGGGGGGGGGGGGGGGGGGGGGGGGGGGGGGGGGGGGGGGGGGGGGGGGGGGGGAGGGGGGGGGGGGGGGGCGGGGGGGGGGCGGTGGAGGGCGCGAGAACGAGAATCAGACAGCCCAATGTCACGTGACTTCTTTTAATTTGTCCTTTCTCGTGCGTTGCTTGAGTGAAGAATTTATCCTTCTGGGTTTTCTCATTCAATGCCCAATTAATTCCGTGAAACTTGTGTATCGAAAGCCCGTTAAACGTTTCCATTACAGCAAATGGCGTGAAGTCTAGCTGCATTTTTTCGCTTATTTGCACCCTCCCTGGATTGCAAACTGGGAATAGGAATATATATTCCAATATGGAAAATGGCAAAAGAGTAAAGTATCACGGAAAATACATCCATTTTCACTGTAGAGATGGTGGCAATACTAAAAGCACTAGAAATATTCTCTAATAACCCTCCCAAAAAACTAACAATTTTAACAGACTCTCTTTCAACAATTCAATCACTTAGACCAGAGGTTTTCAAACTTTTTTGGTCCGCGGCTCCCTTGACCTGTGCATAAATCACCGCGGCTCCTCTCTATACTACGAAGATCTATATTTATTGATGGACCTTGGCTCATAATATCGAGCCCAACACTTTTCCCAAGCCACCGCGACGCCCTTAGCCGAGGGCCGCGACGCCCTTAGACGAGGGCCGCGACGCCCCTGGGAGCCGCGACGCACAGTTTGAAAACCTCTGACTTAGACACTTTCGAGAATGCAGCAGACCTGATATAGCAGAGGAGATATTTTTGGCTACTACATACTTATATTCCAGAGGATGCTCAGTCTTAATTGCTTGGATACCTTCACATGTTGGCATAGAAGGAAATGAAAAGGCAGATAAAGAAGCCAAGAAAGGTAGGTCTGATAAAAGTCTAATAAATGTAGGGTTGAGTAAATAAGAGATTAAGAGCTTAATTAAAGAATTAATAACAGATGAGTGGAAAGCAGTGGGATAAAAATCTGAAAGGAATACATGCATATAAGATGTTCAAGGCTCCAACAAGAAAATGTCAGATATCTAGGGAATTGAAAATTCCCAGTAATAAGAAACTTCTCAGACTACAGCTGGGAAAAGGCTATTTCAGAATAGAAGAACCTTACTGTGCAGAGTGTCTTCAAGACAATAATATAGAGCATTTCTTGTTAAAATGTAAGAGGTATGATCAAACGAGAATCCAAATATTAGATTATTTACGGGCATCAAATTTACCAATAAATATAGAAGAGATGTCGAGAATAGACAGACCTAGGGAACTGCATAATATAGTCAGACAGTATTTAACAAGAGCAAAGGTTAATATATAGTTTTTTTTTTTTTTTGTTCGTCCATCACGGGTGATGAAGACCACTCTGTTCATCCAATTATTTAGGAATATGTTAGGTTAGTCTATGGGTACGAAGGTGACTGATGAGCCCGATGCGGGCCTGGAAAGATCTCGGACAGTGTGGGCAGGGAATGTTTGCTTCATGTGAAGGTTTCATTACACGGTCCTTTCTAGCTTGTCTCCGCTGTTCTGCTGCTGCTCTTCTGGATGATTCGCATGCCGCTGCACCTTTACGTTAAGATGTGCGCCAAGCAGTTCGGTCTTGCGCAGCAGCTTCCCATGTGTCTGGGTTTATGTCAAAGGTTTTCAATGACGTCTTTAACGTGTCTTTGAAGCGCTTCTTTTGGCCACCATGGGAGCGTTTACCCTTCTGTATCTCACCATAAAAGAGTATCTTTGGCAGTCGATGGTCTGGCATGCGGACTACATGACCTGCCCAGCGAATCTGTGACTGCATCAGAATAGTATCAATACTAGGGATACCAGCTCTGTCAAGAACGGCGGTATCCGGGATCTTGTCTTGCCATTTGATGTTCATTATCTTCCTGAGACAGACTGTATGGAAGTGGTTTAGCTTCTTTACGTGGCGCCTGTATACAGTCCATGTTTCACTTGCATATAGCAGCACTGGAAGCACCGCAGCTCTGTACACCTTCAGCTTTGTCTGTAGACTAATGCCACTTCGATGCCAAACGTTGGTGTATAATCTGCCAAATGTGCTGCTGGCTTTGGAGATCCTGGTGTTCACCTCATCATCAATGACAATGTTCTGGGATAGTGATGAATGGATGAAAGAGTGACTTGCGCGGTGATTTGGATTAAAGTGAGGAAGAGTTGCGCAATTCGTCGACCTCACTCTCTCGCCTGGGTCCATCTCAATCCAGTGGCAAGACAAGTCAAGACGACTGGAGATGAAGTCAGGTGCAGTGGATGACCAGGGCTTTCTACGTGCCTCGCCGTGCTCCTTACGCTCCACAGCGCGTTGCTGGTAATCGCCGTCATGCCCGTTGAACCAACAGGTGGTTTCTTCCGCGCAGTCTATCGAATCCAGTCTTCGCATGCATGGGTAGGCAGACCCTAACTCACCGAAGGTTTATAACCATTCGGCTACCCTCACCTAGTTTAGCCGGCCTGTCAAATCCGTTGCCCGGGGGGTGGCCGCTGTCGCATGCTGACAGCAACGAGGAGCCACAGGTGAGAGCTGGATGCCAGGTTTGGACCAAAGGTGGCCGAGCTGCCCTGAAAAGGGCATGACAGCTCCTTCACCAGAGGTACTACCAATACCTGACTTCCCAACTGTTCTTACAATACATATGACTTTTAACAGCTGAAAGTGAATTAAATATCCATTAAAGTCAATTATATAACTGGAAACGCCAGACCTTTACCCCCCCCCCCCCCCCCCTTAAAATTATTTTTTATGTTATTGTTTGTGAGGTTTCGTCTCGTTTTTATTTGTTTGAGGGTTTTTCCTTTTTTTTTTAAACATACAAGCATTATTAGTAATTATGATATGCCCTATTTACAATGATTTGACAGATGTCATGTCGCTTTTCAATATCGGCGGTTGTTCAAATTATTTGGAATTGAAAACAATATATATCCTAATTATAACCCATCAGAGGTTTAACGGGATAATTTTCATAGTTACATTAAAAAAAAAATTATATAAGACAAGACCAAGGCAGAGATCGTTTTGCAGGAGCCCCGGACGCAATTTCACTAACCATAGAAAAAAAGCGCCCCGAAGGGACCCCGATCCGTTATCGACCATACTGTTCATATACCCATTTATTTTATCACATCACTAATTTTATTGTCTATAATTTGTATTATTTTGCCTACTTATATTTAAGTTCCTTTTATTTTCTTTTCGTACAGTGAGACACTAAAGTATACGACAGAATGATAGGAAACTCTTTACAGAGCGATACAACAGGAAGCAATCTGATCATCAGAAGACCCCCCCCTCCAACCCCCACACCCCCCCTCCACCCAACCCCACACCCCCCACCCCCCCCACCCCACCCCCCCCCCCCCCCCCCCCCCCCTCTCCCGTCCGATTCGGCCCGATTACTGAGTACTAGAAGATCCATTAAAAAAGAATTTGTTTCGTTTTGTCTTTCATTTGTAATATTACAGATTTTAGATTTCTTCTTAAGCTTTCATTTTCCTGCCAGTTTGGACTATTGTTCGACACTGTTAACTTTGTCCTAGGTTTAATACAAGAACTTGCTATGGGAATGTACGTAATGAATAAGCCTAACCGAATGCAGGTTGATTAAATATCCTAAGATAACGCTTTTTAAATATGGTGAAATAAAGCTTTAGTGAAAACTATTTGACGATTCAAATAATTTTCCTTACCTGGCATGCACAGCAGACGGCGCTTGTTTAGAAACGAAACATTAAATGTCTGTCATTCAGAACTTAGCCTAACCCATCTCGAATCATGCTCACGTGTGACAGCGTTACAACTAGAAAGTTAATCTATGTTACTTTATTAAGTAAGTATAACAGTAAATTTTCCAGAAAATTATGACGGTAATTTCCTATTACTCGTACCTTTTTGCTCCGCAGTGAATATGTGTAGTTATGTCCAGTTTCGTAGGAGTTAGGGTTAGTATTAGGGTTAACACTAACCCAAACCCTAATCCTAACCCTAACTGCTACGAAAGAACACTTAACTACACATATTCACTGCGGAGCAAAAAGGTACGAGTAATAGGAAATTACAATTATGACACTAATAGGCCCTTATATTTGAAAATATAAGTCGCACTAATATGAGGTTGTGCATGGTGTCGGCAACCTCATCGTGTAAAACAGATAGCCACCTCTGCTAGAGCATGTGACTGTTTGGTGCAGGCTTCCGGCTGGAATAGCTGCAGTGATAACCCCATGTTCCCCGGTATAATTCAGACTAGGCCAAAATGCACACCCCATGGCCAGATTATTCTCGGACTTTAGCATTGCTGTCTGCTTTCATTTCTGAAAAAAAAAAAATCCTCTACAAAAAACTATCCTTTGTGTTTCAAGTGTGCAAAAATCACAGTTAAAAAGCTCATTAGTTTTGAATTTACAATCTTTAGTTTTCTCTCCTTAACCCCCTTCTCTTTCTCCCCTCCTCAATTTTCCTGAATCCTATAACACATTCAAAGTGAGGAGATAGTATGAAGATTATATGTCATTTTTCTTTTAATTGACTGGCAACAATTTACATGTTGAGACTAAGGATGAAGGCTACATTACAGATTTCATTTGAAAACTTCAAACACTGACTTAAGGTAGAAGTATACCCAGAAAAGCTGAAAAAAAATAAAAATCCAACAATTTTCATTTTCATGCTTTAAATCATCGTCAACATGTTCTTGAACTAAAAATAATTCATAGAAGCTTAGAGATACTCTGGTTTGATAGGAATCAGTGTTTTTCTACACACGCCCCCTTGAGTGATTTGCATAGCAACCAATGTTTATAGTTGGTTACCATGTGAATAATGACCCAACAAGAAGGTGCGTAATTGTAAAACTGCGAAATTATAATTATACATAATAATAATAATAATAATAAATTCTTTAAGCGCCAAACACGGCGCATAAGGCAGAAACCAGTGCTCTCCAGGTTGTTCGTTGTGACGCCACTCCTCTTAGCTCTTGCACTATTGAAATTTAGGACCCAGACGTTTCTTCCCTTCTCTTATTTATGCAGCACGCTTAGACTGAGTTGATTCTTTTAGGTCTTCCTTTTTTCCGCTTACCCGTTCAGGAACCCAAGTGAGCGCCTGTAATGAGTATTCTGTGGTTTTGCCTTCGGTAGGACATGAGTGTTTGTCCGATATATTAATGACCATCTGTAGTCTTTTCCACCTTATATAGTCGGAGACATATTGCGTCTGAGCCTAGAGTGTCATTCTCTTTCTTATTTGTCGATTAGTCTTGAATTCTTTCCAAATCTGAATGTTTCATGAGTTTTCTAGTGGCGACATGCAGGAGTTGTTGGTTTCGAATGTATTTGGTCAGCTTGGGTTGTGTCTCCAATGATTTGTTTATTTTCCAAACTCTCAGATAGAGCCGTAGTGTTAACACTGATGATAAAAACATTTGAATTTAGAACAGACGAAGGTTGGGTATGTTGTATCCTATTCAATGATCTTGTATATTTCCAAATGTAGATAATCTATTGAATGCGCTAGCTGCCAGGGTTGCGGCGGAAATTGAGTAGTTAGTAGGGATGGGTTTGTTCTTGTTGTGTCACCATCCTGGAGTCATTTTTTACTGCCTAAATAATTGAAACTTTCTAACTTTCTGTAGTTTTTCCCCGTTCAAGATGATATCAAAGGTCTCGTTAGAAAAGTTCATAGGGGTGGCTTTAGTTTTAGAGGCAATTTATTTGGAGACCAATTTTAACCGAGAGATGACACAAATTATTTATTGCTTCTTGGGATTGTCTTGGTGTTGAACTTAAGAATGCTACATCATCTGCGAAATCCAGGTCCCCCAGGAATTTTCCATTTGTCTATTTTACTACCCAATTGTTTCATGTGGTGGGTACATAGTTTCTCATAACCCACCCAATCAATAGCTATTCCAAAAAACGTTTCGAGTAGTGGGTGACATAATACAGCCTTGTTTTCCACGCCCTGTATTTCTACTGTAAACCATTCTGTGAAGCTTCCCTTTATACGGGTGTTCTAACTGCACTACAATCATCTTGCAATTGTATCATTTAGCGCTGTAGAGTGTCTTATATTCACATATTGCCATTGTTGGAAAACCATAGATTGTAAGTATCTTCCACAATGATGGGCGGTGTAGACTATCAAAGGCTTTTTGAAAATCGACGAAGGTGATAATAAGTGGCGATTGCCTTTCCACTGATTCTTCTATAATTGTTCTTAGTGTGAATATTTGATCAATACATGATCGTTTCGGATCGGCCTGACAAAACCCGCTGGGTTCTTCTTTGAATCTTTTTCGTCAGCATGCAAATTTAAGTCTTTCTACTAACATCATGCAAACATAATAATTTTCCAGGTACTGATAATAGAGATAGATACACGCCAGTTATTTAACAGTAGGAATTTTGTGCTGAAGATCACCTTACTTTCGGTACGGTACTTTACAATTAATGGGCGGGGTCTTTTCCATTGTTGTGGTGGTTGTTTCTTCTCTCCTTACTATCATTTATAAATATCCTAAATTCTTCGAAAGAGGTTTGTTGTCATTAACTGCTTTAAATTTCATATTCAACCCCTGGGAAAATTTCGTGTTTCAACTCCAGCAGCTCTTAAATGTCATTTTAATCTTTTTACACGGCTTGGTTTTGATCTCGTCCAGCGTGAATTCATACGCAATGTTATTGGTCAATGGTGGTTGTGGATGTTTCAATATTATTAAAAATACTCAGGTATTATTTTACTGTTGGTGGTGGTCTGTTTAGCACCTCCATGAAAGATGCTCAGCCGCCAGATCTCATTCATTTGTTTATTATGTTTCTGTTGGGTATTTGAATTCCCTAATTTACCTTTAACTATAGGTCTTTGTTGCCATAGCAGTTAGGCTGGTGACATAGTTGTTTTGTAATTTGATAAAGGCACCTACTATTACCAGTTCTTGCAGCATTTTCAGCTTCTACGGCCAGTTCATTGATGAAATGTCTTTTATCTCTTCGAGTTTTTGTCTTCACTTCTTTATTTAACAAGTTAGTTTGCAAGATTCAACTGCATTATGTGTTTACTAGCCGCTAGTAGTTTAAGTCTTTTGCTGTGTTTTTCTTTCTTGTATTTTAACTTCCTCAAGTATATCTGGTCTTCTCATCCATTTTTTTCTTTTTATGTACTAGGTATCCGGTGGTCGCTACAGCTGCTTCTGTCATTGCTTGTTCTCAGTTGTTTCCCATTTAGTATTCGATTGTCCTTGGTGGTGATATCGTTGTCAATTTTGCCTAAAGCATCGAAATAGTTGTTCATTTTGACATTATATTCCTTTCTTTATATCATTTGATTGCAGTCTGTGTACTCATCTATAGATTCTATTTTTATTCGGTTGGTATAAACTTCTTCAGTTTAATTTCTCATTTTAGCTATGTGCAAGATTGAGGTTTATGGATCGCTTGTTCGATCTTCTGCACCTCTGTATGCTCTGAAGTCTTGAAACTGATGAGCGGTATAAAATTTAGCGCTTTATGCAGAAAGTGATCTAAATATCTGGTTCTTAGTTCAGAGTGCCAGAGTCAGGTTGAATTCTACATGTTAATCTTGTGGTTATTCTTATGTGGAAAAGATGGTGTCTGCCACAAAACTGTTGGTTTTGATATTTCTAGACTCAAAGAGTTCTAGATGTGTCTTTCGCCATTTTGATTAGAGAGATGACGTACAGCTCTATGACACCTTATGCCTATGAGTTTACCGAGATATCTTTGTAATTATCATCTACGTTGTTGTCACCTACTTTGGCGTTAAAATCACCCATGACTGCTATTATGTCATGCTTGGGTATTGTGTTGATGGTACTTAGAAGTGCTTCATAGAAGTCATCTTTTGTGGTATCAAGAGCGTCGTTAGTTGGTGCATAACATTGTACAATTGAGAGCTTGAAAAATCGTGTCTGAAATCTAGCTAATATTAGCCTCTCATTGATAGGTACCCAGCTGATAAGCGATGCTGCTGCTTTCTGTGTCATTAGGATGGCTACTCCCTCTGTGTGACGATTATCATTACTACCAGAGGCAACAGGAAAAAGATATTTATAACTTTTCCACGGGGAATCACTCAATGATTTCTTGTGAATTTTTCAAAAGTGTGTGTCTAGAAAGCTTTGATCGTAAATTTCAACATTTGTTACATGCATAGTGCATTTTCACCAACATCAACTCTATTTATTGCTAGTTTTATACTGATTCTGTATAATAGTAGTTAGCAGAGCTTCTTTTGTTCACAATGAGAAATAAGACAAAGACTGTTAGGCGTGTACACCAACAAACCGTTGCCTGAAAATGAGACACCTATTGTCGATAGTGACGCTATAAAACCTCTGTGCTCCTTAGCAAAGAAAATAAAGGTCATAAAGGTCCAAGAAAGTGAAGGACAAGCTAAAAATGACAACAAAGGAAATGGGTTTATCCTTATGGATGTAAAAGTACTGTTTGGGTTTTTATGCGCTAACTTTAGATGTGACAAATGTTATCAGTACTCACTGACCTGTGAGATCGTCGATGAGACTCGGAATGGCTTTTGTCATGAAATCAGTATCAAGCGCACAAACAGTGGCGAATGGACTGCCAATTTCAATACTTCTGATGTTTCATCTTCAGCTACTCACAAACAAAGAAGTAAATGTGCGAATGGTGGCATTTGTGCGTTCTATTGGGAAAGGCAACAGTGCATTGCAGAATTTTTCGATATACATGAACACAAGTCAACGCATGGCAAAGAAAGCATACAGGAGAACACTGCACAGGATCTATTCAGCAAGTAAGGACATTGCAATGGAAAGACCCTGAGAGCACTGAAAATGGGATTCATAGACACTGCAGCTGCAGTAGAAGGAGACCTTTATTCAACAGGAGCTCATTAAACTTCATTTTGTGAGTTCTTTTTCTGTTTTTCTTTGTTTTCTCGGAATTGTCTTTTTTTAGCATAATTGGTGATCTTTGAAACAAGATATCTCTGGATCTGTACATTCAATTGACATGAAAATTAACACAGTTGGTTATCATATAATCTTACAGATTATGACCTAAAATGGATACAATTGAATTCAAAATTTTAGTTTTATGACCATCATGCATATATAATGAGGCACAAATATCAAACATTCAAGAAATATAAATTTTGAAAATTCATTACAAATCAACCTTTCGGTCAATATCTGTTATTTTAGGTCAAAACCTCAAACTATATATACTAATTCAATTTGCCAAGTTTCAGTCAGATCCTTGTAAAAATAACATAGTTATGATGTTTTAAAAAAGGTGTATAATTTATTCTTTACGGCGGCCATATTGGATAGCTAATTTGCATAATTAATGAGGTCATTATGTGGACAAAAATGTTAAGTCCATACTAACACTATACCCATGGTTGTTTTATTCTGAAAGGAAAATTTGAGTTTTTTACCCTACAAGGTAGTCTACTACCTTAAATGTTTTTGTTACCAGGGGTGTATATTTTGGCCCATTGGGGTATAATCTGGCCTAGCCCAGATTACGCCCAGACTATAAAGTGGCATATGTCAAATTAACCCTGTGTATAATCTAGATGAGGGGCATACTTTGGCCAGTTACAGTGGGATGAGTTTATCACGTGTGTCTTAAATTATTTATCTGAACAGTAGATCTCAGGAAAGCAAGAACAACTAAATAAAGTATATAAACGGATGCTAAAATGGGGATTCCAGTTGAATGTAAATTAGACAGCGGGAATGATCTTCAGTAGAGATTGATGTAAAAAAAATAAAATATTATAGATATACACATGCAGGTGCAAACCATTAGTACAGTACAAACCACCCTGCACCTAGGCATGACGCTAGACCATCAACTGAACTGGAATAAACACATAAATAAAATGGTGGATTCTAGCCGAGGATTAACCAACTTGTTAACTCTTAAAGGACATGGTGGTTTTTTCCATGGTTGAAGCTTGGAATTTTGTGTGGCTTTGAGTTTTTATATAGTAATAAAGTTTAAAGGTCGGTTCTTTTTAAGTTTTTAAAGACTATTTTAGTGTTGCATATAGTTGTAAATATAAATTTAATGAGGATTAATAAAGTAGAAATATTGGTCAGAATGAAACAAAACTTAGTTCAAATATGCTGGCCCCAAAAGCTGGTCTCCCGCTACCAGTGCCTGAGAAAATCGGCCCAGAATACTGACCTTTCGTCCTTTAAGAATTAAGATGCTTGAAAGATCATAGATGCAAGCACTAAGACAAATGCTCATATTCTATAAATCTTTTCATTAGAGTAAAAATAGATTATGAAAGTGTAGTATATGACTGCAGCATAGTAACAAGATTAAATTAGACAGAATTCAGCATCAAGCATTATGTACAACATCACGTACACTGACATCAGCATTGATAGGTGCTTTGGAGGTGGTTTAGGAGCCTTGCCTTTGGAACTATGGAGAAAGAAATTAATACTAAATTACATGGCTAAAGTTATGCTAGAGAAGACTCATTCAGCATATCCTGCTGTTATTAAATATCAGCTAACAAGTTGGATCATTCCTATTTGTACCCAACATGATGGAATTGTGAGGAGAAACATACACCTAAATGTTCATCAATTACTATCAGTAGTGAATACAGGCAGGTGGTACCACCCTGGAAGCTTAAGAAGCCAGACACATGCTGCCACCTGGTAGAAATATTTAATAAAACAGATCTGGTGTAATGGTTACCACACTGCGCTGGTGATCGGGTGGTCCAGGTTCAAGCCTGGGCGAGAACATTTGAATAGGTGTCGTCGACCGGGACTTGGACTAGATTAATTTGAGCCCCGGCGAAGACATTTGAAGAAGTGTCGTCGACCAGGGACTGGCGGCTCCTGAGCCGACCCAGCTCTAATGGGTACCCTCTGAAGACGGCTAGTATCTGCCTGAATGACGAGTGGACACCTGTCAGTGTACAGGGAAAAAAGGGATACTCACGTAAAAATCAGTCTCAGGTTAGATATACTAACCGGAGATTCTCGCCTCAAGGAATAGCAGACGTACGTTAAAAAAAAATAAACGAAAAAAACAAACCAGATGATACAGAAAGTATCACAAATTCAGCAAAAAATATGTGCAATACATAACAAAGGACAGCATTACACTATTCATGGATGGGTCCAAAGGAGAAGAGGACAAAATAGGAATATTGATATATTCCAACATAGAAAATGGTGAAAGGAAATAGTATCACAGAAAATACATCTAATTTTACAGCAGAAATGGTGGAAAAACTTAAAGCACTAGAAATCTCTCCTAGAAACTGATAATTTTAACAGACTCAATTTCAGCAGTTCAAGCTAATAAGAAACTAACAACAATGCACTATACCAGATATAACAGAAGATTGTTTCTGGCTAATACTCGTACATACCTATATTTTAGAGGATGTTCAGTGTTAGTAGCTTGATTACCTTCACATGTTGGTATAGAAGGAAATGGAAAGGCAAATAGAGAAGCCAAGAAAGGTACATGTGCTAAAAATCAAATAAATGTTGGGATGGATAGATCAGATATCAAGAGATTAATTAAAAAGAGCAATATCAGATGAATGGACAGTAGCATGGGATAACGATCTAAAAAGGAAGACATACATATAAGCTGTTGGTTAAGATTAAGGACTAAAGAAAGTGAAAATATATTTAACTGAATTGGAATTAACCTGCTATTAATGTAAGGATTTTGAAGTTTAGGTGACTTAAAAAAGGAAAAACGGTAATTTGTCTTACTAGGACAAAAGATAAAATTGCCTACATTGCAGCCACAAGGCCTTCGCCAGGGAAAAGAAAGAAAACGAGAGCTAAATAACAAACATGAAAAAAATTAGTAAACATGAATAGAACCCATAAGACCAGCAAGAGAGCATGGCCTGCTGGTTGGTCAGGAATTGTGTAGATTAGAAGATTTGGCGTATCAAGTACCAACTTTCTTGTATGTCCCACAGCTAAATTAAGTTAATAGATGTGAACATAAAAAAAATATTATCTGACAATTAATAAACTATCTGACACTTAGTTTTTAGTTCCTCATGGGTGCTTGTGCGAAACAGGAAAGTGGAAATGACATGACTAATGTGGAACTGATGGTAAGAACTAGACAAAGACCAGTGGAACAAGATGTGAGAAGTCACTGGCATTGGATAAGAATACCAGTTGATTAAAAGGCAAGTCCCTGTTCTGGAATTCCCAGAGTAAAAGAAATATAAGGAAAAAAAATAAAATAAAAAAAAACACACACGCACGCACACACACACACACACACACACCCACACCCACACACACACACACACACACACACACAGAGAGAAGAAGATTAAAGGCAGACATGAAAGGGATAGAGAAGACATGGAAAGATCTTGATTGGATGGCACAGGACAGTAAGACTTGGAGTGTATTTGTTGAAGGCCTGTGCTCCACATGGAGCTGATATAATATGAATGAAGTGGATTTAGTGCAGCCTTTATGCTCTGTTGCTTATATGTACTCACTGAAATTTCTATACAGGTCTAGTGATAAGGACAGATTGTACCACAGGGAACAAAAAACAGGATGAAAATGTTTCAGGTATAAAACTTTTTAAAATCTGAGCGTTGATAAAGAATGTATCTAGTCTAGCAAATAACCGAACTATAATGTATAGTAAATATATTATTCATGAAAATATTCTTATTTTTATCTAGACCCCTTTTACACAGACTGATAATGTTATTTACACTTCAGAAGATGAACTTTCAGATCAGATCAAGTATTGCCTCCACACACAAACTTAGTTGCGCTGAATCTCCATACCTGTATGTCTCTTGTATTGATTGTATTCTATGCTAGACTAACGGTTTCTTTCTTAATGCTTTTATTCTGTCTTCTTGTCTCTTAACTTCCAAATTATTTCAGTTATCTGATTTTTATATCCTTCATTATTATTAGAACCTTATGTGGCATTAAATTTATAGCAGGGTCATATGCAAATTAAGAATATATTTTGTGCATGTGTAGAGTTTTATTACATTAGTTTTGTATAAAGTTAAATGCTTTTAATTAAGTGGCTTTCCAGTTTATGTCTAATTTTTTCTTGTGGTAACAGCTATCATATCTCATTGTTTCTAACAGGTTTACAGGTTAAAGATATTATATTTATTGTCCTGTCACAAGTCAATGAATTCCATGCATATCAGGCAGCAGAATTTCAGACACATTTTGAGAATCAGCTGTCTTTTTTAGATAAGGTAATATTGAAGTCTGTCTTTAGAGAAGACGTCTTTTATTATATAGGCATTATTGCATACCATTTTCATTAAATATAAACATAATACTGCCATCAATGGTACCTATACCTTGTAGCGGTATGGCAGCTTGCGTACCCTGATAATCCCCAGAGCTATGCCAGTGGGAGTTTTACTCCTGGTAGGTTCAACCAAGCTGGACTGGTCTGTGTGGGTAGGGGTCAGACAAAAGCTGGTACCCTGGTCCTCCAGGTTGGGGGTTTTAGCATAGGGCTGACACCCCTGTCTATGTAAAAAAACAATGAAGTTACGGAAACAACATCAAATGAACAAACTTTGCTGCGTGATGGACATTAGAGTCTGTGGCTCGTATGACTGTCAGTGGTGAAAGCCGAAAGGAAGCCACTGACATGAAAACGGATGTCCTGACCGCAAAACAGGATACAAGAATAGGATTTTGGAATGTCAGGACAATGTACGAGACAGGTAAACTAAGACAGGTCACGGCAGAAATGAGAAACTATAGGTTACACATCCTGGGGATAAGCGAGAGCAGATGGACAGGGGCAGGAAAAGTTAAAACAGCAACAGGAGAAACAGTACTTTACTCTGGAAGAGAGGATGGACAGCACAGTGAAGGCGTAGCCATTATTCTACAGAAAGGGATAGAAAGGACATTACTGGAATGGAAACCCATCAACAACAGACTGATACGATTGAGATTGAGAGGGAGATTCACCAACACTACAATAATACAATGCTACGCACCAACGAATGATAGCGATGAGGAGGTCAAGGATGAATTCTATCAACAACTGCAGAAAGAAATGGAGGACACACCTAGATATGATCTTGTTATAGTAATGGGAGACCTCAATGCGAAAGTTGGTACACACAATACATATAATGAAAGAACAATGGGGAAATGCGGCAGCGGAATAGCAAACGAAAATGGGGATAAGCTAATAAGTTTCTGTAGCATTAACAACCTGGTCATTGGAGGAACACTTTTCCCACATAAGGAAATTCACAAGTTAACATGGGAATCACCAAATGGTCGGGACAGAAACCAGATAGACCACATCATGGTTAACGGTAGATGGAGACATGCATTACAAGATGTGAAGGTAAGAAGAGGTGCAGATGTGGGAAGCGATCACCATTTAGTAGTTGCAAAACTGAAAGTGAAACTAAGAAGGGCTGGACCAACTGTAACTACACAGAAAAGGTTTGACATCAGCAAATTGAAGGACCCCCTTACCAGAAAAGCTTTTGCGGCCGACATTAAGAAACGATATCAATTTGCCAAAAGCCAGGAAAAGACATTGACTGATGATATAGACCAGAATTTTAACACCATTTCAACAATATATAAGGAAAGTAGCAAATCATGCTTAGGATTCCAGGAAAGGAAGAAGCAAGACTGGATAACACCAGAAACACTAAACACCATAAAGATGAGAAAGGAAATGAAAAGAAAGAAAACAGAAGCGAAGTCCCCCAGGTTAAAGCAACTATATAGCGAACAGTACAGTCAACTGGACAGGGAAGTTAAACGCCAAACCCGAGCCAACAAAAGGAATTTCCTAGACGATCTTGCAAAACAGGCAGAAGAGGCAGCACTGAGAAATGAACAAAGCACAGTATACAAAATAACTAAATTCATCAGCGGAAAACAAGGTGCAAACAATATTACATTAGTAAGAGATAAGCAAGGAAATCTCATCAAGACAGCAGAGGGACAGGAAACAAGATGGGCAGAGCACTTCAGAGAAACTCTGAACAAGGAAATACCAGAGACACAATTGAATGTTCCTGAGGCTGAAAACGATCTAGATGTAAATACAGACATTCCACGAAAAGAAGAAATCATCACAGCAATCAAAAGGTTAAAGAACGGTAAAGCTCTGGGCCATGATAACTTAAATGCAGAGCTATTTAAGACAGACCCTGAGCTAGCAGCAGAACTATTAGAACCACTATTTGCACAAGTGTGGAAAACGGGGACAACACCATCAGAGTGGAACAAAGGAATAATTGTCAAATTGCCCAAGAAGGGAGATCTTTCAGACTGCAATAATTGGAGAGGAATCACTCTTCTCTCAGTTCCCAGCAAAATACTAGGCAGGATAATTATACAGAGAATTTCAAAGGCAGTAGACTACAAACTGAGGAAAGAACAAGCAGGATTTAGAAAGAACAGAAGATGTGTAGACCATATATTCACTCTCAGGAACATTATAGAGCAGTGCTCAGAATGGCAAAGACAGCTTTACATAAATTTTGTTGATTTCGAAAAGGCTTTTGACAGCATACATAGGGACTTTCTTCTTCTTCTTCTTCTTCCGTCCTTAGCCACTGACCGTCAAAGCAGTCAGTGGCCATTACGCCTAGTGGCGTCTTAGGGCAACAGCAGATAGGTTTTCTTTGCCATTGTTTCCCATCACGCCTATTGGCGTCTTTAGGGCAACGGCAATCAATCCATTTGCTGTTGTTTCCGTAATCGAAGTGACTGGCAAACGGGTGATCAGCCCGTTGGTATACATAGGGACAGTTTATGGAAAATACTGAGGGCTTATGGAATTCCAAGCTGCATAGTGTCAATCATAAAAAGCCTCTATGCCAACTTTACGTGTAGTGTTGGGCAGAGCAACCTAACCTTCGAGGTGAAGACAGGAGTACGACAGGGATGCCCCTTATCAACCACTCTATTTTTAACAGTCATAGACTGGGTGATGCGCCAGACAACAGAGGGCAGTCCAAGAGGAATAAGATGGACTACATTTTCAACATTGGAAGATCTGGAATATGCAGATGACATTGCACTGCTGGCACATTCACATCAACACATCCAGGAAAAAACGGATAGACTTAATAAATTTAGCCAGCAGGTGGGCTTGAACATCAATTTAAAGAAGTCTGAGGTCATGACGCTCAATGTGAGCAACCCTGAGCCCATATCAGTAAGGAATCAGCAACTGGTACAGACAGATACCTTCACATACCTAGGAAGCATAGTAACACCAGACGGTGGGGCAGGCAAAGACATCAACATCAGAATGAATAAGGCAAGAACAGCCTTCTTTAGCCTAAATAACATCTGGAAGTCCTCCCAATACAGCACAAGCACAAAATTAAGATTATACCAGAGTTGCGTGCTTTCTGTGCTTCTCTATGGTGCGGAATGCTGGAGAGTCACAGAGAAGGAAATGTCAAAATTGTCCTCTTTTCACACAACATGCCTAAGAAAAATTCACCGAATCTTTTGGCCGAATACCATCACCAACCAAGATCTGCTTACTCGTAGCAAGCAAGAGGACATGCATACCATCATAGCTGGCAGACGCTGGAGCTGGGTTGGTCATGTCCTCAGAAGAGACCCCGATGCCATCACAAGAACAGCTATGCTTTGGACCCCTGAAGGAAAGCGAAAGAGATGCCGACCAAAAACAACTTGGCGGAGGACTGTGGAGGCTGAGATGCAAAGAATGAACCAGAGTTGGGGCACTGTACGAAGGATGGCCACCGACCGTGCAAAGTGGAATCAATTTGTTGTTGCCCTACAAGACGCCACTAGGCGTGATGGCCACTGACTGCTTTGATGGTCGGTGGTTAAGGATCGAAGAAGAAGAAGATAAACATAATAATAAATATAATCTTTGCTGACCATTACTAAATAGGTTATTTCATCCAGGGGATGAGGTAGGGGGCAACTTCAAGCAAATAGCCACATTAAGACTGGGGTGATCAAAGTTCTTTGGATATATCATGAGAGTAAAGAAATTCAAGAACCTGCTAAGAACTAGAAGATGCCATTTAAATAAATAAATAATTATTTATTACTGTTTACAGGCCTCGGGTTTCTTCTCTTTATTTATTGAAATGTTTATACAATACAAACTTACCCTCTGTCCTGTACTGATCTCATTCTTCTATCATTTACTAGACACAATATTACGGCCTTTGTCTTGTGTAATCTGACATATACTGTATAATAGGGGGACTGCAGAAGTGATTGCATCATTAATTAGGCTGTTGCTGTTAGGAAGGTCCTGGGTTCGAGTCTCCGATAAGCCTATCACTTCTGTTGTTTTTCTGTTGTCTAGTTTTCTACTTCTTTATTTCTCACGAGTGCTTGAAACATACCTGTATGTGTGTATTATTTATTTATTGTTTACAGGCCTCGAGTGTCCCCTATTTATTTATTTATACATTTATTGGGCACATTGATAAAAGAAAAGCAGGACCTTATTGTGACAACAGGAGAGACTGATGTAAAAAGAGGACAGATGGCAAAATGATAAGATACTGGGTCAGTTTAACTTCATGACATGGAAAAAAGTCAACAAAATAATTGATAAACAGCACTGGAAGTTGTGGAGAAACAGGACCGCAAATTCCATCTGGCATGATACGTGCAGATGAAGAATACGTGTGTAGACACGTGAAACAAACAGATGCTATATGTGAAAGATGTAGAAAGACCTATAAACACATTGTTTAAATAGATGATATTTATCATCATTTTTTTCTGCATTTGAATGAAAATAAGAAAGTTGAAGTTATATCAAGAAATAATACTCCTTGTTTGTTTTGTAGATTCTGCCATCGTAAAAAAATTTTTTTTTAACCTTTCGCCTTCAGAATCTGTGGCCAAAACTTCTTTTCACCCACAAGGACTTTTCCCATATCGATGGAGCATGGACAGTGTTTCCACTCATTGAACAGTAAGTAAGTTGCAACACTGTAAGAGGGAGAGAATTGCCACTTTGTTTAGGATTCACTCATTCATTACCTTCGGCTCCCCAAGGAGCATAGGCATTAAACAAACACATGCCAAGTCCTCCTATCACGTGCCATCATCTCAAGTTCTTTCCATGTTCTCCTCATCATTTTCTTCTCCATTTGCTTCTTAGTCTATATTGCCACCAAGATATGTGTACAATTCTACATCTTGTGGTGTTTTTTCAATGTCAACGCTGTTATCATTTCCTGCATTTATTCTCATTATCTTTGTTTTTTCCCAGTGTATTTTTAGACCCAATTGCTGTGACCTCTCATCAAGTATTTTTATTTTGTCTTGCATCTGATTACAGTTATGGGACAGAAGAGCCAAGTTATCAGCGAAATCTAGATCATCTAGCTGTTTAGCCAGATTCTACTGGATTCCATTTCTGTTGTGTGTTGTCGATGTTTTCAAAACACAGTCTACTGCTAGTAAAAAAAAGAGACAAGAGGCATCCCCGTCACACTCCAACATATTCTTATCCAAAACAGTTCTATTAGTATTCCTTCATGAAGAACTCTGCATGTCATGTCTTCATAAGTTTTCTTTATTAATGATCTTCAGGGGAACTCCATTATGCCTCATTAATGTCCAAAGTAATTCTCTGTCTACACTGTCAAATGCCTTTTCATAGTCCACAAATTTAGTGTAAAGAGGTGAGTTCCATTCTAGACTTTGTTCCACTATTATTCTCAATGTGGCTGTCTGATCCGTACAGGATCTGTTTTATCGAAAACCTGCTTGGTCCCCTCTCAGTTGCTTATTCATGGACTCTTAATCTCTCAGGGGTAATCCTGTTTAATACTTTTCCTAGCACTGATAATAACATTATTCCTCTACAATTTGTGCATTCTTGTAAGTTTTAATTCTTAGGCAGCTTAATCAAATATCCTCCATCCATTCTGCTGGTATTTCTTCCCTCTCCCAGATTTTACCAAGACATTTTTATAAAATCTCTGTAGCAGTGTCAGTATCTGCTTTGATGGCCTCTGCTGGAATGCCATCTGGACCAGCCGCTTTTCCATCTCTTAGAAGCTTTATGGCTTTCTTTATTTCTTCCCTCATTGGTCTTTTCACAGTTATTTTATAGCTCTTCTTCTGCTGGCTGGATGTCTGGGGGATTTTGTGGAGCTGGTCTATTGAGAGGTTCCTCAAAATATTCCATCCACCTCTTCATTTGCTCTTTTTTTGCTAAGCAGTTTTCCATTCTTTTCTTTAATGAGACGTTTGCTTGCTTTATTTCCCTGTTAACTTCTTTGTGCTGTTATACAGTATTCTCATATTTCCTTTGGCTGCAGCATCTTCTTCCTCTCTTGCCAACTCCTCAATATATTTCCTCTCCTCTCTTTTGATGCTTCATCTTACTTCTTTGTTTGCTTCTGTATACACTTCTTGAGCCTTGGCTTTGAAATTTCTGGTTTTTACTTCGGTTTAATTCTGCTTTCTTGTTTTTTCTGTCTTTTATCTTATTGATGGTTTATGTTGTTATCAGTGCTTTTTGCTGTCGTTCTCTGTTCCCCAGTATTTCTTCACGTGTCTCATCCCGTATAGTTTTAATTTACTGCCAGTGGTCTTCTGTATTTGCTACATCTTCCAGCTGTTGGAGCACTTGGTATTTGTTGGATACTGTAACTGTATATTTGTCTCTTGTTTTTTTATTTCTTAGATGTCGTACATTAAATTGTTGTCTATAGCTGTGTGTTGTTGTATATCTCTTGAGTTTCATCTTTACTTTGGCTATCAGAAAATGGTGATCTCCTCTATACCTTTACATCATGTAATGATGATCTAAACTTCTTGTTTATGCATATATGATCAATCTGATTTTCTGTTCTATTATCTGGTGATATCCATGTTTTCTTTGTATATTCTCTTATGTGGAAACATGCTTCCTCCTATAGCCAGTTGATTTGAAGCACAGAAGTTTGTGAATAGTTCCCCATTTTCATTCATTACTCCTAGCCCATGTTTTACCATGATTTCTTCAAAGCCGATGTTGTCTGAACCTATCTTTGCATTCATGTCACCCATCAAAATTGTGAAGTCTTTTCTTTTTCTTTTATCCAGAATCTTCTTTTTCTTTTATCCAGAATCTTGCAGCTTGAATGCTACAGACAGGCCTGCGTTGGTAACAACAGCTGAAATTAGCTCACTAAGGAATTAGTGGCGTATGGTTTAACATGCTATCATATTTATCTAAGAATTTTTCTCCCTTTGTTTCATTCATTCATTCATAACCCTCCACTCCCAAAGGAGCATAGGCCTTCAACAAACACATGCCAAGTCCTCCTGTCACGTGCCATCATCTCAAGTTCTTTCCACGCTCTCCTCATTTTCACCTCTGTTTCCAGCTCTCTTCTCCATGTGCTTCTTGGTTTACCTCTGCCTCTCTCGCCCCGGGGGCTCCAGAACAAGGACTGCCCTACAGTGCCATCAACAGGTTTTCTCAGTGTGTGTCCCATCCATCGCCACCGTCCTCCTCCCATCCCCTGCTCCACCAGCACCTGTACAGCTCCAGCCCCATGTCGGCCTCCCTTTGTTTAATGCAAGTTTAATTGTGAATTTGATTGGGTGTTTAGTATTCTTAATACATAAACAAGAGAGAGAGGAAGGGCAGAATGTCAGACGGGCCTGCGTGCCCAATTCTTAACCCTTTGAAAATAAAGTTCGTTCATTCGTTCTTGTGGTCTGGTGTAAAATGCTTTTTTCAGAGACTCTTCATAATTGGAGGACGTTTATTTTTTATTTTCTTTTTAGCTGTTTTGAAAGTTGCTGTTATGATTCTGGGTCTCAGTGCTTCCCATTCAGTGAGTGCTTTCTGTGCATGTTTATATAACATTAGAGCTACCCCCTTACTGTGATGTGAACTTTCTTCTTCATGTCCCGAGGACAGCATCATTTCACCTGTGCTGAGTTTCCTCCTGTTTACCCCCTTCCACTTTTTTTCGCAGTCCCAGGACATTGATCTTATATTCCTTCATTTCTACTGCTACCTGTACCATTTTCCCTCGTTCGTTCAGTGTCCGGACATTCTAGGTGCCAAATCTGGAGGTTCTAGAAAGAAGGTTAGTCAGCAACACAGACTTCTTTCTGCTTTCTCTGTGTTGCATCATACACCTCACTGCCAGAGGACCTTCTCCTGTCTTGGATGGCTGAGTTTTATTTTCCTTAGTTGACTTGTGTATATTTGTTGAAGTTTTTGTAGCTTAACATTTTTTACAGGCTGGAGTAACCGGTCCCATGCCTAACCCACCTTAGTTGCTTTCTGTGACATGCTTGGTAGGGAACAGTGTTACTGTTCTTTGCTCCACTTTCGAGTCTCGATAACACACATTTGTGTAGGATGATTGGCAAAAAATAAAACAAGAAAAACTGAATGATGCATAGAGTTACTTAGGTCTATGTTTAGTATCGTTTTTCATTCATTCTTTAGACTGAATTTTCTCCTAGAGTTTTTAGTTAGGATTGATGTTTTTCATTTTTCCAGTAAGAATCTTTGACTGGAATTTTCTGTCACATGTTTCTGATTAGGATTCCTTATTAACAACATGTTTGTTATGACTACTTGCTTTACTTAATCATCTTTACTGCCATTGGAGTGTTGGGCTTTCACAGCAACTTTCCAGCAAGTTTGTTTCTGAGCCTGTTTAAATGAGTTTTTGGTTAATTAATTTTACTTGATCAAGTAGAAAGGTAGAACATGCATCAGGACAGGTAATACCCGACAGATTTGCTGTGTGTCTGAAAGTGTAAGACAGATTTGAGCAATGAAAAATGCAATGTGTTAGTCAAATATGAAAAATAATGATCACGTGCTGTTTCTTTAGGATTGAGTATTTTTTATTTTTTATCCTTCTTCTTCTTGTGATCGCATCTTTGATGTTTACACCGTCAGACGAGTTCCCATGATGAATTCGACCGTTGGCTGGAGTTCCTCTTTAGCTCCCTACAGCTTTGAGTTTAGTGTTGAGTCATTGAGCCAGTATATCTTTCTTAACTGATCATACAGAGGACAATCCTGTAGAACATGCTCAGCAGTTTGTTCGTTTAATCCACATGTCATCATCATCATCATCATCAGTTGCCATCTCCACAACGAAGGTTGGCATGGATTAGTGTGCACTCTGATAGACTCTTTCCTGTCCATCTCTTGATGTTGTCTTCCCACTTATAGCGCTGTCTTCCCCTTGCACGTTTGCCTTCAACTCTCCCTTCTGTTATGGTCTTCTGCAAGGTGTTATGCCTTTTTATGTGGCCAAAGTATTTTAGCTGTCGAACTTTGACCTCCCTCATTAGTTCTCTTTTCATACCTAGATTTTCTAGGAATTTGGGATCTCTTGTCCATGAGCCAGTATATTCTTCTATAAGAGATTCAGAGGACAATTCTGTAGAACATCGTCCATGTTTCTGCTCAGCAGTTTGTTCGTTTAATCCACATGTGCACAGTGGTGAAGCAGACAGTTGTAGCTTGTACATGTGTTTATTCAGTTTGTTATGCCTTGTCCTGAGGCGAAGAATGGGGATTTGTCCATGCCGGTCAAGAGTGTGGTAGTCGTCGCTGGGTTGATTCTGTTCTCTTCTGATAGCCTGGATAGCTCTCTTTTTCTCAAAGTATGTGATTTCATTATCTTCTTGTTCACATTCTCCTCCTTTTTTTTTGCAAGTTTATCTGCCTTTTCATTTCCAGGTACACCACAATGGGATGATACCCATTGAAGTATGGTTCGCTTTTTGGCAGCTACCTTGCTTAGTTCATTTCTCAGATGCGGGAGTTTACCACCCTTGAGAGCTTGCAGTACAGACAGTGCATCTGTGAGGATGACTACCTGGTGGCAGTCAGAGTTGGTGTTATAAATCATATTTCAGCCTGCTCTAGAGCTTGAACCTCAGCTGTATAGTTGGAACATAATTTACCAGTGGGAATATGCCTAGTCTCATAGTGGTTGTCAGGATATGAGATAAAGATACTGGCGCCTCCATTCTTAACAGCATTTGTTGCTGATCCATCTGTGTAGACATGTATCCGTGATTGTTCGGGATAGCTTTCTTGGATCATACTCAATGTAGCAGTTCGTTTTCGCAGATCGTTATACTCATATCCAATTGTGAGACCACTGATTGATGTATTAATTTGGAGGTTACTACAGGCGGGTGTCCATGGGGCATGATGCGTAACATAAGGCTCACAATGTCTCTCAGCCTCTCATGCTCAAGCCTACCTCACCTACAAGCGGCGGGCCCTGTTCTCCCCAGTAATCCAGCTGAAGGTTGGGGTTTCAATCCCTAGCGGGAAGCTGGATGGGACAGCAGACGAGGTTCAGGCAAAATCATTTTCCCAGCCAGTTGGGACAGGGATGAGTCCACTGAAGAGGTGCAGAAGTCGTCGATTCTGGGCCAGAAGGCGCACTGGAAACCACAGTATCACGCAACTCGCTCTCTACTCTATAGATGAGTACACCGTCAGATCTTTTATCCTTTTTTCACATTGCATGCCTGATTTTAACATGATTGACTTTCTACTACACTATCATTGGTTTTTTTTTTTTTTTGCATCACTGAGGTACCTATCAATATAATTAATTAGCAGATTAGACATTTGCTGTCAGTTCAGCCAAAATGGATATTTTTAAGTGGCATCTCAGCATTGGCTCATCTATAGATGTCACTTAAAAAGTAGAATGTCAGCTTTCTTTTGAGTTTAATTGGATGTATCAAGAGTGTGTTGTATTCTGTCTTTAATTAACACTTACATGGGGATTGTATTTCAGTATTGTAAATGAGCACGCAGACAAGGACACCCGCTGGGTTCTGATATGTGAAGAGGACACAGGAATAAATATCAGCCTCCTTGTTTCAAAGTTGCAACATTATGATGCTAGAGAGGTGAAGAAAGATTTCTTTGTTTTGTGTTGTATGCTTCTTCTTTCACCTTTCAACTCCCTGAGGAGCATAGGCCTTCAACAATAGCATTGAATCATAGCATAACAACTGGGTGATGATTATACTGGGGTATCTGGCATACTTTGCCCGTGTAGTTCTCAGGATTATCTAAGGAGACAAAGACAGAATAGGCCCACTACAAGGAGGCAAGGAAGGAATAGGATATACTACTTCTTCAGGCTTGTTGTAAAGGGCAACTAATAAGAAGTTGTGCATGAGGCCGGCAACCTCATTATGTAAAACAAATTGTTACAGAAACCACTGCTACAAAAACCAGTACTTTGCAAGCTTCTTGCAAGGGAGTAAGGCAGCGAGCTGAAGTAGTAGCCAATAACTAAGGAGCAAAACAGAAATCGATAAATCGATAATACTTTGGTAAAAAAACTAGTATTGTGAATGAAGTAATCTTCGTATTACTTCCACTGTGTACATTAGAACCATGTCATCTTCAGATGGCTTCTTCTTCTTTCATAATTCGCTCTCAGATAACCACATCTATATCTCTTATCAAGCTGGCAGTAGACTTAGAACAGTAAATCAAACTGGACACAGTATTAAGGTCCTTGTCTTGTTGGACTGACCTATACTGATATATAGGGGAACAACAGAAGTGATTGTGTCATTAATAGGCTGAACTACCCATGGTAAACTTCCGGTGTTATGTATAGAGGTTCGCACTATTGACCTGTCATCGAAACGTCATTTTTGGGGATGCGAAGATGGCAGGGAGGATAGTGTGATTCGCTTGCATAGCTAGGCGGGGTTGTCGCACGGAAGGTCCAGGGTTCAAATCCTGGGTAAGCCATTCATGTCTGTTGTTTTTCTGTTGTCTAGTGTTCTACTTCTTTATTTCCTACGAGTGCCTGATACTTACTTACTTACTTAGTCGTTCCCCTTCTACCGTGAGGTGTAGAGGTTTGGAATAGAGAGCACCAGACTATCCCATCGGCTGTCTTCCTCCTGGCCTGGTTCAATTCTAGTCCTCGATCCTTCAAAGATTGTCTAATGTTGTCCTCCCAGCGGACTCAGGGTCGTCCTCGGGGTCTGGATCCTTGGCTCTTTGTTTCCCATGCTTGTCGTGGTATCCGATCTTCTCCCATTCTGCAGACATGGCCAAACCATCTTAATTGGGACTGTTCTACTTGGGTCTGCAGGGGGTAGGATTTAAGGCCTTGAAGTATCGTCTGGTTGCGTACCATGTCTCTTCTTGTTACTTCAACCACCTTCCTCAGATATCTCATTTCTGAGGTTTGGATCTGGCTTTTATGGGTTGTAGTCATTGCCCATGACTCGCATCCGTATGTCAAGACTGGGACATAGGTGGAGCGGTATACAGCCATCTTCGTTTTCTTACCAACCTCTCTCTTGCTGAGGAATCCTCGATTTACGGCCTGAAAAAGTCTCCCAGCTGCTGCTTTTCGAGTGGCTAACTCTTCTTTGATGCCTCCCTTTCGGTCTATAATAGCTCCGAGGTATTTAAAGTGGTCGACCTGCTCCAGGACCTGTTCTCCCAGCTTAATCTGATGTTTTCTTTCTTCTCGTGATATCACCATGGATTTTGTTTTAGAGCCGCCTATGACCATCCCTCTCTTCTCCAGCTCTTCCTTCCAGACTTGCAGGTTGGATTGGAGATGTGCCTCTGATTTAGCAATCAGGGCAACATCATCAGCAAATGCCAGCTCCGAAATATAGACCTGTCTCATCTTCCAGTACCCCACTGAACACCCTCCTGTTCTCTCCTTACATGCCCTGATGACATCGTCCATAAGGAGTACGAAGAGGTAAGGCGATAGGACATCACCTTGTCCCACACCAGTGGTGGTCCTGAACTCCTCCGACTTATGGTTTGCTGTCCTCACATAATCTCTGCAAGACCTGCAGAAGCTCTGCATAGCATGAATCAGAGGTGCTGGAATATTCTTCCTTGCCAAACAGTCCCAAAGTTTGTTCCAGGGGACCCTGTCAAACGCCTTTTCCAGATCTATGAAACAAAGATGCATCTCACTCTTATACTCAAGGGCCCCTTCACTCAGCTGTCTGAGTGTGAAGATCAGGTCTTGAGTACCTCGGTCTGCTCGGAATCCGCACTGGACCTCATCCAACTGTGGCTCAGGAGTGCCTGATAATAATAATAAATTCTTTAAGCGCCAAACACGGCGCATAAGGCAGAAACCAATGCTCTCCAGGTTGTACGTTGTGACGCCACTCCTCTTAGCTCTTGCACATTGTTTAATCCCAACGTTCTTCCTTCTCTTATTATTGTTCTTCTGAGTGTTTCTTTTGGTCTTCCTTTTTTCCTCTTACCCTTAGGAACCCAAGTGAGTGCCTGCAATGGTATTCTGTTGTTTTGCATTCGTAGGACATGACCGATATATGACCATCGTCTTTTCCTTATATAGCTGGAGACATATTTCTGCCTAGAGTCTTCTCTTATTTGTCGATTAGTCTTGAATTCTTTCCAACTGATGTTCATGAGTTTTCTAAGACATTTGTTTTCGAATGTATTCAGCTTGTTCTCCAATGATTTTGTTATTTTCCAACTCTCACAGCCGTATGTTAACACTGAGATAACATTTGAATTAAACAGACGAAGCTTGGTATGTATATTCAATGATCGTAATTTCAAAATGTTAGATAATCTATTGAAGGCGCTAGCTGCCAAAGCAATTCTAGTATGGATTTCTCTTGTTGTGTTACCATCCTGAGTCATTTTACTGCCTAAATAATTGAAACTTTCAACTTTCTGTAGTTTTTCCCCGTTCAGGATGATATTAAAGGTCTCGTTAGAAAAGTTCATAACTTTAGTTTTAGAGGCATTTATTTGGAGACCTATTTTAACCGAAAGATGACACAAATTATTTACTGCTTCTTGGGATTGTCTGGGTGTTGAACTTAAGAATGCTAAATCATCTGCGAAATCTAGGTCCCCCAGGAATTTTTCATTTGTCCATTTTATACCTAATTGTTCATTGTGGGTATAGTTTCTCGTAACTGTCGTGAGAAATTCTAATCCACATATATAAATTATCAGGTAAATGTAAAGCCTAACACATAAATTCAATAAAAAGAAAGAGAAATGGTAAAAGTACAGTGCTGTCACAATGGCGTACAAAAAATCCCCTTGTTTTCTACTTCGTCTGCAAATTGTAACGTTTCACGTTGATAGTAAAGCCTACTGCATCACTACACGCTTTCTACCATAAAACGTGTACTGCATTTCTAAGAAAACCTTGAGCTAGGCACACCGCGTAATGACCTAAATTAATACTTCCATTAATTTCATTTTATACACGGCGTGATGAAAAGACAGATGAACTTAGGATAGAGAGAAGGGAGGGCTGAAAGCAGGAACGCATGCAACACTAAACACGCGTCTCGCGATATACAATTAATGCCACCCACCCCTAGCGTAAGGCCAGAAGCAATAACTTTTTTTCAAATCGACAGTGATAAAAAACACTACCCATACGAGAGTTAGGTTTAAAAACTTACAAAACGCTTATTAGGAATCATGACATTCTACTGTTTTATGTTTAAAATCCTGACATTAGTCTGACAGTACAGCAGGACAGGTGGCGGTTCTAAACATAAAAAATAAAAAAAAAACAAATACACGACTATCCTAGAAAATACATATTTTGAACGCAGCCACTTAGCTCCCTTAAATTTGTATATTTGGGTTCCTTAGGACTTGCTGACAAATAATATGTTAAGTGTTACGCAAATAGTCTAGGAATTAACAAATTATAGCCAAAAGAAATAGTGAGGGTGTCAGACAACACCAAAATCAGAATCGCTCAGTGGCAGATTTTGAAACCACCATTGTACGGGAAATAGGTCCCCATGTTAAATCCTATTTGATTGGAGCGCAGTAAATGTAAGGCGAAACACGATTAGTCGGACTACCAATACTAATTTTTTTTTTGTTAGGGGAAACAGTAGTAGAGGTACTTTTTTGAAAAGCTGTGTAAACATGGCACGATTGGTTAGACCCGCCAATATAGTCAATTAGAAGCGTCAGTTCAGCACCACATTTTCAAATAAACTTTCTAAAGCAACAGTGCGTTGAGATTCAGCTTATATTTTTCTAAATAAAAGCCTGAGACAGCGGCAGGTCGGATTTTGTGCCATATTCATTGCCAGTCAACGTAAATGTGTATTATTTCCATGAATTGTGGTAAGCTTGAAATATTTGATATCTTTTTAATGAAAATTGAATGTAAATTGATAATTTATGTCTGTATATGTGTGTAGTTCAGTAGCAAACATGAGGCAAAGCCTAGATATTGCTCCAACCTGAACAGAACGTGTCTGAGAAAAGTAAAATTGCATGGAATTGCCTAACAGTACACTGACACCTATCTTATTGACTAGAAGGAACTAATGCTGGAATTGCAGAGGCGTGGTAACCATTAGGGAGGAGTATACTGGTGTAAATTGTTTCAGATGAAGATAGCAGTTGGCCTACCGCTCTGAACTCAGTGTTTGTTATGTATTGTGTTCAGTCTGGAAATAGATTATAAATTAGTTCTGAAATAGGAGGTACAACCTTCTTGTTTCAGGGACCGTGGTCCTAAAGTTATTGAGCAGCACCTGGTCGGAGCTTTGCTGAATCTAGAGGCTGACAGCATACTCCTGGGTCCAGATAGTGACCAGTGAGGTGTCTCCAGAACACAGGAAGCTATCGAGCAGAGGAGTCTTTTCCTGCCGCCATCACGAAAGATAAGCTTCTGTGGCCAGAGGAGCTCAACATTATGTGTCCCCCTTTAAAATTGACATTATAGTAAAACAGAGGGACAATACCTTGTTTAAATTGATAGGAACTGTGAACGTTTCCCCATACTATTTCCAAGATAAACAAACACTTGAAGTCATGATGACAAATAACAACATAGCTTGAAAAACAAAACCAGTATTACCTCATAGTACTACCACACAACTGACACACATGGAATAATACTAATAAAATATGTCACTACAAGGTTCATATTTATAAATTATGTACATATAAATTGTGATTACATTTGATTGTGATTCCTGGTTCACTGTGTAGTTGAATCAGGATATATATTAGTGAAAGTAATTAATACATATCTATTTGAAACTTTACCAGTGACTCATTTAAGATAGTCTTATAGAGTGTTAAATGTGTGTGAGTGTCACAGTGTTGTCAAGTGTGGTGGAATAAATTAAATTGTTTATCTGTCTGTTGTTGTTGTGACTTAAACTTCATCATTTACATAACCCTAGACATTCAACGTAGTCATCACAATATTCTAGAATAATTCTGACTGAGGTATAAATGTGGTAGCAAGTAAGGTTATCTGTAAAACACTACACCTATTAGATACAGATACCTTCACAGCTGATCTCAGTCAGTACACTAAGTCCCCTATAAGTATTTATATCATCCCACTTTACCACATATATTGGGGTCTCGCTCCCGGGATATTGAACTTTCTCCTATTATATATATATATTGGGAATAATAAGAATTAAAAGGTATCCTTGGGTGGAAATAAATGACGTTGAGCTCTCAGTGCCTGTGGTGTCCTTGGATAAGTAATTACAGATTGTATTGTTTAGTTAGACATTACATACATTTACCTGTTAGAAAATGGCCGACTTGGCAAAATTTCGATCTGCTGCTGTGCAGACTGCTAAAGAGTTAGGAATGGACGGACAAATTATGATTGCTTATGTCACTGCTGAATGTGACAAATATATTGAACGGGAAGAAAGAAGATTAGAAAAAGAGGCCGAAAGAAAGTTAGAGGCTGAGACTAAGAGGCTGCAGATTGAGGCTGACAAAGAGGCTAAGAAATTGGAAGCCGAGGAAACAAGATTGACTGCAGAAAGGGAAGACAAGCGATTAACTGCAGAGAGGGAAGCAGAGGATAAGAGATTACAAAGGGAGCACGAGTTACGACTAAGGGAGTTTGAGTTTCAAGGCCATGCTCCTGACAATGGTGCCAGTCCCTTTGCCTCCGATGCTACTGCTAGTCAGGGAGCCTCAACCTCAGCTATGAATTTTCATTTAGATCATTTTGTTGAGAAAGACGATGATATTGAGAGCTATCTAAATAGATATGAACTATTAGCTACCACATATGGGTTAGAGAGAGAAAGGTGGAGCTTAAAGTTATCTCAAGGGCTTCGTGGGGCAGCTTATGAAGTTTTTGCCAAAATGAACAGAGGTGATCAAGAAAATTATGACATGCTAAAGCAGGCTCTTTTGTTAAGATATGAAAAGAACGCAGAATTTTATAGAAAAAAAATTTAGGAATGCTAAACTACTGTCAGGTGAAACCTATCACCAGTTCTCTGCACGGTTAGAGACATACTTGGAGAAATGGACTTCTCTGGGGAAAACCCAAGATCTTAAGGAAATGGTCCTTATAGAACAATTAAGAGAGTCCATGGCTCCAGACCTGAGAAAGTTTCTCATGGAACAAGGTGCAGAGAGACTGGGTGAGTTGCTAAATGTTGCAGAAATGTATCAAGTGGCTCAGGCAGAGGTATCAGGTAATAAAAAGAAACAGGTAGAAAATTTTAGGGCACCACAGAACTTTAATAAATTTGATCCTAGAGATCAAAACAAAGGTAAGCACCAATTTGATAGGCCACGGTATGACAATAAAAATAAAACCCCACAATTCGATGAAAGGAAATATGATGAAAGAAAATCTTTCAACCAAGGAAAGAGATGGTGTAAAAATTGTAAGATGAACAATCATGACACTGACCGTTGCAGAAGGAACCCTATAGTTATGGCCACCCTTCAGGTCAGGTCGACCTCAAGAAAGGAGGAGGATATTCTGTTAGATACCACTCCAGAAGAGATGAGGAAGGCACAGGCTGGGGATAAGACCCTCAAGCCTTGTTTCAGGAAATTGTCAACCTGTCATACAACTCCAGGAAAGGGAGATTTTTACATGAAGAACAAGTTGATTTACAGGAAGGCCGGAACTAGATCCCATGGTCACGGACAGTTGGTTCTTCCAAAGAGATATAGGACAGACTTAATAAGGAGCCTACATGTGAAACAAGATGGGGACCATGAGAAGATAGGTACCATCATTCAAAAGGTGGCTCACAATTATTATTGGCCCAAGGCAAGGTGGGACATTGAGAATTTTGTAGAAAGGTGTAGCATAGCACATGAGGGAACACCCACAAGTGGGAACATTGATCAGGACCTGGACACGCCACGGGGCAAACTTAGGCCTGACAATATAAGGAAAAATAAATTTGATAAAGTGGACCAAATGGAATGGGAAGCCCCTTTTCACGGACAAGCTTCACTTAACTGTTTTACAATGGCCACTATGCAGAGAGTGCAAAAAGATGTCTTACCCCAGGATAAGCCGAAAATCCCTCAATCGGACTTAAACAAACTGGAGGAAGAGGATGTAGAGAGGAAATCTCTCATCAAGAATTCTAAGTGGGGAGAAAGCCCCAAGAAAAAATTGGTAGCGGTCGTTTTGTGCATGATAATTCTGGGAAGAAAAATCATCACTATAGCGCTTCGAGTGGAAGAGACCATACCGGTGCATGGACAAATAGGTCCACAAAATTAAAGGTCCATATGTAACGCTGTTAAGAACGTGGACTGATGAAAAGGCAGAGGAAAATATTACATCCTCATACCAATATGTGAATGAGCTGACCACTCGTTTAAAAACTGGCTGGAAACTTGCCAATGAAAATTTGAGACAAGCCAGGAAGAAACATGCTGCCTATTATAACAGGAAAGCTAAAGACAGAGATTTGGCTGTGGGAGAGAAGGTACTGCTTCTTCTACCCGGTAGTCAGAATAAGTTACAAATTGGATGGCAAGGTCCATATACAGTTCTAGAGAAGGTGTCTAGAACCAATTATAAGATAGATAAGAAGGGGAAAGAAAAAATCTATCATGTGAATCTCCTGAAGAAATACTTGGAAAGAGAAAATCAGGAAGAGACACACTTGTTGACCTTGTCCATTGCCATGGAGATGAAAAAGGAACCACTTTCATCATTTGAATATCCATTACACCCCTGTGAAACAGCGGCACAGGTGAAAATCAGTACACATTTAACGAAAAATCAGAAAGAGAGAGTGCAACAGGTTCTAGATAATCATGCAGAGGTGTTAACAGACCGACCGGGGCATACAAACTTATTGGAATATGATATGAAACTGATAGACCCCACACCTGTCTGTATGAAACCCTATTCGATTCCTTTTGCTAAGGAGAAAGCTTTGAAGGAAGAGATAGACTATTTGTTGAAGGAAGGAATTATTTCACACAGTGAATCTGCGTATAGTTCCAGTGTGGTACTCTTAAGGAAACCCTCTGGAGAACATAGACTCTGTATAGATTACAGGAGACTGAATGCTATCACAGAAGGACAGGTGGATCCATTGCCGGATACAAATCAGTTGTTTGCCAGGCTAAATAAAGCTAAATATTTCTCAAAAGTGGATCTAAGTAAAGGATACTATCAAATTCCAGTAAAGCCTGAGGTTAGACCATACCTAGCTTTTAGTACATCAGAGGGACACTATGAGTTTAACAGATTGCCATTTGGATTGAAGAATGCGCCTAGTGTCTTCTCTAGAATGATGAGAAAATTATTGGACCCTTTGAATAATCCATGCATCACAAATTTCATGGATGATATCCTTATAGCCACAGAAACATTTGAGGAACACATTGACTCTCTGAACATGCTGTTTAATCGACTTAGAGAAGCGAATTTGACAGCCCGACCAACCAAATGTTGTGTTGGATGTAAAGAATTAGAGTTCTTGGGACACACAGTTCATCAGGGAAACATGACCCCTGACCCCAAGAATTTAGAGAAACTAAAGAAAGCCCCGAGACCACAAACCAAGAAAGACGTGAGATCCTTTGTCTCATTATGTGGTTTCTACCAAAAGTATATCAAAAACTTTAATTCCATATGTGCACCGTTAACTGATTTGACACGTAAAGGACATCCAGATCGAATTACATGGACTCCACAATGCGAATTCGCTTACCAGGAATTGAAGGAAAAGCTCACAAGTAAACCTATTTTGAAATTACCTGACTTAAGTCAAGAATTCATTGTAAGGACGGATGCCAGTAATATTGGGTTAGGTGCGACTCTGCTACAGAAATCAGATGCATTGGATGGGGAATTAAGCCCAGTGGCATATGCTAGCAGAAAGTTGAATAAAGCTGAAACCAACTACTCAACTAGCGAAAAAGAATGTCTTGCAGTAATATGGGCGATAAAGAAATTCAATATTTATCTGTATGGGAAGGCATTTAAGTTGCAAACGGATCACAAACCCTTGTCGTTTCTAGCGCAGGCTAGACATGAAAATTCTAGATTACTCCGTTGGTCATTACTGATGCAGCCATTTGAGTTTAGCATAGAGTATATAAGTGGAAAAACAAATCTGGGAGCGGATTTTTTAAGCCGCCATCCGTGTGATGAGAATCACCCTAAGCCCCAGGAAAGATAATAAATTTCTCTATGTGTATATAGAATTATAGACTGACATATAACGTCTGTTTTAAGTGGGGAGAATTTGTCGTGAGAAATTCTAATCCACATATATAAATTATCAGGTAAATGTAAAGCCTAACACATAAATTCAATAAAAAGAAAGAGAAATGGTAAAAGTACAGTGCTGTCACAATGGCGTACAAAAAATTCCCTTGTTTTCTACTTCGTCTGCAAATTGTAACGTTTCACGTTGATAGTAAAGCCTACTGCATCACTACACGCTTTCTACCATAAAACGTGTACTGCATTTCTAAGAAAACCTTGAGCTAGGCACACCGCGTAATGACCTAAATTAATACTTCCATTAATTTCATTTTATACACGGCGTGATGAAAAGACAGATGAACTTAGGATAGAGAGAAGGGAGGGCTGAAAGCAGGAACGCATGCAACACTAAACACGCGTCTCGCGATATACAATTAATGCCACCCACCCCTAGCGTAAGGCCAGAAGCAATAACTTTTTTTTTCAAATCGACAGTGAAAAAAAACACTACCCATACGAGAGTTAGGTTTAAAAAACTTACAAAACGCTTATTAGGAAACATGACATTCTACTGTTTTATGTCTAAAATCCTGACATTAGTCTGACAGTACAGCAGGACAGGTGGCGGTTCTAAACATAAAAAATAAAAAAAAAAAACAAATACACGACTATCCTAGAAAATACATATTTTGAACGCAGCCACTTAGCTCCCTTAAATTTGTATATTTGGGTTCCTTAGGACTTGCTGACAAATAATATGTTAAGTGTTACGCAAATAGTCTAGGAATTAACAAATTATAGCCAAAAGAAATAGTGAGGGTGTCAGACAACACCAAAATCAGAATCGCTCAGTGGCAGATTTTGAAACCACCATTGTACGGGAAATAGGTCCCCATGTTAAATCCTATTTGATTGGAGCGCAGTAAATGTAAGGCGAAACACGATTAGTCGGACTACCAATACTAATTTTTTTTTTGTTAGGGGAAACAGTAGTAGAGGTACTTTTTTGAAAAGCTGTGTAAACATGGCACGATTGGTTAGACCCGCCAATATAGTCAATTAGAAGCGTCAGTTCAGCACCACATTTTCAAATAAACTTTCTAAAGCAACAGTGCGTTGAGATTCAGCTTATATTTTTCTAAATAAAAGCCTGAGACAGCGGCAGGTCGGATTTTGTGCCATATTCATTGCCAGTCAACGTAAATGTGTATTATTTCCATGAATTGTGGTAAGCTTGAAATATTTGATATCTTTTTAATGAAAATTGAATGTAAATTGATAATTTATGTCTGTATATGTGTGTAGTTCAGTAGCAAACATGAGGCAAAGCCTAGATATTGCTCCAACCTGAACAGAACGTGTCTGAGAAAAGTAAAATTGCATGGAATTGCCTAACAGTACACTGACACCTATCTTATTGACTAGAAGGAACTAATGCTGGAATTGCAGAGGCGTGGTTACCATTAGGGAGGAGTATACTGGTGTAAATTGTTTCAGATGAAGATAGCAGTTGGCCTACCGCTCTGAACTCAGTGTTTGTTATGTATTGTGTTCAGTCTGGAAATAGATTATAAATTAGTTCTGAAATAGGAGGTACAACCTTCTTGTTTCAGGGACCGTGGTCCTAAAGTTATTGAGCAGCACCTGGTCGGAGCTTTGCTGAATCTAGAGGCTGACAGCATACTCCTGGGTCCAGATAGTGACCAGTGAGGTGTCTCCAGAACACAGGAAGCTATCGAGCAGAGGAGTCTTTTCCTGCCGCCATCACGAAAGATAAGCTTCTGTGGCCAGAGGAGCTCAACATTATGTGTCCCCCTTTAAAATTGACATTATAGTAAAACAGAGGGACAATACCTTGTTTTAAATTGATAGGAACTGTGAACGTTTCCCCATACTATTTCCAAGATAAACAAACACTTGAAGTCATGATGACAAATAACAACATAGCTTGAAAAACAAAACCAGTATTACCTCATAGTACTACCACACAACTGACACACATGGAATAATACTAATAAAATATGTCACTACAAGGTTCATATTTATAAATTATGTACATATAAATTGTGATTACATTTGATTGTGATTCCTGGTTCACTGTGTAGTTGAATCAGGATATATATTAGTGAAAGTAATTAATACATATCTATTTGAAACTTTACCAGTGACTCATTTAAGATAGTCTTATAGAGTGTTAAATGTGTGTGAGTGTCACAGTGTTGTCAAGTGTGGTGGAATAAATTAAATTGTTTATCTGTCTGTTGTTGTTGTGACTTAAACTTCATCATTTACATAACCCTAGACATTCAACGTAGTCATCACAATATTCTAGAATAATTCTGACTGAGGTATAAATGTGGTAGCAAGTAAGGTTATCTGTAAAACACTACACCTATTAGATACAGATACCTTCACAGCTGATCTCAGTCAGTACACTAAGTCCCCTATAAGTATTTATATCATCCCACTTTACCACAATAACCCAATCAATAGCTATTCCAAAAAGTAGTGGTGACATAATACAGCCTTGTTTTACCCCTGTTTCTACTGTAAACCATTCTGTATTCCCTTTATTTGTTCTAACACAACATCTTGCATTGTCATATAGCGCTTTGATTATATTCACATATTTTGTTGGAAAACTATAGATTGTAAGTATCTTCCACAATGATGGGCGGTGTAGACTATCAAAGGCTTTTTGAAAATCGACGAAGGTGATAATAAGTGGCTATTGCATTTCCACTGATTCTTCTATAATTGTTCTTAGTGTGAATATTTGATCAATACATGATCGTTTCGGCCTGAAACCCGCTTGTTCTTCTCTGATCTTTTCGTCAGCATGCAATTTAAGTCTTTCTAACATCATGCAACATAATAATTTTCCAGGTACTGATAATAGAGATATACCACGCCAGTTATTACAGTCTGATAGATCACCTTTCTTCGGTAACTTTACAGTAATACTGTCTTTCCATTGTTGTGTTGGTTGTTCTTCTCTCCATACTTCATTTATAATATCTAAAATTCTCAAGAAGTTGTTGTCATTAACTGCGTTAATCATTTCGCCTGAAATTTCGTCAACTCCAGCAGCTTAAAAATTTTTTAATCTTTTAACGGCTTGTTTGATCTCGTCCAGCGTGAATTCATCGCAAGTTATTGGCAAGGTGGTTGTGGGTGTTTCATTATTAAAATCAGGTGTTACTATTGGTGGTGGTCTGTTTAGCACCTCCATGAAGTGCTCAGCCCATCTCTTCATTTGTTCTTTTTCTGTTGGTATTGGATTCCCTAATTTATCTTTAACAGGTGTTTCCATATCAGTAGGCTGGTGACATAGTTGTTTTGTAATTTGATAAAGGCACCTACTATTACCAGTTCTTGCAGCATTTTCAGCTTCTACGGCCAGTTCATTGATGAAATGTCTTTTATCTCTTCGAGTTTTTGTCTTCACTTCTTTATTTAACAAGTTATAAGTTAGTTTGCAAGATTCAACTGCATTATGTGTACTTGCCGCTAGTAGTTTAAGTTTTGCTGTTTTCCTTTCTTGTATTTTATCCCAAGTATCTTCTTTCATCCATTTTTTCTTTTTATGTACTAGGTATCCGGTGGTCGCTACAGCTGCTTCTGTCATTGCTGTTCTCAGTTGTTCCCATTTAGTATCGATTGTCTTGGTGGTGACATCGTTGTCAATTTTGCCTAAAGCATCGAAATAGTTGTTCATTTTGACATTATATTCCTCTTTTACATCGTTTGATTGCAGTCTGTGTACATCTATTCTTCTATTTTTATTCGGTTGATATAACTTCTTCAGTTTAATTCTCAGTTTAGCTATGCAGAGGTTATGATCGCTTCCGATCTCTGCACCTCTGTATGCTCTGACGTCTTGAACTGA
Organism: Oreohelix idahoensis; assembly: GCA_024509875.1. Classification (NCBI taxonomy): domain Eukaryota; kingdom Metazoa; phylum Mollusca; class Gastropoda; order Stylommatophora; family Oreohelicidae; genus Oreohelix; species Oreohelix idahoensis. The sequence goes on from JAMPIV010001636.1 coordinate 659,670, forward strand.
TGAGCGAAATTTTGCGCTTATGCAGAAGTGATCTATCTGGTTCTTAGTTCTGCCATCAGGTGAATTCCATATTATCTTGTGGATATTCTTATGTGGAAAGATGGTGTCCGCCACAACGAGGTTTGATATTTCACAAAGTTCTAGAAGTCTTTCACCATTTTGATTCATACAGCCTATGCCATGAGTACCGAGATATCTTTGTATTCCATCGTTGTTGTCCCCTACTTTGGTGTTAAAATCGCCCATAACTACTATTATGTCATGCTTGGGTATTGTGTTGATGGTACTTAGAAGTGCTTCATAGAAGTCATCTTTTGTGGTATCAAGAGCGTCGTTAGTTGGTGCATAGCATTGTACAGTTGAGAGCTTGAAAAATCTTGTCTGAAATCTAGCTAATATTAGCCTCTCATTAATAGGTACCCAGCTGATGAGCGATGCTGCTGCTTTCTGTGTCATTAAGATGGCTACTCCCTCTGTGTGACGATTATCATTACTACCAGAGTATATAATTTGCTTTTTTTCTTCTGAAATATATTGTATGCCCTTCCCCGTCCATCTACACTCGCTGACACCCAATATGTCCAACTTATAATTATCCATTTCTTTAATTATTTCTTCCATCTTTCCGTCTTGATACATAGTTCTTACATTCCAGTATCCAATTTTAAAAATCTCCTTAGCCCCCAAGATATTAGAATGAGTCATGTTCACTGTCATGTTCACTGTCGAGCCTGGTTCTGTTTCGATAACAATCGCTTGTTTTACGATAGTGACTTGTTAATTCTCTGATCAACCCTCCTATCCAACCGACCGATTCGAGGGTTTTGAGGTCGGTTCTAGGAAATTATCTACACCACTAGATACTCTGATGTATCTTTTATTCTATAATTTAACACATCATGGTACTATCCATCGAAATATACACATTCCTGATGTTTTTCTTTCGGCGTCTAAGGTGAGAAAAGAATTTCACCTCCATCTTGGAAGGGTAGATAACTCACTCTTTATATTCTTCTTTATATTTGTTTCATATTAATTTGGAGAAAATTGACGCTTTCTGTGGGCACGAATTTCTGAACGGACTATACCCTGCTCTTCTTGGGGAGCTGGCAGTTTTGGAGTATGTGTTGTACTGTTTTTTTGTCCTACCCACATGGGCACATATCTGTCTGTCGGATTTTCAATTATCTTCACATGTCTAATGATAATTGAGTGCGTTAATCATGTATGCAGTCTTATATTGAAATAATTGTGATTATAACATAAGCAGTAATTATTATTACTTTTTTAAAATGCACATAAAGAATTGAAACAGTGCACTGTATGTTTATACAGGGATAATTGGTCTTAACATGCGCAGATCCATGTTTACTTGTGGACTGAAGGAATGCGGCTCCTGCATAAATTGTGGCCACTTTACATTCCCTATCAAATAGTGAAACCAAATCAGCAACATAGTACTGCTGGGAAAGAAAACCTTGGATGTTAGAGAAAATTGATTGTTAAAATTGATGTGGACTGTTTTTGAAAGTCCTCTCTAGGTATAACCAGAACATTTTAAATATCCAACCTGCAAATAATGAAGAAAAAAAACAAAAAAAAAAGGTGATAAGTCGTTGAAAAAAAACCTCAAAATTGATTTTAAGAAAAGGGAAGAACGTTGTGTACCAAAAGAAAGAGATGCTGGAGATGAACAGACCTATATTCTGAAGAGTTGAAAGGTGAAGACAGAATGTTTGGATTCAGTCTGTTTGATTACTTGCCTTTTATGGTTTTTTAGTGTCAGCACAGTTTTCAGTATTTAAAGAAAATTATATATTAATATTAAAGTTAGCAGTTCAAAGTTAACTTTGATGCAGTAAAAAAAGCTTGCAGCGTGCTAGTCCTGACTGTATTAAAACAAATTTTTCTGCCATGTTCTGTTTGTTTGATATATACATTAAATCTTGACTAGTTCATATTTTAATAGTTGTGTACAGATTATACTGGACTCTTCTGAACCTAATGCTAAGCCGAGTGTACTTCATTAAAATAACATAATGACCATAAATATTTTTAAAACTATTTTTAGTAATCTTATGTTCTAACCATTATGGGTCTGGACCAGACACTCCTTAACTTGATTATTGAGACTTACTGTACATATTTGAATTGAGTAGAAAAATCATCTACCAACAGCTTGTTGGAAGTTTCCAAATAAATGAAAACAAGTGACAGTTAAAGACAGTTAAATCTCTCTTTCATAAACAAACAACTGTGAATACATTTAGGGAATCTCTGTTACTGATTTATTTATGTTACAAACTGACTCTGAATCTTGCAGCTTGAATGCTACAGACAGGCCTGCGTTGGTAACAACAGCTGAAATTATCTCACTAAGGAATTAGTGGCGTTTGGTTTAACATGCTATTATATTTTCTCTGAGAATTTTTCTCCCTTTGTTTCATTCATTCATTCATAACCCTCCACTCCCAAAGGAGCATAGGCCTTCAACAAACACATGCCAAGTCCTCCGGTCACGTGCCATCATCTCAAGTTCTTTCCACGCTCTCCTCATCATTTTCACCTCTGTTTCCAGCTCTCTTCTCCATGTGCTTCTTGGTCTACCTCTCCCTCTCTCGCCCCGGGGGCTCCAGAACAAGGACTGCCCTGCAGTGCCATCAACATATTTCCTCAGTGTGTGTCCCATCCATCGCCACCGTCCTCCTCTCATCCTCTGCTCCACCAGCACCTGTACAGCTCCCGCCCCCAGCCCCACGTCGGCCTCCCTTTGTTTAATGCAAGTTTAATTGTGAATTTGATTGGGTGTTTAGTATTCTTAATGCATAAACAATTGTAACTATATTTAGTCCCTGTTAGTTCAGATAATCATGCACTGTGGTAGATCACTTCATGTTGAGTGTAGAACAGTCCCAACTAAGATGGTTTGGCCATGTCTGCAGAATGGGAGAAGATCGGCTACCATGACAAGCATGGGAAACAAAGAGCCAGGGATCCAGACCCCCAGGACGACCCAGAGTCCGCTGGGAGGACAACATTAGGCAATCTTTGAAGGACCGAGGACTAGAATGGAACCAGGCCAGGAGGAAGACAGCCGATAGGATAGTCTGGCGCTCTCTCTTCCAAACCTCTACACCTCATGGTAGAAGGGGAACGACTAAGTAAGTAAGTAATTCAGAAAATCATGCACTGTGGTAGATCACTTCATGTTGAGTGTCATTATCCATGGCTGGAACTCTGAATGTGCAAATAATAATTATAATAATGACAGTGGTGTAGGTTGCGATAGATTATTTATCTGATTGGTTATATTATTATTCCATCTAAGTTTAATTATGAATTTGTTTGGGTGTTTATTATTTTTAATTCATAAAAAATCTGGCTATATTTGGTCCGTTATTTCAGTAATTGTTTATTTTTTCTAATTGTTTGGAAAAGGCCAAACTCTTTAACTAGTATTTATATATGTAGATAACAAACTCTATCTTAGTAGCATTATAGCTTAGAAGTACCTGACTTTTAAACTATAGTTTGTTTTTTGGCACTTCTTGTCAAACGGTTTTGTTTTGAACATAAATTTTAATGCAGATTGGACTTAAATCATTTATGATAATTATACTTTTAGATGGGGCATTTTTATTTGATTAATTTAATGAACGCGTTTATGTAACTTGCATCAAATTTTAATCTGCACATTCTCAGACTGAATTTTTATAGCCTAGATCAGCGGTGGCCAAACTACGGCCCGCGGGCCAGATCCGGCCCGCCAACCAGTTTTGACCGGCCCGCCAACCTGTTTTGGCCGGCCTCTTATTGTTGATTGAAGCCACACTCTTCACAATGAAATAACACACAAATGTATGTTTGAAATAAATAATTACATATCATATTACAAATTACAAAACAAACTAAAACAACAGATTCATTATATATTTTTTTACAGTAATTTCAGTCCGAAGACTGGTATACATGTCTTGGCAGATGTGCAGTACAGTAGTTTGCCGTTGCTTTATGTACGTGGTTCATTATATATGTAAAACTAAATCTCAGAACGTTATTTTTTAAGGATTTTATAGGTCTGGCCCTCTGGTGTTACTCTTTACCATAATCTGGCCCTCGGCCAACCTTAGCTTGGCCACCACTGGCCTAGATGGTTTGGCTGTATAGAAAGAATGGGGTATAATATTGTAATGAAGACACTGTATATAAAATAGTTGTACCAGATAAAGGCAAGATCTATATACCAGATCAAAGAACTGACCCCAAATAATAGGACAGAAATGTCAGGTTGGACCTAACAAAAACATTAGGAAAATTAAATTTCTGAAGTAAAATGAGCAGGAAAGTGATATTTCCTCTTACGTAGACAAGGCAAAACCTTTTTTTTTCAGTGATAGTTCAAGAATTATTTGAATTTGATGACATTTTAGTTTGAAAAAATTAATCCATCAACATATCACATCATCTTCATCGTGTTGTCATATTTCAGTTTTATATTTCTCCCAGAATCATTTCCTGGGAAGGGAGCTTCGAGATCAGGAGACTACAATAATCCACCATTTTGCCTTTGCAGACAACCCCAGTCAGTTTGCATATCCTGATTTCAGAGCCAGCTTTGTAATGAGTGTTTCTTTAGTCAAGCAGTAAGTATTTTTTGTGCCATTTGTTGTTGTTGTTTGCGTTCGCTCAGCCAACTCTCAGAACTCTGGCTATTTTGAGCGGTAATTACGTTGTGTTGTAGTTTACAGCTATGCTGCAATATCTGCGCCTTTCAGCCCAACACATCCAATTTCAGCAAGCAATTTTTACGGGTTTGCTTCCCTGCCACCTTACGCCTATATAGTATGCTATACCTCATGACCATACAATAGTTCAGTGAGGTGACTGCACCAGTGAGCGACATCAGAGACGTAACTGTGCCTCAGATCTGGGAGGTCCCCGCTTCCGGGAACACCACACACAGCCAATTGAGGCAACGGTCGCCGTGACAAGTGCCATTTAAAGCTGTGTATAGCAAGAAAACAAAAACTAAATAAGAAGAAATCTCTTGTTGCTTATAGAAATTTATGTTCTGTTCAGTTGAAGTACTGTGCCTGAGTGATTATTTTGAAGATGTTGTGTATGTTGGTAACCTCGTGTGGTTCCCCGGGGTCTCTGAAAGAGAAAGCAATAATATCACTACTGCATCCTCATGCACGTCATTCAAGGTGACTGTTAGGAGGGTGGGTTGTGTATGAGGCTGGCAATCTTATAATGCAAAACACATTGCTAGAGAAACCATTGCTGCAAGAGCATGTGAATGCTTGGTGCAGGCCTCTTTCTGCAGTGATGGCTCCATAAGGAGCGAAAAGGGAAATGAGGATAGTGATATTGGTAAAGAAAATATAGTGTTATTTCCAACTTATGAGGGCATGTCTATACTTGTACAGTCTACATTATTGCAGTGTAGTTGTAAGAAGGAAAATTATTCCTGTTTCATAGTGGAGTTTAGTGGCAGAAAAAAAAAATTGGAAATTATTCTAGATAATTTTTGAAGGACAGACTTCATGGAGAAAGTGTCATTGATCTTAATTTTATTGTTATTATCATTAGAGGCTGAGTAGTTGAGTTTCTGCTGGGCTTTCAGTTATTATTAATATTTTTTAAAATTTTGTGTAGAATTTGGGTGAACATGGACACAATTATGAAACACAATGTCTTAAGCTGTGGCTTGAAATATTAATTAGAGAACATAATACTGCTTTATTTCTGAAAATTATTTACCCCTCCTTTCCTCTCCACACCCCTAATCTTCTGTATTCTTACATCGGTGCTTTTCACAAACTGTATCTGTCTTTACCTTATTCTATCCCTCCCTGGTCTAATCTGACATGCCTTCGTTCCCACCAGCCTGTACTCTCAAGTTCATATTCTGCATTTTAAAGTTTGGTCTTACATCTTTTTGCCCTGTATAATACAATTTGTATAAATTCTTTTATTTTTGTCTTACTTCATTGTGTTCACAGTTTGTATCACAGACTCCAAACAGGCAGACTCAAAGCAGATTTTTCTATTGACCCAAAATATGAGTTTGCATTATTTGTCTGGGATAAAGGCAATGGTACCAGGTTGACCCATATCAAACAATTCTGCTCAGCAGATGCAAGTTCAGATCCTGACTGTATTACATCTCAGCCTGTAAAGTTCCCTGACTGTGGAAGCCCTGTTGACAATAGTGATTTATTTGTGGCTGTTAAGACTTGTAAACAGTTTCATGATTCAAGGAGTAAGTTGCTTTTATTTTGAATATCAGGTGTTTCATAGTCCAGGGAGTAATTTGTTTTTCTCATTAAACATTTAACGGTTAAGTAATTTAAGGTGTTAACTTATTTTCCATTTAACCACTTATTTTTTTGTTCAAACATTGTCTACAGTTTTATAATTGTCACAAAAGGGGTTTTCATATGATGTTATAGTAATCTAAAGTTATCCTGGACCAAAAGATGTATCAGATGATACCAGGATAGTGCCTGATAAGAAACTGATCTTACAAGAAATACCCCCTTTTCTGAAAAGAATCAGGGTGTATTGACATCAGAGGTAGAATCCAGCTGTATAAACCTCCAGGTGTGATGAGAGTGGATGTCCTGAAAGTCTATTTGCTCCATTTCACGATTCTTCCCTGATATTATGTGTTATTATTATTTTCTATTATGGCTAATTATGCTAGGGGTACTAATTATTCTTCTTCTTCTTCGATCCTTAACCACCGACCGTCAAAGCAGTCAGTGGCCATCATGCCTAGTGGCGTCCTGTAGGGCAACAACAAATTGATTCCACTTTGCACGGTCGGTGGCCATCCTTCGTACAGTGCCCCACGAGCCACAGACTCCGAATGTCCATCCCGCAGCAAAGTTTGTTCATTTGATGTTGTTTCCGTAACTTCATTTTTTTTTTTACATAGACAGGGGTGTCAGCCCTATGCTAAAACCCCCAACCTGGAGGACCAGGGTACCAGCTTTTGTCTGACCCCTACCCACACAGACCAGTCCAGCTTGGTTGAACCTACCAGGAGTAAAACTCCCACTGGCATAGCTCTGGGGATTGTCAGGGTACGCAAGCTGCCATACCGCTACAAGGTATAGGTACCATTGATGGCAGCGTACTAATTATGGTCTATCTATATATATTATGTATCAACAAAACTTGGAACTCAATTTAAATAATTTTAGCAAATCTGATGGTACATATTTACAATTTATTTAACCTATACCGTTTCTCTTTTCGGTTTGGTAACTGATAATGAATCAAATGTATTTACATAATGAAATAAATAAGCATGAAATATCAATTATCAAAATGAATCAATATGATGAATTTCATCTTTTGATTAACCATTATCTAATACATATATGTTTTGTCACTCTTACTGGACTGTGAAGTAGTGATTATCATATTTATGTCCATAAGGATTCATCATACACTGTATTTTTATCTTTTTATTGTATATATTAGAGGTAGAGTCTGAATAGGCTGACCAGTGGCTTTTCTTTGCCACTTATCTTTTATGTTGAAATCAAACACTCTCCTGCCATGGACGAACATGTCTGTGAATTGCCAGGCAGTGGATGCTGGGTATCTGGCTCCAATGACTTTAAGAGCACTTGCACCTCAGAGTCCAACAGAGATAGTTGATTCCTAATCGTCTGGTAGTTTGCAGGATAAAACCCTCAGGCAATACATACAAGCTGTAACAGGCTGTTAATGGGCATCTAGGTCTGCCAGGCAGATGCGGTTGGCAAAGGTACAAAACGTTTACACTTTTACCGCTTTCTTCTGTTCAGCTGTATTTTTTAAATGTTGTGTCCTCAATTTAGCCAAGGGCAAGGTCTTATATACTAGCACATCCGCCGTATCGGATGGCATGGGGCAAAAAGGGTGTTAAAAATCTCAAAATGAGGCATAATTTTGCCTTCTGTTCAATTAGCAAAATTTTAAATATTCATTATCTTTCTTATTTATGGGGCGATTTTTGTCATTTAAAGCTTGAATTATTCTATGAATTATTCTTTATTGATCTATCTACTAATTGGGCAGTTTGCAAAATGCATTTTAATATATGCATGCTTTAACTAGCTAAATTGGGACTAACCTGATGTAACGAAGCCCTTTCCCTCAATATTTCTTTCTTACTAAAATACTATTCGAGAAAGTTTTTACACCTACCTCTAGCGTAACATTCCCATTGTTGAATTATATAATCCTTTCGAGTGATACTTCTTTATTCTTTCCAAAATTAAATGGCATTGTACCATCGGTTACACAAAATGGGCCTCTATGTTCAAGCCTAGTGTACCAGAGAGTTCTCAACATATGGCGTGCGGTATGGTCAGATTTACTCCTAAGTATACAGAAAACCATGTTGTGAGACAGACTAAATCACGACAATAATGTAAGAAGTAACTCATTTTTCATGTTGATCATTGTCAAGAGTTTTATAATGTAAGGAGCAATTCTATTTTCTTGTTGAACATTGACAACAGTTTTATAATGTAAGGAGCAATTCTGTTTTCTTGTTGAACATTGACAACAGTTTTATAATGTAAGGAGTAACTCATTGTTCTTGTTGAATATTGTCAACAGTTTTATAATGTAAGGAGAAACCCATATTATCTTGTTGAACATTGTCAACAGTTTTATAATGTAAGGAGCAACCCATATTTTCTTGTTGAACATTGTCAACAGTTTTATAATGTAAGGATAAACCCATTTTTTCTTGTTTAACATTGTCAACAGTTTTATAATGTAAGGAGAAACCCATTTTTTATTGTTAAACATTGTCAATAGTTTGATAATTTAAGGAGCAACTCAATTTTCTTGTTAAATGCTGAAAAATGTTTATAATTTAAGGAGAAACTCAAGGGAGATGACTGGAGTAAGTCAGATGAGCTATAAACGAACTACCAGCAAGCCATCATTGGTCTTGGCAGGGAGTGCAGAGCTTGGGGCAGTGGGAAGTCAGAGCTGGAAATTAATCAACTGATAAATAATCATGCCAGGGCTGATGATATCATTGTGCACACTGATGGGTCTGTAGTGAGAAATCAGGATGGTGCTTCTTGGCTAGAGTAAAGGGCAGGATCATTGCATAAGATTGGAGGTAGTGGCAACTATTGCAACCCTTTTGTGGTGCTCTGAAGCTCCATTAACCAGGGCAGTCATTGTGTTCATGCATTGGAAGATTAAAATGGATGGCTGTGGCATGAATGGAAAACTTCCATAGACGCCTCGAATCTTCAGATACAGGTGTGGATCTATTGTCCTGATCATGCAGGGGTACGCGACAGTGAGGAGCAGACAGACTAGCTTTGAGAGCATCCATAGTGGGGATTTTTGATATAGATAAGGGAGATATTAAGGACAATTAATGATCACCTATTAGAGAATGACACTGCAATCGCTGAATCAACAAGGCTGAGATTCCTGGAATTTGGCATCAAATGTAAGACTTGCAGGAATGTACATATGAGAGGACACAAACGGGTGGGTATACAGCCAGCATGCAGCAGGAACTGTTAGTATTCAAAGCCTTCGACATTTGCTGAGGGAGACTGAGCACCTATGGGTTTGCCCGGAGTGCAGCGATGTCAATTCTGATCAACAATAACAAGGAGGAACTCATTTTACTTGTTGAATACTGAACAGTTTTATAATGTGAGCAGCCACTCACTTTTCAGTTGAACACTGACCACAGTTTTATCATTTAAAGAGCAACTCGATTTTCTTGTTCAATGTTGTTGAACACATGAAAGAAATGTAGCGGGAACAGCAAACAATTCTGAGGATGTAAATTGGAATTTACTGCCCCCTATAATAACTGTTCATTTGCTTTTGTTATTCTAAGTTATTCCCTATGTAAATGTTTGTTGCATGAATATGTATATATATATATAAATGTATGCCTTTGTTTTTATTTAAAATTTCAGTACCTATTGTGAAAGCTACATGGGGAAAAGAGGCTGAAATTATTGAATACTTCAGTGAGGTGACTGACCCAAAAATACCTACAATAGATTTGGGAGTTCCTAACACAGAAAGAGGTGCTGTTCATAGTCTGTTATTTCAGTCTTTATTGCAAAAATCAGTAGTTATTTTCATGGGAATTAACAAGACAATTCATGGTCTGACTGAAACCAATAATTATGTTATCATTCATCTAAGGATGTTTAGACAAAAATCACCGCTTGTGCTAGCAGCAGTATGTGATGGGATAGGCTACTGCAAGAAATACTTGGTTAGGAGAGTTCAAACAGTATTCACTTAACTAAAGCATGAAAGAAAATCGTTAATAAAACCAAGTTGAATGTAGAAGATAAGTATAGACAGATACCACGACAAGCATGGGAAACAAAGAGCCAAGGATCCAGACCCCGAGGACGACCCAGAGTCCACTGGGAGGACAATATTAGACAATCTTTGAAGGACCGAGGACTAGAATGGAACCAGGCCAGGAGGAAGACAGCCGTTAGGATAGTCTGGCGCTCTCTCTTCCAAACCTCTACACCTCACGGTAGAAGGGGAACGACTAAGTAAGTAAGTAAGTATAGACAGGTCAACAGACAAAGGCAATGGACACTGTAAATACGTGGAAAAGAAATTTTGTTTTGTATTTTATTTACATATTTTTGTGCTGCTACGCCTCTTCCTTTCTTGGCAAGATTTTACCAAGGCTGTCAGTGGATATCTTTCCCCAGGATATCATTGACTTGGTTACTTCATATTCTATTTTCATTGTTTGTTGAATTTCTGGAGTTAATACTTTTTTGCTTGTTCTGTATCATACATCATATTGTTTGTTTTATTAACTTTTTTCCACATATTTACAGTGCACATTGTCTTTGTCTGTTGACCTGTCTATATTTATCTGTGTCGAATGTTTGTGAATGGCTGACGAAGGGTGAATCCTGAAAGGTCCCTATGTTTCCTGTGTACGTCAATTTGTAAAACTGATTCCATACCATTAAAAAAAAATTGTATATATTACTTTCCTTACCAGTTTTACAGCAGCTCCCTTATTTATTTACTTTTGAATGTTGAAGAACAGCAAAAGAGATATGTTATTGGAGTGACATCCTGTGATTTTCACACAGGTTCATAAGATTTAACCCTTACTGATCCCAACATTATGGAATTGCATGAAAGATTACTAATTTATGCAGAAGAAATTTGCAGTGGCCAACCATTGCTTCAAGTTATTTCATAAATTTACACCTGTTTACTTGCATATTTTTCATCACATTGTCTCACAACAGTAACCCTTTCATCATTGATAAGATATCCTGACAGTTTTGCAAGCCTTGGTTGTCCCATAGCAGATACTGCCACAGGGTAGTTGTTACGGATGATATTTTCTTCTAGTAGTAATCAGTTGAGCATATTATGAAGTTCAATGAAAATACAAGCATCGTACTAACAACACGAATGGAGACGGGTAAAACGAACATGACATCAATCGTGACGAATCCAAGTCGTGAGGTAGAGGGTCCACAAAGTATGGTTGACGTTTAATAACACTTGAAGACAATGACATCATGGAATTGGCATGGCATATTATACATATAGATCTTCCTGTCCTTCAACAGTCACGTCTCAACATACATTTCTGGCCGCTGTATTAGGGGTGAGATCCACCCAAGTAATGTGGTTCAGATAAATGTAGACGCAGAATTATATTTGAATACTTCTCAAGTTATCATGAACCTCTCACTAGGTTCTGAATCATCATCGTAATAATAGTGGTGGCCTTCGAATAAATATATCATGCCACTTATAGCTCTATTTCCACAATATATCAGGAGCTTGAATACAATACGTCTTACCACGAAGACCACAGATAACGAAAGGCCAAGAATCTTAACCGTTAGCATAAATTAGTGCTGAACGCATTACGTCATTAACAACCGATGACGTATTAAATATGTCGTGTTCAATATAAGTGCAAACCCGTGCAAACACAGAGAGACCTATTACCGCAAAATAACTGGTAATAGCCTATGTGTGTTCATGATACAACAATACATTAATATTCTTACTTTAACAGTAGTGAAGTGTTAGAGACCACCATACTAGGTTTTTATGAAGTATGGTGATCAGTTCCCTTCCTTGCTGCCTTTTCCTTCCTTAACTCTAGAGCAAGTCAGATACCTATTTTCAACTGGGTAGACTGTTGTGTGATCCTACCAGGTTTTCAGTTTCGGAACCTGGTAACTTTGCCACAGAGGCAAGCACTGTATCCACTTAACTTACTAATATTTAATTACTCAAAAAACAAAACAAGTAATGTTGTGTTGTACTTCTTTTGTGCAGGTCACTGTGGCAAGACTATGGCTATAATACAGAGAATCATAAACACATCAGAACTGGCAGCACTCAGATGGGTCCTAGTTGCTGACGATGATACAATTATAAATCTTTACCGCCTTCGAGCACTTCTTGCATGTTACAACCCACAACAGCCTGTAGCGCTGGGTGAAAGATATGGCTACGGAGTTGTGACTGGTGGTGGCTATGATTACATCACAGGTGGTGGAGGGTAATGATATGCTGTGCTTGTCTACTCGTCACATTGATTGGTAGTTTACTTACTGTAGTATTAATTACTTGATACTGTACCAGGATGTTTGCTGTCTATTTTTATCCATCAGATATATCACATTCTCTTTTGCCGTGTGATTGTTTTATAGTGATGATTGCTTTGTTTGTCTCATGGATTTTCTGGGGATCTCAGGAGGTAAAGAATGAATAGAACTACTGTACAAGGTCACTAATATGAGGTTATTCATGAGGCTGGCAACCTGATCATGTCAAACAGATTGCCACAGAAACCACAGCTACAAGAGCATGTGGATGCTTGCTGCAGGCTTCCTACAAGGGGACCATCTGCATTGGTGGCTCCATGCTCCATAGGGAGCGCAAAGGAGGGTAATGATGATTGCTTTGTTTATCATAATGGCCATTGTCCTTAATGTACTGATATCTTATAGCAATCATTACAATACCTATCCATGTTGTAACAAATATGATATTGTGATTGGTTGGCAATTTCTGCATGTAAAACTTTCTCTAGCAGCCACCACGCCAAGAGCATATGAAGTGTTTTAGCGCAGACTTTCTACAATGAGGCCAACTGCTATTCTGACCCTCGTGCTCCCTAAGGAAATAAAAAGGAGAAAGAAGAAGACTGTATCTATCATGGAACTCTTATTGTTCATTACTTACTAATCATAGGAGCCACGGTAGCATAGTGGTTAGTGCACTGGCTTCCTAGCTCAGTGGTCTCTGGTTCGATCCCCAGATGAGGTGGGATTTTTTTAGGCCGCAAACGGCTCCTGGGTCGACCCAGCCCCAACTGGGTACCAGAGCAACTCTGGGAAGGTTAAGGCGGCCAGCGTGATGTTGACCACGTCACCCCTAGTGTGCCGATGGTGAAGAAAATATGGGCCTAACACCATATTCCCAATATGCCTCAATGGGCGTGTAACAGGATCCTTTACCTTTACTTACTAATCATCACTGATCTATCACAGTAAATTAAGCATAGTAATCTTTGATATACTACATCAAAGGAAAGTAATAACCACTGTAAATTTGCAGATAAAGAAGCCAAGAAAGGTAGATCTGATAACAATATAATAAATGTAGGGATGAGTAACTCAGAGATTAAAAGCTTAATTAAAGAAATAATAACAGATGAATGGGATAAATATTTGAAAAGAAGACATGCGTATATGATGTTCAAGGCTCCAGCAAGAAAATGTCAGATATCTAGGGAATTAAAAATTCTCACTAACAAGAAACTTCTAAGACTACAGTTGGGAAAAGGCTATATCAGAATAGAAGAACCTTACTGTGCAGAGCGTCTTCAAAATAATCGAGAGCATTTCTGGTTAAAATGTAAGAGATATGAACAGCAGAGAACCCCAGTATAAGATTATTTTAAGGCATCAAATTTACCCATAAATATGGAAGAGGTGTTAAGAAAAAACAGACCTAGGGAACTGTATCATATAATCAAACAGTTACCGCATATCCTTTAGTATAAGTCGAGAAATTTATTCCCATTTTGGACCTTTAAAAATGTCACCCAACGTGAGTAAAAAAAAAAATTTAATGAATCCGGTCAGCGTTGCCCCCACCCTTCCTGCTGCATATTGGTATCCTTCAGATATAAACTTGCTGCTTCATTAAATGTTGTCATGAAAATATCTTAAGTAAAGGTTTGAATCAATTTTTTTAGGCTGTTAATTGTGGTAATTATTAAAATAAAAATGTACCCTCAATCCAAACAATATAAATAAAAAGTAAATTTCCATCGTGCATTCGTATTTGTCATGGGTACACCGGCATGTACAGCTATTTAAATCGTTTGTTGTAAGCACACCAGCATTTAGTAAAAAAAAGAATTCTGTCTTGAGGTTTTTCCTTGTTTGTATTGAGCACATTTGCCACAGTTCTTTACTTGTGAATAAACTGAAGTAACCATAAGATGCAGCATTTAGATCTAGAGTGTGTTTAGGTCCAGGGTTTCCTATAAATTTCAACTGAAATACACTTTGTTGACCAGCCTCCTTCGTTTGATCTATTATCAATATCATTCCTTCTTTCATAGATTCACTTTCATCAGTGTCACAATTAGAGTCTAAATCGGGCCCTTATTCAGCATCCACATCTAATCCGGCCGCACCATTAGCATCCTGATCAAATATCAAGTCACTTCTCAGATCCAGAAGCAAATATTTGGCTGCCTGGAAAGTCATAGCTTTAAAAAATTGTGAAAAATCATACTATCGATCGATTCTAAAAAATTTGAGGAAATGGAAACTTTATATTTACTGGAAATCTATTCATAACTTGGGTTTGCTAAATACATAGATCTTGTTGCTACGTGGCAACGACTGATAATAGTAATCAGTGAGCGGTTTTGGATGAGACTTTCTGGGCAGGTGAAATCATGCATTTTAAATAGGAAAGGGTTAAGCTGAAAGTGATAGAATTTGCAGAAAGCCCTGAAAATTCCAATGCAAGGTGGGAATTTGGAATTGACGAAAAACTAATTCAACTTATAATTGGTTCATTTATTTTGGAAGCTTTTTAAGTCCTAAAGTCTAAAGGTTGACTTATAGTCAGATTGACCCATTCTCGATTATATGCGGTACTTATGACAAATGAAAGTTAAATAAATATCAAACTAAACACCCCAGGCTTTTACAATCCTCCTACTGTTTATAATTTTTGTTTGGTGTTTTGTTTGCCTTTTTTTAAAATCTCTCTTTTTATTTATTTTTTTATTATTATTAATTAATGTTTTTTGTACATGCACACAATTTTGGTAATTGCCCTATTTGCAATGATTGGACAGGAGATGTGATGCCACTTTCTCATATCAGCTATTGATCATATTATTTGGAATTGAAAACAATATATATCCTAATTATAACCCATCATGGATTTAAACAGGACATTTATCATCATCAAGTTAAAAAGAAACAACTTAAATTTATAGAAATACTATACTTCTCATTATAATAATTTCTGTACTTACCATAATAACCAACAGTGAGATGGTCATAGTATTTATTACTGCACTGTACTTACTTTGATAAATGTTACTGTTTTTTAATTAAATGCTGTTGTTAGTATGACTGGTCTGACATACAGGATGTAATGAATAGCCCTGCCATTTCAGGATGGTATTTAGCCTGCCAGCAGTTAAGCTGTTAGCTGAAAGATGTAGATGTTACTCAAATGATGCACCTGATGACATGACCCTTGGCATGTGTTTTAAATCCTTGGGTGTACCATTGACTCATAGTCGCTACTTTCATCAGGTAATTCATTCACTCATGATAATTTCTACTATGTTTTTGAAAGTAAACTTCATGTAAAGGGCTTTGATTTCTGAATATTTGGTATTTTAATGGCTTCCTTTTTGTAATACTGTTTTTAGCTAGTCTGTATTCATTTGGTGTCATAATTTTAGGATGATGCTCCACAGGCTTGGTAGCACTTCTTGGGCGGAGGGATGACAGGTCTGTGCTTTATATTCTTCTTTGATCCTAAGCCGCCGACCGTCTAAGCAGTCAGTGGCCATCACGCCTGGTGGCGTCTTGTAGGGCAACAACAAATTGATTCCACTTTGCTTGGTCGGTGGCCATCCTTTGTACAGTGCCCCAACTCTGGTTCATTCTTTGCATCTCAGCCTCCACAGTCCTCCGCCAAGTTGTATTTGGTTGGCCTCTCTTTCGTTTTCCTTCAGGGTCCATAGCATAGCTGTTCTTGTGATGGCATCGGGGTCTCTTCTGAGGACATGGCCAACCCAACTCCAGCGTCTGCCAGCTATGATGGTGTGCATGTCCTCTTGCTTGCTCCGAGTAAGCAGATCTTGGTTGGTGATGGTATTCGGCCAAAAGATTCAGAGAATTATTCTTAGGCAGGTTGTGTGAAAAGAGGACAATTTCGACATTCCGCACCAAAGAGAAGCACAGAAAGCACACAGCTCTGATATAATCTTAATTTTGTGCTTGTGCTGTACTGAGAGGACTTCCAGATGTTGTTTAGACTATAAAAGGCTGTTCTTGCTTTGTTCATTCTGTTGTTGATGTCTTTGCTTGCTCCGCCGTCTGGTG
Source organism: Oreohelix idahoensis (assembly GCA_024509875.1). NCBI lineage: Eukaryota > Metazoa > Mollusca > Gastropoda > Stylommatophora > Oreohelicidae > Oreohelix > Oreohelix idahoensis. The sequence continues at coordinate 676,334 of JAMPIV010001636.1, forward strand.
TTACTATGCATCCTAGATTTGTGAAGGTGTCTGTCTGTTCCAGTTGTTGATTCCTTACTGTTATGGGCTCAGGATTGCTCACAATGAGTGTCATGACCTCTATCTTCTTTAGATTGATGTTCAGGCCCACCTGCTGGCTATACTTATTAAGTCTATCCGTTTTTTCCTGGATGTGTTGATGTGAATGTGTGTCACAAAATTAACAATGATACAACGTTAAAATATCTCCAATGATAACAACGTAGGGATAAAAACTAATGCGTAAGCTGCTAGAATACATGATCGCCCACGCCGCGGGTCATCACCCGCCATGGAAATTAAATTGTTAAACTTGAAGGCAAAACAGAACGGAGATCAAAAGGAAAAATCTGACTGAACGCGTGCTTGAAACTAGCAATGCTAAAAGACGCAAGTGGTGGGGAAAGGAGGAAAAAGTCACGTCCCCAAGTTGACATAAAGTAAAGAAATCGACAAAAGGGACCTTGGATATTATACGCCACAGTCATTTATTGGACGCTTTTGCTATAACTTAGCCCGTTTATTTGAATGCAGTGATGAGCGCATTCCAGAAAATTCTAGAAAATATTTGAAAAGTAACTTTTCTTAATAATAATGTTAGGAATATAAAACCTAGCTGGCCGGATGGCCCATCTTGAGCAGTGAAATAATATGCTTTCATTTATACAGACGGACAGATAATACGAAAGATATTGACAAAAGACTGTGTTGTTCATATCAGCGAACGTCTGCATTGAGATAAAACATGTCACTAATTTTCAAAAAGTTGTGGCCTTGAAGACGCAAGTGCTAAAATCTAGTGGAATGAAGAGACTTGGTGGGATGGTGAATTGTGGCTAAAAATAACTTTAAAGGCAGAATTGTGTAGGGGAAGGCAGGGTTGGTTCAAAAAAACAAGTGTGTTTTTTTGTGAAACGCAAGTAGAGACGGACGGACCAACAGACAATAAGGCATACTTGACTGAGGTCTGACTGAAATGACTTTGTGGTAGGATATTTGAATTTGAAAAAAGAAAAGGCAGCGATTGGCCCTAGATGAAGATATTATCGGCGCTCAGACGCGCATTTTGTGCCATTCAGTATTAGCTGTCCTTGTAGACACAGTGAATTATTAAGTGGTGTAATTCCCAGAAGCTATTGAAGCATTTAGAGGGACGCCATCATAAGGCCAGCAGCTCAGCTGAGTTTTGCTAGCATTTATTTAACTGTGTACTATATTCATAATTCTGGTAAGACTGAAATTATTTCTTTGTACATTTTAATATTTGTTTAAGGTTCGAGTGATTTGATACTGCAATAGCATAATCTGTTCCTTACAACAAGTAAGGGTTCGCTCTAGACCCCCCCGCCCCAGTTCAGGGTCTAGAGACAAATAAAATACATAAACTCCAGCAAGGATTAGGAAGGACAGATCAAATGTTGAGATCAGTGAAACATATCACCTATCATATTTTATGGCAGGAAACTAATGAACATATTTCAGAATCTGTAGTCTGGGAGAACTTAGCCTATGTGAAACCAACTTGGTAAGATGTGTTGTTTGGTCAGAAAGATCTGACCCGTCTATGTGGTGTTGTTGTTGTGTAGTGTTGTGTCCAGAAATGGTTAGAGGATGGAATTCTGACACATGACTAATACTTTGATTGCAGAGCTGTGAGTTTCAGTTGGCACCAATGCGGTGTCAAATGAGTTGTTGAATTTTACCAGAGTGGACCCGTGCAGTAATATTTGGTCAGAGCAGCCTGATATAGCCCCCAAGCACGGAGAGGTGGGGCCACCATATTTCTGATATTGCCCCCAAGCACGGAGAGGTGGGGCCACCAGACTTCTGATATTGCCCCCAAGCACGGAGAGGTGGGGCCACCAGATCTCAGCACCAGAGCTACACCTTCAAGTTACGTGAGAGCCTGGTCTGCTGAGAGTTCACCAACTCAACTTATTTCCTAACACACCCATAAAAAATTCCATCAATTAACTGGACAATGTGTAATCGCCATAGACAGGGAGTGATGAGGCCACCCCAACAGCACATCCATTAAAAGTTCTCCCACAATAGATTACTACTATAACCAGTAATAATATTAACTAGTCTAGTAACATATATATGTACACACCTTGCATTTATTATGTAATATTCATGCATTTTTTTCATAATTTCTAAAACCTTTCATATGTTCTGGCCAAAATAAAACCTTGGTCCAGAACAAATAAATGTAAGAAAATTACTATCAAAATTTTACACAACTGAGTTAGTTCCGTGTATTATAACATTTTATTAATATTATTAGACTTAGTAAATATCTGTGTGTGTGTCTGTAAACTACCACAACACATTACACATCATTACCCTAGACATTTAACGTAGCCACATTCATTAGTAAAAAAAGATAGGTGTGAGGTCGTAGTGGTAGCAAGAAGGGCCTTCTGACAATTCACAGCTACATTTTATCTCAGGAGCCTTCACAGCTGACCTCATGCATCACACTTAGAAATATCACCACCATACAATACCATCAAACCCACTACATATATTGGGGTCTCTTTGTCCCGGGATAATTAGCCCATTAAGTATATTAGGATCTCCTGGGGGGAGAATTAGATTAGGGGAACACATAATAAAAATTAAAAGTGTCCCTTAAAATTAAAAGTGTCCCTGAAAATAAAAGTTGGTGAATCTTCACAGCCAGTGGTAGTTAATTAATTAATTAGAATTATTTTAGATTAGAGTAATTAGAAGCACTTTAGTGGTTGGAAATTTTATTTTGCACATTGCTAGATTTGTTTAAAAAGTATGGCGGAGCTGGCAAAATTTAGATCAGCTGCTGTGCTGACGGCAAAGGAGATGGGAATGGAGGGTCAGATTTTAATTCAATATGTAACGGCTGAATGTGATAAATATATTGAAAGGGAAGATAGAAAGGTAGCTGAAGAGAAGAGGTTACAAATTGAGGCTGATAGAGAAATTAAGAGGCTGCAGATTGAGGCAGAAGAAAAACGACAGCAAAGGGAGGCAGAAGAAAAAAGATTGACTGCCGAAAGGGAGGCAGAAGATAAAAAGGCCGAAAGGGAGGCAGAAGATAGAAGGTTGCAAAGGGAGCACGAATTACGACTCAGGGAGCTGGAGCTACAAGGCCCGGCTCCTGAAAATGGTGCCAGCCCTTTTGCCTCAGATGCTACGCCCAGTCTGGGAGCCTCAAACTCAGCTATGGGGTTTCATTTAGACCATTTTGTTGAAAAAGACGATGACATAGAGGGGTACCTAGGACGTTTTGAGTTATTAGCTACTACATATGGGTTAGAGAGAGAGAGGTGGAGTTTAAAGCTATCACAGGGACTGAGAGGTACTTCTTACGAAGTCTTCGCAAAAATGAACAGAGAAGACCAGGAGAATTATGACATGTTAAAGCAGGCTTTGTTATTGAGGTACGAAAAAAATGGGGAATTTTATCGTAAGAAATTTAGAAATGCCAAACTGTTGTCTGGGGAGACATACCACCAATTCTCTGCCAGACTAGAAACCTATTTGGAGAAATGGACTGCTCTGGGGAAGACCCAAGATCTTAAAGAAATGATCATGATTGAGCAATTGAGAGAGTCCATGGCTCCAGACATGAGAAAATTTCTCATGGAACAAGGTGCAGAGAAATTGGGAGAGGTTTTAAATGTCGCTGAAAGGTATCAGGCAGCCCAGGCAGAGGTAAGTGGTGCTAAAAAGAAGCACATAGACAATTTTAAAGCTCCACCGCAATTTAATAAATTTGATAATAGAGAGCAGGGAAATAAAGGTAGGACAAACTTTGAACGGCCAAGAAATGACTACCGAGACAGAAACTCACAGTTCAATGACCAAAAATCCAATGAAAGAAAACCGTTTAACCAAGGAAAAAGATGGTGTAAATGGTGCAAGAAAGATAACCATAACACCAAATTTTGTAGAAGGAAACCTTCAAACATTGCTGCAATGAAGTCGGGGACTCAAAGATTAAAGGTTAATCCTAAGGGACAGCAGGAACCTTATCACCCCCCAGTTTGTGAGGATGTTATTTGTAATGGGGTCACCATAAGGTGCCTTTATGATACAGGTTTGGATTATGATTCAGTTGTGAAGTCTAGCCTAGTGGACCCAAGTCAGTATACCACAGAAACAGTGGAAATACAAGGGGCAACTAAGGACATACCACTCATGACACTTCCCATCGCAAGGATAACGGTGAAAACTCGCTATGTGGAAGGAGAAATCAGAGCAGCAGTGATAGATGAACCAATCTACCCTCTGATATTGGGGTGTAGATACGTCTTCTTGGGGAATCCCGAGAGACCTGTGATCATGGCGACAGTGCAGACCAGGTCACAGAAGAAGGAGGAAGAAGGTGAACCTATAAATGCTCATCCAGAGGAGATGAGGAAGGCGCAGGCTGAGGATAGGACACTCAAGCCATGTTTTAAAAAATTGCCCAAATGCCACACACCTCCGAGCAAGGGGGAATATTTTATGAAGAACAAACTCTTATACAGGAAGGCCGGAACTGGAACAAATGGTCACAACCAGCTGGTTCTTCCCACTTCATATAGGGATAAAGTGATGGAACTCGGGCATGCGATTCCCTTCAGTGGTCACATGGGGATCAGCGCCACAGGACAGCGTATAGCTTGTCATTACTTCTGGCCAGGGATAACGGAGGATATAAAAAGATATGTCAAATCCTGCCCAGAATGTCAAAGGGTAGCTCCAAAGCACTGGACTGCTCCTGCAACTCTAGGGGAAATGCCCATAGTGGGAACACCTTTTGAGAGGGTTGCAGTGGATATTGTAGGACCTCTCACTCGGACCAAGAGGAGGAACAGTTACATCCTTACTCTGGTGGACACTTGTTCTATGTGGGGAGAGGCGGTAGCCCTGCCATCAATTGATTCAAAACATGTAGCAGAGGCACTACTTACAATATTTACCCGATTAGGATTCCCGCATCAAATCTTGACGGATAATGGTTCTCAGTTCAAGGGGAAACTAACGGAAGAAGTTTTTAAGCTATTTCAAGCCAGACACTTTCATTGTAGTCCGTACCATCCGCAAGGGAACGGCCAGGTAGAGAGGTTCAACGGGACTCTCATTTCTATCCTGAGAAAGCTGGCACACGAAAAACCGGATCTGTGGGATCAATTCCTGCCCGCCGCATTGTTTGCGTACCGGGAGGTACCACATAGTTCAACCGGGATGGCTCCCGCAACTCTGCTATTTGGGAGGCCAATAAAAGGTCCATTAGAAGCACTATTAAGGACCTGGACAGATGAGAAGGCGGAAGAGACTGTTACCTCATCTTATCAATACGTGAACGAACTGACCACTCGTTTGAAAGCTGGATGGAAACTGGCAAATGATAATTTGAAACAAGCCAGGAAGAAACATGCAGCATATTTTAATAGGAAGGCAAAGGACAGAGAACTGGCAGTGGGAGAGAAGGTGCTGCTTCTACTACCCGGGAGCCAGAATAAATTACAAATTGGATGGCAAGGTCCATATACGGTTCTAGAGAAGGTGTCTAGAACAAACTATAAAATTGATAAAAAGGGGAAGGAGAAAGTTTATCATGTAAACCTGTTAAAGAAGTATCTGGACAGACCACTCCAGGAAAGCACCCCCTTACTGACCTTAGCTATCGCAACTCAAATGCAAAAGGAACCACTCACCTCACATGAATACCCATTACATCCTTGTGAAACAGCAGCACAGGTAAAAGTCAGTAAGCACCTGACTAAAAACCAGAGGGAGAGAGTTCAACAGGTTCTGGAGGAACATACAGATGTATTAACAGATAAACCAGGCCATACAAATTTGCTACAGTATGACATGAAACTGGTAGACTCAAACCCAATCTGTATGAGAGCCTATTCTATTCCGTTCGCGAAGGAGAAGGCATTGAAGGAAGAAATAGATTATTTGTTGAAGGAGGGGATTATTTCACACAGTGAATCATCTTTTAGCTCTAGTGTCGTATTGTTGAGAAAAACCGTCTGGGGAACACAGACTGTGCATAGATTACAGGAAACTGAATGCTGTCACAGAAGGACAAGTGGATCCGTTACCAGACACAAAACAGTTATTTGCCAGACTGAACAAGGCAAAATACTTTTCAAAGGTGGATCTTAGTAAAGGCTATTACCAGATCCCAGTGAAGCCTGAAGTGAGACCTTATTTGGCTTTTAGCACTTCGGATGGACATTATGAATTCAACATGCTACCATTCGGACTGAAAAATGCTCCGAGTGTATTTTCAAGGATGATGCGCAAATTGTTGGATCCCCTGAATAACCCATGTATCACGAATTTCATGGATGATATTCTCGTCGCCACAGAGACATTTGAAGAACACATTGAAGCTCTAGAAATGTTATTTAATAGGCTTAGGGAGGCGAACTTGACTGCTAGGCCAACAAAATGTTGCATTGGATGCAAAGAGTTGGAATTCTTGGGACACACTGTATATCAGGGTAGCATGACCCCTGATCCCAAGAACTTGGAAAAACTGCAGAGAGCACCTAGACCACAAACAAAAAAGGATGTGCGATCATTCGTGTCGTTATGCGGATTTTATCAAAAATATATCAAAGATTTTAACTCTATTTGTGCTCCTCTGACTGATCTGACTCGCAAGGGACTTCCAGATAAAATTAATTGGACTGCGCAAAGTGAATTAGCGTTCCAAGACTTAAAGGAAAAAAAACTCACTAGCAAGCCTATTCTCAAACTACCTGATTTGACACAGGACTTTGTCTTAAGAACCGATGCAAGTAATGTAGGACTCGGAGCGGCTTTGTTGCAAAGATCATCTTCACCTGATGGGGAACTGAAACCAGTCGCTTATGCAAGCCGCAAATTGAATAAGGCGGAACAAGGATACTCCACAAGCGAAAAAGAATGTTTAGCGTTAATCTGGGCAATAAAGAAGTTTCAAATCTATCTGTATGGTAGGACTTTTGTGGTCGAGACGGACCATCAGCCTCTCGTATTCTTATCTCAGGCTAAGCATGAAAACGCAAGATTGCTGAGGTGGTCTTTATTGCTTCAACCTTATCAGTTTAGTATCCAATATATCCCAGGCAAATTGAATGTCGGTGCAGATTTCCTCAGTCGGCACCCCTGTGATCAAAATTAGAGTAATGGCAGGCGTAAGGAGAGATTTTATCTATGTGTATCACTGGTTTTAGAACTTGCCTTAGGCATGTTTTCAAGTGGGGAGATGTGTCACAAAATTAACAATGATACAACGTTAAAATATCTCCAATGATACAACGTAGGGATAAAAACTAATGCGTAAGCTGCTAGAATACATGATCGCCCACGCCGCGGGTCATCACCCGCCATGGAAATTAAATTGTTAAACTTGAAGGCAAAACAGAACGGAGATCAAAAGGAAAAATCTGACTGAACGCGTGCTTGAAACTAGCAATGCTAAAAGACGCAAGTGGTGGGGAAAGGAGGAAAAAGTCACGTCCCCAAGTTGACATAAAGTAAAGAAATCGACAAAAGGGACCTTGGATATTATACGCCACAGTCATTTATTGGACGCTTTTGCTATAACTTAGCCCGTTTATTTGAATGCAGTGATGAGCGCATTCCAGAAAATTCTAGAAAATATTTGAAAAGTAACTTTTCTTAATAATAATGTTAGGAATATAAAACCTAGCTGGCCGGATGGCCCATCTTGAGCAGTGAAATAATATGCTTTCATTTATACAGACGGACAGATAATACGAAAGATATTGACAAAAGACTGTGTTTTTTCATATCAGCGAACGTCTGCATTGAGATAAAACATGTCACTAATTTTCAAAAAGTTGTGGCCTTGAAGACGCAAGTGCTAAAATCTAGTGGAATGAAGAGACGGGGTGGGATGGTGAATTGTGGCTAAAAATAACTTTAAAGGCAGAATTGTGTAGGGGAAGGCAGGGTTGGTTCAAAAAAACAAGTGTGTTTTTTTGTGAAACGCAAGTAGAGACGGACGGACCAACAGACAATAAGGCATACTTGACTGAGGTCTGACTGAAATGACTTTGTGGTAGGATATTTGAATTTGAAAAAAGAAAAGGCAGCGATTGGCACTAGATGAAGATATTATCGGCGCTCAGACGCGCATTTTGTGCCATTCAGTATTAGCTGTCCTTGTAGACACAGTGAATTATTAAGTGGTGTAATTCCCAGAAGCTATTGAAGTATTTAGAGGGACGCCATCATAAGGCCAGCAGCTCAGCTGAGTTTTGCTAGCATTTATTTAACTGTGTACTATATTCATAATTCTGGTAAGACTGAAATTATTTCTTTGTACATTTTAATATTTGTTTAAGGTTTGAGTGATTTGATACTGCAATAGCATAATCTGTTCCTTACAACAAGTAAGGGTTCGCTCTAGACCCCCCGCCCCAGTTCAGGGTCTAGAGACAAATAAAATACATAAACTCCAGCAAGGATTAGGAAGGACAGATCAAATGTTGAGATCAGTGAAACATATCACCTATCATATTTTATGGCAGGAAACTAATGAACATATTTCAGAATCTGTAGTCTGGGAGAACTTAGCCTATGTGAAACCAACTTGGTAAGATGTGTTGTTTGGTCAGAAAGATCTGACCCGTCTATGTGGTGTTGTTGTTGTGTAGTGTTGTGTCCAGAAATGGTTAGAGGATGGAATTCTGACACATGACTAATACTTTGATTGCAGAGCTGTGAGTTTCAGTTGGCACCAATGCGGTGTCAAATGAGTTGTTGAATTTTACCAGAGTGGACCCGTGCAGTAATATTTGGTCAGAGCAGCCTGATATAGCCCCCAAGCACGGAGAGGTGGGGCCACCATATTTCTGATATTGCCCCCAAGCACGGAGAGGTGGGGCCACCAGACTTCTGATATTGCCCCCAAGCACGGAGAGGTGGGGCCACCAGATCTCAGCACCAGAGCTACACCTTCAAGTTACGTGAGAGCCTGGTCTGCTGAGAGTTCACCAACTCAACTTATTTCCTAACACACCCATAAAAATTCCATCAATTAACTGGACAATGTGTAATCGCCATAGACAGGGAGTGATGAGGCCACCCCAACAGCACATCCATTAAAAGTTCTCCCACAATAGATTACCACTATAACCAGTAATAATATTAACTAGTCTAGTAACATATATATGTACACACCTTGCATTTATTATGTAATATTCATGCATTTTTTTCATAATTTCTAAAACCTTTCATATGTTCTGGCCAACATAAAACCTTGGTCCAGAACAAATAAATGTAAGAAAATTACTATCAAAATTTTACACAACTGAGTTAGTTCCGTGTATTATAACATTTTATTAATATTATTAGACTTAGTAAATATCTGTGTGTGTGTCTGTAAACTACCACAACACATTACACATCATTACCCTAGACATTTAACGTAGCCACATTCATTAGTAAAAAAAGATAGGTGTGAGGTCGTAGTGGTAGCAAGAAGGGCCTTCTGACAATTCACAGCTACATTTTATCTCAGGAGCCTTCACAGCTGACCTCATGCATCACACTTAGAAATATCACCACCATACAATACCATCAAACCCACTACAATGTGCTAGTAGTGCAATGTCATCTGCATATTCCAGATCTTCCAATGTAGAAAATGTAGTCCATCTTATTCCTCTTGGACTGTTGTGTCACACCACCCAGTCTATGACTGTTAAGAATAGAGTGGTTGATAAGGGGCATCCCTGTCATACTCCTGTCTTTACCTCAAAGATTAGGTTGCTCTGCCCTACGATGCACATAAAGTTGGCATAAAGGCTTTTTATGATTGACACTATGCAGCTTGGAATTCCATAAGCCCTCAGTATTTTCCATAAACTGTCCCTATGTATACTGTCAAAAGCCTTTTCAAAATCGACAAAATTAATGTACAGCTGTCTCTGCCATTCTGAGCACTGCTCTATAATGTTCCTGTTTGTAAATATATGATCTGCACATTTTCTGTTCTGTCTAAATCCTGCTTGTTCTTTCCTCAGTTTGTGGTATAATGCTTTTGAAATTCTCTGTATAATTATCCTGCCTAATATTTTGCTTGGAACTGAGAGAAGAGTGATTCCTACACAATTATTGCAGTCTGCAAGGTCACCCTTCTTGGGCAATTTGACAATTAGTCCTTTGTTCCACTCCATTGGTGTTGTCCCTGTTTTCCAGACTTGTGCAAATAGTGGTTCTAATAGTTCTACTGCTAGCTCAGGGTCTGTCTTAAATAGCTCTGCATTTAAGTTATCGTGGCCAGGCACTTTTCCATTCTTTAAACCTTTGATTGCCGTGATGATTTCTTCTTTCCGTGGAATGTCTGTATTAACATCTAGATCGTTTTCAGCCTCAGGAACATTCAACTGTGTCTCTGGTGGTTCCTTGTTCAGAGTTTCTCTGATGTGCTCTGCCCATCTTGTTTCCGTTCCCTTTGTTGTCGTCATGAGATTTCCTTGCTATCTCTTACTAATGTAATATTGTTTGCACCTCGTTTTCCGCTGATGGTTTTATTATTTTGTATACTGTGCTTTGTTCATTTCTCAGTGCTGCCTCTTCTGCCTGTCTTTCAAGATCGTCTAGGAAATTCCTTTTGTTGGCTCGGGTTTGGCATTTAACTTCCTTGTCCAGCTGACTGTACTGTTCGCTGTATAGTTGCTTTAACCTGGGGGACTTCGCTTCTGTTTTCTTTCTTTTCATTTCCTTTCTCATCGTTATGGTGTTTAATGTTTCTGGTGTTATCCAGTCTTGCTTCTTCCTTTCCTGGAATCCCAGGCAGGATTTGCAGCTTTCCTTATATATTGTTGAAATGGTGTTGAATTTCTGGTCTGTATCATCAGATGATGTCTTTTCCTGACTTTTGGCAATTTGATATCGTTTCTTTATATCAGCCGATAAAGCTTTTCTGGTAAGGGAGTCCTTCATTTTGCTGATGTCAAACCTTTTCTGTGTAGTTACAGTTGGTTCAGCAGTTCTGATTTTCACCTTCAGTTTTGCTACGACTAAATGGTGGTCACTTCCCACATCTGCACCTCTTCTTACCTTCACATCGTGTAATGCATGTCTCCATCTACCATTAATCATCATGTGGTCTATCTGGTTTCTGTCCCGGCCATTTGGTGATTCCCATGTTAATTTGTGAATTTCTTTGTGTGGGAAAAGTGTACCTCCAATGACCAGGTTGTTAATGCTACAGAAACTTATTAATTTATCCCCATTTTCGTTTGCTGTTCCGCTGCTGCATTTCCCCATTACTCTTTCATTATATGTATTGTGTGTTCCAGCTTTCGCATTGAGGTCTACCATTACTATGATAAGATCGTATCTAGGTGTGTCTTCCATTTGTTTTTGCAGTTGTTGATAGAATTCATCCTCGACCTCTTCATCGCTGTCATTCGTTGGTGCATAGCATTGTATTATTGTAGTGTTGGTGAATCTACCTCTCAATCTTTTTCTTATCAGTCTGTTGTTGATGGGTTTCCATTCCAGTAATGACCTTTCTATTCCCTTCTGTAGAATAATGGCTACACCTTTATTGTGCTGTCCATCCTCTCTGCCAGAGTAAAGTACTGTTTCTCCTGTTGCTGTTTTAACTTTTCCTGTCCCAGTCCATCTGCTCTCGCTTATCCCTAGAATGTGTAACCTATTGTTTCTCATTTCTGCCATGACCTGTTTTAGTTTTCCCAACTCGTTCATTGTCCTGACATTTCAAAATCCTATTCTTGTTTCATGTTTTGCGGTCAGGACATCCGTTCTCATGTCAGTGGCTTCCTTTCGGCTTTCACCACTGACATTCATACGAGTCTCAGACTCCGGATGTCTGTCCCGCAGCAAAGTTTGTTCATTTGTTGTTGTTTCCGTAACTTCAATTTTTTTTTTTTACGTAGACAGGGGTGTCAGCCCTATGCTAAAACCCCCAACCTGGAGGACCAGGGTGTCTGCTTTAGTCTGACCCCTGCCCGCGCAAACCTGTCCAGCTTGGTAGAACCTTCCAGGAGTAAAACTCCCACTGGCATAGCTCTGGGGGTAATCAGGGTACGCAAGCCGCCATACCTCTGACAGATTTGATTTTAGTTTTGTAATTTTCTTGCAAGAACATGTAGCAGAATTTGGCATGAATTTAAAGTATGTAAGATGCAACACCTGTGATTTATTGAAGTAATTCAACTTTCTGGTTGCTTTTTTTTTTTTTTTTTGAAACAGTAATTGAACTTCTGTTGCTATAGTTGTTTTATTCTTTTATTGAACTTCACGGATAGCTTAATTTATTTGAGTAATTAGACTTCTCACATTGCTTAGGTTGTACTGTACAAAGGGCCTTTAAAATATTTTTGGACATTGCTATCAGACACATAGAGATATTAAAGGTTATTTTATATTGAATTTTACCTGTGTCCGAGGCCATCTTGTTCATAATTACTTTTAACAAATGCCTTCCATATTTGTCCACAATTCTTTCACCAGGCTCGTCCAGATGACTACAGTAGTGACTTCCTTGCCAATCAGTTGCCTGTTTCCTTCCACAAACACTGGAATAATGACCCCTACAAGGTGTATGCTCAGATAACAGATCCTTCTTTCCAAAGCAAGACTGGAAAGAGAAAGAAAGGTTTTCATGTCCACTCAACACAGAAGACGAAAGTGGAGTTGTGAGCTCTTTCGCTCCTTGGACTTTGTGATCTTCTGGTTTTGAGCCTTCCTTTCGTTAAAGGTTTGGTGGTGGTGAATATACAATACTTGATAGTGTTCTTAGAGGCAGTCTGCAGTCTGTATCATAATGACAAGTTTATGATGACGCTGCCATTGTGTTTGTTAGCTTCACCTTTTGTCATTTATAAAATATTTTAACTCATTTTCTCCCAGGCTGTTTTTGGGTTTTACCCAGGCCCCAAAATGGATGCAATTTTTTCAGACAGGTGAAGTTTTAAAAACAGACAGTGGACAAATACATAAGTTCAGTAGGTACATATGTTATACATTTAAATGTGTGAAATTGACTGGAGAATCTTATGAATTGCTTCATATAATTAATTGATATGAATAGGTGTGTGTTATGTCTTGTGAAGTGTAGACTTGATTAAAAAAGTGTTGAAAAAATTAAATAAAATTGTATACTTAAACTTAAATATTTCAGCTCTCAATTAATGTATGGCAATAAAATGTTCAGAATGTCAGTGCACATTTTGTTTGAAACATATCTAGAAACTTTTATCACTATCACTTCATAGATTTAATTTTTATGATTTTTTTCTCAAAACCACATATGTTTGTAAAAACAACCACTCAAAATGTGTGCAATTTTTCTCTTCAGGTTATATTTTATTTAACTAGGTGTTGATGTTATACATAAACATGTGGGAAATTGACTGAAGAATCTTGTGAAATGCTGTAAATAATTATTTGATGTAAGAAAAGTGTCTGTCATGTTATGTGAAGTGTAGACCTGATCAAAAATAACTGGAAAAAAAGATAAATAAAACTGTGTATTTACATATGTCAGCTCCAGTTTAATCCATAGCAGAAAAATCTCAGAATATCAGTGCACATCCATTTTGAAAAACAACACATTTTACCACAATCACTTCAAATATATAATTTATATGATTTTTTTCCTACACCACAAATTTCTGTAAAAACCAAACAACTATGACTAATAATATTTACACCAACCAAATTCTATTTTACATTTCCCAGAAGAATTTGCCACTATTCACATGCTTTTATGGTAGTCATGAAAACATTGTGGGTGTAGATGTCTGGACATCTAGTGCAATAATAATGAGAGCGCTGACGACGAGCAGGTGTACTGCAGTGGACATAGTTCTTATCTCTTTTTGCATAACATACAAGATGCTTTGTGTCACACTGGTACTCTGAAGTTGAGGCAGCTTGAGATCTAACAGTATTAGTAGCTGCATTTTCTTGAACACTAAGTGGACTCAAAACAGCAGAAGCTTCAGTTAGTTGGTGAAGCAGATTTCTTTTGAACTGCAGCAGTGATTGCTTTTCACCTCAATGAAAACAGTATAAAACTGAAGCATTCACCTGCACTATTTCAAGCAGCCAGAAGAAAATTTTTTTCCACCATTTAACAGATTTTCTGTTGTGCACACCATAATAACCAACTTTTTGATCCAGGAGATCATACCCATTCATTGAATTGTTGTGTTTGTTGCAGACTTTCTTCTTTTCTTATGTGGGCTAATATTGTAATTTCGTACTTGAGTATCTTGCAATGTTATTTGTTCACTTCTGTCTTTCACGAAGTATCGACTTGTGCTGCAACGGTGGATTCATTCTATATTTTCAGACATTTGAGTATTTCTTTCAATTTCTTATTGATTTGACAGAGTCGTATTATTCTGACCAATACGTTGGTCAACGGTCAATTTTGCATAACAGTCTGAACTGGAACTTTTGAACGACTTCATTGAATAAGTCTTGTTTGGATGACTTACACATAGTTTAATAATTCTTCATATTTACAACATGAGTTATCGGCAGTAACATCTTTTCCACATTAGAGGAAACTTGACACATCACAGTTTGTAGTATATAGTTCATCAGACATTGTGCATCTGTTATTTTACCGTCATAATTATCGTCCATTATCTTTAGCCAAATACTTGGCTTAATTATCATAGTTACGCAGCATTAATACAGTTCTGCTGACTGTTCCATTATTATTTAGGAGCACTGCCTAATATTCACGTCGAAACTCTGTCTACATAATAAACTCAGTTTGGCATCACTAGCCAGGCTATAACAGCCATTATCTATTAACTCCGCGTTCGTATTTCTCGAATATCGCGTAAAAGAATTATTGCGTCTAAATCCTAACGCCTTACATAATTCTGGACTTGAACACATTATTATTTCATTAGCTTTAAAAGCAACTACATTGACGGTTATACACATTAGTCAGTGGTTCTACCACACAATTCAAAAACACTGGCATATGCCCGAAGGCTACACAAAGACCTTCTGTTACTAGGCCTAACGCGTCATCCAACGTTTTACGCGTATCCTATTATTCTATTTAGTGGGGGTGTTGCAGGGTGCGACCATCCGAATCAAGTTAAAACCAAAATGCTCCAGAATGCTCGCAAACCATGCAACAATCCTCAACAGTATTCATCTATCATTTTTGGTTTGACAATGTGCTTCCGTGTCATTATGGTCTCCACTTTGGCCTGAGAAGATACAAGGAAAACCAATTTCTTGGCCTTTTTGTCTCTAAATGCTGTACATAACACTGTGCTTGTTTGTGTCATATACCATCTGTATTCCAGATAACTAAGGCGCAGAGTCTTCAGCTGTAATGGAAAATTTCTCCGGATAATGTTCAGAGTACCAGTGTAGTATTGCTTCTTCTCCAGTAAGAAGTCAATGAGTTCTCTTGTGGTGTAATAGTTCTCTTGTGGTGTAATACCTGTCAGCAAATAAATGGTGTCCTGTACCCAAAGGCTGTATTAGGGTCTGAAAAATCTTGACAGCTTGCCCACTGTTTGCATCCACTTCAGGATCATATGAAGTATCAGAACCAAAATATGTGAACATGTTCATCACATATCCAGTTGCTGAATCACATAAACCAAAGACTTTTATGTGATATTTGCTTGGATTATACTGCTTATATTGCCATCTTCCTTTATACCCCATTACCATTTCATCCTAACTGAGATTTTGGAATGGGTAAAATGCACCCTGAAATTTTTGCAACAACATGTTCATAAAAGGTTCAATCTTTTATTTTCCTTGTGAATTTTCATCAGAGGCATGAAGCATTGTATGATATAATGCTTCAAATCTACTTCTTGAAAACATCTGACGTAACCAAAGCTCCAGTCTACCCAGCTGTAAATGGATACCTGACAACTTGAGTTAGGGAAGTAAAAGTATCGATACATACATACATACATACGTCTCGATCAGCTGGACCTGGTATTGTGAAGTCTCAGAACACACTTCATTCTCCTACGGCGCTATGGGACTATTCTTTACCATGGGCTCTTTAATAATAATAATCACAGTATAAAAATTCTGCAGATGTAGACCAGTAGTCGCGAATGCATGGTCTTTTCTGAATCCCAATATTTATTAGGACAGCAATAAACTTATCAAGTTCATGGCGTGTGACTTCGGTCCACCGAGAATACAATGAATATTGTTTCGCAGGGTTATTTTGAATACATTTGAGTCTGGCATAATCATTGATGCCCTGGCACATGAAATCTTTAACCTCATCTGTAAACAAAACATTGAAACATTTCAATGGGGTTGACAGGTCAAGCCCCTCAGTCACACCTGGTGTTCTCTTTGGACAAAATTGAAATGCATTTTGTGTCATGTCCTAAGCAATTTCTAACCACTCTGGGACATCTTGTGAGGATGCACCTGCCTCTAGACTTGTGGCAGTTCTCGTAGCTTTACTGTTGGTCAGAATGGGGTTTTTATCCCTTCCTTTTCCTTTAGTGACTGAAAGTCTATCTCTTTTTATACCCGCCCTACCTGATGCCTGTTCAATCAGCTGATAGGCATCGCCGTCAGAATAATCACTTTCATGAATATTCTGACACAAAGAATTTACGTCTTCATCGGAATCACTAAACTTAACTTCTAAATCACTGTCGCTAGAATTATCTCCTGTCCACTGAGAAATAAGCACTTGTGCTTGCCCAGCTGATGGCTGGTGTTTAGAAGAAGAATCTCGCTCCATTTTGTTTGTAAACAAAGGATTAGAAATGGATATAAAACACACAATTTTAGCTTCACAATTTTTTTTGACTCCTCCTATATATATATCATCTGTATGTCAGACAAGGTTGTGTGCTGTCCCCCTGCCTATTTAATTTATACACCGAAAAAATTTTCAAACAGATACAAGAAATACCAGGACTGAACATCAGTGGAAGGTCAATAAACAACCTTAGATATGCAGATGATACCGTGTTGTTAGCTGAAAGCGAACAGGAGTTACAAGAACTAGTGAAGCAAGTGAACAGTATAAGTCATGAATATGGACTCGACATTAATATTGAGAAGACAAAAACTATGATAATTAGCAAAACAGACGATAAACCCACATTAAAGATAAGCGTAAATGGGAAAATCCTGGAACAAGTCAAGAGCTACGTACATCTTGGTCATATAATAACAGAAGATGGCAGATGTGAAACAGAAATCAAGAAGAGAATAGGAATGGCCAAAGCTACATTCAACAACATGAAACATATACTGACATCCAAACAGTTATCTCACAAATTAAAACTGAGAATCATAAAGTGTTATATATATTCTGCATTTCTGTATGGTGCAGAAACATGGACGATGAATAAGCATTTGGAAGAAAGAATTGAGGCTCTTGAAATGTGGATATATAGAAGAATGGGGCGTATCTCATGGAAAGAGATGAAAACAAATAAGGAGGTCCTAGAAAATCTAGGTATGAAAAGAGAACTAATGAGGGAGGTCAAAGTTCGGCAGCTAAAATACTTTGGCCACATAAAAAGGCATAACACCTTGTAGAAGACCATAACAGAAGGGAGAGTTGAAGGCAAACGTGCAAGGGGAAGACAGCGCTATAAGTGGGAAGATAACATCAAGAGATGGACAGGAAAGAGTCTATCAGAGTGCACCACCAAGACAAGAGACAGAAGACGTTGGAGATCCATTACAGCCAACCTTCGTTGTGGAGATGGCAACTGATGATGATGATATATATGTATGTCATCTTTATCAATTGATTTTTTACTCCCTATGGAGCATGGAGTCACCACCACCGATGGTCCCATTGCAGGAAGCCTGCACCAAAGTATTCCTGTGCTCTTGCAACAGTGGTTTTTGTAGTAAATTGTTTAAATGATGTGTTTGCCAGCCCCATGCACAACCTCATTAGTCACTTCTAAACGACATACATATTGCATTATTAAAATAAGTGACATTTTTGTATTTATTTTTAAAAGTATTTAAAATTGTTTTTGAATACTGAAATGTATTAATGTGGTATGAAATATAATAATGTATTGTTTTAATTATAATTATGTCATCTATATAGAATAAGTTTAGTGTCTTCCACATATTGTTGTTAAGTGCAGTGGGTAGATACACTCAGTTACATTGCCGAATTACACTGCCTATTAACCAGGTCTTGTGCAACTTGGTTCCTTGCGGGGCACAAACCTGTACCTCCCATGTAGAAATGTGGACGTGTAGTATTTGCAAATTAGTTGCTAAAGAGGGCTAAGCTAACTGGAATTTGGCATCAAATGTAAATTAGCAGTGATGAACATGTGAGAGAATGCATCCAGTGCGCAACAGTTACCATTCATACCTTTGGACATTTTATTGAGGGAGGCTGAACACCTGTGGCTTTGTCCGAGGTGCAATGATGTTGATTCTGATCAATAATCAATCAGTCATAATAATAATAGCCCCTTCAGACTATGGGAATGCACCCCTGAGATGACAGCACTTAGCTGCTTTTTTCTGTGTGTTCCTTTTGACATTTTCTCCTCTCTTCTGCTTGTTGTGAGGGCTTTTTGCCCAATCTGAGGTGATGCAGTAGAGAGCATCGCCACTTGGTGGGATTGGCAGCTTCATCCTCCCAGGTTGCTGGATTTATGTTCAGTGCCCTCATGTCTCTCTTGCACACATCTTTGAACCTCAGCTCCGGTTGCCCAACTGTTCTTTTGCCATCTGCTAGTTGTCTGTAGAAGATATCTTTCAGGATGCGACCATCTTCTATGCGGCGGACATGGCCAAGCCAGTGTAGTCTGTACTGTCTAAGCAATGTATGCATTCTTTGGAAGCCAGCACGTGACAACACCATGTGGTGTAGACACCGCGGATGGAAGTTATTGAGCCTTCTTTCTTGCTTATTATATGTTGTCTTTGTCTCGCTGCCATATAGAAGTGAGCTGGTGATGCAGGTGTTATGTACCGCAGCTTTGGTCTTCATTGTAAGTTCGGAGTTTCCCTGAACACTGCAAAGGTGGCTGCATTTTTGCCATTGCGGCTGTCAATTTCTATTTCCTGAGAGTTTGTTGTTGATGATGGCCTTCAGGCATGTGAAGTGGTGCACCATTGCCAATTCATACTTATCGATAGTGATAACTGGTGCAACATCCACATCATTGCATTCAATCAAGTGATAAAATATTCATCAGAATGTACGTATGTTTGAGTGCTATTAACATTTTTTTAATAATCAAAATGTATTGATACAGTGAACAATATAATGTTTATATTTGTAATTATATTGTATAAAACAGTAAAGATTAAGTTTTTGTCCAGATTTAAGTATTAAACACAGTGGAGAAATATACTCAGTTTTAACCAGCTATATTACACTGCCAACTTATCAGGTCCATCACAGCTTGATTCCTAGCACAGTGCAGAAATGTGTGCATGTCAAGTTTTAATAAAATATTTATTACAATTTATTTATTTATTTATTTTTTCATTAAAAAATTATTTCTGTAGCAATTTGTTTGACATGATGAGATTGGCATTGCCAGCCTCACATTATTTTCACTACAAGTGGGTGGGGATTATGTGATGTGTTTCTCATTACACTAGTTATTTATTTTCACTGCACCTTTTTTGTGACCTCTGACATGATTCATATTAAAACATTAACACAGATATATACATAGAAAAGAACAGTATTTCTTTGTCATTTGTGAAGATATTAAATCTTATTATGATTGCCGCACTTCTTGAAAGGGTAAACACTTAGTAACTATCACAAATGAATTTCAGGAACAAAGTTTTCTGTGATTCTTTTTTTATTTATTATTAGATGTAGGGGGGAAAAGATATTTTTTAATGTTCTAAATGTTTTTGAATGTTATTTTAAAATGTTTTTAGCTGTTTTAGGCAGCTAAAATATGTTGGCCATATAAAAAGACAACACTTTGAAGAAGACCATAATAGAAGGGAGAGGTGAAGGCAAACTTGCAAGAGGAAAACAGTGCTATAAGTGGGAAGATAACATCAGGAATTAGACAGGAAAGAGTCTATCAGAGTGCACCATCAAGACAAGAAACAGAAGATGTTGGAGATCCATTGCAGCCAACCTTCATTGTAGAGATGGCAGCTGATGATGAGGCTGAAAGGTCACTAATAATCCAGCATTAAAAATAAAAGACATTTTATTGTGCATTGTCAAACAGTGCTTGAGTTTTTCTTGTTAATCTCTTTACTTCATGGCCTGGTCCCTGTGACAATTTCTTATTTTCTACTTTTTTGTATTCCTGCTTGTTCTGTTAAGACTGTTGAAGGGGAGCGAAAAGGTATTGATTGATTGGTTGGTTGTCACACTTGAGCTCTAACAAGACAGAAGCTATGAGATGGAGACATATGTTTACAGTTGATTGGTTGGTTGTCACGCTTGAGCTCTAACAAGACAGGAGCTATGAGATGGAGACATACATTTACAACTGATTAGTTGGTTGTTACACTTGAGCTCTAACAAGACAGGAGTTATGAGATGGAGACATACGTTTACAATTGATTGGTGGGTTGTCACACTTGAGCTCTAACAAGACAGGAGCTATGAGATGGAGACATACATTTACAATTGATTGGTGGGTTGTCACACTTGAGCTCTAACAAGACAGGAGCTATGAGATGGAGACATACGTTTACAACTGATTGGTGGGTTGTCACACTTGAGCTCTAACAAGACAGGAGCTATGAGATGGAGACATACGTTTACAACTGATTGGTTGGTTGTCACACTTGAGCTCTAACAAGACAGGAGCTATGAGATGGAGACATACATTTACAACTGATTGGTGGGTTGTCACACTTGAGCTCTAACAAGACAGGAGCTATGAGGTGGAGACATACGTTTACAACTGATTGGTTGGTTGTCACACTTGAGCTCTAACAAGACAGGAGCTATGAGATGGAGACATACGTTTACAACTGATTGGTTGGTTGTCACACTTGAGCTCTAACAAGACAGGAGCTATGAGATGGAGACATACATTTACAACTGATTGGTTGGTTGTCACACTTGAGCTCTAACAAGACAGGAGCTATGAGATGGAGACATACGTTTACAACTGTATTCATCATCATCACCCTTTAGCTCCCTAAGGAGCATATGCCATTAAAAAAAAAAAAAATCATGCTTAGCTTTCCTTTTCTGTGCTATTTGTTCAAGGTCCTTCTGCGTCTTCTTTGTTTCTTTCTTATTTTTAAATATCCTTTTACCTTTCTTACTCTGGGGCTACCAGAACAAGGACTGTCTTGTAATGCTGTCAACTGGTTTCCTCAGTGTGTGTCGTGTCAAACACAAGTTATTTCTTCTCACCTCTCACATCTGGTTCTTGTCATCATTTCCTTACTGGTTTCGTTGAATAGATAAAGCTGTGTTGTGAAGTATGGTTGAAGGTTCACATCTCTTCTGTAACATGGTTACAGTTATTCTTTTCTCTCTTTCATTCATTTGTTCTTTTTTTTTGTTTTCCTCCACGTGTGTGTTTTGGTCATGGGTGGATAACCTTGACCTGTTTAAATAGTTATTACAAGTATCACTTCTGATAGCAAAGCGATTTATTAAGCTGATAATTTCCCCTTACATGTTTTATGAGTTTGGTTTGGTTTTAAGGATTATCTTCATTGCACACGGACAACTCCATCAGTACTCTGATCTCCTCCCTTAGATCACACAAGGAGGATCTCAGCACAGTGCATGAACTCCATAGCACCGGCGAGAATCTCAATGTGTGTAAATACAGGAATCGCACATTCTTTAAATATTTGTATAGTGGGTAGGTTTCCAACTGCCGTGAGATTTTTAACATGCGCAACTTGCACACGGGACCTCCTATTTTTTCACCCTTGTCTGAGACGGCTAGGCATCCGATCTCACTACCCAGGAGACCAGGGGGAGTATGACATCATTAGGACCACAGGTTCTGAAAAAAAATTTCCATAAATTATATTCCCTCAATTGGGAATTGAACCAGAATGAGTTTGCTATAGCGAGATCATTATATTTTCATGGACTGTTTACCTTGTGCTTTGTCCAATCAGATTACAAATTTAGGTTAGATTATTTTTGCAGGCATCTTAGTTTAAGATGTAAGTGTTATGTATGCTAAACGTTTTCCTTCAATGTTTATGACTGTATATCGTCCACTTAAGTTATGCGTTGGCATCTTAACAACAACCTTGGACTATGTTGTGATCTGATATTTATTTAAGAATAAGTGCCCTTTGAGTTCAGATAACATGTACCTAATAAGGGTATTGCCTCATGTAGTTCCTGGGGGGGTCCTGAGGAGACAAAGAAAGATTAAGAGTACTGCTGTCTCAGACATGTCGTAATCTGTGACTAATATCAGATTGTACATGGAGTGGTGACCTCATCATGTCAAACAAATAGCTACAGAAATCATCAATGCAAGAGTTTGTATTTTGGTGTAGGCTTCCTTTAGGGAGTCATCAGCATACATTTATGCTCTGTAAGGAGTGACAAAGGAGATGAAGAATAATAGTATTAGTCTTGCTTTTGACGATTCACTGATCCATAAGTTTTACCACTCTCAGCCATTTGCCATGTTTCCCAACAGAAACCAGAACCTGTGTTTTAGAAAATTTCTTGTGACTGAACGTGAGGTTCAAAATGTTTTTAATGATGACGTTTTATCAAACCTGTTCAATTTTGTAACACACCATCATGACCTTCAACAAATTCATGCCAGCTCCTCCAGTCCTGTGCCATCTGCTCAAGATCTTTTCATACCATCTTTATCACTTTCATTTCTATCTCCAGTTCTCTTCTCCATGTGGTTGTTAGTCCCCCTGTACTCTATGAATTCCAGAACTAGGACAGCCTTGTAATTCTATCAGCAGTTTTTCGCAGTGTGTATTCTGTCCTTTACCAGTGTCTTCTCCTATTCCACTGGCACCTGTGTGGTTCTTGTGGTCAGTTCCACATTGATGAGCTGGTCATACTGTTTCAATCCTACTCTACACAAGTACCCATTTATGGAACTCTGTAACTTCACAGTTGTTGTTTGTTATCAAACCTGCATAATTTACTGACACATTAGCTAAGGTTTTTTAACTGGTTCTATATTACATGAAAAAGATAAATTTATATTTTTAGACTCGCTTTTTATGCCCACAAAACCAGCTAGGAACTCCCTGGACTAGACAGTATAGTTAAAGAATGTGAGTGCAAACTTCTGTTTCATGGATTGTGTGCCCTGATGGAATTTCTGGCCATGTTTATGTTAATTTTTTAAATAATAAGCATAAAAACAGTTTGAACATGTTCAGTATACAGGGATGGCATCTTTACTGTTGGTGAGGTGGCGATGCCCAGTGGAATAAAAGGTATGGTAAAAGATCCTGTTACACGCCCATTGAGGCATATTGGGAATATGGTCTTAGGCCCATATTTTCTTGACCATCAGCAAACTAGGGGTGATGTGGTCAGCATCACACCGGCTGCCTTAACCTTCCCAGAGTTGCTGTGGTACCCAGTTTATGAGGCTGGATCGACCCCGGAGCTGTTTAAGGTCTAAAAAATCCCACCTTAACTGGGGATTGAACCATGGACCACTGAGCGAGGAAGCCAGTGCACTAACCACTCTGTTACCGCGGCCCCCTCAGTGGAATATCTGATTCATATCTCTGAAATATTCTTACCATGTCACTTATTTTTCTGCTGCATGTTGTGTGTTTCTTGTGAGCCCTTATTGTCCTGGTACCAATTGAGGGGTTGGAGGGACAGTTGCACAGTGAAAGTAGACAATATCTTGATTCCTTGCAAAGGGTTAGGGGCACAACAGACATCTTTATGGATAGGATAACATCAGGAGAAAATCTAGAATAAGGCACCATAAATTATTGTCTGTTGGCAGCTGGCCAAAGCTTGCTACTCACAGATCTATGGATGCATTTGGTACAATATGCCATCATCATCATCATCATTCCCCATTTTGCACCTTATAGAGCATGGAGCCACTACTGCAGCTTGGTCTTCTTGTAGGAAGTTTACACCACAACATTCATGTGCTCTTGTAATGGTAGTGTCTGGTAACAACTTGTTGTACATGATGAGTTTGCTAGCCTCATCATGACATCATCATATTAGTCACCACCGTATGACATATCTATGGAAGCAGTAGTCTTATTCTGTCAAGATCTCCATAGAGACCACTGGCAGCTACACAGTACCTGTTGAATATGTCAGAAATAGAATATGAAGATCAGCATGTCTAAAACAGAAGCAACGAAGGTCAGTAGAAATCTAAGCTCACAACATGAAAGAAAACTATACTTTTATTACATATGTCACAGAATTCATGGACCTAAGAAGCACCTTCACAGAGGATTGTAGAATGAACTGAGATGTCCAAGGGCTAATAACTTACTCCAGTGCTGACACACCCTCATATTTCAAGACAGCTGAATAAATAGCATATTCATACCAACTCTTTGCATTATACAACAGTATAAATCACAGGAGAGGAAGATCACAACATACATGATGAGATGTTTGAGAAAAACTCTGTTGTCATCATAAGGTACTGTAGAAGACATATATGGAGATAAGAAGTTGATTAGGATAACGCTGTGTACATAGAAAGACAATAAAATGGTCTAGACACCTCGTCAGAATACAGCCAAATCAGCTACAGTTCTTAAGTCTTGAACTGCAGAAGATCTGGCTACAGGGCAAGAGGATGCCCATCACGATGATGAATAGAAAATGCTAAAGGAATTCTGAAGAAATATGGTAAGACACAGGCCAACATAACACCCCAAGCACGGGAACAAAAAGTGCTTCTTCTCATAGAGCTTTAAATTCAGATTGATAGAAAAATTTAAAACGTTTACCAGGCAGGAGCATGGAAGCCTACTGTCAGAGAATCACATCTGCGCACCTTGCCCATACAAATTTTGTATATGAAGACAGGATGATGTGTACACTAACGTTTTTTTTTTAAAGATGGATTGCTCAAGCGTTACAAACAAACAGACTAGCATCATCAGTATTGGCTAGCCATGTTGCTGACTGTGGATTCACTTTAAAAAAAAATACTGTTCCAGCTTTTAATTTCCCTCATGGTCTTCAATTTATTACAGTACTTTTCTGAAATGTGTGATTAATTGGATCCAGAAAATGGTCGTACAATCCATGAGATATTTCGCTAGTAAAACTTCCATATAAGCACACATGCCTGCCTCCCCCTCCTCCCAAAAAAAATGTTTTTTAAATAATGCAAAAACTACGTGAAACGAGCTTGAAAAATGAATATGTCACAATGTCTTAAGAAAACTATTTATAGAACCAGAAACTGTACAGCAGTTTGAATAATGATTGAACCACTGTAAATTACTAGGAAGCCATTTATGGCATGAAAAACCCTACAGTTGTTTAAGGCAGTTATTTAATAAGACCAGCTGTGAGTCAAGCCCCTATTCCAGGCTAATGGTAATCGACATTAATGAAAATAAGTTGTGTAGCTTCGTGAACATGTATTTCATCTGGCTAGGATTTGGCTGAAAGACTGTGTTACAAGGCCTGTTGAGAATACCTCTTAGCTCCCCAAGGAGCATAGGCCTTCAACAAATACATGCCAAGTCTTTCTGTGACGTGCCAAAAGCTCAAGTTCTTTCTGAGTTTTCCTCACCATTTTGACTTCTGTCTCCAGTTCTCTTCTCTATGTGTTTTTTCTTATACCTCTGCCTCTCTTTCCCAGGGGATTCCATTACAAGGACTGCCTTGTAATATTATCAGCAGGTTTCCTTAATGTGTGTCCTATCCATCGCCAGTGTCTTCTATTCATCTGTTGTTCCACTGGCACTTGTCATCAGTTCCACAGTAGTGACCTTGTCATACCATTTTCAATCCTTCTATTCTACGCAAGCACCCATTTATGAATGAAACTATTTTGTTGTTCTCTATTTTTCAGAGCCATACAATAAGACTGATTTGACATTTGAGTTGAAGATTCTTATTTTTGTGTTGGACTTGATTTCTCTTGATCTCCATATGTTTTCCAATGCAATGAAAGATCCTCTTGCTTTTTGTCTTCTTATTTTTATATCTTTGTCTGTCACTCCAACTCTGTCTATATTGCTGCCAAGATATGTGTAAGATTCTAGATCTTGTAGTGGTGTTTCCTCAAGTTTGACCTTGTTATAATTTCTTGCATGTATTCTCATTATCTTTGTCTTTTCCCTGTGTATTTTCAGACCCACTTGTTGTGACCTCATATAGAGTATTTTCATTTTGTAGTCTGGTGGAAAATTCTTTTTTCACAAATTCTTCTTTATCATTGGTTGGTGTATAACACTGGATGATGTTTATATTTATTTTCTTTTTGGCTGTTTTGAATATTGCCATCATAATTTGGAGTCCCATTACTTCGCATTCTAAAAGTGCTTTCTGTGTTTCCCTAGACAGCAATAGAGCCACCCTTTCACTATGGTGAGCACGTTCTTCCTCATGTCCTGAGGATCACACCATTCCTCCTGTGATCAGTTTTTTCCTCTCTGTGCCATTCCATCTTGTCTCACAGAGACCCAGGATATCTATCCTGTAATTCATCATTTCTGCTGCTACTTGTGCAGTTTCCCTTGTTTGTTTAAAGAGCAAAAGTTTCAGGTGCCTTGGAGATTTTCCTGGATGAGAAAAGGTTTGTCGGCAACCCAAACTCCTTATGGCTTTCTCTGGGTTGCTTCATGCGCCTCCTTTCCAGAGGACCTTCTTCTGTCTTGGACAGGTGGGTTGATTTATATTATGTATTATTCATAGTGTATTTTGAAGCTTTTGTGGTAAACATTTTTTACGGGATGGGGTAACCAGCCCCATACCCAACCCTCCTTAGTCGCTTTTTACAACATGCCTGGAAGGGTACATTGTAACTATTCTTTGTTCCCCTTTTAGGCCTTGATACGGGTGAATGCCTCCAGTGTGAGAGCTTTATTAAGTTTGTTTGTTTTTTTCCACCATATGTTGTTTGCTTTCGCTCTTAGCCATATCTCTATCTTACAATTCTGGCCGTTAGTTTTGAGCGGTGAGTACAATGTGTCATAGTTTACAGCTATGCTGTGATATCTGCGCCTTTCGGCGCAATTTTTACGATTTTGCTTCCTTGCCACCTCACGCCTATAACCAACATCTTGTCTAATTACATCAAAAATTGATGACCTCTTCACTCTACAATTATCTTATCATTTATGATTTTAAAAGCTTTTTCTAACATTAGAACTTGGTGAACTTCTCTGTAAAGCTATTAATTGAAGAATGAATGAGATTTTAAGGGGCAGAATGAATATAAAATGCAGAGCTTTCACAGTGAAAGTGGATTTCAAACTGGGGCAAGGAATGCTCAGATACATGTGCAGGATTCATGATATTGTCAAGAAGTCACTCATAAAAGAAAATTACACTATTATGTCAAAGTTACAATTGAAAGTGGTTGCACTTTTCAGAAAGGTACTGTATTTTATGAGGTGATAATCTTTTATCTGTTTAAAGCTAGCAACATAAATACTGACTTTAGATTAGGTCTTGTCTCATTTTGTGATTAAAAAACATATTTAGAGGTCATTCACCCTTCTGTACATGGCCCAGAATTTTTCTTTTGAATTATGCTCCATATTGCCTTAAACCAGCTCTGTATATACATACATACACACAGAGAGACATACATGCATACAGACATGAACAAAATAAAGAAATAATACCACAAAAGTGATCCATTAGGTGCTGGTCTACATATTTTTAAAGTAAAATGGAAGGAAGATCATGATTAAAGAATGGTTGAAGACATATAATTTAACACATATGTCTACTGTTGACTAGCTGTAGCTGACATAACATTATAGTTGCTATCACATCACATATAGTCATTGACTATCTTCTTGCTAGGATGTCCATGTATTTGTTGTTTTTTTTTTACATTGTTTTATTCACAGATAAATGTATAATCTTGATAGATTCATCACTCTATAGCTGTAAGCATCCATGTGACTGATAGATTCATCACTCTATAGCTGTAAGCATCCATGTGACTGATAGATTCATCACTCTATAGCTGTAAGCATCCATGTGACTGATAGATTCATCACTCTATAGCTGTAAGCATCCATGTGACTGATAGATTCATCACTCTATAGCTGTAAGCATCCATGTAACTGATAGATTCATCACTCTATAGCTGTAAGCATCCATGTAACTGATAGATTCATCACTCTATAGCTGTAAGCATCCATGTAACTGATAGATTCATCACTCTATAGCTGTAAGCATCCATGTAACTGATAGATTCATCACTCTATAGCTGCCCAATGAGCATAAGCTGTCAACCTTTCTATCCCTTGTTATCAGCTCAAGTTTTTTGTATATCTTCTTCATCCCTTTAATTTCTGTTTTCTTTTCTCCGTGTGTTTGTTGGTCTCCCTTGACCTCTCTTACCTAGGGAATTCCAGAAGAAGTAGTGCACTGCCTTGTAATGTTATCAACATGTTTCCTCAGTCTATGTCCTATCTTAGCCAGCATCTTCTTCTCATGTCTTTTTCAATGGGCGCTAGTCTGGTTCTTGATGTCAGTTCTACATTATTGATCTTGTTAGAGATTCATATAGTTACTACTTATCTTGTGGTCATACATCCACATAGTTGCTATTTTTATATAACACATCCACGTAGTTATTAAAAACCATGTTGATGCATGCATATAATCCTAACTCATTTTCATAACAAACCTATTTAGTCTGTAGCTGGTCATTAATTGTTGTTTACCTAGCAGATCTTTTCAAATGGTAACAGTTATTAGTTCATCCATCAGTGTAACTGTTAACTAACTTTTAGCTAACATATGAATATAGTCATCAACCTTACTTGTCCTTTAGCTGGTATATCAGTTACAGACAGAAACAGTTCTCTAGCTGATAAATTCATGTAAATGTTAACAGCTTTAAAAAAAAAAAATGTCTAACATAACTCATGTAATCATCAACTATTATCTAAGACATCCATATACTTACTAACTGCCATTTACATAACACATCTATATTACTGTTAACAGTCTTTGCTCTAACCCATCTATATAGTCGTTAACATTTGTATAGCTCAGCCATCCAAATGGTTATTAACAGTTATTTTTTGACGCACTCATCTAAACATTATAATAGGAAATCCCTTGTTGACATATTTATGTATATGCCTTTGCATTAAAATTTCCATGACAAATTCTTGCTGTCTATTTTACAGTTGACATTGACAACTTCTTGTACAGTCCATTTTTACAGCTGACTTTGACACAATCTTGTTGTTTCTTTTACAGCTGAGATTGACACATTCTTGTAGTCTTATAGCTGACATTGACACATTTTTGTAGTTCATTATACAGCTAACAATTACTTATTCTTGTAGTTCCTTTTACAGCTGACATTGACACATTCTTGTAGCCTCTTGTACAGCTGACATTGACACATTCTTGTACAGCTGACATTGACATATTCTTGTAGCCTCTTTTACAACTGACATTGACATATTCTTGTAGATTCTTTTATAGCTGACATTGACACATTCTTGTCGTCTCTTTTACCGCTAGCTTTCACACATTCGTGTACTCGCTTATACATTTGGGATTTACGCATTGATTTAGTCTCTTTTGAAGCTGACAGTACCATATTTTTATGGTCACATGTACAGCAAGAATTGATACGTTCTTGTAGTCTCTTTTACTGCTGGCTTTCATACATGTGTAGTTGTTTTTACATCTGGCACTGACACATGCAAGTAGTTTCCTATGGAGTTGGCAGACACATTGACTCTTGCAGTCTCATTTACAGCTTGATACACTCATATAGTTTCCTTTATAGTTCTGGCATTGACAGTTTAGTCCAATTTGTGTTCTTTTAGTCATTGACCTCAGCCAATTATTTCAAGGAATGTTCTTTAGACTTATTCACTTAGATGTTAGGGTCGGAGTGACTAAGAGGTAACGCGTCCGCCTCGAATTCTAGAGGTACCAGGTTCGATTCCCAGTTGTGGGAATATATTTTATGGAAATTTTTTTTTCAGAACCAGTGGTCCTAATAATATCATACTCCCCCCTGGTCTCCTGGGTAGTGAGATCGGATGCCTAGCCTTTTCGGATAAGGGCGAAAAAAATAGGAGGTCCCGTGTACAAGTTGCGCACGTTAAAAATCCCACGGCAGTTAGAAATCCTAGAGTAGGCCTATCAGGCCGCTGCCCTGGAAAAATTTAAAAATTAGAAACCTACCTACCACAAAATTATGTATAGAATGTGTGATTCATATATAACACACATTGAGATTCTCGCCAGTGCTACGGAGTTCGTGCACTGTGCTGGGATCCTCCTTGTGTGATCTAAGGGAGGAGATCGGAGCTCTGATGGAGTAGTCCGTGTGTAATAAAGATAGTCCTTAAAAAACCAACCAAACCAAACCAATCACTTAGATGTTATTACAAGAGGGATCCTGGCACAAATGCATCAATCTTCTAGATATTGTTTAGTCCCTTAGCAGATAACTGCCGTAGGGAAGTAAGTGTTAGAGACCTAACTATTCTAGGTCCAGCTTAAAATCAGGTGAGGTGACTGGTTCTCTTCCTCGCTGCTTTTGCCTTACTTAACTCAAGACCAGTGAGGTACCCATTTACAGCTGGGTATACTGGAACATGATGCTACCAGGCTTCGAACTGGGAACGTGGTAACTTTGCCGCGAGAGGCAAGCGTTATAAGCTCACTGCCAATCAGACGCTTCTTCTGGATATTACAGAAGACAGTTTTGACACTGAAGGTACCGGTAGTTGTGTGAGTTGGGAACTTAATATTATATAGTACATACTTTCTCGTAGCCGATGGAAGGAGACCTTCTTTCGTTGATAAATGTATCTCATCCTGTAACTGAAGTTCTCTTTTCTTTGACACATTTATCCTGTCTTATAACAAGACCTCCTTTTTTGATCACATCCCTCTTACTGACTAGCAGAGTTCTTTCATTGACACCAGCTTTTATTAATGTCACACGAAGCATTTTAATGACGCATTCACATTATCCGTTGCGGCATCATTATTCACAACTGTTAGAACACTTTCAGGAGAAAGGTGTAATTTATTCACCAAGAACTAATCTGTTCATCGCTGCAAATCTTCTAGTCCTTGCTAAGAACAATTAGGAAGCATTGGAAGAATGGCGAGTCGTGAGAGAGAATTTCTATAACCGTGAATGAGTGAGTATCCACTCTCTCTTCATTTTACCAGGGAATTTGCGTGAACTTTTTGGAGCATACGTCATCGGTTGAATTCCTCTATTTGAGTTCATCTTGTCCGTGTCTTCTGTTTTTATTCTCTGCGTAATTCTCGGTTAAACATTTATTGGCTTTGACATTGTGTATTTTATGGTCCTTGTTGGCTTCTCTTTCCGTGCCAGATCGATACTAATAGATTTTTCTCCTAAGCGGTTTAACATATTTATCTTGCTTGTTGGGTGCAGATCTTCTTTCGTTGATCTTGTAATATACACTGCCCCATGCCAAACAGGAAGGGTTTTACGGGGTTGCCCCCTGAGTAGCGCCTTAACCGCAGATACAAAAAAAGCTAGCACCAGAACATGCTGGTACCTAGTTCTTGCTCACAGCTTTCGATCTTTTGTATTCTTCTATACTATTAGAAACAAGATAATGACATTTCTAATCTGGTTCCAACGTTTTGGATTTGGCTCATAAATTAGGAGAAAATGTGTTGCCCCCTGCCTGTCTGTACCTACTAAAAAGATTTGTCATTTATTTATCCGCCCAAGCCCTTTATCTCTTTCTTCTATAATACCCAACTTAATTCCTAGCCATTTGAACTTTGCCCTGACCTCTTCCTGCATGAGGTTGAAACACATGGCAATAATTGACAACCCCATTACCAGGTACAAGGCACAAGTTATTAATTTTTCGTTGTTATCAAGATCTTTGCCCACTCCAAAAACAAAATCACCGAAGCCTATTGTGCTCAAAGTGACAAAGCAGAAATAGGCTCCAATGAGGTAGTCCCAGTCTTCTTCCCAGAGTGAGAAAAGAACAGCTCCGCCGAAGACGTAACTGGTAATGATAATAAGACTGACGGACATCGGCACTCTGATTTCCTCTTTGAGGCTAATCTTCTTGGAAGAGAGGTCATCAGCGCTGTATGCGATGTCTCCCACATCCCGACTACCGTTTCCTTGTTCTACCAAGCTGATGTCTGTTTCCCTCGTTTTGGATCTCTTAGAGGACAGTGACCTCGTACTTCCGGACGTGGTCATTGTAGTTGTGGAGCCTTGAAGATGTCGCTTTTTGTTATAGTTGGTCGGGCAGCAGAGGCAGACCATGAACTGGCATAAATACTTGTAGAAGAAGCGAAAGCAGTGGGCGAATGAGCTTCCAATGTTGGTCAGGCAGAGAAGGGTGAGGGGAATTCCTAGGAGCGCATAGAACATCGTAACAAGTCTGCCTAAGTCAGTCTTTGGTGCTATATGACCGTACCCTGTGGAAGGAAAAACAAAATAATATTAATTTGCGATGTACGTGCTGTGCTGATGCTGTTGTAGTTATTACAGAATCTGTTTTTATTTGGGTATATGTTTCTTATTTTTAGTATTTATGAAACTGGGAGACTTCGTTAACTAATGTCGGCTGTGTTGTTTAGTGCTTTCTCGGTCTTTGGTGTTTCTGTTGTCATTTTGTGTGTGTTTCATTGACCTTTCACCTTTGCTACTCTTTTTTTTAGTGTGTTCTCTTCTTATCAGCTTATGTATATTACCACTATTACTTCAGTATTACTAATGCACTACATGTTACTGCTACTGCTACTAACGCAGCTATTGCTGCACCACCTCTACTACTAATTCTGCTGCAACTATCACTGATAATTCTATCACTTCTGTTATGACTACTACTTATATGCCTATTTCTGCTACTACTACTACTACTACCAATACTACTACTAATTTTGTTACCATCACCACTGCTTGTATTACAAAGTTTGCTATTACTATTACTACCATCACCACCACAGTAACTACTATCGCCACCTCCACTGCTATTATTTTACCTACTGTTGCTAATAGACCGTCTACTAATTATACATTTTGCTGCAGTTTGTAACTTCAAAGATAATATGCTGCAATGTGTGATTTTATGATGAGGAGAACGTGGAAAGAACTTGAGATGATGGCACGTGACAGCAGGACTTGGCATGTGTTTGTTGAATGCCTATGCTCCTTGGGGAGCAAAGGGTAATAAATGAATAAATGTGTAATGTTCCACTTCTTCCTTGTTTCTTAAGTGTCCTGTGTTATTGTCACGAATCGTGAATGAACAATGTATTATTTCTGTTGTAAGTGTAATGGTGTTATATTTATTTTATTCTCCAGTCTGATTTGATGATCTATTGTAATGTAATATATTTATTAATCTCACAGAACTTCCACTTGACACAGTGACCTGTTAATTCAGTCAATATTTAAAACTAATCTCAATAAATTATCTACTCAGGCACAGTTCTCCCCTACACTTTCACACATTATTATATTAATTTTTTTCTTCAAAAACGTCATTCAGCAATTTATTACCTTTATTTTCAAGAGAAATCACGTGTTTATGAAAGAGGAAATGACCCCGTGAGTTCATGGAAATCTCTGATTAACCTAACAAAAAAATAAAACTACTGCTCCTTGCATTGGGCTGGCAACCTTATAATGTAAATCAAATTGCTGCAGAGGCCACCACGACAAGAGTGTGAAGACTTTGACGCAGGAACCTCACAAGATGACCAGCTGTAGTTGTGACTCCATGCTCCGTACGGATCATAACAAGATAATGGATATGTGAGGAAAATAGAAATCGAATGATAGAAAGGCAGAGAAATTAAGAGATATAAAGACAGAAATTAAGAGATATGACATAAAGGTAGAGAAATTAAGAGATATAGTGACATAAGGCAGACAAATTAAGAGATATAATGACAAGGCAGACAAATTAAGAGATATAATGACATAAAGGCAGAGAAATTAAGACATATAATGACATAAAGACAGAGAAATTAAGAGATATAATGACATAAAGGTAGAGAAATTAAGAGATATAATGACATAACGGCAGAGAAATTAAGAGATATAATGACATAAAGGTAGAGAAATTAAGAGATATAATAACATAAAGGCAGAGAAATTAATGATATAAAGGCAGAAGTAAAGAGAAGAAAAAGCGACACTAAAATATTAAAAGAAAAACATTTTAAGTAAGCTCAGAATGTGGCATTTGAAATGTAGACAACATCAATGCAGTCGAAATTTAGGGTCGACGACCAGAAGTAGTTAGCTTCCACCTTGAGCATTCTATAAAAACATGGCAACTTAGTGCTCCACCTGAGCACGCCATTCTACATTAACACTGTGTGGAGCAGACAAACAAATACCCAAACTTAGATGTGAGCCTATCAATCAACGTCAAAGTCTAAACAATAATGTTTAGCATTCTGGAGCTAAGGAAATATGTGGTAGTGATTTTGGATTAGAAATACAGAAATACCTTCTTTTATAAGCAGCTGAAAGTGTCTGTAAAAAACACAGAGCGAGGGAGAGACGAAAAACTGCCGGAAGAAGAGTGTGAATTACTAATACTGTTAGCAGCCATTAACGCCATTTTTGTCAACACACACACAATTATATGTTAGATTGCAGCCCAGTCGATACTGCATAAGTGGAAAATAAACACCAAGGGTAAATTATTCCTGCTAGTTTTCTTGGGCTGGATTTCTCCCCTTGGACCAAGTGTACTCTGAAAATTACACACTGACATTCGTGTACAACTGTACTTTAAACCAAAGGGCACGTTTTCCAATAAAAACATTCATAATTAGTAATATTGCACTCGTTCAGAGAAGTCCTTTTGTAAACCGCAGTTTGTATTTGCTCGTATCATTTTCAGTTTAATTCTCCTCGAAGGAAATATCAGCGATGCGACAAAAAATTGACAAACAACAATAGAAATACAGTGGAAAAACTGAAAGAGGTGGTCTCAGCAAGACAATGTATAACTGCAGTGCTTGACCCGCGCTGTTGGAGAAGAGAATCATAGTCAATGCATAATAGCAGTGCAGTTGTCATTATTTAATTATTTATTTTAACTTTTCTTTCTTTCTTTATTTCTTTCTGTTTGTCAGGCATGTCCCATTCAACCTTGACAAAAGGTCCATACTTTGTATTAGGGCGCATTTCCAAATACAAAATACCTAGTGGTAGATAAGACAAAGTTGGGATTTTATATTGCCATGAGTTTATATTCATCACCATATATTCATGTTCATGTCCATATCATTTTTTTTTCAATCTCTCTATGTAACTGTATTCAGACAAGATGTCCATACCATTTTTTGTTCAATCATTTTTTTTTCAATCTCTCTATGTAACTGTGTTCTGACAAGATGTCCATACCATTTTTTGTTCAATCTCTCTATGTAACTGTATTCTGACAAGATGTCCATACCATTTTTTTTCCCAATCTCTCTATGTAACTGTATTCACACTGCGACTTTCTTTCCACTCCTCTTGTCTAGTAGTAATCTTTCTATTCCACTCCTCTTGTCTGGTAGTAATTTTTCTATTCCACTCCTCTTGTCTGGTTGTAATTTTTAAATTCCACTCCTCTTGTCTGGTAGTAATCTTTCTATTACACTCCTCTTGTCTGGTAGTAATCTTTCTATTCCACTCCTCTTGCCTGGTAGTAATTTTTCTATTCCACTCTTGTCTGGTAGTAATTTTCCTATTCCACTCCTCTTGTCTGGTAGTAATTTTCCTATTCCACTCCTCTTGTCTGGTTGTAATTTTTCTATTCCACTCCTCTTGCCTGGTAGTAATTTTCCTATTCCACTCCTCTTGTCTGGTTGTAATTTTTCTATTCCACTCCTCTTGTCTGGTAGTAATTTTCCTATTCCACTCCTCTTGTCTGGTTGTAATTTTTCTATTGCACTCCTCTTGCCTGGTAGTAATTTTCCTATTCCACTCCTCTTGTCTGGTTGTAATTTTTCTATTCCACTATTGTCTGGTAGTAATTTTCCTATTCCACTCCTCTTGTCTGGTTGTAATTTTTCTATTCCACTCCTCTTGTCTGGTAGTAATCTTTCTATTCCACTCCTCTTGTCTGGTAGTAATCTTCCACTCATTTAAATCTTAGCACCAAGTCTTTCTATTCCACTTCTCTTATCTGGTAGTAGTCTTACACTCATATATGCTTTCTTATCACGTCAGTTTCTCAACTTCTCTTGTCTGGCAGCAATTTCTCACTCCTATGTTTTCTTTGCCACGTTTTTCCACTCCAGTCCGCTTGTCTAGCGATAGTCTTCCACATCTACATGTTTTCTTACCAAGTCCTTCTCTCCCCTCCTCTTGTCTGGCAGCAATATTTATCTCCTATATTTGTTCCAGAGGGCCCGATTGGCAAAGTGGTTAGAGATCTGGCCTCTCGTGGCAAAGGTGCATGTTCGAAACACGCTCCTATCTACGCAGCTGTAACTGGGTATCTGACTCTGTTATTGGATTAGGGAAGGAAAAGGCAGCGAGGAAGGGAAATGGTTATCCCACCTCACGCTGCTGCACCTAGTATAGTGACGTCACCCTTACGGCAGTATCTATTTTGGGACTACCTTTACTTATATTTGTTCTTTGACTACTTCTTTATATTCTACTCCTGTCGTCTGGTGGTAGTCTTTTACTACTTCTTTATATTCTACTCCTGTCGTCTGGTGGTAGTCTTTTACTACTTCTTTATATTCTACTCCTGTCGTCTGGTGGTAGTCTTTTACTACTTCTTTATATTCTACTCCTGTCGTCTGGTGGTAGTCTTTTACTACTTCTTTATATTCTACTCCTGTCGTCTGGTGGTAGTCTTTTACTACTTCTGTCTGTCTGGTGGTAGTCTTTTACTACTTCTTTATATTCTACTCCTGTCGTCTGGTGGTAGTCTTTTACTACTTCTTTATATTCTACTCCTGTCGTCTGGTGGTAGTCTTTTACTACTTCTTTATATTCTACTCCTGTCGTCTGGTGGTAGTCTTTTACTACTTCTTTATATTCTACTCCTGTTACTACTTCTTTATATTCTACTCCTGTCGTCTGGTGGTAGTCTTTTACTACTTCTTTATATTCTACTCCTGTCGTCTGGTGGTAGTCTTTTACTACTTCTTTATATTCTACTCCTGTCGTCTGGTGGTAGTCTTTTACTACTTCTTTATATTCTACTCCTGTCGTCTGGTGGTAGTCTTTTACTACTTCTTTATATTCTACTCCTGTCGTCTGGTGGTAGTCTTTTACTACTTCTTTATATTCTACTCCTGTCGTCTGGTGGTAGTCTTTTACTACTTCTTTATATTCTACTCCTGTCGTCTGGTGGTAGTCTTTTACTACTTCTTTATATTCTACTCCTGTCGTCTGGTGGTAGTCTTTTACTACTTCTTTATATTCTACTCCTGTCGTCTGGTGGTAGTCTTTTACTACTTCTTTATATTCTACTCCTGTCGTCTGGTGGTAGTCTTTTACTACTTCTTTATATTCTACTCCTGTCGTCTGGTGGTAGTCTTTTACTACTTCTTTATATTCTACTCCTGTCGTCTGGTGGTAGTCTTTTACTACTTCTTTATATTCTACTCCTGTCGTCTGGTGGTAGTCTTTTACTACTTCTTTATATTCTACTCCTGTCGTCTGGTGGTAGTCTTTGACTTCTATATGCTTTCTTACTCTGTCATTCTCTTCACTCTTCTTGTTCCACATTCCGTGCAACAATATAACTGAAATAATTTGACCGTTTTAACACTACACCAACGTACTAATAACACAATGTGTTCCAGGTATGATGTATAAACAACGCAAATAAATTTATGTGGAGAGCTCTGAAATAAGACACAAGACAAAGCCCATACGAAAAGGAAATATGAGATGGAAAACAGACGAATTAACTGTACACAATCACATCTGTCACGTGCAATTGTCCTGCATTGTCTCTGTGTGTCCTCCCCTTAAAAAAAACCCCAGTAATCTTTCCACACCAAATTTATCTTCAGTCTAAACCAAGTTTGTAAACAGACATTTGTGTGGGCTAGGCTAGTGTTTAAGGGCATTATTATTGAAACATTCTCCCAACCACAGCCAAACAAACTGCCACCGCTACAAATGTTAACTGAATGTTAACATGCTGCGTTGCAAACAGACAGGGGAAGTAAGTGGCATAAAGAGTAAACAAGTTGGAAATGGCATTTGTAACAAAAGACAGGAGACATTTATCAATATCTCGGAAACACTAGAAAGATCAGACTACAAAAATGATGCAGAAACAAAGGATAAAAAACAGAGTCGAATTATTTTAAAAATAGACAAGGAGTTTAAGCAAACGTAACAATGTAGAAAGAAAAACAAAACATTTCTGATAGAATTTGGACAATAAGAAACACAAGCTGTTAGATTCAGCAATAGGGTGGATTTGTAATGCAGTTTTTTTTGAGAAGATAACCTTTTGGCTAAGATCAAAGTGTATACTTTTAGGGATCATTTCTAAGGTATGCAGTGTCTTAGCCAGGGCCGGGATCACACACAATTAACACATTAGACCTCATTTTGAACCCCAGAAGGGGCAGTAAAAAAAAATAGGTTGCAAACAGGGCGGCAATGGCCACCGCCCTGAGCGCTAAAGGCAAAGGGGCGCCGTAGCGGGAGACAATAAAAGTATTTTTTTTGTCGCTTAGCAGCTCAACTTTTCGTCAGCTGAGGCACAATTGGCCCAGGTCAAAGCACGTAATGTTTAAATCTTTTATAAGAGAATGTTAACGCTAAAGTATGACGCATTTTTAACTTCGTGTTTTTAGTGATATTTTTAAAAATTTATTTATTTTATTTTACTCATTTATTTATTTAGTGTGTGTGTTTGTAATTAATAATTAACTAAGATCTATCTGCAATATTACTCAAGAATCTTACTTAATTTTACATTAGAGTTTCAATTAACTTTCGCCACTAGAAGTATGGGGGACGGGCGTATGTCAAACAACTCACCCCAGGCTCCGAATGCACTAAGGCATGTGTGCGAATGTTCCTGAAGTTACAATTTACGCGTGATTAGACGGTAAGATAATATAAGTATGAAAGCTGCCTTTATTAGAGTCATGAATGTAGAGTCATGAATATAGAGTCATGAATGTAGAGTCATGAATGTAGAGTCATGAATATAGAGTCATGAATGTAGAGTCATGAATGTAGAATACAGAGTGCGAACGAAGAAGAAGGAAAATAAGAATGCATGGAGAAATATTGCATACATATTATACAGACACTTGTATGCACGTGCATTTGTGTGAAACATTTGTAGACTGTTATACCGTTCTGTCAAGAAAGCATGGGAAAGATGGAAATTTGCAATGAACGGGACTTTGGTCGCACACAATAAAATAGGAAAAAATCACGCTACGCTAATTTAAAATTTGTTTCAATTCCACAGCTATCAAATATGCAGATCTTACTGTATATTTATTTCGTGGAAGGACAAAGTGACAAATGTCAAGTTGCTGGCCTTCAAAGCATGTATACACTGCTTAGGCAGCGCAGACTACGCTGGCTTGGTCATGTCCGCCATATGGAAGATGGTCGCATCCCTATAGATATTTTCTACTTACAACTGACAGATGGCAAAAGAACAGTCAGGCGACCGCAGCTGAGGTTCAAAGATGTGTGGCCGCAGAATTTGTTATTTCCTTCAAACAAAACATGGCCTGCAGGACCGACCATCCAGGTAATCATCGATCTCACTTTTGTTGTAAAAATTTGACAGATGTCTTCTACTGCAGACTCCCAAAGACAGTTTGAAAGGAATCCATTATTAGCGATGGTTCTCCCATCCCCCCTAACAATTCTAGATGGATCAAACAGCTGGTTAAAGATACCGATACGATGAGACGGTTGTATATGACTGAATCAATGAATGATACCATCCATATATCTTTTATCCATACCTTATCCATCGATTCGTTCATTATCCATACATTATTCAGCCAACCATCCATGTATCCATCCATTCATAAATCCATACATCCAACCACCCATCCATCCATCCATCCATCCACCCACCCATTCATCCATCCATCTCTATGTATCTATCTATCATTATGAAATGGAGCGAGCTACTATATCAATCTAATGAAAGCTACGGAGTAAACCGTACATATAGCAAGAATATAACAAGTACTTGATTTATGACGAGACTACGACAACCTTCTCTCCCGCCCCCATCCACTCACTTCCATTACGATTCCTTTTGGTCGCGTCAACATCACGTGAACCTGAAAGCTCTGGAGCACGAAGCTTATATTTCAAAATCCCCAGCCTTCTACCCCTATGATTAAATTCATTAATCTTGCCAAACCGTAATAGCATTCTTGTCATCTCATTTCGAGCCCATTTTTCTGTAACAAATCTCAGCAGGTCGACAGACTTCCAGTCGCTTTAAAAAAAACTTGTCTCGGGAAAGATCTCAACTAGTTTTTTCGTGACACTAGGTATCAAATTCACCCTCTCAGATAAGGGCGCAATCGAGATAGCTAGCTAGCTTGTTTCCATGAACAGATATTCGATTTTCACTGCAGTATCGGATAACTTAGGGCCCCGTGAGCTCAAAATTCTCTATGATTAGCTCTCGTCTGGCTGTGCAGAAGTAATGGACGCAGGGGCGTAAGAGTCTGCTTTTCACATCCGCATTACGAGATTGAGGTAAGAGTTTTGGTTTTATCTTTTAAGAAGACTTGTCATTCTTGGCGTCCACTGGCAAATTATGAATGAGAACAGAAACACCACGTAAAAGATGATTGATAGCTGAAATATTCGACCTTCAGACCGTTCGTCTGTTTATTCCCCGCGAAGTAGCTTGTGTATTCTCATAAAGCTCACGAAGTCCTAGATGTTACCAATGATCTGTATCTTTATCCCGTATTCAGATGAATTGTGCTGACAAATCACTTTATTGGCTTGAAAACCAGACATGTTGGATGGGACGGGACACACATGAGAAAACTATCTTATAGCATTATAAGGAAGTTCGTGATCTTGAACCTCGAGGTAAGAAAAATTGATGGTAAAGCACACACACACACATGGAGAAGAGACGTAAAACCATAAAAGAAACAATGAAGATATGTAAAACCATAAAAGCAATAAAGAAGACACGTAAAGCCATAAAAGCGATAAAGAAGACATGTAAAACCATAAAAGCGACAAAGAAGATATGTGAAACTATAAAGGGGAGGAGCTACCCTGAAATGCTATTTTCGTTATTAATTGCTGGATTTCAATGAAAATGCACAGACATAACCTATATCAATACTAGATACGAAAAATGAAGAGTTTTATGGCACTGCACTACTGGTTGCCATATAAACGGCGGCCATATTGGATTCTATTGTTCTATTTCAATTTGCTAAGGCTTTTTTATTTATTAAGCTATGAATACCAAATATGAACACAACGTTTGTCATTATATTTTAAAACTTTTCGATTGGTGGATTTTTGATAACTTTAATACAAAAAAAGTTGTAGGACTTTGAATATAGTGTCTAAAAAAAGTAACAAATTTTGATAAATTTTACATTACTTTTTGCAATAAATCAAAAGTTTGATCAGATACTCAAAATCCAGCAATGTGAAAGTTTTAAAAGATTATGGGCAACATATGTGCCAATTTTTATGTCAATTAACACATAAGTGTGGAAGTTTTAAGGAAATTAGGATGAGAAAATTAGATTTTGAGAAAATCGCATTTTTCTCCATAAATAGACTACAATTAAATAAGTCTGTAATATTGCCCCTGAAAAATTGCTTACTTGTCATTTAGAACATACTGGTAGCATAGCCAGCTTCCTCTGCAGCTTCCTATCTGGCTTTCTGTTGAAATTTGTGCCTAATTTCCTTCCTTGTCTTAGCGCAGTTTTCTGCCGTTTTAGAGCTGAGCAATATTGGATTCTTTGTTCTATTTCAATTTGCTAAAGCTTTTTTATTTATTAAGCTATGAATACCAAATAT
This sequence comes from Oreohelix idahoensis, assembly GCA_024509875.1. Classification (NCBI taxonomy): domain Eukaryota; kingdom Metazoa; phylum Mollusca; class Gastropoda; order Stylommatophora; family Oreohelicidae; genus Oreohelix; species Oreohelix idahoensis. The sequence continues at coordinate 718,465 of JAMPIV010001636.1, forward strand.
GAACACAGTGTTTATCATTATATTTTAAAACTTTTCCAGTGATGGATTTTTGATATCTTTTATACAAAAAAAGTTGTAGGACTTTGAAAATAGCGTCTAAAATAGTAACAAATTTTACTAAATTTTACATTACTTTTGTCAATTAACCAAAAGTTTGATCAGATACTTAAAATCCATCACATAAACAGTTTTAAAAGATTATGGGCAATATATGTGCCAATTCTTATGTTAATTAATACGTAAGTGTGGAAGTTATAAGAAAATTAGTATGAGAATAATGATTTCTTTAAAATCACATTTTTCGATATAATTAGAATATAATTAAATAAGTATGTAATACTGCAGCAAAATAAAATAACTTACTAGTCATGCAAAACATACCGGCAGCATATCCAGCTTCCTCTGCAGTTTCTTGTCTGGTTTTCTGTTGAGATTTGTGCTAAATGTCCTTCATTTTCTTAGTGCAGTTTTCTGCCATTTTAGAGCTGAGCACCAAACGTTTAACGCTTTCTTGCTCCTGCCAGTCGACAAGCCTCTTTTCCACTGTTCAGCCCCAGGACTTTCTTGAAAAATATAGCAGCCTCAGATCCTTGATTAAATTCAGCAATATTAGGGCCATATGGTTTAATTGCTATGATCTGATTGAATGCTTTGCTATCACAATCACTTTACACGGTGTAGCAAAATTTCTGTCGCGCCAGAGAACAGCTTCACAAATCACAACCGCCTCAGCTTCCATGACACTTGAACTTCCTAGAAAGAGGCAAATGTTTACATTAGTAAAATTTCAAATAAAGATGTAAACAAGCATTAATAAACTGTGCCTTAAAGTACAATGGAAGCAAAACAATACATGTAAGTAATGAAATATGTTTCTAAACTTGATATTTATGGAGATCAAAATAAATTACATGAATGTCTATGCTTAGGCAAGGGGAAACATAAAGTAAGTTTCAAAAGTAAGTACCTTCAAAATGTATATGACAGCCTTGCTTCACTTTCCACTTGATGAAGTTTCCAATCTTTCTTCTGGTATCAATAACCAGCTGTTGCACATGTCTGGCAGGCATTTTTTTAAATAACACATAAGCATCTGTGACATGTCAATAAAAATACACAAGAAACAAACATTAAATTGAGGAAACAAATATGCACTATGCTTACAAGAATCATGATAATGTACTGAGTTATGAGAAGTCACCCGTTATTCTGTAAACTCAGGAAAACGTGATGATTTTTAATTGACTGTCTACTACTCGTAATAGCTAGTTCATGTAACTCCCTGGTGGTTGAAATGAAGCACAGTGGGCCGCCTTCTTTGATGTCATTCCAGTAAGTAGCCAACGTCGTAAGGTTTAGGGTTAGGTTAAGATTCTTAAACCTGGTTTAAATGAGTCACTGTGGGCCGTCTTCTTAGATGTCATCCCAGTAAGTCGCCAACGTCGTTAAGGTTAGGTTTAGGATACATTAACGTAACCATTAGCCCTTTTTACTGCATCTCTGAATTCTAATTTAAGGAACTATCGTACAGACGGTCCTGTCTGCTTCATTTCAACCACTAAGCCTAACCCTTACTCCTGTTTACTGCGTCTCTAAATTCTTGTCAAAGGCTGCATCGAACAAACGGTCCGCTGTGCTTTATTTCAACCTTCATTGCCTGAGTACCAATGTCCCAGTTTTTACCATTATATCGTCACAATAAGTACGTTTTACCTGCAGTGTAGGATAAGTCTTGCTTCCATCTCTAACTCTGGGCTATTCCAGTTGGAGGTAACGAGAGCATCTCGTTTTTTTAGGCATTGTCACATCAATAACAAATCAAAACTGAGATACCGTAAACACGCGGCCATTTTGTCGTTGCCGGTCACGTGAACGCGCACAGCCAATTAAAAATTTAGAATCGAGGGGAAACCCTAAATGTTGACTTTGAAATTATAAATTTCCTATCTGGCATTTGGAATCCCGAAATAAGTGACCTGCTTACAGTAAAGTGTAGATTTGGACGAATCCAACGATGCATAATATGTAGGGGTGTAAGCTTGGTTGCTATGAAAGAAACCAGGTCTAAATTGGACATATTTTGTCGAGTTTGAGAAAATCTGTCTGTACCATACCTTTTTCAAAGTCAAAATACATATTGTTAGAATGCATTTGGACATTTAATTCTGTTATATTTAGATTCGGGAGATGCTAAAGTATCAGAAAATGGACTAATCCCAAATTCTTAATTTTTTTTATTTCAACCGAGAAATGCCTGGCGCTCCTCCCCTAAAAGCGATAAAGAAGACAAGTAAAGCCATAAAAGCGATCAAATAGACAAGTAAAGCCATAAAAGCGATAAAGGAGAAGTAAAGCCATAAAAGCGATAAAGGAGACAAGTGAAGCGATAAAGAAGACATGCAAAATTAAACGCGACAAAGAAGACATGTAAAGTTATAAAAGCGATAAAGAAGACATATTGTCGTGAAACATTCTAAATCCACATATATAAATTAAAAAGTAAAGGTAAAGCCTAACACATAAATTCAATACAAGGGAAAGAAGAATGGTAAAGGACAGTGCTGTCACAATGACTGTACTCGAGATCCCCCTTTTTCTGCTTCGTCTGCATATTCTCACGCTTTCACGTTTACTAGTAAAGCCTACAGCAGCATACACGCGTTTCAACAAAACAATAAAACGTGTACTGTATTTCTTAGAAAACCTTGAGATACGCAAGCTGCTTAATGACCTAGATTAATATTCCATTAATTTCATTTTATACACTGCCTAATGAAAAGACAGATGGACTTAGGATATATAGAGAGAGAGGGCTGAACGGAGGAACGTATGCAACACTAACACGCGTCTCGCGATATAAAATTAATGCCACCCCCAAGCGTAAGGCATGAAGCACTAACTTTTTTTTCAAATAGACAGTGATAAAAAACACTACCAATACGAGGGTTAGGTTTAAAAACCTGTTTAATGCTTATTAGTAAACATGACATTATACTGTTTTATGTCTGAAAGCCTGACAATACCGAGACACCACATCGTATCGAAGTGAACGGGAGGTAGAAGAAAATGCATATTTTGAACGCAGCCCCTTAGCCCTATTAAATTTATATATTTGGGTTCCTTAGGACTTGCTGACAAAGAATATGTTAAGTGTTACGCAAATAGTCTAGGAATTAACAAATTATAGCCAACAGAAAATAGTGAGGATGTCTGACAGCACCAAATCATAATCGCACAGTGGCATGTTTTGAAACCACCATTTTACGGGAAATAGGCCACCATGTTAAATCCGATTTGATTGGCGGGAATGATATGTAAGGCTAAACATGATTAGTCGGATTGCAAATACTATTTTTGGTTGTTAGGGGAAACGTAGGAAGGGTAAATTTTTTCAAAAGCTTGTGTAAACATGGCCCTATTGGCTAGACCAGCTGATATAGTCAATTAGGAGCGTCTGTTCAGTACCACATTTTAGAATAAACTTACTAAGAAACAGTGCGTTGAGATCCAGCTCATATTTTTCTAAATAAAAGCCTAGGACAGAGGCAGATCGGAATTTGTGCCATAATTCATCGCCAGTCAACGTATTTGTTTATTATTTCCATGAATTGTGATAAGATTGACATATTTGATATCTTTTTGATGAAAATTGAATGTGAATTGATAATTTATGTCTGTATATGTGTGCGGTTCAGTAGCAAACATGAGGCAAAGCCTAGATATTGCTCCAACCTGAACAAAACTTGTCGGAGAGAAGTATAAATGCATGGGATCACCAAATAGTACACTGACACCTATCTTATTGACTAGAAGGAACTAATGCTGGAATTGCAGAGGCGTAGTAACCATTAAGGAGAAGAATACTGGTGTAAATTGTTTCAGATGAAGCTAGCAGTTGGCCTACCGCTCTGAACTCAGTGTTTGTTATGTATTGTGTTCAGTGTGGAAACAGATTATAAATTAGTTCTGAAGTAGGAGGTACAACCTTCTTGTTTCAGGGACCGTGGTCCTAACTTATTGAAGCAGCACCTGGTCTGAGTTTTGCTGAATCCAGAGGCTGATAGCATACCCCTTGGTCCAGATAGCGACCAGTGAGGTGTGTCAAGAACACGGTGAAGCAAGCGAGCAGAGGAGGCTGTTTCCTACCGCCCTCACAGAAGATAAGATTCTGTGGCCAGAGCAGCTCAATTTTATGTGCCCCCTCTAAGATTGACAATATAGTAAATAAAGAGGGACAATAAATTGTTTCAAATGACAGGAACTGTGAACTTTTCCCAATACTATTTCCACCATAAGCAAACACTTGAAGTCATGATGACAAACAACAACCTAGCTTGAAAAAGCCAGTATTACCTCATAGTACCACTTCACAACTTACACACATAGGATAATAATAATAAAATATGCCAATACAAAGATCATAGCTATAAATTGTGTACATACAACTTGTAATTACATTTGATTGTGATTCCTGGTTCACTGTGTAGTTGAATCAGGATATCTATTATTGAAAGGAATTAATACATATATTTTTAAACTTTAACACTTGACTCATTTAAGATAGTCTTATAGAGTGTTATATGTGTGTGAGTGTCACAGTGTTGTAAAGTGTTGTGGAATAAATTAAATTGTTTATCTGTCTGTTGTTGTTGTGACTTACACTTCATCATTTTCATAACCCTAGACATTCAACGTAGTCATCACATTATTCCAGAATAATTCTGACTGAGGTATAAATGTGGTAGCAAGTAAGGTCATCTGTAATACACCACACTTATTAGATACAGATACCTTCACAGCTGATCTCAGTCGGTACACTAAGTCCCCTATAAATGTTTATATCATCCCACTTTACCACACATATGCAGCCATAAAAGCGATAATGAAGACATGTAAAAGCCATAAAAGCGACAAAGAAGACACGTTAAGCCATAAAAGCGATAAAGAAGACAAGTATAGTCATAAAAGTGATAAAGAAGACATGCAAAATTAAACGCGATAAAGAAGACATGTAAAGTTATAAAAGCGATAAAGAAGACATATACAGCCATAAAAGCGATAATGAAGACATGTATGGCCATAACAGCGATAAAGAAGACATGTACAGCCATAAAAGCGATAAAGAAATGTACAGCCATAAAAGCGATAAGGAAGACATGTACAGCCATAAAAGCGATAAAGAAGACATATACAGCCATAAAAGCGATAAAGAAGACATGTAAAGTTATACAAGCGATAAAGAAGACATTTAAAGCCATAAAAACGATAAATAAGACATTTAAACCATAAAAGCGAATTTCACTAATCATTGGTATTTGAACCATAAAAACTAAATCACGGTGTAAATCATTTTATTATTGGTAAAAAGTCATTCTCAATCACAACCATTGGTTGCCTAATTATGCATAGTCAACAAAGGGAGACAACCAATCGAATTTGACAAAATACCACTCCAACGCAGAAGATGCGAAATGGAGTAACCAATCAAACTGAGAGAGGGAGATCCAATCATACACAAGCTCAATCAAGTCATACTGACTGAAAACCGGTATATATTGCACGTGCAGACATAGTTTGAGCACTTCCCGAATTTCCACCAAGATTCTACCGCTGAGAAGACGTCAAGCTAACTTACGACGAAATTGTCGGGATACCTCAAACTAAAGTCGTCAGTTAATAGCCACAGTCCTCGAAGTGAACGTTTTGTCTGAGGGTATGTCTATAAATGTATATATTGTTAAGTTTATACAATATCATAGTGTCATGTAAATTGATGTATATTTAAAATTAATGTTATGATTGACTTAGATTTATAAGCACGCTTGTGTTTTGTCTCGGCACCCCCAAAACCATACTGACAACTGACGTTGGTATGTAACTGAATATAACCTGAAAACAATCCCCGAACATACTTGACTCGGTTAACTGCCCTTTTTACGACAAGTCCTTATCAGAACTTTACAATGCTAAGAATAAACGCTTAAAGTCCTTTTCAGGGCTTGGTTTTTTAATGTTGCGTAGCAATCCCTACCAACGGGCTGATCACCCGTTTACCAGTCACTTCGATTACGGAAACAACAGCAAATGGATTGATTTGCCGTTGCCCTAAAGACGCCAATAGGCGTGATGGGAAACAATGGCAAAGAAAACCTATCTGCTGTTGCCCTAAGACGCCACTAGGCGTAATGGCCACTGACTGCTTTGACGGTCGGTGGCTAAGGACGGAAGAAGAAGAAGAAGTAGCAATCCCTATCAAGACTAGGCGCAGGAGTTCTTGTTGTCAATTGTGATAAGGGGAAAGAACTTTGGTAGAATTAAATGCCAAAGGGAAATAATTTTAAGATTACCCCAAATAATTTTGAAATAATATTAATAGCCGTCAATATATTTTCGTTTTTTTATATTATAATGTTGATATATTCTTCTTCTTCTTCTTCCTCGTTCGCCCTGAAAAGGACGGTGGTTGCGTTGTGTCTGTTTACGCCTAAGCTGTGATATCTGCACCTTTCGGTCGACACATCCGACTTCAGCACGCATTTTTTAGGGACCGGGTTTGCCTTCCCATTGCGATCCGCACTCGCTCAGCCAGACTGCACTGCTGCAGACTGTTTCCCGGACCACCACGTGGAGGTGGAGTGCGGTCTTGACCAGCTCTGGTTCGCTGGTCCTGATGCAAGCAGTACAGCTATGGGTCGCTGACTGCATTCACTATTGCTGCATCTTGGGGTCCCATGTTGATATATAAAGGTAAAGATATAAAAATGTGTTCTTATTTTGTTTAATCCGTATGCCTTTTAATTCTTATAAGTAAATTTGTTTACAATACAGCTGAAAATATTCCACATAATGGACATTACAATTCAGTCATCAACATTATAAAGATATGTTTTTGCAAATATAAGGAAAAAAAAACATGCGTCGGTATAAGCCCAGCATATATACACATACATACATAATGCATACATTCATACATACATATCAGAATCTTTATTATCCATAAAATACATTAACATGTACTTGATATAGTATAAAAACACCATATCATCTCGAATAATCATTTAGAGTCTGCAAGTGTGCCAATCCCCGCCCAGGAAACAATCACCAAACGTTCATAATCCGTTGAATTCAATTCGTTTATAGTTTACAAGCTGACATCAAAAGAGAGATGGGTATTCTGCCTTCAGTTACCGTCACCAAGGTTGCCACTCAAGTTTTAGAGATAAACCCAGATTTTATTCTTTAAAAAAACCCCCAGAAATACCCAGATTATTTTATGCCTCAAATACACGGGATAGAAGATGCTTAAACAATCTTTTAGTGCAACTTTAGCACAAATGAGCTGTGTGCTACCAATTTTTATTTATTTCTTCATTTTTATTTTATTTTTTATTACCAAAAATTCACAATTATATAAAAATGATTTTATTAACACCCCAATATATGAACTCTTGAAAATGAGATATTTTAACAGTAACATACTTTCAGTAGTTACATTAACAAAATGTTCCTCAAATCAAATATAAAATGTTAGTTGTAACTTGTTACAATTGTCAGCTGTCTGTTAGCCATTCCTCACAAAAAGCCTGCTGATACCATGGCTTCACTTTTTTACACGGTGGCGTGTATCGTCATGCTGCTACAACTACCTAGCGTACCTTCATCATGGCTCATTTTATAATCTTAATTTTAATTATTTTTTGACAAAAAAAAAACAATATGCTGTTTATCTGCTTAAGTCTAAAATTTAAAAAGAATACTTTCAAGCACATCGCAAAAATGACTAAGTATTGTAGATGACAGCCATTAACAAAATGACAGGAAATAGATAACTGATGTAAATGAGTCAAAAACAATGTCATTGATGTGGTTAAAAACTGTAGAAATAAATTTAAGTGGAATAAAAAATATATAGCACATAATTTTTTACATTTAATTATAATATAAATATAATGTATAATGCTCAGTGCACATAATATACATACATTGTAAATGCCAATTGTCAAATATACCCAGATTAATGCAGATTTTGAAGAAAAAAAATACCCAGATACCCAGACGGAAGCCAAAAAACCCAGATCTAGTAAAAATACCCAGCTGTGGCAACACTGACCGTCACCGCCTTTTGGAACATGAGCAAAAACCACACATTCACAATTATACTACGGGCTGATCACCCGTTTGCCAGTCACTTCGATTACGGAAACAACAGCAAATGGATTGATTTGCCGTTGCCCTAAAGACGCCAATAGGTGTGATGGGAAACAATGGCAAAGAAAACCTATCTGCTGTTGCCCTAAGACGCCACTAGGCGTAATGGCCACTGACTGCTTTGACGGTCGGTGGCTAAGGACGGAAGAAGAAGAAGAAGAATTATACTGGACACACAAGTTGACACACATGTCAACGCCGTGGTAAAGTGATTTTTTTTTTGGGGGGGGGGGGGTGGGGGGGGGGGGGGTTCGGTTTCTGCCTTCTTCTGGCCGGGCGCGTCCTTTCAACCTATTTGGTTATATCAGAGCGCATTTACCATCCAAAAAAGAAAAAAAGTCAACTCTGTTGACTGCTAACCCGATCAGCGTTGATAGATACTAAGTCCTGAAAATGACTAACATTATCTATCTGCTAGCATAAAGCCCTAAAAGGACTCGCCAGCTACGCCAACGCCCGAGGTAACTATAGTTGGTAAAGTGATGCAGTTTCTTTCAGCAATGCAACAAAATTAGTAACGATCAGTGAATCTTTCCATTCACGATGAGGGGCGACAGTATCCGGTCGCCATTGCTAACGAAGGTATAGTTTCTTTCCGGTGGCTTAATAAACTAATATATATTCTTTACAAATACAAATGTCAATTTTAAAGACTTGTTTAATTTTCGTCTTTCACAGAAATCCTTAATTTCTGTAGCCATCTTTTCGGGTGATGTTATAGTCGCTGTTATGAAATTCCACTTACTAACGTGAGAGCTTCTATAGTCAGATCAAGTTGGCTTGACATGCTACGTCTCTTGTATCCGTCACTAGTGCTGACTACGTTGGTATGTCGGGCCTAGTGCCCGAGATAAATAAGTATTTGAGGAGAACTGCCGTAAGACGGGGTAAAACAGTTGAAAAAAACTATAAAAAAAAAAATAAAAAAAACACACACACCCACACAAATAGTAATACGTCTTACAAGGAGAAGGACAAGAAAAACCTACGTTGCGGCCACAAGGCCTTCGTCAGGGACAGACAAACAAGAGACAGGAGGGAAAGAAAATGAGAATTAAGTAGAGAACATGAAACTATAAAAATAAGAGAAAAAAAACTCCCTTAATATTAAGTCCAGTCACATGTGAAGCAAAGCAGGATGGCTGCCACTAAACCGGAAAGAGGAAGTTGACAGTACATAAAGATAAGAAATAATAAAAACAAGGACTGGAAAAGAGTGAGAAAAAAGTAATCAATAAATAATAAATAAAATAAAATAAATAAATAAAATATAAATAAATAAATAATAATAATAAATAAATTTAAAACAAATAAATAAATAAATAAAAACTAAATAAAGAAATAAATAAAATAAAAAATAATAAAGGAAAAATATAATTTAAAAAAAAAAAAAAAAAAAAAATTAAATAAAATAAAATACATAAAGAAATTAAAAAAATAAATAAATAAATAAATAAAATTATTAAATTAAAAAAATGGTAATTTAAAAAAAAAAAAAAAAAAAAAAAAAGAGGGTGATCGCATCAAAGTAGAAAGTCATAATACAACAGGGACTCGATAGAGAAAGGCGTCTCAGACAAAAGAATGTTGGGTATTCAAACCGTGTGGTTTGAGGCAACCCATAAGATGGATGAGGCGTTGTTCCTGGCGAAACCGACTGTTGGCGTCCGAGGAACAGTATCTGATGGCTGTCACCTGGATGTCAGTGGCACCGTGGTGGTCAGGGCCATTGAAGTGGATGGCCACAGGTGTGGAATTAAACTGAGAGATGTCATAGAGGTGTCTGCAGAATCGGTCGCCCAGTCGTGTGCCCGTTTGGCCGATGTACGTAATGGTGCAACGTTTGCATATAGTAGCATAAATGACGTTGCGTGACTCACATGTGAAGCCATGGGTGATGGTGAACTTGGCGTTAGGGAACGAGACTGAACGTGTTTCGATTACATACTGACATGTCTTACATCGTGTACGGTTACATGGCTTGGTTCCAAAGTGGCCATCGTTGACGGTTTTCAGACGGCTGTGGACTAGGAGGTCCCTCAAATTTTTGTCCCGTCTATATGCCAGCAAGGGTGGCTCACTAAATGCTTCCCGCGCCACTGGGTCAGCTTGGAGGAGAGGTAGGTGGCGAAACAGGATCCTTTTGACAGCAGTGCTGTGAGGGTGATAGGTCATTATTAACTTGACTCTATCAGGTGATAGAGTCAAGTTAATAATGACCTATCACCCTCACAGCACTGCTGTCAAAAGGATCCTGTTTCGCCACCTACCTCTCATCCAAGCTGACCCAGTGGCGCGGGAAGCATTTAGTGAGCCACCCTTGCTGGCATATAGACGGGACAAAAATTTGAGGGACCTCCTAGTCCACAGCCGTCTGAAAACCGTCAACGATGGCCACTTTGGAACCAAGCCATGTAACCGTACACGATGTAAGACATGTCAGTATGTAATCGAAACACGTTCAGTCTCGTTCCCTAACGCCAAGTTCACCATCACCCATGGCTTCACATGTGAGTCACGCAACGTCATTTATGCTATTATATGCAAACGTTGCACCATTACGTACATCGGCCAAACGGGCACACGACTGGGCGACCGATTCTGCAGACACCTCTATGACATCTCTCAGTTTAATTCCACACCTGTGGCCATCCACTTCAATGGCCCTGACCACCACGGTGCCACTGACATCCAGGTGACAGCCATCAGATACTGTTCCTCGGACGCCAACAGTCGGTTTCGCCAGGAACAACGCCTCATCCATCTTATGGGTTGCCTCAAACCACACGGTTTGAATACCCAACATTCTTTTGTCTGAGACGCCTTTCTCTATCGAGTCCCTGTTGTATTATGACTTTCTACTTTGATGCGATCACCATTTTTTTTTTTTTTTTTTAAATTACCATTTTTTAAATTTAATAATTTTATTTATTTATTTATTTATTTTTTTTAATTTGTCTATTTATTTTATTTTATTTAATTTTTTTTTTTTTTTTTTTAAATTATTTTTTTCCTTTATTATTTTTTATTTTATTTATTTCTTTATTTAGTTTTTATTTTTATTTATTTATTTATTTGTTTTAAATTTATTTATTATTATTATTTATTTATTTATATTTTATTTATTTATTTTATTTTTTTTATTATTTATTGATTACTTTTTTCTCACTCTTTTCCAGTCCTTGTTTTTATTATTTCTTATCTTTATGTACTGTCAACTTCCTCTTTCCGGTTTAGTGGCAGCCATCCTGCTTTGCTTCACATGTGACTGGACTTAATATTAAGGGAGTTTTTTTCTCTTATTTTTATAGTTTCATGTTCTCTACTTAATTCTCATTTTCTTTCCCTCCTGTCTCTTGTTTGTCTGTCCCTGACGAAGGCCTTGTGGCCGCAACGTAGGTTTTTCTTGTCCTTCTCCTTGTAAGACGTATTACTATTTGTGTGGGTGTGTGTGTTTTTTTTATTTTTTTTTTTATAGTTTTTTTCACCCGAGATAAATAGAGTGACGACAACTAAAATTTGGCCGCCATTTTCGGTCGTACCCGTATTGCAGGAAAATGGACCCGATCATGAGTTTCGGATCCAATTTGCATTTTCGTTTAGGTTAGCTAATAATTTGAAATAAAATTAGATGGAAATACAGTAGCACATATTTGTACTATTATTTGTATTTCAAGTAACAAAACAAAAAGAAGAAAACTAGTTTACTTACCGGTTTATTGAAAAGAATCAGTAGCGTGGATTTTTAACACATACTCCGTTGAATTTTATATTCCGTTAGAATTCCACTATTTAGCAACAAAGATTTTATTATAGTTTTATTATATAATTTTATTATTATAATTATATATATATATATATATATATATATATATATATATATATATATATATATATATATATATATATATATATATATATATATATATATATATATATAATTTTTATTATTATATAATAATAATATTATATAATTTATTATATAATTTTGTTATCATGTTATTATAATTAATAAATATTAATAAAATATAACAAATATAAAATTTTATTATATTATATAATTTTTATTATATAAATTTGATATTTTATATATTATAATTATACAATTATATAATTTATATTACATAATTTAAAATTATATAAATTATATAAAATATATATATAATATATAAATTTACAATTATATGTTATATATATAAATATATAAATATATATATATATATTCTTTCTTCTTCCGTCCTTAGCCACTGACCGTCAAAGCAGTCAGTGGCCATTACGCCTAGTGGCATCTTAGGGCAACAGCAGATAGGTTTTCTTTGCCATTGTTTCCCATCACGCCTAATGGCGTCTTTAGGGCAACGGCAAATCAACCCATTTGCTGTTGTTTCCGTAATCGAAGTGACTAGCAAACGGGTGATCAGCCCGTTGTAATATATATGTAATATATATATATATATATATATATATATATATATATATATATATATATATATATATATATATATATATATATATATATATATATATATATATATATATATATATATAGTATGTATATGTATATGTATATGTATATATATATGTGTATATGTATATATATATATATGTATATATATATATATATATATATATATATATATATATATGTCTATATATATATATATATATATATATATATATATATATATATATATATATATATATATATATATATATATATATATATATATATATATATATATATATATATATATATATATATATATATATATATATATATATATATATATAATAATTATAATTATAATTATAATTTGTATTATTATATAATAATATATAATTTAGTATATAATGTTATATAATTTTATTATAATTAAAAATATTAATAAAATAATAAAAATATAAAATTTTATTACATGATATAATTTTATATATTTTACATATTAAATTATATAGCATTATAAAGTTCATACATTAGACAATTTATAAGAAGCAGTAAAAAATTTACATATACATATCACATTATATAATAAAATATTAAATATAATGCCTATATAAAACTAATATAGTTATAATATAATTCCAATATAATATATTTATATCATCCTGAACGGGGAATAAACTACATATATAAAGATTGAAAGATTATAACATGAATTATACATTGAATATACACATATAACTTCGTCTGTTTAATTCAAATGTTATATATAGTGTTTACATATGTCGGCTGTCTGTTGGCCTAATGGAATGAACGCAGTTTCATAATCCAGAACACCAGGTTCGAAAACCTGCTGCAGGCGGTTTCGAGAGCAATCGTTTGTTGGATTTTTAACAATGGTATAAGCGCCGTACCGTTCAGAAAGCAATGGCATACTACTCGACGTAAAAATTGCCTTAAAGTTTCATAATCACAGATATACCAGTTCCAATAAAAGCTGCGGGCGATTGCCACGTCCTGTAAAGGATAAGCGCTAACTTTTTATATTTTTAATATATATATGGTATTATATATATATATAAAAATATATAAGCATATATATATATATACTATGATATAAAAAATATGCCTAGAATAAATATATATATAAATATATATAATAAAATATATATATATATATATGATTGCCACGTATATATAAAGTATATATATAAACTATTATATATATATATATATATATATATATATAATCTTATAAATATAGAAGAGGTGTTAAGAATAGACAGACCTAGGGAACTGCATAATATAGTCAAACAATATTTATCACGAACAAATGTTAATATTAGTGTCTGGGAATGTGAAGGTCTGATGCTGTTCTTACAATGCATATGACTTTTAACAGATGAAAGTCAATTAAATATCTGTTAAAGTCAGTTATATAACTGGAACCACCAGGCCTTTACACCCCTCCATTTTAATATAATTCTTGTTCAGAGTTTCTTCTTGATTTTGTTTGTTTTTTGTTTTTTTTGTTTATTTTTTTAACGTATTAGCATAATTGTGATTGTCCCTATTTACCTTGATTTGACAAATGTGATGCCACTTTCTCATCGGCAGTTGTTCATATTATTTGGAATTGAAAACAATATATATCCTAATTATAACCCATCAGAGGTTGAACGGGATATTTTTCTCCATTAATTTAAAAAAAAAAAAATCTTACTCGACGCTTATTCCCGCTACTAACCCAGGTATTGTCGACAAAAAATGGCGTCCACGTCGTTCAGCCTCGTTTTCGATTCTGACTCAGTTGACGTCACTCTATATAGAAATACAGGGCACTAGTCGGGCCTACTTGAGAAGCCGACTTACTTCTAAATGGTGATTTGATAACGCGGATGTTACTGTGGGCTGTCGCTTTGTCGTATACAATGGTACGACTAATGGTAATGAGACGAGGTGACGGTCATTATTGGGTCATAACAGTGTGACCAACTGTCAACGAAAATACACTGGACTCGTTGTAGAAATAAATGACGAGACATCTTTATTACGGTAAGACTTTGACATCATGGATACGAACAATTCATCAGCATGGTTATAGCAGGATATACATGGTAGATAACAATTCACTACGGACGTTGACAGACCGCACTAACCGTGTCGTATTGAGATTAGCAGACGCTCTACGACTTGAAGTTGAACTAATACATGGCTACCTCATTGGGCATGTATGATTATAATAATGCATTGCTTCGACTTGCGATATTAATATGGCTTCTGGAAATTTGATATCAGCAGTAACAATCACCTTCATTAAATTTGTGATGTTTTGAAACGTAGTCCGGTTGACACGTTACAAAACCGCCATCTTGGCTACTTGGTACCAACACGAACAGTGAACTCACATGACAATCAAACTTAATGTTATCACCTTTAAAATATTCAGCAACATAATCCTGGACATGAGCCCAACACACTGCAAACTCATACAGCGTTAATGAGGGCTGTTACTACAGATGTAGACTCCAACACAATGACATGAAATGCACAACACAAAAGTGCGGCCTACCACGCCGTCATCTTGGATACATACATACATACGCTCGCAATACATGTTTTTTCTTATTAATAAATATAATGTCGCAAAAGGTACAACCGTTAATGATGCTTGTCTTATTTGAAAACTAGGTGAAATGATTTAAGTGTTTTGTTTTCTGCGTGAAGATATGTAGAACAAGTTTTGAGTTAAAAATCCTTTGTTCATAGACGGCTTTATTTCTGCAAATCCATACTAGTTGTCTATATTCTGCCAAATGTGTAAGTAACTGAATTTCAATGTATGGAGTCATTTTGGGAATGATGTTGAGCATAATTGCTCTTTACATATCTACTTCTATTGTTGTATTTTTTATATTTTTTAAAAATATTCTTCATCGCTTTGATCCTGACCCTGAGGACCCCATTGAACTCTCTGAGCTACCTCCCTCTTCCTCCCCCCAGACCCTAACTATTTGACATGTGTTCCCATAGTTGATATACTTCCCTTTCACACGCGTTTGCGTCATTATGTCACATTATTTTTGACCGATTTAATATTTGACCATCTTTTGTGCCCCTTTGATTTATTTTTGCCATGCTTTTGACGTGAGATTTTACCTAGTTTTTGGTGTTTAGTTCGTTCTGTTGTACCAAATAAAAGTGTTTAACTAATGTACATCTTCACCCGCCACTAATGTTGGCATCATTCACGACTTATTATGATGATGACTCCATCTTGCGTTATGATTGTTTGAATTTCCGGTGATTGTTCCACCGACACTCATACATGTAATTTAACTATTTGCCCATTTATCCATTGTGTACCATAGTCCGTTGATTACCGTGTTTCCATTCCATACATTGTTTCCGGTTATTATTACACCGGCAATGTCATTTTTTATTATGAGACTTACCCCTTCCCCCCCCCCCCCCCCCATACCTTGCCACCAAGTTTTGTGGTTCCATTTCCATTTGTTCCATTAATTTTTTTCATCACCCACTTCAGTTGAAGTGTAGGGTGACGGCCGTTTTGTACATCAGCCATTTTGGGCGTCTGTGACAGGTTATGAGAATCGACCACCTCGATCAGTCCGCTTTATTCCCACCGTCACCCCTCATTCTTTTTCTATCAACTCGTCCAACGTGGGTTCCCACCTTTGCTTCCCTCATTAGCATACACGGGCTATTGCGCAAAAGCCGTGCCCTTTCACTAGCTGTCTTACTTATAGTTTAGCCACGCCTACCTGTCTTCTTTCACGCGCAGTCAAAACAGCTATTCAGATCTCTTACTGTCTTTCCTTCAAAAGGGGACGGGCAAAGTGCGTTTGCCTGAAGCGCGATGAAACTAGAGCCGTTAACTGAATTATCACGCGAACGATTGGGCAGTCGTTGAATAGTGACAGATCAGATAAGGAACGCGTGTAGGAAGAGAACGGGTCGTTAATTGAAGAATCAAGGGCGATAAGACAGAAGACGTACCTTTGATGGGTTACATTTGACAGGGGGAATTAAGCGAATGCAAAAAGGGGCGATAACCACATTTACCGATCACATCCGTTTGTTCGTGTTCCCAGGGGACGCAATTAGCTACAGAGAGAGAGAGACGGGATCAAAAGACATCTGCTCGCTAGCAAACGTCTATGTGGTCGGCAAAGGTGCTCAGAAAATCTTTAATTCGGGAATCGAACAGCAGATTTGCCCTAACATGGCCGTAGGTGCAAATTTTCGCACTAAGGAGGGAAAGAACAGCATTTATGGATATATACCTCGTCTCCACAAACTCAGATATCAGTCGCTGCAGAAAGATTTTTGAAATTTATCTAGCTCGCTATTATAGAGCCATATTACAATTGGATTACTTAAATACGTGAAGATAATTCATTTTTGCCTGTGTTGCGGTATATATATAGAAGCAAATAATAATAAAAACTGTATGTCCAGAGGAAGATTGGTATCTCCCCTATCTATTAACAGTGGTTTCAGTACAATATAATGTTGCCTTCTCCAGCAAGGCAAGCCTGGATGCGGCGAGGCATACTTCCCACAAATGTTTGTAGGTAATTGAGAGTCAGACTGTCCCAGTATTTTTCAGCTTCCTTCTTCAATTGTTCAACGTCTCTGAGTCCACTCTTTTTTAAATGATTCTTGAGTAGTGCCCAAACGTTTTCAATTGGGTTTTGATCGGGACTGTTGCTGGGCCACTTCAGCACTATCACATTCTTCTCTTGCAGCCATGCTTTGGGGGTATGAGCTGTATGATTTGGGTCATTGTCATGTTGAAATGTGCACCCATCGGGGTACATGACCTGCATAAATGGCAGAAGGTGTCCCTCTAGTATGTCGATGTACCTTTCTTTCGTGAGAATTCCTGTGAAAACACACAGTGGGGTGGCACCTCTTGCTGACACCCCTCCCCAAAGATGGAATTTCTAGGTATGTTTCGGTCGCTGGTACACAGGCGTTACAGAGCCTTTCGTCCAAATATTTATTTGAGCAGGATAAGACCAAAGAGAACATTCATCTGAAAAAAATCACATTGTCCCATGACAAATTTTGGTGTTCGTGGCACCAGTTCAAGCGCATCTGTTTGTGAGTCTCTGTGAGCAATGGTGACGAAATTACCCGCTTTTTTGTGTAATTCATCCTGTGTAGCTCCCGGTTGACAATAGCATTAGATACCTCTGGGCTTCCCAACTCGATCATGCGCTGCCGTATGTTTTCTACACTCTTCATTGGCCCAGCCCGAACGATTTGGGCGAGACACCGATGGTCCTTTGTGACCAAAAATTCTTGGCCTCCCACTACCTTCTTTTCGCTCGATTCCATTACCTGCTTTTAATTTACTCACAACTCTGTAGACAGTCCGCTCAGGAATGTTCAAGGTTTTAGAAATGTTGGAACATGTTTGATTTCCTTCATTCCAAAGCTGTGAAATTAACATAGACTTTGACTTTGTATCCATTTTCTTTGCCACTAGCATTAGAGATTGTCGTCTGCTCTTATATCAAGGGGCGTTACTCTACGCTAATTTTTTTTTTACTTTTGGTAGTGTTTGCTCACTTAAGTGGAGTGCAAATTTGGGGCAGAACATGCATATTTAATTAGATTTCAGCTTATTTAGCTGAGCAAATATGACTGCCATTTTTTTTGCAAAGTACTGTATATATATATATATATATATATTATATATATATATATATATATATATATATATATATATATATATATATATATATATATATATATATATATATATATATATATATATATATTAGCATGTAAGTGATTTAACGTGTTAACGTTTTTTCATTATATTTCACGGGGATTTTCCGTGTTAATTGAATAGCGTATTAAATAACATATAGCTATTTTTTCCAGCTGTAAACGAAAATTTAATTACTCGCTTTTCCCCAGAAAGAGATGTTTTAATTAATTATAAGACGCTAGGCGATTGATAATTGACGGAATACAATTTACTTCTATTCATTATGTGTAATTTTGTAAATGACTAAGTGCCTATATCACGTGTTAAGAGCGATAAGATTATCTAGACACTTGTGGTTTTAAATATAATTTAATAACGGAGTGGTTAAAGAGGTCTTACCTAAACGCGTGTTAGATTAGGATATTTATAATATTGTTAAAATGTTTGTATTTCTTCCTAAAAATCTAGGCTGGTCATAACCCTGCGATCTAGCGGTCTTATGGTCTTACGGTCTTATGTTCTTATAAGCATCCAGAGAATATTGTTGTTAAATATAGGAACTTATACAGCTTGATCTTACCTATGATGTCCATGCACCCTTACTCTTTTCTGAGAAGGGGTTATTTCTTATAAGACCAGTCTCTTATCTGGCAATATCCTGGTATCACCTGATACAACTTTGTGTCCAGGATATCTTTCATTTAAACTATACTTCCCTCTCGTGACAGTCACCCCACCTCATTAACAATCAGGACCTAGTATGACGAAGTCTCTTACACTTGTCTCCCCTTGGCAGTTTATGCTCTGATACTACCTTTACATTTACGTGCACCTGGCGGCATTAAGGAGATGCAGATCTAGACCTGACCAGATGTATCTCTGGCAGCGCACTTATTAGTTCGGAGGTTCATTAACTAATGCCTAGACTAAAAGTAACCGCTACCTTGATAACTCATACATATTTGTTAAGGCTCTCTCAACATCCAATTCCAATATGTTGATAGCAGCAACTGGCGTCTGTTAGCAACCTAGCTAGACGGCAGACATGTAGGTTATTAATTTTTTCTAACTGGTTATCCCTGGGGTTCGTTAAATACAAGTAGCTTTCCGTACGTCTGGAAACTAGCAGTCACAAGTAACTTCTGATCGACTTGCTAATCTTCTACAACTCTTCTGCACTCATCAAAGGCTGCCACACAAGTGTACTCCATGAAAGCTCAACTCGTAACTTTCCTGTATGAAAACTCAACTTGAAATCGTCCTCTTTGAAAACTCAACGTATAACTTTCAATACGAAAGTCCAACTTGAAATAAGCCTCGAAATTCGACTTTTAGTTGTCCTGTACGAAAACTCAACTTATTACTGTCCTCTAAGAAAACTCAATTCGTAACTGTCCTCTTCGAAAACTCAATTCGTAACTATTATCTAAGCAACATGAACTCTTAATTATCCGGTCTAGCCGCAATCTCTCTTCCAGTTTCACCTCTGTCAGCCATTCATTAAGACATATATGCAGTGATACGTCACATTTTCACGTGAATCAATGTTTCTTCATTTTTTCACATGTGACATTAGAAAATTCACCAAAATATCACATCCGTTTCTTAACAATCACTATAAGAAACTTACATGGTCTAACTTTTAAATAAAAGACGCAAAAAATTATCATCCTTACAACATTATCTACCTTCCTTCTACAACGCCGTTACAATGGTTCTCAACGAAATGAGAAAGACAAAAATGTAATTTGTTTTCTTCTCATTTCCTTTTTCAGTTGATGTATACTTTAATACTAAAGGATAAGTCAGTTCTGGGTTGGCAAGTATCCACGTAAGATAAGGAACGCAAATTAAAGAGACGAGTAAACAACGGAAAAGCGAACAAGTATAGTATATTTTTCAAGAAGATATGGTATGAAACTCATATAGAGCGTTACAACAACAGGCAATCTAATCATTAGAAGTAGTCCTCCTGTTGGTCAGTGTTTCGGCCATTTTATATCCGTTACACTCTAAAGGAAGGGGCCAACTTGGGTCATGACTTCCAAGTGTCAGCTTCCTGCTGTCTTTTCCCGCCTGCGTTGGAAATTGAACCCACTCCACCCTAGTTGCGACATTCAACTTCACTCCTGGTTCTATCCAGGCTGCCAGCTCTGCATCGCCCGTTAGTAGCATCGCGTCCACCTGTCTAGAAGAATTAAGTCTCTTGGAAAGTATACACCTGATTAAGCTACAGAAGTGTCTGTAGAGAAAGAAACTGAAGGAGATAAGTAACTGTTTTATTGAGAAAGCAAAATCCAGAAGTCACCAAATGGCCGATATGATGATAAGAGAATACAATGAAGGAAACCTGAGTCCTGTGGATAGTAAATAAATAAGTAAATAAATAAAGGTAATTAACAGGTACTCGTTGGACATAAAGGATGGCACTAGACAACAGAAAAGAAAATATAAGTGATAGGCTTACCGGGAATCGAACCTAGGACCAACAAGACTTGTTGTGACAGTACATCGTGAATGGACGCTGAGCCAATTTTGCACCCCCAAAAAAGTGCATTATTGGTTGAGGTCATTCTTATGACACTCACACAACTGTGGTAGAGGACCCGTGGACGACCCAGACACTGACAATTGATAAGAGACATTGACAATTTATTAATTTCCAGTTTGTGATTTTTTTTTTTGGAAATATCTATCTGAAACTTTTACTAGACATTAATTTTAATTATTCAAGTGTACTGATATATTTATGACCTGCAGTTAATTAATTTGTTTAAATTCCAGTTACAGTTCAAAATTTTGTTCTTGTGCGAAATTCAAAAGAATATTTAATATTTTAAAAATCAGTAGGGATAATTAACGAGCTACTTTTCACACCAACTATTAATAGAGACACCCTTGGAGCATAGGATAGGGCTAACGAGAAGGTGGCTTACTTCACAGCTCTCTTCTACAGCTACCATCTAGAACTGTTCAGTTATCTACCTGACTTATCCTGTGCCATCTCTACATCTAGTTCACCAGCTCTCTACTCCAATTCTGGGAATTGTTATTTTACTATCTAACGTTCATCTCGCCACAGGCACACAGAAAACCAGATAGACCATAATACCATGTATAGACGCTGTTTACAGAATGTAAGGGTTAAAAAGGTGTAATCAGAGGATCAGATCACTACATACTCCTGAGGAATGTCCTGGGGAAATTTAAATTGAAAACTTTCAGAGGCGTGTTAGAAAGAAGAAATCGCAAATACAATACTCAAAACCTAACTAAGACGCAAGGGATACATTTAAACTGATCTGTGAAACAGATTTGAAGCATAATGGAATATATGGAGGAAGCCATCGGTAACTATCGGTGCAAAATCCAGAAAATAGTTTAGAAAAATAAAGAACGAACAGTAGATCACACAGTCACAATAATGTCTGAAAAATGGAGAGGCTGCAAGGCCGGAGGAATTCGTCCAGGAGAAACGAAAGTTGAAATTCCATTCCCTTAACGAAAGTTGATAATTTATAATCCATTCACTAAGGAGCTTTGATATTTCATTCACAAACGAAAGTTGATATTACATTCAATCAGGAAAGCTGATATTTCAATCACTATTGACAGATGGAGATCGAGAGAAATCGGATCCAACACGAAAATAAGAATCTTCAACTCAAATGTGAAGTGAGTCCTATTGTATGGCTCTGAGACATGGAGAACAACAAAGACAACAACCAAAAAGCTACAGACTTTCATAAATGGGGCTTTCGTAGAATAGAAGGATTAAAATGGTATGACAAGGTTACCAACATGGAACTGATGACAAGAACTAGACAAGTGCCAGTGGAACAAGAGATGAGAAGAAGACGATGGCGATGGATAGGACACACACTGAGGAAACCTGTTGATAGCATTACAAGGCAGTCCTTGTTCTGGAACCCCCAGGGCAAGAGAGGCAGAGGTAGACCAAGAAGCACACGGAGAAGAGAGCTGGAAACAGAGGTGAAAATGATGAGGAGAACGTGGAAAGAACTTGAGATGATGGCACGTGACAGGAGGACTTGGCATGTGTTTGTTGAAGGCCTATGCTCCTTTGGGAGTGGAGGGTAATGATGATGATGATTGACAGATTATATTCCTTTAACTAATGAAAGGTGTTATTTCATTCACTAACGAAAGTTGATATTCCATTCACTAACGAAAGTTGATTTTCCTGTCACTAACGACAGTTGATATTCCATTCACACCAGAGACGTTACACTACTTCTTAATGAAAATCTGAAAACAACAGGTAGTCTCAAGGAGCTGGAAGACAGGACACGATATTAAACTAGGCAAGTTAGATCACTTCATTAAATGCAGCAACTGGACAGGTGTAATACATAATAAATGGGAAAATCCTGTAACAAGTCCAGATTGTCCCATACCTTGGTCATATAATAACAGAAGACGGCAGAAGTGAAACAGAAATCAAAATGTGAATATGAATGGTCAGAGCTACATTCAACAACAAAAGACAAATACTAACATCTAAACAATTAACTATTAACATTGACGAAACCTGTGGATAGCATCACACGGTTGTCCTTGTTCTGGAACCCCCATAATAAGAGAAGCAGAGGTAGGGCAAGAAACACACGGAGAAGAGAACTGGAAACAAAAGTGAAAATGATTTGGAAGACGTAGGACGAACGTGAGCTGATGGCACGTGGAGTGAGGAATGCGCATGCGTTTGTTGAAGTCATATGCCCCTTAAGAAGCAAGTTAGTACTGATTTGAAACTATTCAAACGGAGAATCATCAAACGCTATATACAAGGTATACTCTTCACTATTGTATGATGTATAAACGTGGACATGGAACAAGCCATTGGAATAAATAATTTAGGCCTTTTCAAAGTAAATGTATAGAAGAATGGGGCACGTCTCATGGAAAGAAGAAAATAAATAAAGAGGTCCTAGTAAACATAGGAATGAAAAGAGGATTAGTGAAGGAGATCAAAATTATAAAGCTAAAACATTTTAACCATATAAAAAGAAATAACCCCTTACTGGTCTAAGATAGAAAAAGGATTGAAGGCAAAAGTGCAAAAGGAAGACAGCGCTAAAAGTGGGAAGATAACATCAAGAGATGAGATGGACAGGAAAACAATCTATCAGAGTGCACTATCAAGACAAGAGACAGAAGACGTTGGAGATTGTAGTAAATTTAGATAGGTTTGAAAGATATTTATGGTCCCGTCTGAGTAGAGTGGATGGTGATAGTACATGAGAAGTAAAGGTGTGAGAATAGATTTCACGAGTGAATAGTTTAAGGAGAAGATCTGTCTCTGGAATGAGAAGTTTCTCTAGTCCAGCCTATCTATACGACTATAATTTAGTATAAGACAATCTTGCCCTCCATATATGTGTAAATATACGTTTAACTACACACACACACACAGTTATGTGACAACAAGACACACAAACGTGAAAAAAACTATGGTAAATTGGGTATGGGTCTGACCAACACACAAAGTTAAGTTCTTTTTGTTGTTTATTATCATTAAACTTTACAACATCGAATATCTAAAGAAAGATCAAATAAATCAGTATGTCATACATAGATAAATAACAGAATACATGTGCCATCCCCCTTATTAAGAAACAAAAAAAGCCCAACAAGTTAATAACCCCAAAGGTCAAATGTTAGCACTATGTTACAGAATAGACAGTAAAGAAAAGAACAAAGTTCACACTAAATGCTATCCAGTAAAGTAAACAATATTTAAGCAAAGAAAATGAATGATGGTACAGTTTTTGTAACTAAGAAAATATTCACTCTCTCTGTCATACGTGGCCACATCAATCACGCTTACCCTATTCTGGTGATATCCTTTTGGAATTACGATGGTTCCTGAATATATAAAGTGTCAGGGGTATTATCCAAGTCGGCCCCAGTCCACCCTCTATAACAAATAATATTTTAGGAGGGGGACGCCAAATTTGGTGGTGTATTCCTGGATCAACAAATGTCACCTCGAACAGCTAATGTAGAACCGAGATCTGGTGTTCACAGCAAACAGTGAAAAAATGCTTCCAGTAGATGGAAAACTCTAGTTGCTAAAAAGATTGTTACGACTGTTAATTGATGATGATGATAAATCCTATCGGCTGGCTCTGTGGTGATTGCCAATTTTGAAACAGCGTAACTTGCTGGATAAATCCGATGATACGACTGTCAAAAGTCAGATAGTAATGTTCTCGGTATTACGCCACAGTGGGCTGATAAATTTGAAAAAAATATCTGAGTATTTGTAAGTCCAGTTAACTTTACTATTTAAAATGTTTATGTGTCTCTTTGGCCAATCCTGTTCACAAATGAACTTGGGGACGTGTAAGCCAAGAAGAAGACCACATTAATTCAATCAGTAAATGAAGAAAAAGGACCAAAATAGACCGCTGGTCGCCGTTTGATCAGGTCTGCGAGAAATAGAGAACATTTATGAAAAAAATGCTACTAATATAGATAGCTACATATATGTACACGGAAGGGGACAAGACGATCTCTTATCCTCTCCGTCAGTCCTGATTAAAGTTAAAAGGCACACGGTGTCTTTAGCCTATCCTATCGCGCGTCGCTTAGCGGGTGCAGGTTTGGTTGAGGCATGCAGCCTTTCCCCTCCTGTCCGGTCAACGATAAGAGCACAATGTCAGTTATTAGTTATTATCCGTGCGCGCACTTAACAAATATCGCCTGTCATTCATGGATATTAGATTGTCGGCGTCTGTTTGTTTAGTCGTATGATATTAAACACTAGTCACTTATATAATTACACAAATGAAATATAACGTGAATTCTATGGTCCACTATCAGTCACGCCTATCATATTAATTCAGTCAGCTAAACCGTATCTTCTGTGAGAAAGCGGGTGATGGAATTACATTAAACTGAACAACTGGTAAAAAAAAAAAAAAAGCTACGCGTTATTTATTTCACTTAGTTCTAACGCTAAGAAATCACAGTGAATTATAATGGTAAAACTTAACACATTAAATCACGTAAATGCTAATTTCTATTACCAGAAAATCCGAATGAAATCCCCACGAAGGCTATTAACACACCTTTCACAATGGTTCTAGACGACGTGTTTAGACTATCAAAAATTTTGAGCAACAACTGATAACGGTTTTGGAAAGCCACAGTTTATATACATTATTGTTATCTGCTCTCCAGAGGATGCTAATTTTCACACCATTGCGCATAGCAGAGAATCAGGAAACTCCGTCCCCAGATAAAAGGTTTGCCAATCGACAACAGAGACTTAAACCGTATAATGGGATTCTTCTGAGATTTTCCTCGCTTCTGGAGATCAAAGGTTTATCTCCTCCTGTATATACGAACATCACAGGGTCCCTCGGGAAATTTTTTTTGGCCCATGCGGCTTCTTCAAAAGGGGTCCGGTGTTTCCAGGTGCGTCTGTCTGATATCTTGATGATTGACAGATCAGCTCGCGTGAGAAACTCAAGTGAAAAAACCTCCTTCGCTTCCTGTTATGACTGGCAGGTCGCGGAAGTTGGTAATATTTCCGTTTGTTTACGTTTCAAGGAAAAAAAGGCGTGGATTAAAAATGAGTAAACGCAGGCTGTTAGTTGCATGGCTTTGCTAGCGAATCATAGACGCTGCGAGATCACGAAAAACGGTCAGACACTGTAGGCTATATTTCCATTATACGTCACAGAGATCCATTGCCGTCGATCTTCGTTTGTGGAGATGGTAGCTGATGATGATGAATACGTCTGGCAAAGCACAGAAAAATTATGAACAGAGGTATGCTAGGCCGAACATAAGATACCTTAGATGAAAAAAAAACTGAAAAAAAAACTCAGGCAGTAGCAGGCGGGCTGCACCGGCGAGAATCCCAATATGTGTATATAGATATCACACATTCTATAAATATTTTTGTGGTGGGTAGGTTTATAATTTTTAAATGTTGTCAGGCTAGCGGCCTGATAGGCTTACTCTTTACGAATCTCAACTGACGTGGGATTTTTAACATGCATAACTTGCACACGGGACCTCCTATTTTTTCGCCCTTATCCTAGAAGGCTAGGCATCCGATCTCCCTACCCAGGAGACCAGGGGAGAGTATGACATCATTAGGACCACTGGTTCTGAAAAAAAAATTCCATAAATTATATTCCCTCAACTGGAAATCAAACCCGGTATCTCTAGAACTCGAGGCGGACGCCATACCTATCAGCCACTCCGACCCCCACACTCATATAACAAAGTTCTAAGACAATTACGGAATCTCAGAAAATACATATTAAGATTAGTTGTCTTCTATCCACAGGCGTGGACATGGTTAGTTAGAGTCCTGGCTTCTAGAGGTAAAGATACTGGGTATGAAACCTGTTAGCGGTACGCTCCAGTCTTCTTCTTATCTCTTTTCGCTCTTTATGAAACATGAAGCCACCACTAGAGTTAGTCCCCTTGCAGGAAGCCTGCACAAAGCATTCATATACTTTTACAGCAGTCGTTTCTGTAGCGATTTTATAAGATTTATATGAAAAGCTTGTCAGCCTCATGTCCAACCTCATGTTAGTCGCCTTGTGCGACATGCGTGAGTAAGTAGTAGTTCTATTATTTCTTTGGTTCATAAGAGACCCATGGGAACAACATGGGGGAAGAAGCGTGGCATGTCGCCAATAATATTTCGTTCCTCCATGCTCCATCCATTCAACAACAAATTTCTACATCTTCTTCTTCGATCCTTAGCCCCTGAATAACAAAGCAGTGTAGTGGCTATTTCGCGTACTGGCGTCTTGTAGGGCAGCAACAATCTGTCCACATTTTGCTCGGTCCGGTGGACATCCTTCATTCCGTGCCGCAACTCTGGTTCATGCTTGGCATTTCAGCCTCCACTGTTCTCCGCCAGGTTGTCTTTGGTAAATTTCTACATCACATCTTCTTACCAAATGGCCAGATGTGATAATAAACAGACATGTGGAATAGAATTCGACAACAATCAGCAGAGCTGTAGATTAAAGAGTCAAAGTGGACGGGAATAGGACTAAAGCACCACCAGGCATGTCGTACAAGGTGACTAATATGAGGTTGTACATGAGCCTGGCAACCTCATCATGTCCAACAAATTGCTACACAAACCACTGGCTGCAATAGCATGTGAATTGTGCTAGCAAGAAGGCTAACTGCAATTGTAGCTCCATAGGGAGTGAAAGGGAAGATGATGGTGATTATTATGAAGCTCAATCCATCTCCAGAGGGCAGTTATTTTATCTGATGGGTAGGATTTCAAAGATGTTTGTAAAAAGACAACAAAGTGAAAGCACTTTTTGCTGTATTTACACATTTGTTGTTTGTTACTAATTTTTTTTCTCACGAGCGGCACGGCTCGAAACCCCGTTGTGTCATGTTCCTGTCCACCCAACTGTACTTATGGGTTCCTGATAATGCTCTCGAGTGGGGAATAGCAAAGGCAACGACGAAGGGGACTGATTACATCACCTTTTAAAGCTGAGATCTAGTCTAAGTGAAGCCTCTACCACTTTACTCCCCTACTGCAATATCTGCTAAAAGACAGTCATTACATTTCCCCTTGCAGGCAGCGAATCATCGCAATATTCGTTTCTGTAGATGTCAAAGATAAAATCATTATTATGGTTTAAATCAGCGGTTTTCAAACTTTGTTACGACCACTACCCAAATTTTATAGTTCGTGAAGCTAGCGACCCACGAACTAATTCTGACAAGTAAAACCTGATTTATAGCAACTCAGTCAAGGGCCACTGAAAACTTCGAGTAACCAACGAACGAACAAAATAAACGAAATCTTTATTTGATTGAGGTAAAGAAATAGGCATTATCACTTTGTTACATTTCTGCCCTGCAATAAGATAATTTCAAAAGTGTCTTCACAGTAAAACATTTTTAACTTCGGTAATAAGTATTGACCATTAACATTGCATTCAGTTATTGAACTCCGACACATACACACACATACTCACACATACACATACACATACACATATATATATATATATATATATATATATAATATATATATATATATATATATATTATATATTATATATATATATATATATATATATATATATATATATATATATATCACTGCCAATAACAAATATCATTATATATCTTATATACTATATATAGCAGGACCGACCTGGCTTTATATTTTATGTTATCAAATATTATCATATCGCCAATTTATAGTAGATCTCCATAGTTTTAGTAGATATCCATATGAGCGCCTTTAGTGGCTCGAAGAATGTCAAGATATATCTCTCTCCACGTGTTTTGCAGCATCTGAGGGTGTGATATATATATATTCTCGCTGCCGAAGTAGATTATCCATGTCCCTATAGTTTGACAGGACAACGCTTTTTGTCATAGAAAAGAAATCAGAATCACTGGTGCCAATCAATGGGGACAAATCTTCCAATCCATCTGTCTGGAAATTGTTGATGAAGGTATATTGGCAGACCGCGGAATTTTGATTTCTGTTAGTCAAACTCATTATGTTGCTTCTGACAGTAGCAACGATCACAAAATTCGAGGTTATCAGTTAGTTTAGGGCTGTCTCGCTCATGCCCATTACCACATGTGGGGTTTCATGTCCCCATATCCACAATGAGCGGTGCCTTTAGTGGCTCGAGGTCGCATTCAAGAATGTCAAGACGGTATTCTATCATCTCTCCATACGTGTTTTGCAGCCGTCTCTGAGGTGTGACTAGCTGGATAGCACAAGCGTCAATCTTTATTGCACTGTCCGATAGATTATACCCATTCTCCCTGCACCGAATGGATTTCCGCGGGCTTTTTGATAGCTTCGACTAACGCTTCAACTTTTTACGCTTCATCCCCTTTCTAGAAAGAAATCTAAGGGGTCCAAATCTGGTGTGCCAATCAATGGGATGTCCTAATCTTCCAATCCTTAATCTGTATGGAAACTTTGATGAAGGTAGCACACTTTTCTTACTTCCGCCATTGGCATAGTACACAGTGTCACATTCCGCGGTCTGCGCATCTTGCTGGAATATGTACAATCCTTCTGGTATCCTAGGAACTGCTCCTAAAAATTTTTGCTAGCATGTTTAGGTATAAAAAAATTGCTCCTCTGATGTGGAGAATATTCGGCGATTTGACCGGTTGTGTAAAAATGGTATACCGATCACATAATTCGAGGTTAAGGCACATACCACATATATTAAGTTATATGGGCTGTCTCGCTCATGCTCCCATTTTATATACATGTGGTTTTTCATTTCCCCATATCCTACATATTATGCCGGTATATACTTTGCCATATATAGTGAAAGGTATATTCATCGGAGAATACCATACGATTGATTATATATATTCATAGTCATCATCGAGGAGGCATAGCATTATATTTGCGAATGCTCGGCCCGTCTGGGCTTATCATTTGGCTGTAACTTCTGCACTGATGACAAGATCTTGTGGAAACTCTAAGCACGCAATGTGGAACTGATTCAAGTGCACAATGTGGAAACTGATGAACAAATAGTCGATTTTGGAATATCCAATTCTCCACTTGCTCGTCGAATGGATTTGGCCGCAGGGGCTTACGTTGAAAAGCTTCGCTAAACTGCTTGAAACTCTATCTGGAGGATTAGGTTCTTGAGCGCTTCATTGACCGATTTCCCTTCTTTCTCTAGAACAAAGAACCTGTTTCCAACAGTTGCTTGTGCCATTTCACTATGGTATGTCGCTCTGGAGGTTTCTGTCCATATTCCTGTCTTAATCTCCTTTGCACAACATAGGGAAACTTTAATTCCGCAAGGCAATAACAGCATTGCACTTTCTGCTGCACCATGAACTCAGCCATTTTCACTAAATTTACGCTCAACACTTCATCACATTCCGCGGCTGCGCATTACGTATGCGATTATCTGCAACAATATAAAGAAGGGACAATTTATCAATTATCTCACTGCTCCTAGGCAAAATTGTGATGGTTTCTATACGAGGTAACCAGCAAAAAAATAATTCTAACTTATATGGATGAGGAAATATTGACATTTGAATTGGTAGTGTATCTGCCAAGACACGCTGTGTATATATAAAGAATATATATCGAATAGATATATATATTTATATATATATATGAAAATATATATATAATATATATTTATATATTACAAACAATATCACCATATGCTATACCTATATATATAAATTTATATTTTACAACAGAAAAAAACAAATATATAGTTACTTCATATATAGTATACCTATTTTAATATATCCACAACCATATAATTATATCATATCAAATATATTATATATATATATATATAAATAAATTTTATATGTAGTTACGAAATATAGGGGATATATTATATATTATAACAACCTCTTATTTTTTATATTATAAATGATATAATCACCAAAATGCTGTATTTTGTAAAGACTTTCATCAAATGGATGGCTTGGTATAATCAGAATGTTGCATGATGTTAGAAGACAAGTGAAGTCCTGTTTTCATGATCAAGTTTTGACAAATATTCACCAATGTGGAAGAACTGATGAAAAGGCAATCACCTTATTATCATGTGGAACTGATGACAAGATCACCAATGTGGAACTGATGACAATGGATCACCAATGTGGAATCTGATGACAATGCAAGATAGAACCAATGTGGAATGATGACAAGAACTAGTGGTCAACTACTTTTTGGAGAATAGAATTGGTGACAGGAATGGTTACGTAGCAACGGAGGAACGCGTCAAAAATGGCATTGGAAAAAAGGGAAAAAAATAAAAATGGACTGAAATTTGACTAATTAATGAATACTGCTTCATCACACCATGTAATTCTTCTGATCTAATAAGCCAACAAAGCTACCATCTTTGACTTCAGCACAAACTAAACTATTAAAAATTTCCCTCCACTTGTATGAATGTTATCTTTTTTGTCAATAACGTTTACATAATATTAAATATTTCATTGGGCCTAGCCTGATGTGTAATGAAGATAGAAGAACACGATCATTTTTTACCGAGAAAGGATGACGATACATATCCCTCAATGAACATCTAGAGCACGTGACAGAGAGGCTAGTTGAATAGAAACGCCGATCATTGAACTACGTGTTTAAAAGAGCACAGGGCAATGATTCATCGATCCAATGATTTACTTTAATTGATTAGTGTATACAAATCCCCACCACCGTCATCATTGATCCAAAAATTTTGAGATGGCAGGGGTTTATAGCTTGAGAAATTGAAGCTAATCTGAAGACAAATCAAACCTATTTAGAACAAATTTCAGAAGCGACACCGAGAAAGAATCCAAGAAAAAAAAAGATGGATGGAACACACGAAAATGGATCTGAAATACGCTAGAATAAAAAATAAAAAAAATAGCGGAGATGGATTGTCAAAGACAGAGATGAATGGAGAGGGATTATGTTTGCCGGAAAGAAGCTTAATGTCTTTGAGAACGGAACGAGAAGAAAAATAATAAAAAAACTTGTTTTCTCGAGCATCTCAGCTTTCGACAGGGCTTCTTAACTTTTCGTGTGCCACGGATCCCTCTGATTGTCCGGTGAAGGCTTCGGGTCCCTTCCTAGAAAAAAAAAAAAAACACGCATGCACGCATAATTAAACATTTCACCTTGTTGAATGTTAGAATATGTACACGGGTTCCATAGAATCCTTTCAAGGACCCCAAAGGGGGTACGTAACCACAGATTAAGAAGCTCCGGCTTACAAGCATAGCAAGAGACTTTATGAATGTCTGATTAATGTGTTTAAAGCTAATAAAGTGTCCCGTCGTTCCTAATATAAGAACCGTAAGCTTTAATAATGTTATCTGCCCT
This sequence comes from Oreohelix idahoensis, assembly GCA_024509875.1. Taxonomy (NCBI): domain Eukaryota; kingdom Metazoa; phylum Mollusca; class Gastropoda; order Stylommatophora; family Oreohelicidae; genus Oreohelix; species Oreohelix idahoensis. Next base: position 750,727 of record JAMPIV010001636.1, read on the forward strand.
CTTGCGAAGTTCACGGTTCCTAGAAAGTACAAGATGGAACAGGACAACCATGTCGTATATAGAATGTTGTTAACTGACACTAATGAGGACTGCACGCGGGGCTTGCAACCGAATGATAAAAAACACAGTACTTCAGAAACCAACACTGCAAATAAACATGAAGTGCTTTAGCGTGGCTTCATGTCACGGGACAACTAAAGTGGTGACCTATTCTTCTTAAAGGGTGGAACAAAGAGACGAAAAGAAGACTTTTATCTTCTGATATCAGCAGAATTTTGCGACACCCACAATGAAATTATTCTCAAACTTCTACAAAAGCTTGTTCATGTGTTTTTCAATGTCAGATGTCATCATCTCTTCATGCAGAAAACAAGTTAGCAAAGCTAAAAGACAAAATGGTATCATATTACTGTTACAAATATCCAAAACTAAACAAAACAGGTCCCGCTGCATTAACATGACGGAAATTTGCCCTGCATCTGCATTCTTTTTCACAACGCCCTCTTTTTTTATAGTGGGTGACTTGTAACGTCTATAGTTTTTTTGTTTCTTGGTCAATTGCTCTAATTTTTGGAATGTATATAAATAAATGAATGATATATCTGATGATATACGTTTTGTTGGTGTATATGTTAGATGTGATAGGAAGAGAGGAATGGAAAGATGAAAAAAAAGGAGAAAGAAAACGGAGAAAAAAAACGAAGAGACTGTACTGCATAAGGCTGGTCCTACCTTTGAAAGCTATCATACTCTCATCAACACTAAGCTCTTTAGAGGGTATGTAATGGCTTTGCCATAGAGGGAGAAGAGTGTCGACGAACGATTTCTTCTTCTTCTTCTTCGTACACTCTCAGACGTCCACTTGAATGTTCTCAAAGAAAGCAGTAGTCAGTTTGAGGCTATTTGAATCCCCGTAAAGCTTTTCCACGAAAGGAGCTGGCGTCGGCCATATGCACTTTCTCTGTACCACATATAAGGGGCAACTTTGAAGCAGATGTTCAGCAGTCATTTTATCAGTGCCACAGTTACACTGATCGGTAGTTCCTATCTTTCGCTTGTTGAATAGATGGTATCTCAATCTGTTTTGACGAACGATTTGATTTTGAAAGGGTTAGGTTTAGGGTGCCCTCGTGGTGCTGCAGTTGTATTAAAGGGGCCCTGGGAATATCAATTTCATCAAAATCGTCGTCAACAGCGCTAGACATTCTACTGTCATCCCCATCTCCGATATCACCCATATTCTGAGAACCGATCTCAGCGCTAGTAAAACCAACAAACTCCTTCGTCATCGGAGTCAGAATCCATGAAAATTTCAGCGAAAATGGCAGCTTGTTCCATGCCGATTGATTTCGATTTAAAAAATTCACAGAAAATAAACGCGAATACACCCGTCACTAAATATAGATCGGAATCGGAAGTGAACTCTCTCGCAAATAAGATTCAAACTAAACATCCGGGGGTGATATGGCGTGTACACATCTTATATGGCAGGAAATCAACGATATCCGAAAGTAGCAGAAATGCGCCTGCAGCTGGCAGAACAAAGAGTACCTCTGGCGCAAATTCGCGACCGCAGCGTGCTAAAGGTTTGAACATGGACAAATAAGTGCAGAACAGGCAAATAATAGCATTTAAACCATTGTTCTCAGCCAAAATTGGGTTGCGGGTAACACTGCGATGTGTCACGACACTTACATTTGTCTTGTGCATCAAAACTGCTTGGCTGGACACCTTCACACTGGCTAAAATTCTTTCGCTATAAATACTGCTCACATTTTGTACGTGGCGACCTACTTTCGGACCTCGCAAAATCTCGAACTGATCTCTTTCGTAGTTGCTTTAGTTTATCATCACTATCATGACCCTTCAGTCCCGTCCCCCCCCTTTTCCCCAGGGAGCATAGAGCATCAATAAACTCGTGCAAAGTATTCCTGTCCCGTGCCATCAGCTCCAGCTCTTTCCACGTTTTTCTCATCATTTTCACTTCTGTCTCCAGTTCTCTTCTCCATGTGTTTTGTGGTATTTTTCTACCTCTCTTACCCTAGGGGTTGCAGAACAAGGATTGTCTTATTGTTATTGTTGAACAGAATCGATATCATTGCAGTCCGGGCAAACCCAAAGGTGCTCAGTCTCCCTCAGTATATGCCGAAGAGTGTAAATGCTAACTGTTCCTGTAGCTCACTGGTTGTATACACGACGGATGCATCTTCTCATATGTCCATCTCTACTAGCCTTACGTTTGATGCCAAATTTCAACAGTCTTAACCTTGATGATTCATCTATTGCAGTGTCATTCTCTAACAGGCGATCATTAATTGTTCTCAGTATCTCTCCCGTATCCATATCGAGTGTCCCCACTGTGGGTGCTCTTGATGCGAGTCTGCCAGCTCTCTCATTACCGCGTACCCATTGCATGACCAGGACAGTAGATCCACACCAGCTCTTGTAGACTCGAAGCTTCTATGAATGTGTTCCATTCACGCCGCAACCAACCACTTTTGAACTGTCTTTTAATGATATCGCATTTTTCCTTAATGTGTGTCCTATCCATCGCCAGCGTCTTCTTGTCATCTCTTGTTCCACTGGCACTTGTCTAGTTATTGTCATCTCTTGTTCCACTGGCACTTGTCTGGTTCTTGTCATCTCTTGTTCCACTGGCCCTTGTCTGGTTCTTGTCATCTCTTGTTCCACTGGCACTTGTCTGGTTCTTGTCATCTCTTGTTCCACTGGCACTTGTCTGGTTCTTGTCATCTCTTGTTCCACTGGCACTTGTTTAGTTATCGTCATCAGTCCCACACTAGTGACCTTGTCATACCATTTTAATCCAACTCAAACACCAATTAATGAAAGTTTGCAGCCTTTTGACTGTTGTTTTTGCTTTTCTTCATCTGCCAGAGCCATTCAACAGGACTTACTTGGCATCTCAGTTGAAGATTCTTATTTTAGTGTTGGACTTGGTGTCTCTTGATCACCATATGTTTTCCAACGCAATGAAAGCTCCTCTTGCTTTTTGTCTTCTTATTTTGATATCATTGTCTCTCCCTCCAACTCTGTCTATATTGCTGCCAAGATATGTGTACGATTCCACATCTTACAGTGGTGATTCTTCAAGTTTACTTTGTGTTACCGAGGCCTGTAAAGAATAGTAACATTGTGCCCTACCACGCATTTCGCAAAAAAGCGACCAAGGAGGGTTGGCCCATCCTGTAAAAAATGTTAAACCACAAAAGACTTCAAGATGTATGTTGTCATTGAAAATTATCTTCTTACTCAACTATTTTTTTCCTGACAGTTTTTTTTTTTGGGGGAGGGGGGGGGGAGGGGGGGGTGTTAGTGATGAACAATGTGGTAGATCTGCTCAAGATGTTAGTGATGAACAATGTGATAGATCTGCTCAAGATGTTAGTGATGAACAATGTGATAGATCTGCTCAAGATGTTAGTGATGAACAATGTGATAGATCTGCTCAAGATGTTAGTGATGAACAATGTGATAGATCTGCTCAAGATGTTAGAAGTTTGTAGGAAAGATACCAGGGGGAATGGGATACAGCAAGAAAAGGTGACTACTGCTGGTTGTAAAAATAAGGGAAGACAAATACATGAAAAAAAAAAAAAAAATTAAGTATTTTAACAACGCTGAAAAAAGTAGGAAATTTAACTTTCTTCCTGTTTTTCATCTCGGGGTTTAAAAGAAAAGTCTTTACTAAATCGCAGACTGAAAACAATAATACTAAAAATGGTAATTGTCATTTCTTAAAATTTTGCACACATTATTATTTAAAGACACCTAGGCTAATTTTTAAAATACTTTAACATAAAATCAATAAAAATTCGACAATTGTTATTGCTAGATTTGAAATCAACGGTTCAAAATAAAATAAAGCTAAGTGCTCCAAACCATGTTATTCATCATCACGTGACGCATTCTTTCCAGAACGCTGTCTCCATTACAGCTGCTCTGAACGCATCACGATTCTGGGCAAGTCGACCTGCATCAGCCAAAGACAAGTTCAGACTCTCTGTGATGTCCTGGGTCCACCGTCGTCTAGGTCGACCCCTTCCCCTTTTTCCGGGGACTATGCCTTCCATCACTATTTTTTCCAGACTGTTATGTCTTTTTATATGACCGAAAAAATTTCAGCTTCCTTATTGCGATGGTATTTAGGAGCCAATTTTCCTCTACGTTTAGTGAGTGCAGTACTTCTCTGTTGGTCTTTTTTTCTGTCCAGGGTATTCCCAACATCCTTCTGTAGCATTTCATTTCGAATGATATAACCTATTTTGCAACTGTTTTAGTGAGTGTCCAAGTCTCGCAGCCGTATGCTGCTACTGGGAATATACATGCTCTGATCAGCTGTAACTTTGTTTCTTTGCTTGTGCCTTGCTATAGGTTTTTCATCTGTATTAGTTTATGTGAAGCAATTGCAAGTCTTCTTTTAATTTCTACTGCACAGTCGCCAGAGCTGTTGATGACTGATCCTAAGTATTCGAATTCATTAACACTTTCCAGTTCTTCGTTATCAATTTCAATTTCTGGTTTGGTCTTTACTTTGTCTGTTGTCAATACTTTGGTCATCTTTGTGTTTAGGTATAGATTCTGGGCCTCCCTGTGTTTTTTGGTGGACATAATTAATTGTTCAAGTCCTGGATTAGTCGACAGGAGGACTGTGTCTTCAGCATATCCGATTTCCGAGATCTGGTACCCGCTGATGTTAAATGAGTCAAACTCTGTGTGTTCTTGGTCATCTCTTACGTTTCTCATGATATTCTCGGCATAAATGTTAAACAGGTAAGGGGAAAGGGTACAGCCTTGTCTTACTCATTTCTGTACTTCAAACCATTCTGATGTTTCCCCCTCTATTCTTACGGCTGCCTGTTGTTCTTGGTACAGCAGTACGATGAGTTGTATAAGGTAGTTTGGAAATCCCATATGTCCCATAATAGTCCATATCTGCTGATGTGGTACACAGTCGAAAGCTTTGGTGTAATCAATGAAACAATTATATAGGTCAACGTTGAATTCTCTACACTTTTCTATGATGATCCTCATATTGAATATATGGTCTCTGGTGCCTCTGCCTGGTAGAAAACCCGCCTGTACTTCGTTAATTTCTGTTTCTAGCTTTTGTTACATCCTTTTCATTAGGATTTGTAATAGTATTTTGCTGGCATGGCTTATAAGAGCTATAGTTCTGTAGTTTGTGCACAGTTTCAGGTTGCCCTTTTTTGGCAAGGGTATGTATATTGATCTTTTCCATTCCTTGGGCTAAATTCCGCTTTGCCAGATCTTGCATGGTAAATACGAGCGCTGCCTTCTCCTCCTGCTCGTATCATTTCAGCAGTTATTTCATCACAACCAGGAGATTTTCCACTTTTCAAGTGTTTGATTGCGTTCCGGACTTCCTCTATGGTAGGTTCTGGTTCAAGTTCCGCTTCATTCATGATGTTGTTATCCGCCGCTTTGTTTATTTCCGTGTACATTTCTTGACAATACTCCTTCCATCTGTTCAGAATATCTTTACGTTCTGTTAGATTGTCGCCTTTCTTGTCGTTTATTGCTCGAAGTGATGGTTTAAAGTAGCTGTTCTTCAATGTTCTTACTTCATAAAACATATTCTTACTCAATCCCTGATATAATAAATTAAAATAAAATAAATAAAGTTGTGCCCAGAATAACAGCTTGTAAGAAATTACAGTAGAAGGTAGGTGTTACGACTCTATTTGCACACCACAGAAAGTCTTGTACTTGAAAATTGTGTAGTGCTCACAAAAATTTCGATTTGAATGTTTCCATGTGCGAATGCTTATGACACGCTTTTGTTTGGCGTAGCAACTATGAATTCTTCTAGCAATAACCCGTCAAACTCCCGGATGAGCAGATAGAAGTACATTCTTAGAGTGTTTTTGGTTTCTTTCCATTATACAGTGTAATCAAACTGTTCATGAACACCGTCATTTGAACGCTTTTCTTTGTTGATTGTAACTATTTTCGGGAGAGTATATATAATAGAAACAATACAATTTTTCAACACGGTTGCATTCCTCAGCTGTGACCAACGTACACACGGCGAGAATTATGACATTTTAGATTCAATTTAAAAGTTCTTTGATGACAATATTTCGTGTGAAAGTGCGTGGATTGTTTTCAAAGAGTGTTCTCTGATAATAAGTGGTTTTAACAAAAACTTTCAAGTTTTCATGATTTGTACATTGGGTGAGGGCTCATGCACACCAATTTTTACGCACTTTTTCTTTGTCGAGCGCTACTAATTTCGTGAAAGAATAAAAAAAAAAAAAATTAAACCAAAGTATTTGTTTTATATAACACCAACGCCGCGCAAGTTGCACACCGTGCGTTGCGCACTTTTTTTTTTCTGGCGCGAGTTACTATTTTGAGTGAGACCGACCGACGTAACATACATCGGTAATTATGTTATAGTCCGTTCGGAAATTCGTGCCCACAGAAAGCATCAATTTTCTCCAAAACTATTTGTTGTATGGACACGAATTTTTGCATGCAGTCTTAGATTTTCCATGCAGTTATTACACTAATTAAAAAAAAAATATATATATTTTTGAACGGATCTTGTAACTTTCCTGTAAAACTAAGAAAAATTAACCCAGACAACGGTAAGAGTTTTTTATATAACGTAAAGAAGAAAATTCGAACATGACATGAGTTTTGTAAGGGCAAAAAATATATTAATAACTGCATGGAAAATCTAAGACTGCATGCAAAAATTCATGTCCATACAACAAACAGTTTTGGAGAAAATTGACACTTTCTGTGGACACGAATTTCCGAACGGACTATAGTTGGGATGTTTGTCTCCGAGAGACTGGATTTGTCGAGCATTGTATGTTTGAGTCTCGGAGAAACTGGATGTATCGAGCATTCTATGTTTGTGTCTCTGAGAGACTAGCTGTGTCGAGCATTGTATGTGTGTTTCGCTGAGAGACTGGCTGTGTCGAGCATTCTGTGTTTGTGTCTCCGAGAGACTGGCTATGTCGACAACTCTATGTTTATGTCTCTGAGAGACTGGCTGTGTCGACCATTCTATGTGTGTTTCTCTGAGAGACTGGCTGTGTCGAGCATTCGACTTATGGAAGGTGTCCGTATAGGCCAAAAGAATGTGTGAGCATTCTATTCACTGAGTTTCTTCACTTGGACTGTGTTCGTGAAAATGGATAAGTAAATGGAAAGAGAATTCAAAGGTGTATTAAACGTAACGTAAATTAATTGACGTATTAATCCAATAGAACTCGTTAGTGGATATTCGTATGAAGTATAATTACTATTTATCTATATGGTCATCGATGACGTAAATAGAAGGATGCGTAGTAGTTGAACGACACATGAGTCATTATTCACCTGTGGAAATTATTGTGGATAATGTATAATAAATATTGTAAAGTGTCGCGGTGAAGTGGAGTTCGTTTAGCTTGGCCAAAGTTCAGGAATTGCTTGTTTATTTGGAAATTACTTTATTAATTCTGCAAACCTAGATCACCACTCCTCAACGTAACAGTAGGACAAGTTGAAAGCAAATGAACCGTGGGACTACATCGCTAAAAGGAAGAAGGTAATATCAATATGTGGTGAAGTGGGATGTTATAAATACTTATAGGGAACTTAGTGTACTGACTGAGATCAGCTGTGAAGGTATCTATATCTATTAAGAGTAGTGTATTATAGATAACCTTACTTGCTACCACATATCTATATATCTCAGTCAGAATTATTCTGGAATAGTGTGATGCTACGTTATGTGTCTAGGGTATGTGTATGATGAAGTGTAAGTCACAACAACAGACAGATAAACAATTTAATTTAATCCACTACTCTTGACAACACTGTGACACTCACATACATATAACACTCTACAAAGATATCTTAAAAGAGTCACTGATAAACTTGCGAATAACAATATGTATTCATTACTGGCATGAATGAATATGTGTCCTGATTCAACTACAAGGGAACCAGGAAGCACAATCAATTTAAATTACAAGTTATGTACAGAATGTATTTAATATGAATATTGTAGTGACATATATTATTACAAATGTTCTATGTGTGTCAGTTGTGTAGTAGTAAAATGAGGTAATACTGGTTTTGTTTTGTTCAAGCTCTGTTGGTATTTGTCATCATGACTTCAATAGTTTGTCTTTAGGGACCAGTATTGGAGATGTTCACAGTTCCTGATTTTAAGACAAGTAAATTCCCTCTTAATGTTAATTTTAAAAAGTCAGTTCAAGATGAGGGGACATAATGTTGAGCTCAGCTGGCCAATTCGCTTATCTGGCGTGATGGCGGCAGGAAAGGACTCCTCTGCTCGAATTCTCCTCTGGGCTCAGGAGACACCTCACTGATAGCTAAAAAGACCAAGGAGTATGCTGTCCGACTCTGGATTCAGCAAAGCTCTGACTAGGTGCTGCTCAGTACCATCAAGACCACTGTCCCTGAAATCAAGAAGGATGTACCTTCTACTTCATAACTAATTTATATTTTCTTTTTACACTGATCACAATACATCACAAACATTGCGTTCAGAGCGTTAGGCCAACAGTCAGCTTCATCTGAAATACTTTATTCCAGTATTACCCTTCCTAATGGTTACTACGCCTCTGCACTTCCAGCATTATTTCTTTCTAGTCAATCATCCAGGTGTCAGTGTACTGTTTGGCCATTCCATGCCGTTTTACTTCTCTCCGACACCCTCTGTTCAGGCTGGAGCATTACAGGCTTTACCTCACGTTTGCCACTGAACTACACATATATATACAGGCATAAATCAACAATTCACATTCAATTTTCATTAAAAGATATTGAATGGTTCAAGCTTACCACAATTCATACGAATAACACAGATACGTTGATTAGCAATGAATTCTGGCACAAACTGGCACAAATTTCCATCTGCCTATGTTCCAGGCTTTTATTGAGCAAAATATATGCTGGCTTCAACGCACTGATGCTTTATCAAGCTATTTTAAACAAGTGGTTTCGAACTAACGCTCCCAAGTGTGTATATCAGCGAGTCTGACCAATGAGCCCCGTTTCGACAAGTGTTTGAAAAAATGTTACCTTTCCCCGTTTCCCCTAACAACCAAGATAGTATTTATAGCCCGACCAATCGTGGTTAGGCTTTCATTTGTTGCGCTCCAATCAATTTGGAGTTTACATGGTAGGCTATTTCTGTAACGTAAATTTTTTTCAACCACGTTAAAAAAAAATCTTATGAGCAGAAATGATTTTATGCTGTCAGGCACCCCCAATATTTTATTTTGGGTATAATTTATTAATTCCTGGACTATTTGCGTAACGTTTTACATATTATTTGTCAGCAAGCCCTAAGGAACCCAAAAATACAAATTTAAAGGAGCTACGTGGCTGCGTTCAAAATATGCAATTTCTTCTACCTCCTGTTCCGAAGATGTGCTGTCTGGGTACTGTTATGTTCTCAACCGTAAACCCATCTAATGTTATCTTTTCTAATAAGAGTTTTTTATGATTTATAAACCTAACTCTGGGAAAGGGTAGTGTATTTTATCACTGTCCGTCTGAAAAAGTTAGTGCTTGTAGACTTACACGCGTGATAGTAGTAATTGTGTATCGCGCGACGCGTGTTTAATGTTCGGCTTTCTGCCTCTCCCTTCTCGCTAACCAGAATTGGTTTTTCCAGATATATATTCAATGCTAAAATTATATGGAGCCAGAAGCAAAGACCATCGGAGTAACCTAGAGTTCTCATGCTTAGCCTGTGCTAAAAACGATAAAGGTTTGTGGTCAGTTTGCAACTTAAATGCCTTCCCATATAGATAAATATTGAATTTCTTTATTGCCCATATTACTGCAAGACATTCTTTTTTCGCTAGTTGAGTAGTTGATTTCAGCTTTATTCAACTTTCTGCTAGCATATGCCACTGGGCTTAATTCCCCATCCAATGCATCTGATTTCTGTAGTAGAGTTGCACCTAACCCAATATTACTTGCATCCGTCCTTACTATGAATTCTTGACTTAAGTCAGGTAATTTCAAAATGGGTTTACTTGAGAGCTTTTCCTTCAATTCTTGGTAAGTCATTTCACATTGTGGTGTCCATGTAATGCGATCTGGATGTCCTTTACGTGTCAATTCCGTTAAAGGTGCACATATGGAATTAAAGTTTTTGATATACTTCTGGTAGAAACCACATAATGAGACAAAGGATCTCACGTCCTTCTTGGTTTGTGGTCTCGGGGCTTTCTGTAGTTTCTCTAAATTCTTTGGGTCAGGGGTCATGTTTCCCTGATAAACTGTGTGTCCCAAAAATTCCAGTTCTTTACATCCAACGCAACATTTGGTTGGTCGGGCTGTTAAATTTGCCTCCCTAAGTCGATCAAACAGCATGTTCAGAGAGTCAATGTGTTCCTCAAATGTTTCTGTTGCTATAAGGATATCATCCATAAAATTTGTTATACAGGGATTATTCAGAGGATCCAATAATTTTCTCATCATTCTAGAGAAGACACTAGGCGCATTCTTCAATCCAAATGGCAATCTATTAAACTCATAGTGTCCTTCTGAGGTACTAAAAGCTAGGTATGCCCTGGTCGGTCTGTTAACACCTCTGCATGATTATTTAGAACCTGTTGCACTCTCTCTTTCTGAGTTTTCGTTAAATGTGTACTGATTTTCACCTGTGCTGCTGTCTCACAGGGGTGTAATGGATATTCAAATGATGAAAGTGGTTCCTTTTTCATCTCCATGGCGATGGACAAGGTCAACAAGTGTGTCTCTTCCTGATGTTCTCTTTCCAAATATTTCTTCAGGAGATTCACATGATAGATTTTTTCTTTCCCCTTCTTATCTATCTTATAATTTGTTCTAGACACCTTCTCTAGAACTGTATATGGACCCTGCCATCCAATTTGTAACTTATTCTGACTCCCGGGCAAAAGAAGCAGTACTTTCTCTCCCACAGCCAAATTTCTGTCTTTCGCCTTCCTGTTATAATTAGGCAGCATGTTTCTTCCTGGCTTGTTTCAAATTTTCATTGGCAAGTTTCCAGCCAGTTTTTAACCGAGTGGTCAGCTCATTCACATATTGGTATGAAGATGTAATGTTTTCCTCTGCCTTTTCATCAGTCCACGTTCTTAACATAGCTACATATGGACCTTTAATTGTGTGGACCTATTTGTCCATGCACCGGTATGGTCTCTTCCACTCGAAGCTTTATAGTGATGATTTTTCCTCCCAGATTTATCATTCACAAAACGACCGCTACCAATTTTTCTTTTGGGGCTTTCTCCCCACTTAAAATTCTTGATGAGAGATTTCCTCCCTACATCCTCTTCCTCCAGTTTGTTTAAGTCCGATTGAGGGATTTTCGGCTTATCCTGGGGTAAGACATCTTTTTGCACTCTCTGCATAGTGGCCATTGTAAAACAGTTAAGTGAAGCTTGTCCGTGAAAAGGGGCTTCCCATTCCATTTGGTCCACTTTATCAAATCTATTTTTCTTTTTATTGTCAGGCCTGATTTTGCCCCATGGCGTGTCCAGGTCCTGATCCATGTTCCCACTTGTGGGTGTTCCCTCATGTGCTATGCTACACCTTTCTACAAAATTCTCAATGTCCCATCTTGCTTTGGGCCAATAATAATTGTGAGCCACCTTTTGAATGATGGTACCTATTTTCTCATGGTCCCCATCTGGTTTCACATGTAGGCTCCTTATTAATTCTGTCCTGTATCTTTTTGGAAGAACCAGCTGTCCGTGACCATGGGATCTAGTTCCGGCCTTCCTATACATCAACTTGTTTTTCATGTAAAAATCTCCCTTGCCTGGAGTTGTATGACAAGTTGACAATTTTCTGAAACAAGGCTTGAGAGTTTTATCCCCAGCCTGTGCCTTCCTCATCTCTTCTGGAGTGGTATCTAACATAATATCCTCCTCCTGTCTTGAGGTCGACCTGACCTGAAGGGTTGCCATATACACAGGTTTCCTTCTGCAACGGTCAGTGTCATGATTGTCCATCTGACAATTTTTACACCACCTTTTTCCTTGGTTGAAAGATTTTCTTTCATTATATTTCCTTTCATCGAATTGTGGGAATTTATTTTTATTGTCATACCGTGGCCTATCAAATTGGTGCTTACCTTTATTTTGATCCCTAGGATCAAATTTATTAAAGTTCTGTGGTGCCCTAAAGTTGTCCACCTGTTTCTTTTTTATTACCTGTTACCTCTGCTTGAGCTGCTTGATACCTTTCAGCAACATTTAGCAACTCATCCAGCCTCTCTGCACCTTGTTCCATGAGAAACTTTCTCAGGTCTGGAGCCATGGACTCTCTTAGTTGCTCTATAAGGACCATTTCCTTAAGATCTTGGGTTTTCCCCAGAGAAGTCCATTTCTCCAAGTATGTCTCTATTCGTGCAGAGAACTGGTGATAGGTTTCACCTGACAGTAGTTTAGCATTCCTAAATTTTTTCCTGTAAACCTCTGCATTCTTTTCATACCTTAACAAAAGAGCCTGCTTTAGCATGTCATAATTTTCCTGATCACCTCTGCTCATTTTTGCAAAAACTTCATAAGCTGCCCCACGAAGTCCCTGAGATAACTTTAAGCTCCACCTTTCTCTCTCTAACCCATACGTGGTAGCTAATAGTTCATACCTATTTAGATAGCTCTCAATATCATCGTCTTTCTCAACAAAATGATCTAAATGAAAATTCATAGCTGAGGTTGAGGCTCCCTGAGTAACCGTTGCATCAGAGGCAAAGGGACTGGCACCATTTTCAGGAGCATGGCCTTGAAACTCAAACTCCCTTAGTCGTAACTCATGTTCCCTTTGTAATCTTTTATCTTCTGCTTCCCTTTCTGCAGCTAATCTCCTCTCTTCCCTTTCTGCAGCTAATCTTTTGTCTTCTCTTTCTGCCTCCAATTTCTTAGCCTCAGCTTCAAACTGTAACTTCTTAATTTCCTTGTCAGCCTCTAACTTTCTTTCGGCTTCAAACCTTCTTTCTTCACGTTCAATAATTTGTCACATTCCGTCGTGACATAGGCAACCATAACTTGCCCATCTAATCCTAACTCTTTTGCAGTCTGAACCGCAGCAGATCGAAATTTGGCCAGGTCCGCCATTGTCTATTATGTAAATTTATACAATGTCTAACCAACAATTCAATCTCTAATGGACAACACAGGCACCGTGAGCTCAACCTTATTTAATTCCACCCAAGGATACCTTTTAATTCTTATATTCCCTGAAGTGAATTACCCCCAATATTTTTAATAGTTAAAGATTCAAAATCCCAAGAGCGAGACCCCAATATATGTGGTGAAGTGGGATGTTATAAATACTTATAGGGAACTTAGTGTACTGACTGAGATCAGCTGTGAAGGTATCTATATCTATTAAGAGTAGTGTATTATAGATAACCTTACTTGCTACCACATATCTATATATCTCAGTCAGAATTATTCTGGAATAGTGTGATGCTACGTTATGTGTCTAGGGTATGTGTATGATGAAGTGTAAGTAACAACAACAGACAGATAAACAATTTAATTTAATCCACTACTCTTGACAACACTGTGACACTCACATACATATAACACTCTACAAAGATATCTTAAAAGAGTCACTGATAAACTTTCGAATAACAATATGTATTCATTACTGGCATGAATGAATATGTGTCCTGATTCAACTACAAGGGAACCAGGAATCACAATCAATTTAAATTACAAGTTATGAACAGAATGTATTTAATATGAATATTGTAGTGACATATATTATTACAAATGTTCTATGTGTGTCAGTTGTGTAGTAGTAAAATGAGGTAATACTGGTTTTGTTTTGTTCAAGCTATGTTGGTATTTGTCATCATGACTTCAATAGTTTGTCTTTAGGGACCAGTATTGGAGATGTTCACAGTTCCTGATTTTAAGACAAGTAAATTCCCCTCTTAATGTTAATTTTAAAAAGTCAGTTCAAGATGAGGGGACATAATGTTGAGCTCAGCTGGCCAATTCGCTTATCTGGCGTGATGGCGGCAGGAAAGGACTCCTCTGCTCGAATTCTCCTCTGGGCTCTGGAGACACCTCACTGATAGCTAAAAAGACCAAGGAGTATGCTGTCCGACTCTGGATTCAGCAAAGCTCTGACTAGGTGCTGCTCAGTACCATCAAGACCACTGTCCCTGAAATCAAGAAGGATGTACCTTCTACTTCATAACTAATTTATATTTTCTTTTTACACTGATCACAATACATCACAAACATTGCGTTCAGAGCGTTAGGCCAACAGTCAGCTTCATCTGAAATACTTTATTCCAGTATTACCCTTCCTAATGGTTACTACGCCTCTGCACTTCCAGCATTATTTCTTTCTAGTCAATCATCCAGGTGTCAGTGTACTGTTTGGCCATTCCATGCCGTTTTACTTCTCTCCGACACCCTCTGTTCAGGCTGGAGCATTACAGGCTTTACCTCACGTTTGCCACTGAACTACACATATATATACAGGCATAAATCAACAATTCACATTCAATTTTCATTAAAAGATATTGAATGGTTCAAGCTTACCACAATTCATACGAATAACACAGATACGTTGATTAGCAATGAATTCTGGCACAAACTGGCACAAATTTCCATCTGCCTATGTTCCAGGCTTTTATTGAGCAAAATATATGCTGGCTTCAACGCACTGATGCTTTATCAAGCTATTTTAAACAAGTGGTTTCGAACTAACGCTCCCAAGTGTGTATATCAGCGAGTCTGACCAATGAGCCCCGTTTCGACAAGTGTTTGAAAAAAATGTTACCTTTCCCCGTTTCCCCTAACAACCAAGATAGTATTTTTAGCCCGACCAATCGTGGTTAGGCTTTCATTTGTTGCGCTCCAATCAATTTGGAGTTTACATGGTAGGCTATTTCTGTAACGTAAATTTTTTTCAAACACGTTAAAAAAAAATCTTATGAGCAGAAATGATTTTATGCTGTCAGGCACCCCCAATATTTTATTTTGGGTATAATTTATTAATTCCTGGACTATTTGCGTAACGTTTTACATATTATTTGTCAGCAAGCCCTAAGGAACCCAAAAATACAAATTTAAAGGAGCTACGTGGCTGCGTTCAAAATATGCAATTTCTTCTACCTCCTGTTCCGAAGATGTGCTGTCTGGGTACTGTTATGTTCTCAACCGTAAACCCATCTAATGTTATCTTTTCTAATAAGAGTTTTTTATGATTTATAAACCTAACTCTGGGAAAGGGTAGTGTATTTTATCACTGTCCGTCTGAAAAAGTTAGTGCTTGTAGACTTACACGCGTGATAGTAGTAATTGTGTATCGCGCGACGCGTGTTTAATGTTCGGCTTTCTGCCTCTCCCTTCTCGCTATCCTTTTGTCCATCTGTTCGTTCGTTTTGGTAACGTAATATAATTAATGTTAGGATTAATTTAGGTCATTACGCAGGGCCTCTCAATGCTTTTCCAAGAAATACAACACACGTTTCATTGAAGAAAGCGGGTAATAATACAGTAAGCTTTTATATCAACGTGAAAGCGTTACAATTTGCAGACGAAGCAGAAAACAAGGGGGATTTCGAGTACATTCCTTGTGACAGCACTGTCATTTTACCATTGCTCTTCTCTTTATTAATTTTATTTGTTAGGCTTCATATTTACCTAATAATTTATATATGTGGATTAGAATATTTCATGACACAATAGACGGGCATAAAATGATCTATGAGGGCATTAAAAAAATTTAATATTCAATTAAGTGGGTAGGGTCAAATATTTAAAAGTTCCCAGCAATCATAAGACAACGCTTCCTAATTTTGTTTTTAAAGGATTGGTGGTTGATCAACTTGTTGTTTGTAAAATTGTACGTTTGAGATTCTTTAGTAATACATAACATGTAATTGTGTATACCATAATATGGTGTATTGAGCCTGATGTCACGGCACACCGGGCAGACGTCCGCGGCACACCAATGTGCCGCGGCACACTGGTTGCATCACTGTATTAGAGTGTCAAGGCGATCCATTAATACAGGGGTTCTCAACCAGTGGGATGCGCGTGTCTAAGTAAGGGGATATAGGGGAGGTGTGAGGTGCCCCTCAAGTATTTTATCGTAGAAGCTATTTCACTGGATACAATTCTTAAGTTTAGAATCAAACTATACAGTTTTTTTTTTTTAAATTGTGTGTATGTAGGTTTGTATGACACTAAAATACGCTCAGCGCCATCTTCATGTGACATGGGTACGTGAGAAACTGGCTTAGAATAAAATCCCCGCAGTAACATCTTAATTATATCTTGATTGGTTCACTAATTAATTTGGGGAAGGATGGGAGGTATGATCAGTCTTTGTCAAGGCTGCTCAATACTAGCTATAAGAACTTAATGTCCTTTTCAGGGCTTAACTTTTAAATACTGATGTACAAGAGTTCCTCTTTCTCTTCTTTCTCTTCATCTCCTCCTTATTCATTTACATTTTCGTTCGATGTCATTTCCAGTATAAAGGGAAACCACTTTGACATAACTAAGAATCAAAGGGAATTAATTAAGACAATTCAGACAAAATTGTTAAATGATGTCCATAGTCTGGTGCACATATTTGCAGAGTTCCTACCCCAGTATGTTCACTGTTAGAAGAGCTGTGAAGGCAAGTCGCTAATATGTGCATTCAAGCCAACCTTCAATGCGGAGAGGGCAGGTGATCTGTTCTGGCCTTCTTAACCGAACGTACAAATCCGCTAAAAATCAGTACATGAAAAATAACGAACATTCAAATGCAGAAGATCTGTAAAATAAAGAACAGCGTATAACGGAAACGACAGCGAGATATACTGTAATGTCGAAGATAATTAGTAAATAAATATTAGGCAAACATAAAGGTATGTTTTCAGGCACTCGTAAGAAATATAGAAGTAGAAAACTAGACAACAGAAAAACAACAGACGTGAGTGGCTTACCCAACGTCTGTTGTTTTTCTGTTGTCTAGTTTTCTACTTCTTTATTTCTTACGAGTGCCTGAAAACATACCTTTATGTTTGTCTAATATTTATTTACTGTTTACAGGCCTCGGGTTTCCCTTCCTTATGTGTTATGAAGATAATTAGACAGAATGTTTTGTAAATACTGTATAAGGGTTTGATAAGGACGATAATGCTATAATAAGAAGGGATAATGACTACGTATACTTAACTTGAACGATTATGAATAATAAGGCATAATATTGACAACCTGGTGTAGTGCCAGGTTGTCTCATATAAGGCAAAGAATGAATATGACTACAGCTAATCAAGCATGTCGTACAAGGCGACTACTATGAAGTTGTGCATAGGGTTGGCAACCTCATCATTTAAAACAAATTGTTACAGAAACACCCATTAGAAGAGCATATGAAAGCTTTGTGCAAGTTTCCTGCAATGGGTGCAGCAGTAGTGGTGGGTCCATGCTCCACAGGGTGCTATAAGGAAAATGATGATGAAATTATTGACAGTAATAACGAGGACGACTACTGCAATGAAACGATGTTTGTAAATTATAGATGATAACCGGAACGGATGCTTAAAACAATTAATGACAAATAACGAAAAGACACTTGTAATACAATATAGAAAACATTAAACATAATAAGTTATCTCGGTGATCCGTGACTGTTTTAACTGATCTGACACATTCTGAGAAGGATTCGTTTTACTGCAAGGAAACAGCTTAATGGGAATAAGTAATGCGTGACACCAAGAATTAACACAATCGATAAACTCAATGTTCGAGATAACATTTAGGCCATAGAGTTTGTTTTCGGTTTGTCATATGTTGCTTTGATTGTCATATGTTGCGTTGATTGTCATATGTTGCTTTGATTGTCATACGTTGCTTTGCTTGTCGTGTGTTGCTATACGGTCATCATTTTTGTATGTTTGGTCACTTGGAGAAGTCATATCTTGGCGATATGCTCGATTATTTCGCGATAGTGCCCATGTAGCACTAATATCGACTTATGCTGCATATTACACGCTTGAATCCTTAACAAGGCAGTAAGTAATCACCACGCCTACTGGCGTCTTGTAAGGCAGCAACAAATTCTCTTGCTTAGTCTGTGACCATCCATAGTGCCGTTCCCCAAGTCTGATTCATGATTTTCATCTCGGCCTCCACAGTTATCTGTCAAGCTTGTTTTGGTGGGCCTCTCTTTCGCTTTCCTTTCGGGGTTCATAGCATGGAGGTGCTGGTGATAGTGTCAGAGGAATATTCTATGACAGTTAAGACTAATAATATGTTCCTTCTGTCCTTCACTTTTCGCTTCTTACAGAACATCATGTCACTACTACAATAGCCCCCTTGCGGGAACATGCACCAAAGCACTTATATACTCCTGCGGTGGCGGTATCTGTATCAATTTGTTTTACGAGATTAGATTCCCAGCCTCTTTTACGACATCTTATGAGATGCTTGGTGGAAACAGTAGTTCTATTTTTTCCTTATCTCATCAGGTACTCTCGGGAACCAGACAGAACAACGCTAGGAGTAGATCAATAATAAATAAGAATAAAAACAAAATATCACAGTAATCATCGCTTCAAGAGCATATGACTGCTTGGTAGATGATTTCTGCGGAGGGTCAGCGACAGTGGCGGCTCTGTCACGGGATTTACTCTCCTTACTCTGCAGTGATGGTCCAACAGTGGCCAAAATCTAGAGTATCTAATGAGGGTCTTCAAAGGTATCTACCTTCGCTCAAGATTACTCTTGGCAGAGTTGTAAATAGAAAGATGATGATGCTTCTATCTTGAGGGAGTGTTCAAAGATATTTCAGAAATCAAGAACAATGCTGAACTGGTCTAAGCAATTGTTAACGTTTTATCTGCCTGCCACCTTGTATGAAGAATTATTATGTATTTTAGCTGTTTCAAGCCCCAAACTGATTTAATTCAGTGAAATATTAATTGAATACCACTGTTTACGTGTATTTAAAATGACTGAGACATACGGGCGCAATACACTCAAAATGATTAAATCAACTATAAATTTGTATATATACAGATAACAAATTTAATAAGCAATTACATTTAACACATTAACTACCGCAAGACGCTGTCAGTGGCTCACGCAACAACCTATATTAGAGTTACAACCAGTGTTTATTGTAATAGGACATTCATTTATCTTTTAAATGACGTGTAATTCATAAAAATCTGTAAACAATTACGAAAACTACAGCTTACTTTGTGCAAACACCTACAGGATGAAAATGGGAAAAAAATTTAATTCGGCCACAGTGTGTTTTTCAATTCGGTAGTTAATGTGTTAACAGTGTAAAACGAATAATTCTTTTAAAAACTCATCACCAGTGATGTTACGGTTATTAAGGGAATTTTCTTAAAGTTCACTTGGTAGCTTTTAAGTAGATACTTAGCTGCCAGTAAGAGGTCGGTTGGTTTCTGCTCCAGCCGACGTTTGGTTCTTTGCAGACTGTAGACTGGTTCACTCTCGTCGCTGGTCAAGTCTGGAGGCCGCAACACGTTCCAAGAAGTATCATGGAATAATTACGACGCTGTTTCAGCATTTTAAAGACCCGTCTGATGATGGTGTCTAGTTTTGACAGAAGACCACATACCACTCACTTGTTCCACATATAGTACCACCATCAATTGGTACCACCGACTATTATCATGAAATAAGAGAGAAATAAATACCCTCCTGAGTATTGGGTTTCCTGACACAAAATCAGGTGTCCCCTACCCCTCTTCATTCCACCATCCAATCTGCCTCAGAACTTTACCCTCTCTGAGCATTAATGTTAATCCCAGTGAGTGGAAAACATCCATTGCATTTATATATTCAACAAGTTTACATTTACATATGCACTGGTTGAAAAGGTTATTATAATAAGTATGTACAGCAGTTCTACCATCATCCACTCCCTGCTCCATATGGAACGTTAAACTACCTCTGCTTTTGGTTCTCTATGAGAAACCCGCATAAAGCAGTCACCAGCTCTTGCAGTGGTGGTTTATGAAACCCTCATTCTATATGCTGGGGTTGCCAGCATCGTATGACTTGGACGTCCACTAGCAATTTTCAGATGTTAATAAATGCAAACTATAGAATTATAAAATGTAAAACTTAACCCAAAATCTCTTTTGGGAACACCGACTTCTAGCTCAGGGAAATAGTTAAGGCAACTAGACTAAGATGCCTCTTACACGTGTTCTCGAGTTTACTTTGCAAATAGAATCCCACTATAACTTAGTGTTCAGGTTCCTAGGATTCCGGGCTTTCCATATTAATGAAAATAGAGTTTTTCTGGGATACAAACCTACAAGATGCTTAAACACGTAGTCCGGTTGTCGTGAAACATTCTAAATCCACATATATAAATTAAAAGGTAAATGTAAAGCCTAACGAATAAATTCGATAAAAGGAAAGAAGAATGGTAAAGAACAGTGCTGTCACAATGACGGTACTCGAGATCCCCCTTTTTCTGCTTCGTCTGCATATTCTCACGCTTTCACGTTGATAGTAAAGCTTACTGCATCAATACACGCTTTCTACAATAAAACGTGTACTGCATTTATAAGAAAACCGTGAGATACGCAAGCTGATTAATGACCTAAATTAATACTAGCATTAATTACACTACGTTAACATAAACGAAAGGACAGATGGACTTAGGATAGAAAGAGAGGGAGGGCTGAAAGCAGGAACGCATGCAACACTAACCCGCGTCTCGCGATACATAATTAATGCCATCACGCGTGTAAGGCCACAAGCACTAACTTTTTTTCAAATCGACAGTGATAAAAAACACTACCCATACGAGAGTTAGGTTTAAAAAACCTGAAAAACGCTTATTAGGAAATATGACATTATACTGGTTTACGTTTGAAAGCCTGACAGTACCCAGACACCACATTGTATCGAAGTGAACGGGAGGTAGAAGAAAATGCATATTTTGAACGCAGCCCCTTAGCCCCATAAAATTTATATAGTTGGGTTCCTTAGGACTTGCTGACAAAGAATATGTTAAGTGTTACGCAAATAGTCTAGGAATTAACAAATTATAGCCAAAAGAAAATAGTGAGGGTGTCAGACAACGCCAAATAATAATCGCACAGTGGCATGTTTTGGAACCACTATTTTACGGGAAATGGGCCACCATGTAAAATCCTATTTGATTGGATAGAAGTAAATGTAAGGCTAAACACGATTAGTCGGGCTACAAATACTAATTCTTTGTTGTTAGGGAAACGTGAGTAGGAGTACCTTTTTTGAAAAGCTGTGTAAACATGGCCCGATTGGTTAGACCCGCCAATATAGGCAATTAGGAGCGTCAGTTCAGTGCCACATGTTAAAATAAACTTACTAAGAAACAGTGCGTTGAGAGCCAGATCATATTTTTCGAAATAAAAGTCTGGGACAGAGGCAGATCGGAATTTGTGCCATTATTCATCGCCAGTCAACGTATCTGTGTATTATTTCCATGAATTGTGGGACCGTGGTCCTAAGTTATTGAAGCAGCACCTGGTCTGAGTTTTGCTGAATCCAGAGGCTGACAGCATACTCCTTGGTCCAGATAGCGACCAGTGAGGTGTCTCCAGAACACATGAAGCAATCGAGCAGAGGAGTCTTTTCCTGCCGTCATCACGAAAGATAAGCTTCTGTGGCCAGAGTAGCTCAACATTATGTGCCCCCTCCAAAAATTGGCATTTTATTAAACACAGAGGGACAATTAATTGGTTCAAATGACAGGAACTGTGAACTTTTCCCAATACTATTTCCAAGATAAACAAACACGTGAAGTCATGATGACAAATAACAACATAGCTTGAAAAACAAAACCAGTATTACCTCATAGTACTACTACACAACTGACACACATAGGATAATACTAATAAAATATGTCACTACAAGGTTCATATTTATAAATTATGTACATATAAATTGTGATTACATTTGATTGTGATTCCTGGTTCACTGTGTAGTTGAATCAGGATATCTATTAGTGAAAGTAATTAATACATATATATTTGAAACTTTACCATTGACTCATTTAAGATAGTCTTATAGAGTGTTAAATGTGTGTGAGTGTCACAGTGTTGTCAAGTGTGGTGGAATAAATTAAATTGTTTATCTGTCTGTTGTTCTTGTGACTTACACTTCATCATTTACATAACCCTAGACATTCAACGTAGTCATCACAATATTCCAGAATAATTCTGACTGAGGTATAAATGTGGTAGCAAGTAAGGTTATCTGTAAAACACTACACTTATTAGATACAGATACCTTCACAGCTGATCTCAGTCAGTACACTAAGTCCCCTATAATATTTATAACATCCCACTTTACCACACCGGTCCTTTAACGTGAGATCATGATCCTATTCCTTACTGTGGCTTGTCTGGCTGTCTTCTTGACGAGTTGAATTTCACAGTGCTCTAGACCGGCGAAAGTGCCAGATTATATTGCAACTTTCGTATTACGCACATTGTTGTTACTATTTGACAAGGCTCCAATCAGGAGTGTTGTATTTTTACATTCCGAATGTCAAGCCAATAGCATTCAACCATGCGTGGTATGATGGGGATATGCCAACAACTTCCTATAGGGAAAATTCTGTGTGATACATAAGATGTTATTTCAAACGTCACTTTCCTTATAAGAGATTGTTATTTCCGTCTAGTATTATCGCATCTACAAGTTCACTCTTCAATTTTCTCGCCAGATTGATATTATATGTAATTATCATCACAGGTAACTTGGAGGGAAGTAATTACATCACTTGTCAGACACTCCTAGTCGCTTGTATTAACACTGAAGCGACACACCATGATTGACCCGTCTACACGGACATGATTAACGCAATCGCAAACAAACTATTCAGTCAGTCTGGTGCAATCACTTTAGCGATTACACTTAATCCTTAAGGATGGTCAATTGTCTTGACCTGACAAGAATCGAAGTGTGAAAATGTAAACAAGTGACTGAAGCACGGATTACTGTGCTCCGAAAATGAGAAATAATTAAATAATGGCAGAGAGAGCGATATATATATATATATATATATATATATATATATATATATATATATATATATATATATATATATATATATATATATATAGAGAGAGAGAGAGAGAGAGAGAGAGAGAGAGAGAATGCGTAAAAGAGAACGATCAATTACGTGACAAGCGCAATGCTCCGTAAGGAGCGCATAGGAAAATGGTGCTGATGAATATTTTTAACAATAACGTTTACTTGTATTTAGATTTTTTGTGGCTTTCCATTCTCTAATGTTTTTGTTCTTTAGTCTGTGGTAAAGACCCTGTAGATGCAACGCAGGCTATTGTTTTATTCTGTTAATGGGTACCTGACTTCGCTGTTAGGGAAAGAAAAAGCAGCGAGGAAGGGATCCGGTACCCCAACCTCTGGGTACTGGATCTAGTATAGAGATAGAGAACGACAAAGAGAGACGACACTGGACAGTTTGACATCATGGCAAAGAAAGAAGTCAACAACAGAATTAGTAAATATTACTGTAAACAGGAAGTTGTGGAGAGACATTATCACCTACGCCACCAGGTATGGCACTTGAAGAAGAAGGAAAAAAAACCACAGTTACTACTTTTGCTGCCGCTACAGAAAAACATGAACAACTACTTTCTAATACAGACTGTCGTAAGCCACTCACGTCTGTTGTTTTTCTGTTGTCTAGTGTTCTACTTCTTTATTTCTTACGAGTGCCTGAAAACACCTTTATGTTTGTCTAATATTTATTTACTGTTTACAGGCCTCGGGTTTCACTTCCTTATGTGTTATAAATGTTTATACAATACCAAAACCTACCCTCTGTCATGTACTTACTGTTCTTAGTCTTCTATCATTTACTAGACACAGTATTAAGGTCTTTGTCTTGTGTAGTCTGACCTATACTGTATAATAGGGGAACGACAAAAGTGATAGCGTCATTAATAGGCTGGACTGCCCATGGTAAATTTCCAGTGTTATGTGTTGGGGTCGCACTAGTGACCCGTCATCGAAGCATCATTTATTTAGTGATGCCTAGATGGCAGGGAGGATAGTGTGATTCACTTGCATAGCTAGGCGGGGTTGTCGCACGGAAGGTCCTGGGTTCGAGTCCTGGGTAAGCCACTCACGTCTGTTGTTTTTCTATTGTTTAGTTTTCTACTTCTTTATTTCTTACGAGTGCCTGAACACATACCTTTATGTTTGTCTAATGTCTATTTACTACTTACGACGGCCATGCCTTTAATCCTTTTATACGATTAAAAACAATTTTGTTACTCCCAATGTTCGGTCCTAAATTTTCATTAATTAATTATTTATTTATTACAATGCAATACTCTACAGTACAGTAATTTTATATTATAATTTGTACATTTTAACAGACAGGCATTATGCTACCATTCCAAATATTACTACTTTTGCTATCACTACTAACAATGTCAGTGTTACTACTTTTTCTATCACTACTAACACTGTCAGGTGTTACTACTTTTTCTATCACTACTAACACTGTCAGTGTTACTACTTTTGCTATCACTACTAAGACTGTCAGTGTTCCTACTTTTGCTATCACTACTAACACTGTCAGGTGTTACTACTTTTGCTATCACTACTAACACTGTCAGTGTTACTACTTTTGCTATCACTACTAACATTGTCAGTGTTACTACTTTTCATATCACTACTAACATTGTCAGTGTTACTTCTTTTGCTATCACTACTAACACTGTCAGGTGTTACTACTTTTGCTATCACTACTAACACTGCCAGGTGTTACTACTTTTGCTATCACTACTAACACTGTCAGGTATTACTACTTTTGCTATCACTACTAACACTGTCAGGTGTTACTACTTTTGCTATCACTACTAACACTGTCAGGTGTTACTACTTTTGCTATCACTACTAACGCTGTCAGGTGTTACTACTTTTGCTATCACTACTAACACTGTCAGGTGTTACTACTTTTGCTATCACTACTAACGCTGTCAGGTGTTACTACTTTTGCTATCACTACTAACACTGTCAGTGTTACTACTTTTGCTATCACTACTAACGCTGTCAGGTGTTACTACTTTTGCTATCACTACTAACGCTGTCAGGTGTTACTACTTTTGCTATCACTACTAACACTGTCAGGTGTTACTACTTTTGCTATCGCTACTAACACTGTCAGTGTTACTACTTTTGCTATCACTACTAACACTGTCAGTGTTACTACTTTTGCTATCACTACTAACACTGTCAGTGTTACTACTTTTGCTATCACTACTAACACTGTCAGTGTTACTACTTTTGCTATCACTACTAACACTGTCAGTGTTACTACTTTTGCTATCACTACTAACACTGTCAGTGTTACTACTTTTGCTATCACTACTAACACTGTCAGGTGTTACTACTTTTGCTATCACTACTAACACTGTCAGGTGTTACTACTTTTGCTATCACTACTAACACTGTCAGTGTTACTACTTCTTCTTGTTCATCATCATCATTTTCCTTTGTGCTCTTTGTGAAGTAAGGAGCCACCACTTACAAGAAGCCTGCACCAAGCAGTCACGTGCTCTGGCAGCAGTAGTTTCTGTGGTAATCTGTTTTATATGATGAGGTGGCCAGCCCCGTGCACAACATCTTATTAGTCACCTTGATTACTGTCAGAATATCAACATGTACTGCATCCTTCTTCATGACTCTTCAGCCAGCCCCCCCCCCCCCCCCCCCGCCCCCCCCATGGAGCATAGGATCATCAACTAATTCATGCCAAGTCTACCTGTCCTCTGACATTTGTTCAATGTCTTTTCATGTCGTCTTTATCCATGTTATTGCTGAAGTTTATTTAGCTTAAAGGGACCCACAGATGCAGCAATAGAGAATGCAGTCAGCGACCCATAGCTTGACTGCTTGCGTCAGGGTCAGCGAACCAGAGCTGACCAAGACCCTACTCCACCTTCACGTGGTGGTCCTGGAAACAGGCTGCATCACTGCAGTCTGGCTGAGAGAGTAGGGATCGAAGAGGGAAGGCAAACCCGGTCCCCAAAAATGCCGTACTGAAGTCGAATATGTCGGCCGGTAGGCGCAGATATCGCAGCTCCGGTGTAAACAGACGCAACGCAACCAACGTCCTTTTCAGGACGAACGAGTAAGAAGAAGAAGAAGAATTTAGCTTAAATTTTTACTAGATGAGGTATTCGGGCCCCATGCCCAACCATCCATAGTCGCTTTCTACGGCATGCGTGGTAAGTAAGGTAAGGACCTGTTATTCGTTGCTCCTCCTTTCGGGAGCCGAAAACTTACGGGCGAAGAGCATACAAATATTTGTTACTGCAGCTTACTACTGTTTACCCCCAGATATACAGCAAACATTATTACCGCGGCCACAACTGCAGCTAGTAAAATTACCACAGCAGGCAATACAGCTATAACAACAGTTAGTATTAATACCAATGTAATCAATACAGCTATAACAACAGTTAGTATTAATACCAATGTAATCAATACAGCTATAACAACAGTTAGTATTAATACCAATATAATCAATACAGCTATAACAACAGTTAGTATTAATACCAGTGTAATCAATACAGCTATAACAACAGTTAGTATTAATACCAATATAATCAATACAGCTATAACAACAGTTAGTATTAATACCAATGTAATCAATACAGCTATAACAATAGTTAGTATTAATACCAATGTAATCAATACAGCTATAACAACAGTTAGTATTAATACCAATATAATCAATACAGCTATAACAACAGTTAGTATTAATACCAGTGTAATCAATACAGCTATAACAACAGTTAGTATTAATACCAATGTAATCAATGCAGCTATAACAACAGTTAGTATTAATACCAATGTAATCAATACAGCTATAACAACAGTTAGTATTAATACCAATGTAATCAATACAGCTATAACAACAGTTAATATTAATACCAATGTAATCAATACAGCTATAACAACAGTTAGTATTAATACCAATGTAATCAATACAGCTATAACAACAGTTAGTATTAATACCAATGTAATCAATACAGCTATAACAACAGTTAGTATTAATACCAATGTAATCAATACAGCTATAACAACAGTTAGTATTAATACCAATGTAATCAATACAGCTATAACAACAATTAGTATTAATACCAATGTAATCAATACAGCTATAACAACAGTTAGTATTAATACCAATATAATCAATACAGCTATAACAACAGTTAGTATTAATACCAATGTAATCAATACAGCTATAACAACAGTTAGTATTAATACCAATATAATCAATACAGCTATAACAACAGTTAGTATTAATACCAATGTAGTCAATACAGCTATAACAACAGTTAGTATTAATACCAGTGTAATCAATACAGCTATAACAACAGTTAGTATTAATACCAATGTAATCAATACAGCTGTAACAACAGTTAGTATTAATACCAATGTAATCAATACAGCTATAATAACAGTTAGTATTAATACCAATGTAATCAAGACAAATACAACTACAGTTAGTACTAATACCACTGCAAACAATAACAAAAACTATTTTTTTGGTTAAAACTAGTACTATACCTTGTACCACTGAAGTCAGTACAGTTATAACAATAGCTAGTACTAATACCACAAAGTCAATACAGTTATTACAGCAGCTAGTTCTAATACCACTGAAGTCCATAAAGTTATAACAACAGCTAGTACTAATACCACTGAAGTCCATACAGTTATAACAACAGCTAGTACTGATACCACAAAGTCAATACAGTTATAACAGCAGCTAGTACTAAAACCACTGGTCCATACAGTTATAACAGCAGCTAGTATTAATACCACTGAAGTTAAAACAGTTATAACAGCAGTTAGTACTAAAATCACTGGTCAATACAGTTATAACAGCAGCAAGTACCCCTTCACACTAGGTCAGACGGCCGACTGTTTAACCTCGCAAGGCTGAAGGCAAAAACGAAAATCAGAAGGGTCACTATAAGAGACAGCAGCTAGTACTAACACCACTGAAGTCAAGACAGTTAAAACACCCGCTAGTACTAATACCAATGTAATCAATACAGCTATAACAACAATGAGTACTGATATAACTGAATCAGGGTATGTAAAAGGTCCAGCTTTTTTATGAGATGGGGTGGTCAGTTCCCTGCCTTTACCTTCCCTTCTTCTTCTCCGTTCGGTTTGTAGTCATGCTAAATCTGCAGGCCTGTCGTCAGGACGAAGTCCACAGTCTTTTCCAGGTCAGTGCGACAGCCCCGTAGCTTCTGCTGGAGCTCAGCACCCCTTGGCCAGGTCAGACGTCGTGGGTCATCATGTGTTGGGCAGTTTTGGAGAATGTGTTCGGGGGTCTGGGTTCCAGTTCCACGTGGGTATTCATTTGTGTGAGATATCCTGAAGCGATAGAGATGGCCAAGTAATCTGCAGGCGCTGAGTCAATTTTGCACCCCCAAAAAGTGCGTCCATTCACGATGTACTGTCACAGCAAGGCGATGGTGCCGTCTGGTTGGTCCTAGGTTCGATTCTCGGTAAGCATATCACTCATATTTTTTTTCTGTTGTCTAGTGTCACCCTTTATGTCCAACGAGTACCTGTTAATTACTTTATTTATTTATTTACTTATTTATTCTTCATTTTAGAGAATGCTGCTTTTGCCTGAGCTGTTCTGCTCTTCACTTCTGAGATGCATCTTCCATCCGTTGTTATTAATGTGCCCAGGTATTTGAAAGTATTGACTTGTTTTAAAACGGTTCTGTTTACTTTGATAGTGCATTCTGGGGAAGCCCTTATCTTTGAGACAACCATTACTTCTGTCTTTTTGCTATTAAGACTAAGATCTTTATTTTCACTTTTTATCACTAGTGTATCAACCATTTCCTGCAGCCCCTTTTAACTGTTTGCAATTAAGACTGTATCATCAGCGTATCTCAAGTTGTTAATATTATGTCCGCCGAATGATATTCCTGGCATGTACTCTACAGATCTCATTACATTTTCACTGTACATATTAAACAGATCCGGTGACAGCACACATCCCTGCCTGACACCCTTTTTTACTTGCTGAAACGATCCGATTTGGCTGCTAATTCTTACAGCTGCTGTTTGTTGCAATTACATGTTCTTTATTATCCTCAAGTCTTTACCATCAATATTGATGCTTTCTAACATTTTGATAATTTCCCCACGTTTCACTTTGTCAAATGCCTTAGTGTAATCTATAAAGTACAAGCTCAGATCTGTCTTCACCTCTATGGCTCTTTCTATCTTAATGTTCTTATAATATATATAACAATGTTTGGGCCTTTACTTTCTAATTATCCACACTGTTCATCACTGATTTCTGGTTTAATTTTATTTCTCACTCTTCTCATGATAATTCGTAATAATATTTTGGTCACATGACTCATAAGACTAATGGTGCGATGTTCTTCACATTCTATGGCTCCAGGTTTCTTTGGCAAAGCTATGAATATGGGTTTTAGCAGATCATCAGGTATTTGACCACTCTTGTAGGTGTCATTTAAGAGTTTTGTTATCACTTCTACTCCAAATTCTCACAAAACTTTCATTTCCTCTACTGTTACATTATCTGGTCCAGGCGCTTTGCTTTTCTTCATGTGATACATGGTATCCTCTACTTCTGCCACAAGCATTGGAGGTCCTTCACAACTGTCCTGGTTGTTCAAATCTGGTCTTTCATCATCATATAGCTCCTTGATGTATTCTGTCCACCTTTCTATCATGTTCTCATGACCCATTCACAATGTTCCTTCTTTTGATTTCAAACAGCCAGTGACTGTTTGTGTCCTTCTGTCTGTTAACTCATTTATTTGCTTGTACATAGATTTTGTGTCTTTTCGGTTCTACACTTCAAGCTCTCTGCACTTCTGGTTTAGCCATGCTTCTTTTGCTGTTTTATATTTGTTTACTATTTCCTTATTTAGTCTGTCATATTCTTCATTGTCTTGCTTCTTCTTCCTTCTTGCATCCATCATTTTAAAATGTCATCTGTCATCTACTTCTTCTTTGTAGTCCTCTTTACTTCTGGTACGATTTCTTTTGGTGGTTGATGTATTGATTCCTTTAGCATTTCCCACTGTTCATTTATACTCTGTATTTTTTCTATTGCATTGTACCTATTTTGTATTGTAATGTATCTTTCATTCATTTACCTATCTGATTTAAGTAAGGCTAAGTTTAACTTGAAGTTGTTTGAAGCTCGCTTTATTTTCTTCAATTTTATTCTTAGTTTTCCTATTACTGGTAAATGGTCGCTGTTGCAGTCTGCTCCTGGCCTAGTTTTCACAGATTTTAAACTGTTTCTAAATCTCTTGCATATTAGTTTGTAGTCAATATGATTATGAACATTGTTCCCTGGACTTTTCCACGTCCAAAGGCGTCTAGGATGCTGCTTAAACCAGATGTTTTCTACTATCATATCATGCGTTCTTGCCTACTCTATCAGTCTGTCACCTCTCTCATTTCTTTCTCCCAGGCCATAACCACCAGTCACATCATCAACTTTTTCATTTCCAACTTTTGCATTGAAGTCTGCAAGTATAACAGTTGTCTCATGAAATTTACACTTAGCCATTGCCATATCAAGTTCATTGTAAAATGTGTCTATTTCTTCTTCTGTACTATCTGCTGTTGGGGCATATATTTGTAGGCCTATAACATTGATATCAATTGGTCTGCCACTCAGTTTAACTAACAGGACTCGATCTGATATTTCCCAAAATCGCTTGACTGTTCTTGCCCTTTCTGTATCTAATATTATGCCTACTCCTCATTCATGTTTATTTCCTCTGTAATAGATTATTTTGTAATTGTCAGAATACATTTCACATGTTCCGGTATATCGCATTTCCCATAGCTCTAATAAATTTACATTCATTCTTTCCATTTTGATGTTATCTAATTTTCCAGTCTGCCTTAGAGTCCTGAAATTCCAAGTTCCTATGTTTAAGTTATCTTTAATTCTAATTTTGCTAACTGTAGCTTGATGACGATCAGGTATCACCTGTAGCACGTGATGCTCCCTACCGGACGACGTGATTCCTCTGGAATCCCCCTGAACGTCGTTGTCAATTACTAGGAAGTTGTTTTGATTCATGATTATACAAGAGATAATACGACGGTAGTTTCCCGTTGCTTTCCGTCGGTTTGTATACGGTTGTCTCCGCTAACCTTTTACTAAAAAGCCAAACCCACAAGGCTTACTATTAAAAAAAAAAAAAAGCTGATTGCATAAAGTTTTCCTCAAAATGTGCCAACAAGTTCTCCCCCCCCCCCCCTCCCCCCCCCTCCCCCCCCCCCCCCCCCCCCCCCCCCCCCCCCCAGGTCACCCCTTACAGAACTGTTAAAATTTGCCAGCAGAATGGACACAAACTAAATTCATTGTAAAATTGTATCAGCGTACACCGAACATTCTAATACGTGATGAAAGTTAACAGAGAAACTAACAGATTTGTATAAAATAAATAAAAGACACATAACGTGGGACTAAATATAAATGTACAGTATGAATATAGGTGTGATAATATGAAAGTAGAACATTTCTTAAAGGCTAAATATAAATGTTCAGTATGGATATAGGTGTGATAATATGGAAGTAGAACATTTCTTAAAGGCTAAATATAAATGTTCAGTATGGATATAGGTGTGATAATATGGAAGTAGAACATTTCTGACAGACTAAATATAAATGTTCAGTATAGACATAGGTGTGATAATATAGAAGTAGAACATTCCTGACAGACTAAATATAAATGGTCAGAATGGACATGGGTGTGATAATATGGAAGTAGAACATTTATGATAGACTAGTTATAAATGTTCAGTGAGGATATGGGTGTGATAATATGGAAGTTGAACATTTATGACAGACTAAATATAAATGTTCAGTATGGATAAGTATGTGTTACCGGGGCCCGAAAGGGGAGCAAAGAATAGTAACACTGGTCCCTGCCATGCATGTCGTAGAAAGCGACTAAGGAGGGTTGGGCATGGGGCTGGTTACCCCATCCTGTAAACAATTTAAACCACAAAAAACTTCAACAAACATGGACAAGTCAATTAAGGAAAATAAAACACAGCCATCCAAGACAGGGGAAGGTCCTCTCGCAGGGAGACGTATGACGCAACACAGAGAAAGCCGAAAGGAGTCTGTGTTACTGACTAACCTTCTTTCTTCTAGGAGAACTTCCAGATTTGGCACTTGGAATGTTCGGACATTATAACGAACAAGGGAAAGTGGCACAAGTAGCAGCAGAAATGAGGGAATATAAAATCGAGGTTCTGGGAATGTGTGAAACAAAGTGGATGGGGGGAAGACAAGAAGAAACTCATCACAGGTGAATTGGTGCTGTCCTCAGGACATGAAGACGAAAGTTCACACCACAGTGAAGGGGTAGCTCTTATGTTATCTAAAGAAGCACAGAAAGCACTCATTGAATGGGAAGCTGTTGGACCCAGAATAACAACAGCTACTTTTAAAACAGCTAAAAAGAAAATAAATGTAAATGTCATCCAATGTTATGCACTAACTGATGACAAAGAAGAGTCTGTGAAAGAAGCATTTTATACTAGCCTACAGGAAATTATGGAAAAAGTAAAAAGAAGAGACATCACAATTTTGATGGGTGACATGAATGCAAAGATAGGTACAGTCAACACCGGCTTTGAAGAAGTCATGGGAAAACATGGGCTAGGAATAATGAATGAAAATGGGGAACTATTCTCAAACTTCTGTGCTTCAAATCAACTGGCTATAGGAGGAAGCATGTTTCCACATAAGAGAATACACAAGGCAACATGGATATCACCAGACCATAGAACAGAAAATCAGATTGATCATATATGCATAAACAAGAAGTTTAGATCATCATTGCAGGATGTAAAGGTATATAGAGGAGCAGATGTGGCATCAGATCACCACCGTCTGATAGCCAAAGTAAAAATGAAACTCAAGAGATATGCAACAATGCAAAATTATAGACAACAATTTAATGTAGGACATCTAAGAAATCAAGAAACAAGAGACAAATTTGCGGTCACAATATCCAACAAATTCCAAGTGCTCCAACAGCTGGAAGATGTAGAGAATACAGAAGACTATTGGCAGCAAATCAAAACTGTATGGAATGAGACATGTGAATAAATACTGGGGAAAAGGGAACGACAACAAAAAGCATGGATAACAACAGAAACCATCAATAAGATAAAAGACAGGAAAAACAAGAAAGCAGATTTAAACACAAGCAAAACCAGAAGTTCCAAAGCCAAGGCTCAAGACAGATACACAGAAGCAAACAAAGAAGTAAAAAGAAGTATCAAAAGAGACAATAGGAAGTATATTGAGGAGTTGGCAATAGAGGCAGAAGATGCTGCAGCCAAAGGAAATATGAGAGAACTGTATAGCAGCACAAAGAAGCTAACAGGGAAATACAAGCAAACAAGTTGCCTCATAAAAGACAAGAATGGAAAACTGCTCAGCAATATACAAGAGCAAATGAAGAGTTGGACAGAATATTTTGAGGACCTTCTCAATAGACCAGCTCCACAAAACCCCAGGACATCTAGCTAGCAGAAGAAGAGCTACACATTAACGGAGAAAGACCAAAGAAGGAAGAAATAAAGAAAGCCATAAAGCTTCTAAGAGATGGAAAAGCGTCTGGACTTGATGGCATTCCAGCAGAGGCCATCAAAGCAGATATCGACACGGCTACAGAGATGTTATATAAATTACTTGGTAAAGTCTGGGAAAAGGAAGAGATACCAGCAGAATGGAAGGAAGGATTTCTGGTTAAGTTGCCTAAGAAGGGAAATTTACAAGAGTGAGAGGGAATGATCAGTGCCTAAACAGGATTACCCTTGAGAGATTAAAAAGAGTCCATAGACAAGAAAACTGAGAGATGAACAAGCAGGTTTTCGACAAAACAGAATCATGTACAGACAGATAGTCCACTTGAGAAATGTGGTGAAGTGGGATGTTATAAATATTTATAGGGGACTTAGTGTACTGACTGAGATCAGCTGTGAAGGTATATATATATCTAATAAGAGTAGTATATTATATATAACCTTACTTGCTACCACATATCTATATATCTCAGTCAGAATTATTCTGGAATAGTGTGATCGCTACGTTATGTGTCTAGGGTATGTGTATGATGAAGTGTAAGTCATAACAACAGACAGATAAACAATTTAATTTAATCCACTACTCTTGACAACACTGTGACACTCACATACATATAACACTCTATGAGAATATCTTAAAGGAGTCACTGATAACTTTCAAATAACAATATGTATTCATTACTGGCATGAATGAATATGTGTCCTGATTCAACTACAAGGGAATCAGGAATCACAATCAATTTAAATTACAAGTTATGTACAGAATGTATTTAATATGAATATTGTAGTGACATATATTATTACAAATATTCTATGTGTGTCAGTTGTGTAGTAGTAAAATGAGGTAATACTGGTTTTGTTTTGTTCAAGCTCTGTTGGTATTTGTCATCATGACTTCAATAGTTTGTCTTTAGGGACTAGTATTGGAGATGTTCACAGTTCCTGATTTTAAGACAAGTAAATTCCCCTCTTAATGTTAATTTTAAAAATTCATTTCAAGATGAGGGGACATAATGTTGAGCTCAGCTGGCCAAGTTAGCTTATCTGGCGTGATGGCGGCAGGAAAGGACTCCTCTGCTCGAATTCTCCTCTGGGCTCTGGAGACACCTCACTGATAGCTAAAAGGACCAAGGAGTATGCTGTCCGACACTGGATTCAGCAAAGCTCTGACCAGGTGCTGCTCAGTACCATCAAGACCACTGTCCCTGAAATCAAGAAGGATGTACCTTCTACTTCATAACTAATTTATATTTTCTTTTTACACTGATCACAATACATCACAAACATTGCGTTCAGAGCGTTAGGCCAACAGTCAGCTTCATCTGAAATACTTTATACCAGCATTACCATCCTTAATGGTCACTACGCCTCTGCACTTCCAGCATTATTTCTGTCTAATCAATCATCCAGGTGTCAGTGTACTATTTGGCCATTCCATGCCGTTTTACTACCCTCCGACACCCTCTGTTCAGGCTGGAGCATTACAGGCTTTACCTCACATTTGCCACTGAACTACACATATATATACAGGCATAAATCAACAATTCACATTCAATTTTCATTAAAAGATATTGAATGGTTCAAGCTTACCACAATTCATACGAATAACACAGATACGTTGATTAGCAATGAATTCTGGCACAAACTGGCACAAATTTCCATCTGCCTATGTTCCAGGCTTTTATTTAACACAATTATGAGCTGGCTTCAACGCACTGTTGCTTTATCAAGATCATTTAAACAAGTGGTCTCGAACTAACGCTCCCAAGTGTGTATATCAGCGAGACTGGCCAATGAGCCACGTTTCGACAAGTGTTTGAAAAAATGTTACCTTTTTCCCGTTTCCCCTAACAACGAAAGATAGTATTTATAGCCCGACCAATCGTGGTTAGGCTTTCATTTGTTGCGCTCCAATCAATTTGGAGTTTACATGGTAGGCTATTTATGTAACGTAAGGTTTTTTTCAAACACGTTAAAAAAAATTTTATGAGCAGAAATGATTTCATGCTGTCAGGCAGCCTCACTATTTTATTTTGGGTATAATTTATTAATTCCTGGACTATTGGCGTAACGTTTTACATATTATTTGTCAGCAAGCCCTAAGGAACCCAATTTTCCCACTTTAAAAGAGCTACGTGGCTGCGTTCAAAATATGTATTTTCTACCTCCTGTTTCGAAGATGTGCTGTCTGGGTACTGTTATGTTTTCAACCGTAAACCCATCTATTGTTATCTTTCCTAATAAGAGTTTTTGATGATTCTAAAACCTAACTCTGGGGAAGGGTAGTGTATTTTATCACTGTCCGTCTGAAAAAAAAAAGTTAGTGCTTGTAGCCTAACACGCGTGATAGTAGTAATTGTGTATCGCGCGACGCGTGTTTAATGTTCGGCTTTCTGCCTCTCCCTTCTCGCTATCCTTTTGTCCATCTGTTCGTTCGTTTTGGTAACGTAATGTAGAAAAAGACATGAATGGAATTTAAAATTTAGGTCATTACGCAGTCTGCCTCTTAATGTTTTTCCAAGAAATACAGCACACGTTTCATTGAAGAAAGCGGGTATAATACAGTAAGCTTTTACTATCAACGTGAAAGCGTTACAATTTGCAGACGAAGCAGAAAACAAGGGGGATTTCGAGTACATTCTTTGTGACAGCACTGTCATTTTACCATTGCTCTTTTCTTTATTATATGTATTTATTAGGCTTTATATTTAATTGATAATTTATATATGTGGATTAGAATATTCCATGACACCTCCCCTCTTAAAACAGACATTATATGTCAGTCCTTTATTCTATATACACATAGAGAAATTTATTATTATTTCTGGGGTTTACGGTGATTCTCATCACACGGATGGCGGCTTAAAAAATCCGCTCCCAAATTGGTTTTTCCAGATATATACTCGATGCTAAAATTATATGGAGCCAAAAGTAAAGACCATCGGAGTAACCTGGAGTTCTCATGCTTAGCCTGTGCTAGAAACGATAAAGGTTTGTGATCTGTTTGCAACTTAAATGCCTTCCCATATAGATAAATATTGAATTTCTTTATTGCCCATATTACTGCAAGACATTCTTTTTCGCTAGTTGAGTAGTTGATTTCAGCTTTATTCAACTTTCTGCTAGCATATGCCACTGGGCTTAATTCCCCATCCAATGCATCTGATTTCTGTAGTAAAGTTGCACCTAAACCCAATATTACTTGCATCCGTCCTTACTATGAATTCTTGACTTAAGTCAGGTAATTTCAAAATGGGTTTACTTGTGAGCTTTTCCTTCAATTCTTGGTAAGTCATTTCACATTGTGGTGTCCATGTAATGCGATCTGGATGTCCTTTACGTGTCAATTCCGTTAAAGGTGCACATATGGAATTAAAGTTTTTGATATACTTCTGGTAGAAACCACATAATGAGACAAAGGATCTCACGTCCTTCTTGGTTTGTGGTCTCGGGGCTTTCTGTAGTTTCTCTAAATTCTTTGGGTCAGGGGTCATGTTTCCCTGATAAACTGTGTGTCCCAAAAATTCCAATTCTTTACATCCAACGCAACATTTGGTTGGTCGGGCTGTTAAATTTGCCTCCCTAAGTCGATCAAACAGCATGTTCAGAGAGTCAATGTGTTCCTCAAATGTTTCTGTTGCTATAAGGATATCATCCATAAAATTTGTTATACAGGGATTATTCAGAGGATCCAATAATTTTCTCATCATTCTAGAGAAGACACTAGGCGCATTCTTCAATCCAAATGGCAATCTATTAAACTCATAGTGTCCTTCTGAGGTACTAAAAAGCTAGGTATGGTCTAACCTCAGGCTTTACTGGAATCTGATAGTATCCTTTACTCAGATCCACTTTTGAGAAATATTTAGCTTTATTTAGTCTGGCAAACAGCTGATTTGTATCCGGCAATGGATCCACCTGTCCTTCTGTAATAGCATTCAGTCTCCTGTAATCTATACAGAGTCTATGTTCTCCAGAGGGCTTACTTAAGAGTACCACCCCGGAACTATACGAAGACTCACTGTGCGAAATAATTCCTTCCTTCAACAGATAGTCTATCTCTTCCTTCAAAGCTTTTTCCTTAGCAAACGGAATCGAATATGGTTTCATACAGACAGGTGTGGAGTCTATGAGTTTCATATCATATTCCAATAGGTTTGTATGCCCTGGTCGGTCTGTTAACACCTCTGCATGATTATTTAGAACCTGTTGCACTCTCTCTTTCTGAGTTTTCGTTAAATGTGTACTGATGTTCACCTGTGCTGCTGTCTCACAGGGGTGTAATGGATATTCAAATGATGAAAGTGGTTCCTTTTTCATCTCCATGGCGATGGACAAGGTCAACAAGTGTGTCTCTTCCTGATGTTCTCTTTCCAAATATTTCTTCAGGAGATTCACATGATAGATTTTTTCTTTCCCCTTCTTATCTATCTTATAATTTGTTCTAGACACCTTCTCTAGAACTGTATATGGACCCTGCCATCCAATTTGTAACTTATTCTGACTCCCGGGCAAAAGAAGCAGTACTTTCTCTCCCACAGCCAAATTTCTGTCTTTCGCCTTCCTGTTATAATAGGCAGCATGTTTCTTCCTGGCTTGTTTCAAATTTTCATTGGCAAGTTTCCAGCCAGTTTTTAACCGAGTGGTCAGCTCATTCACATATTGGTATGAAGATGTAATGTTTTCCTCTGCCTTTTCATCAGTCCACGTTCTTAAACAAAGCTTCATATGGACCTTTTATTGTGTGGACCTATTTGTCCATGCACCGGTATGGTCTCTTCCACTCGAAGCTTTATAGTGATGATTTTTCCTCCCAGATTTATCATTCACAAAACGACCGCTACCAATTTTTCTTTTGGGGCTTTCTCCCCACTTAAAATTCTTGATGAGAGATTTCCTCTCTACATCTTCTTCCTCCAGTTTGTTTAAGTCCGATTGAGGGATTGTCGGCTTATCCTGGGGTAAGACATCTTTTGCACTCTCCGCATAGT
The DNA here is from genome assembly GCA_024509875.1 of Oreohelix idahoensis. Lineage (NCBI taxonomy): Eukaryota > Metazoa > Mollusca > Gastropoda > Stylommatophora > Oreohelicidae > Oreohelix > Oreohelix idahoensis. Next base: position 789,416 of record JAMPIV010001636.1, read on the forward strand.
GGCCATTGTAAAACAGTTAAGTGAAGCTTGTCCGTGAAAAGGGGCTTCCCATTCCATTTGGTCCACTTTATCAAATCTATTTTTCTTTTTATTATCAGGCCTAATTTTGCTCCGGGGGCGTGTCCAGGTCCTGATCCATGTTCCCACTTGTGGGTGTTCCCTCATGTGCTATGCTACACCTTTCTACAAAATTCTCAATGTCCCATCTTGCTTTGGGCCAATAATAATTGTGAGCCACCTTTTGAATGATGGTACCTATCTTCTCATGGTCCCCATCTGGTTTCACATGTAGGCTCCTTATTAATTCTGTCCTGTATCTTTTTTGGAAGAACCAGCTGTCCGTGACCATGGGATCTAGTTCCGGCCTTCCTATACATCAACTTGTTTTTCATGTAAAAATCTCCCTTGCCTGGAGTTGTATGACAAGTTGACAATTTTCTGAAACAAGGCTTGAGTGTTTTATCCCCAGCCTGTGCCTTCCTCATCTCTTCTGGAGTGGTATCTAACATAATATCCTCCTCCTGTCTTGAGGTCGACCTGACCTGAAGGGTTGCCATATACACAGGTTTCCTTCTGCAACGGTCAGTGTCATGATTGTCCATCTGACAATTCTTACACCACCTTTTTCCTTGGTTGAAAGATTTTCTTTCATTATATTTCCTTTCATCGAATTGTGGGAATTTATTTTTATTTTCATACCGTGGCCTATCAAATTGGTGCTTACCTTTATTTTGATCCCTAGGATCAAATTTATTAAAGTTCTGTGGTGCCCTAAAGTTATCCACTTGTTTCTTTTTATTACCTGTTACCTCTGCTTGAGCTGCTTGATACCTTTCAGCAACATTTAGCAACTCACCCAGCCTCTCTGCACCTTGTTCCATGAGAAACTTTCTCAGGTCTGGAGCCATGGACTCTCTTAGTTGCTCTATAAGGACCATTTCCTTAAGATCTTGGGTTTTCCCCAGAGAAGTCCATTTCTCCAAGTATGTCTCTATTCGTGCAGAGAACTGGTGATAGGTTTCACCTGACAGTAGTTTAGCATTCCTAAATTTTTTTCCTGTAAAACTCTGCATTCTTTTCATACCTTAACAAAAGAGCCTGCTTTAGCATGTCATAATTTTCCTGATCACCTCTGCTCATTTTTGCAAAAACTTCATAAGCTGCCCCACGAAGTCCCTGAGATAACTTTAAGCTCCACCTTTCTCTCTCCAACCCATACGTGGTAGCTAATAGCTCATACCTATTTATATAGCTCTCAATATCATCGTCTTTCTCAACAAAATGATCTAAATGAAAATTCATAGCTGAGATTGAGGCTCCTTGAGTAACCGTAGCATCAGAGGCAAAGGGACTGGCACCATTTTCAGGAGCATGGCCTTGAAACTCAAACTCCCTTAGTCGTAACTCATGTTCCCTTTGTAATCTCTTCTCCTCCTTTTCTGCTTCCCTTTCTGCAGCTAATCTCTTCTCTTCCCTTTCTGCAGCTAATTTCTTCTCTTCCCTTTCTGCAGCTAATTTCTTCTCTTCCCTTTCTGCAGCCAATTTCTTCTCTTCCCTTTCTGCAGCCTGTCTTCTTTCCTCGGCTTCCAATGCTTTAGCCTCTTTGTCAGCCTCAATCTGCAACCTCTTAGTCTCAGCCTCAGCTTCAAATTGTAACTTCTTAATTTCCCTTTCAGCCTCTAACCTTCTTTCGGCTTCTTTTTCTAATCTTCTTTCTTCGCGTTCAATAAATTTGTCACATTCCGTAGTGACATAGGCAACCATAACTTGCCCATCTAATCCTAACTCTTTTGCAGTCTGAACCGCAGCAGATCGAAATTTGGCCAGGTCCGCCATTGTCTATCATGTAAATTTATACAATGTCTAACCAACAATTCAATCTCTAATGGACAACACAGGCACCGTGAGCTCAACCTTATTTAATTCCACCCAAGGATACCTTTTAATTCTTATATTCCCTGAAGTGAATTACCCCCAATATTTTTAATAGGGAAAGATTCAAAATCCCGGACGAGCCCCCAATATATGTGGTGAAGTGGGATGTTATAAATATTTATAGGGACTTAGTGTACTGACTGAGATCAGCTGTGAAGGTATCTATATCTAATAAGAGTAGTGTATTATAGATAACCTTACTTGCTGCCACATATCTATATATCTCAGTCAGAATTATTCTGGAATAGTGTGATGCTACGTTATGTGTCTAGGGTATGTGTATGATGAAGTGTAAGTCACAACAACAGACAGATAAACAATTTAATTTAATCCACTACTCTTGACAACACTGTGACACTCACATACATATAACACTCTATGAGAATATCTTAAAGGAGGCACTGATAAACTTTCAAATAACAATATGTATTCATTACTGGCATGAATGAATATGTGTCCTGATTCAACTACAAGGGAATCAGGAATCACAATCAATTTAAATTACAAGTTATGTACAGAATGTATTTAATATGAATATTGTAGTGACATATATTATTACAAATATTCTATGTGTGTCAGTTGTGTAGTAGTAAAATGAGGTAATACTGGTTTTGTTTTGTTCAAGCTCTGTTGGTATTTGTCATCATGACTTCAATATTTTGTCTTTAGGGACTAGTATTGGAGATGTTCTCAGTTCCTGATATTAAGACAATTAAATTCCCCTCTTAATGTTAATTTTACAAATTCATTTCAAGATGAGGGGACATAATGTTGAGCTCAGCTGGCCAAGTTAGCTTATCTGGCGTGATGGCGGCAGGAAAGGACTCCTCTGCTCGAATTCTCCTCTGGGCTCTGGAGACACCTCACTGATAGCTAAAAGGACCAAGGAGTATGCTGTCCGACACTGGATTCAGCAAAGCTCTGACCAGGTGCTGCTCAGTACCATCAAGACCACTGTCCCTGAAATCAAGAAGGATGTACCTTCTACTTCATAACTAATTTATATTTTCTTTTTACACTGATCACAATACATCACAAACATTGCGTTCAGAGCGTTAGGCCAACAGTCAGCTTCATCTGAAATACTTTATACCAGCATTACCATCCTTAATGGTCACTACGCCTCTGCACTTCCAGCATTATTTCTGTCTAATCAATCATCCAGGTGTCAGTGTACTATTTGGCCATTCCATGCCGTTTTACTACCCTCCGACACCCTCTGTTCAGGCTGGAGCATTACAGGCTTTACCTCACATTTGCCACTGAACTACACATATATATACAGGCATAAATCAACAATTCACATTCAATTTTCATTAAAAGATATTGAATGGTTCAAGCTTACCACAATTCATACGAATAAACACAGATACGTTGATTAGCAATGAATTCTGGCACAAACTGGCACAAATTTCCATCTGCCTATGTTCCAGGCTTTTATTTAACACAATTATGAGCTGGCTTCAACGCACTGTTGCTTTATCAAGATCATTTAAACAAGTGGTCTCGAACTAACGCTCCCAAGTGTGTATATCAGCGAGACTGGCCAATGAGCCACGTTTCGACAAGTGTTTGAAAAAATGTTACCTTTTCCCGTTTCCCCTAACAACGAAAGATAGTATTTATAGTTCGACCAATCGTGGTTAGGCTTTCATTTGTTGCGCTCCAATCAATTTGGAGTTTACATGGTAGGCTATTTATGTAACGTAAGGTTTTTTCAAACACGTTATAAAAAATTTTATGAGCAGAAATGATTTCATGCTGTCAGGCAGCCTCACTATTTTATTTTGGGTATAATTTATTAATTCCTGGACTATTGGCGTAACGTTTTACATATTATTTGTCAGCAAGCCCTAAGGAACCCAATTTTCCCACTTTAAAAGAGCTACGTGGCTGCGTTCAAAATATGTATTTTCTACCTCCTGTTTCGAAGATATGCTGTCTGGGTACTGTTATGTTTTCAACCGTAAACCCATCTATTGTTATCTTTCCTAATAAGCGTTTTTTATGATTTTAAAACCTAACTCTGGGGAAGGGTAGTGTATTTTATCACTGTCCGTCTGAAAAAAAAAGTTAGTGCTTGTAGCCTAACACGCGTGATAGTAGTAATTGTGTATCGCGCGACGCGTGTTTAATGTTCGGCTTTCTGCCTCTCCCTTCTCGCTATCCTTTTGTCCATCTGTTCGTTCGTTTTGGTAACGTAATGTAGAAAAAGACATGAATGGAATTTAAAATTTAGGTCATTACGCAGTCTGCCTCTTAATGTTTTTCCAAGAAATACAGCACACGTTTCATTGAAGAAAGCGGGTATAATACAGTAAGCTTTTACTATCAACGTGAAAGCGTTACAATTTGCAGACGAAGCAGAAAACAAGGGGGATTTCGAGTACATTCTTTGTGACAGCACTGTCATTTTACCATTGCTCTTTTCTTTATTATATGTATTTATTAGGCTTTATATTTAATTGATAATTTATATATGTGTCATAGAATATTCCATGACAGAGAATAATAGTTGAACAAAGTCTGGAATGGAATTCACCACTGTACATCGGATTTGTGGACTACGAAAAGGCATTTGACAGTGTAGACAGAGAATCAATTTGGAAATTGATGAGGCATTATGGAGTTCCCCTGAAGATCATTAATTTAATAAAGAAAACTTATGAAGACATGACATGCAGAGTTCTTCACGAAGGACAGCTTACAGAACAGTTTGGGATAAGAACAGGAGTGCGACAGGGATGCCTCTTGTCTCCATTTCTTTTCTTACTAGCAATAGACTGGGTTATGAGAACATCGACAACACACAACAAAAATGGAATCCAGTGGACTCTGACTAAGCAGTTGGATGATCTGGATTTTGCTGATGACTTGGCTCTTCTGTCCCATAACCGTAATCAGGTGCAGGACAAATTGAAAACACTCGATGAGAGGTCACAGCAATTGGGTCTGAAAATACACAGGGAAAAGACAAAAATAATGAAAATAAATGCAGGTAATGATAACAGGGTTGAACTTGAAGAAACACCAATACAAGATGTCGAATCGTACACATATCCTGGCAACAATATAGACAAAGTTGGAGGGACAGACAGTAATATCAAACTAAGAATACAAAAAGCAAGAGGAGCTTCATTGCATTGGGAAATATATGGAGATCAAGAGAAATCGGATCCAACACGAAAATAAGAATCTTCAACTCAGATGTGAAGTAAGTCCTATTGTATGGCTCTGAGACACGGAGAACAACAAAGACAACAACCAAAAAGCTACAGACTTTCATAAATGTGTGCTTGCGTAGAATAGAGGGATTAAAATGGTATGACAAGGTTACCAACGTGGAACTGAGGACAAGAACTAGACAAGTGCCAGTGGAACAAGAGATGAGAAGAAGACGATGGCGATGGATATGACACCACTGAGGAAATCTGTTGATATCATTACAAGGCAGTCCTTGTTCTGGAACCCCCAGGGCAAGAGAGGCAGAGCTAGACCAAGAAGCACATTGAGAATACAGCTAGAAACAGAGGTGAAAATGATGAAGAGAACGTGGAAAGAACTTGAGATGATGGCACGTGACAGGAGGACTTGGCATGTGGTTGTTGAAGGCCTATGCTCCTTTGGGAGTGGAGGATTATGAATGAATGGATATGGATGTGATAATATGGAAGCAGAACATTTCTGACAGACTAAATATAAATATTCAGTATGGATATAGGTGTGATAATATGGAAGTAGAACATTTCTGACAGATCATCATGAACAGAGGTCGACATAGTAGGTTTATATTATACAACATCCAGGGTTGGACCGCTTTCCTTTCGCGGCACATTTACCGGGTTCTATGATGGAAACCTGGTAGCGTAACGCTCCATTCTATTCAGCTGTAAATGGGTATCTGACACTGCTTTTGAGTAGGAAAGAAAAAACAGCGAGGAAGGGAACTGGTCATCTCACTTCTGGACCATGGTGTAGTCTCCAACCCTTCGCTTCCCTACGGCAGTATCTGCAACGGGACTTCTTTTGTCTTTCTCTTTATATTTACTTGACCTCTACGCTTCAGGTCACCGAGTGGCGGCAACATTTACAAACATGCCAGAAATGATCACAGCTTTGAGGTGTGCCGAAGAGATTTTATGTACCTTTTCTAACGACCTCACCTCATGTTAACCACCGATAAAACGACACCGACAAAGAATGAACACGAACAACTGAACAAGGCATTTTTACACCCCATACCACTTTGCCAGTTTTGCCTAGAATTTATTGCCAGGTTGCACCTCTCTGTCTGAGTACTTTTCCAGCTGGAAGACGTCTGTATATTTCCAGGTAGGTTGCATGTTGACCCACTTGTTTTTTAATGCATCGCTCTTTCATTCAAGAACAAAAGAAACAATGAAATGAACGTGAAGCATGTGTGGTGAAAGGTTTTTAAGAGTATAGTAAGTAGTCAGTAATAGTTACTATAAGAACAGAAGAAGAATTATGTCTGTCAAGACGGTAGTCACAGTGTAAGAGAAGATCACTGGTATTATAGGCTAGTCACTGCTGTGAAGGTCTCTACTTTGGATAGTATTCAGATTACGCCAGAGCCTAAGATGCCACCTTTGCTATGTAACTAACCTATGATAATCAAAAATTCAAAATTCATTAAAACTCAAAGTTCAAAAATATAACCATGATAAGTCAGAGAATCACAATTACTGAATCATTTATTATGTACATCTATCTATCTTTTCTTGTCGTCTTGTGCAAATATGAATGATGAAATGATGAAAATTTGAATGAATAAAGATTTATTACAAAATTACTTGCTAGTTGAATTAAACTCAATAACTGAAGTCCTTTCTGGAATCTTCAATTTAGCATAAATGTTCATCCAAATGTTCTTGTATCAATAAAGTATCTCTTGTCTGGTATATGGTTCAGAACTATTTTCTCATCACTACACACTAATCACTTGGCTTTGACCACTCACAATGGTTGATGGGATTTTGTTACATAGAATACTTAACATTAAAGTTCTGTAACTGTTCTCTCTGAATATTTGTACACAGCAGTGTCAGATGCAGGTCTTGCACTTGACCACCAAGCACTGATGGGGCCTAGGACGTGAATCTAGATAGCAATCTCTGATGCTCCTGTGTTGGTTCAGGAATGCAATATTGATCTAGGATTCTAGACCTCTGGTGTAGTATGACACGAATGAACCTGGAGACAATATGAGACAAGTGGCTAGCATTTGGACATAAGCTCCACAAGCCTATTGTGTCCATGAAATGAAGGTTTTCAGATGTGTGCATGCATATGAATGATACATGGATCAGTTCTGATTAGAATAGCGAGAAAAGACAGATGTCTATCTGTCAATTATTCCACCTTCGCCCTTTCACATTCTATATTATTCCAGTATAATAACATTTAATTGATCTTCCTACTGACACTCCATGATAAACGTTGGTAGGCATCGAATTCCTTTACACATTCACAACTTAATTCCAGTTCAGTCCTCTGGCCGGATCCTGATACAATTCTAACACAATAATCTGCAATAAAACAAATTATGTATTCATAAATTTACATACCCTCCTAGGATAGATGTTAAGTACAGAACAGACTCAGTTTGGTGAAGTGGAGCTGCACGGCAAGCAGATGGCAAAGTTATAACCTTGGCAAGCTTCCCTCTTCTTCAGCTTATCTGTCTTCAGCTGTATGTGTGTAAGGTTTGAAAATTTCGCTGCTTGTCCTTTTATAGGGGTGGGCGGGCCTAACAGAGAGCAATGCGGTGTTTCAGCTTGCAGACTGTGTATTTTGTGCAGACTCGAGCGAGTTTGTGTTGGCTGGGTCCAGAAATCTTCTTCATGCTTCTCAACCCTGTTATCCATGACTTTTATTTATATCTCCTTTTACTTTCCATAACTTAAGCTTTCCTTTTATATACAGTTTTCCATAATTGGTTCTGACTTCGATTTATCTCAAATATTTAAAGACAATCGACAAAGCAGTTTTCGTCGTGCTGGCACATTTACCTTCAATTATCTCCAAAAGTAATACACACAGCAACTATTCCTCTGGAATGAATATAGCTGGTCTTATTCCTAAAAAAAACGAAGTCACTTTCGTTACTTTCTGTCTCTCCAGTCACTTGTACGACACATGAAACCATTGTGTTCTAACACACTTTCCTTTCCTCTGCTGAACGCCATTGTAAAAACCAGTCCGTCTACATGCGAGCTGCGGGCGTTTGATTGGCTGCCAATATCTCCTTTCATTCTATAATAACAAGGCATCGTGTTTACATTACGCTTTAGCATGTGAGAAGTAAATAAATAAATATATTTACCAAGATGGTAATACGCTGAAAGTTTGATAGCCACTACGGGAAGCTAACTTATTTGTCAGCGTACAGGAATGACATAATCGTTTTGTGCACACCTTAAGGAAAGTAAGATGTAATTTTAGGCATTTGAAGAGAAAGCAATCTGGTGCTTTATTGCCATATATGGGGGAGGTGACCTTTTGCATCACGCACAGAATTTCAGGCGGAAATAATTTTGAAATTACCCCACCTAAACACGCATGTTTGAAACGATTGGAGCCCTGCTTTGCATCGTAACAAACAAATGCGGGGGAGGACAGGCAATATAACCTGACATTTTGCAGTTTTAAGACACTGTAAAAATTCACTCGTGCCAAGAAGACCATCAGACTGCCACTTAGAATCAGATTTCACATATATCAGACCGGACTTTGGGGAACATCTTGCAGGACTTAAAGAGACCAGGAAAACCATTTTAATAAGGAAAACCGGGATCTGAGGAAACTGAAAACGCGGAGTCATAGTGGGAATTCATTGTTAACATAACAACACCCCATAAACGTGTAAAAAGGCATCTGCTAAAGCCTTAACTTTATTCCTCTGAGCAAACAGTCTGTGAGCCAAGATTGGCGTAAGTTGTGCATTTTACATTCTATATTTTCATTACTAACATGTGAACTAATATGTATCTGTTGCCATGTGAATATTAATATGTGAATATTGCTAGTGGATGTCTAAGTCATTTGAGGCTGGCAACTTCAGCATATAGAATGATGATTTCATGAACCACCACTGCAAGGGCTGGTGACTGCATTATTGCTAGTTTCGTAAACAGAACTAAAAGCTTAGGTATTTAAATATGTTAGTAATGAAAAATATAGAATGTAAAATGCACAACTATGTAAACATATTAATTTTAAAATTAATTACAGTTTTCAAGCTTTTCAACCAGTGTGGATGTAAATGAAAACATATTCAATCTACATTGTGAACATTTTTCTTACTTACTTAGTCGTTCCCCTTCTACCGTGAGGTGTAGAGGTTTGGAAGAGAAAGCGCCAGACCATTCTATCAGCTGTCTTCTTCCTGGCCTGGTTCCATTCTAGTCCTCGGTCCTTCAAAGATTGTCTAATGTTGTCTTCCCAGCGGACTCTGGGTCGTCCTGGAGGTCTGGATTCCTGGCTCTTTGTTTCTAATGCTTGTCGTGGTAGCCGATCTTCTCCCATTCTGCAGACATGGCCAAACCATCTTAGTTGGGACTGTTCTATTTGGGTGTGCTTTTCAACCAGTGTAAATGTAAATGTAAACATATTCTATCTGTACTATTAACCTTTTTTATTTGAATGTAAAGTAAATATAAAGCTATTCAATTTAAATGGAAAGAAAGTTTTCTTTCAAGGGATTAAGCTTAATTCCCATCGAGGGTAAATTCTGAGGTAGATGGGATAGGAAGAGGGGGACACATAAGTATGTGTCGGGAAACTCAATACTCAGAGGATATTTGTTTCTTTTCTTTTACAATGCTAGTTGGTGGTTCCAGCTGAGGTTACTAATCTCTGGAAATAGATCTCTAGTAAAAGTTTCAGATAGGTATTTACTAAATCACAAGATGGAAATTAATAAATTGCCAATGTCTCTTATCAGCATTGTCACAGTGACTATTAATTTCATATTACCATCACGTCCGATTCTTTTTAATACTCTTAATGTTCTGGTTTCCTTGTCATTTTATATTTTCTTTCCTACCTTCGTGGCCCTATTTTTTCACCTTTTCAAACCCCACCCGCGGTTTGTTTACGTTCTGGCCTTCAACGGTCAGCGTAGCGGTAACGTAATGTTATCTAAACGCACCTGTGGTTCGTTTGACAAGAGAAACATTCCTCTGGCCGCTTTAAGTCTTTGATCGCGTTGAACGAGCGAGACGGCTTCTGTGTAGAACCGGCTCGCTAACGGCAGTGGAACTTTTTATGGTCGGTAAACTAGTTTGATCTTCAAGTCAGGAGAGATTTGTTGTGGCCCCTGATCATAATATTATGTCTATCTGGGGAATTTCTGGCGTCTGTTGTCTTTGATGATGTCTCTAGAATAAACCTTGTCTTACTCCTCATTACGCATTACGCCGATACATCTGTAGAATCAGGCTATGCAGGTGTCCCAGGGTAGCGTTGGTTGTAAGCTATAAATCTGATTAGTTTTAATAGATTAACACACTCGTGAATATTTTCCTGGCCCGAGATGGACCATCATGAGATAAGGCAGACTTTAACACAGAACTAAATGTTAAGGCCTATCTCTAGTCATTTTTCGGGGTGAGTTGACATGTCTTATTAATATATAAATATTCATGTTAGCTTTTTATATATCTGATAGGAAGGTGAGTGAATTCATTTTTGAGGATTTCTCCCGGTAAATTTAATTCAGTGGTAATGTAGCGCTGTCTACGGCCTTAGTTAAGTGGTGCTTAAACTGTTACGGTTTATAATGGGAAATGATAAACTTACAATAACAGATACTAGGCGTAGAATCAGTTCATACAATGCTTACCATTGGGTTAAGAGTCAGCAAAATTAACTGTGGAGTAGATTGTTGCTGTCAGAACGATTACTGACAGGTACATGGGTGTAAAAAAGATATTAAGCCTATGCGGGCACATGCTATAATTGATAGAGTGGAAGGAGCGGAGCATAACTGGTTATAAAACATTAGAGTGATTTTGTTGTTGCTTGATGTAAAGGGTGTCTTTTTTTGGGTCTCAGTTTCAGGGATACCGAATTGCTAGAGTCAAGTCTCCAGTCAGGCGAAGAAATGTCATATACTCTTCGTTCTAGAGGGATTCTGAATACAGCTAGCAATCACGAGTCGTCAACCCCATTCCTGACCCAGAAAACCCTTTGTCAACGCCAAGTTAAGCTCACGCAGTGCAACGAGCCAACGCTAAATCTGAAATCATCTCAGGCAGTAGTAGTTCTCTACTCGCCTATTGGATTACCAGTCAGAGCATTGCGGCTTCCAGAATATCAAAACCGCCCAGCATGTCTATAGCAGAATCTGAGGTACTTGTGCGTTAATTCACCGGGTAATAATTATTTTGCAAATTTATTACCCAAACCGATCACCGTACTCTTTCTTGACTGAAAACGTGACATTTCACATTGTGAGCTCTCCCCCATCCCCCGTAGTGTAGAATTTTTTTTTTCTTAAATTTTTTTTTTCCTTAACCGCTCAGCGGCTACACTTATGCCCCTTATCATAGCCAACATTCGTCCTGGTACGACAGTTGTTTCTGATCAATGGCTCGCATATAGTACCATTCAGAATTTGCCAGGTTTAACTCACCAAACGGTGAATCATTCTGCAAATTTTGTCGACCCAAATACAGGGGCAAATACACAACGAATAGAGAGATTGTGGAAATCTGCAAAAGAACGCAACAAACGTCAGAACGGAACACACAGACACATGTTAGATTCTTACATGTGTGAATTTTTGTGGCGACATCGGAATAAAGTTCGTCAGTCAGACCCGTTCGACAGTTTACTGCTTGACATTGCAGAATTTTGGCCTCCTCTGTAAATTATGCAGCTACGAACGAACATGTGTATGTCCTGATATGTGCCAAGCTTCAGCGATCTTTGGTAATCTGTTCCCCTCACGGTCCTTTTCAGGGCCCACAAAATTGCACCTACCACGGTCTTATTCAGGGCCCACAAAACCCACAAAAATTTACCCACCACGGTTTTTTTACAGGGCCCACACAACTGGACCACGGTCCTGTTTAGGGCCCCCAAAACCAACAAAACTGTACCCTGGCAAGAAAGCCTTTATTTGTTTTCACCGCTGGGTGTGGAGGGCTGGGTGGGGAGTTGGTCCCCTCCCTCACTATACACTGATCCTTGTCAAATATTTACCTAATCAGAGCCGGATTAACGTAGTAGCAAAAGTAGCATATGCTACGAGCCCCTTTCTTTTAGGGCCCCGCGCCAATAAATATGTACATCATTTTTTGGTCATCTTCTAATACGAGCGTTGAACCAATGATCTTGTGATGTATGCCATCTTTAGCGCCTTTTCATTTGATGTCACGAAATTGTGAGAGAAATAGCATAACATGGTGACTTAGTGTGACTCTTTATTACTTTGATCTTAACTGTTTGCGTACAGAAGCAGTCATTTTCGAGAGATGGGGCCTACCTAGCTATAAATGGGTACTTAACTTTGAGTTAGGGAAGGAAAAGACAGCGAGGAAGGAAACTGGTCTCCCCACCTCTCGATGCTGGACCTAGTATGGTGAAGTCTCTAACATTCCATAACCAGCTGTAAATGGGTACCTGACTCTGACCCTGAGTTAGAGAAGGCAACGGCAGCGAGGAAGGGAACAGGTGTCACGCATCAGTCAAACCAGCTGTAAATGGGTACCTCACTCTGATCTTGAGGTAGAGAAGGCAACGGCAGCGATTTCCCTTGTTTCCGGTGTACCGTTAACTTGTAGAACTGATTCAATTCCGTTCTATTGGTTTATAAACTTTTTAAAAAAATACGGGGGGAGGGGGGGGGTTTGAGGGCGGGTCTGTCGTAAGCGTGTCAACTATGAAATCAAATTTTTGCAAGAAAAAAAACGCAGTTTTGGTAATAAATTTTTTTTTTAACCTTGCCTCCCAAATCACAATGTGAAATCAACCTTATGAAAACCTCGCACTTATGAGCGTCTTCCAGCCCCCTCGCGCAATTAGGGGTCACCAACGTTTAGCACCAACAAGGAAAGTTGTGTAGGCTTATTCCCTCACCTTGAAAGACCTACATGTAAGTCACTTTTCTGGAGCTAGCACCTTTGGTCCCACGAAAGCGGACAGGCTGTCGCTCAGTTTGTTTATTTGGTCAGCAGAAGATAAACAGCGTCTTCCAGCCCCTCACGCAATTAGAGGTCACCAACGTTTAGCACCAACAAGGAAAGTTTTGTAGGCTTATTCCCTCACCTTGAAGGATCTACACGTAAGACACTTTTCTGGAGCTGGCACACTTGGTCCCACAAAAGCGGACAGACTGACACGCAGTTTTATTCATTTGGTAAACCAGAGGTAAATAGAGTCTTCCAGCCCCTCGCGCAATTAGAGGTCACCAATGATAGCACCAACAAGGAAAGTTTTGTAGGATTATTCCCTCGCCTTGAAGGATCTACATGTAAGACACTTTTCTGGAACTATTACATTTGGTCCCACGAAAGCGGACGGACTGACACTCAGTTTGTTCATTTCTCTGTGTTCTACAGGTTTTATGATCGGTGGTCTGTGTGGGTTCGTCGGTGTATTTGGTATATTTTGATTATTGATGATTATTGATGAATTTTATGCTGTGTATGATGATATGCATTATTTTCATGCTTTTCTTCTTTAATAAAGTTTACACATTTATTAATGAATTGTTCACGACCCTTTCATCCATAATTAACTTGTTTTAGCTCTTTACTATAATCTCTATGTTTGATAAGTGAAAAGAGTGAGAGCAGGAGGTGCTTAGTATCAGTGAGTTGAGGCTTGGAGAGAGAGATCATTTTGATAAATCTTCTTCCAGTTTGTCTCAAGTCCATCTCCTTTTTACACCTTTCTGTGTGTGTAAGCTATAACTCTGTCAGTCCACTATCCCTTGTCGATTTCACTACTATTGTCCACCTCGACAAATACTCTAAAGTTAACTCAACCACGACAAGCATATCGGCCTTTTGGTGATCTCTGGATTTTGCTTTCTCAATAAAACCGTTCACTTATCTCCTTTAGTTTCTATCGCTACAAACACTTATGTTGCTTAATCAAGTGCAGACTTTCCAAGAGACTTTATTCACCTGGACAGGTAGGCGCGATGCTACTACCAGGCTATGCAGAGATGGATCTTCACTCACACACTGCAGTTGATTTTACATTTGAACGGAAACCTTGGTTGCGACTCTCTTTCGTGTAGGAACCTGAAAATATATGCACCAGACAACGGTATTTGTTTTCTACAACTAAGACGATCCTCCGATGATGATGTGCCACTATTGATCAGAATCCTCATTTTGACAACATTGTCATGAGGCCGTGGTCATGTAAATCAAAGAAGTACGTCATATAATCAATAAAATGCATCGAAAGAATATGGACATAATTTAAAATTTTTATTAATTCTGTATTAATTAATTCCCTTTGGTCTTTAGTTATGCCAAAGTGCTGTCCCTTATAAAACTAGAGGAATTTGCATCGAACGAAGAAGAAAAAGAGAAAGTAGAAGAAGAAAACGAACTCTTGTGCACACAGCATTAAAAAAACTAAGCCCTAAAAAGGACTGAAACCTTGTATAGCTAGAACTGCACATAGTCCTAAAAAGGACTCAAGCTACGACAATGCTGTTCAGGATTGTTTTCAGATTATATTCAGCTGGAGACCAACTTCAGCGTTCAGCGTAGTGTTAGGAGTACAAAGATAAGACACTACCACATAATTCAAAGATAATCATAATATTAATGTTAAATATTGCATCAAATTACATGACATCAAGATAATTAACAATCTTTAGATTTGAACAAGGGAGCCGCGGTAGCATAGTGGATAGTGCACTGGCTTCCTAGCGCAGTGGTCTAGGGTTCGATCCCCAGATGAGGCGCGAATTTTTTAGGCCACAAACGGCTCCTGGGTCGACCCAGCCCCAAATGGGTACCAGAGCAACTCTGGGAAGGTTAAGGCGGCCGGCGTGATGCCAACCACATCACCCCTCGTGTGCCGACGGTCAAGATAATATGGGCCTAACACCATATTCCCAATATGCCTCAATGGGCGTGTAACGGGTTCCTTTACCTACCTCTACACCTCACGGTAGAAGGGGAACGACTAAGTAAGTAAGTAAGTAGATTTGAACATACTTTTCAGACAAAATATTACGAGGACTGGCTTGAGCTTATCGCTAAGCAATCGGCTTCACAAGAGCCCATCACCTTGACTTCTTAGCTATCTGCTGTGGCTTGTGGCTTCTTACTCGTGTGGGTAAGTCTGCTGGGCGTCTTCCCAGCTATGAGATCTTGACGTGAATTTTTGAGAGAGTCCTTGTTCTGAAATCCCCAGGGTAAGAAAGACAGAGGAAAACCATGGAATACACGGAGAAGAGAACTAGAGACTGATATGAAGGGGATGACGAGGAAATGGACAGACCTTGAGCCGATGGCACACGACAGGAAGATTTGGCATCAATCATATGCTTCTTAGGGAGTTGAAAGTGATGATGATGATGATGGCTAAGTAAATAATTTACATTCTATTACGTTATTGCTTTTCAGTAGTACAAAGGGGGGGGGGATTTGTGACGTCATATTGTGGGGGGGGGGGGAAGAGAGAATTTGGGGTTTTGTGACGAAATGAGTCCAGAATTGAGTCTAACGCGGGCTTATGTACAGTTTCCCAGTCCGTATGATTTAATTTAGGCTGAGTATGATTGGATCTCCCTCTCATAAATCTAATTTGTTTAATCTGTCTCTGGTTTCATTTTTGTTTTCATTAGGATGAGTTCCTCCTTTTCACTACCTCTGCGTTTGATTTGCTTTTTTCCACTTCTGATTGGTATTCTCCTTTTTTGTCTCCGAATAATTAGGTAATTCCCCCATTGTTAACTCCATATAGAATTATATTGTGATTGATCCTACAGATTTCCTAATATATATATATATATATATATATATATATATATATATATATATATATATATATATATATATATATATATATATATATATATATATATATATATATATATATATATTTCAATTGTCAATTTCCTCTGTCTGATACTGATTTAAGATGAATATGTACACCATGATATCGTCATCCCCTCCCTGGTCTCTATGGAGCCTGGAGCCGCCTTTACTGTTGGTTCCTTGTGAGCAAACTAGCACGAAACAGTCATCAGCTCTTGCAGTGGTGGTTAATTTATCAAGTTATTTGCAGTGATGAAGTTGCCTTTCTCATATGCCACTGTACATCCACAAGGAAATGCAAATATAAAATTATAAAAGGTACATATTACAACTTACCCCGAGTTTTTATGGCGAACACAGACTTTTTGCACAGGAAACGGAAACATCCGAATATAGTCGAGCAACTGATTTAAGATACCGTCTCTTTCAGGTGAGTTAGGGGTCTTACTTAGAGTACTTGAAGTTGGATCCTAGAACTTAAGGCGCACAGTGATGTCTCTGGGGTTACTCTTTTGTAATCTTAGAATTCATGTCCAGTCTTATGTCTTGTCCTATATTTGGGTCCTAATATTCAGTGTTCCTGGCTGTCTATGATTCCTTCTTGAAGAAACTGGAAGTCAGTGAAATAGTCTTATTACGCTGTAGCATATAAGCGAAAAATTTCCATCTACGCTCCAAAGTTGCTACTTTGAGGAGAGATCCAACCATGAACAGTCTATCTTAGTGTCTCAAATGCCAAACCAATTGCAAATAAGTGTCTGGTTTTGGAAGGGTCTATTCCCCAGCCCCCTCGTGTAGAACATTACTACATGACAACATAAGATGTAATTTTGAGACTCGATAACCATTTTAGGTTTTGCTTTATTTCCGTTCCGCCTGTCATGTTTACAAACTCACTACTTCACAGATCTAAAATTATAATCACCTCCAAAATGTTATTTTCTTGTAATCTTTTATCATGACAAAGTCCATCTGCCGGAGGAATTACATTACTTTCCGTGTCTTAATCTTTACCAAGATTGTCATCGACCGTGTATTTGGGCACGTCATGTTTGCAAACTTGCACCTTATCATGCGACAATTTGTTTCGTGTATCTTCCAAGAAAAAAGTCTGGGTTAACAATAGGAATGTCGCTCAGTGTAGACTCTTACTCCGTCTGAGCTTGCGATGAGTGAAAAGTCAATGTGGCACGTTTGCTCCTTCGCTGCTCGTCGCTGACAACAAAGAAGAAAATAATCAGGAGAGAGGGGGTGAGAATTGTGACAAGATGTGATAAGAAAACCTTACACATTGAAAGCGAAAACAAAGAATACTGGAAGAATTAGCACGTAACAGGAATGGCAAAGTAATAATGTTGGAGAGGAGTGAAGACCAGAAAAGAAAAACCCGAACGTATTTCGTAACAAGTAGCCAGCCCCATGCACAATCTGATATTAGTCGGGTCTTACGACATGCTTGAGACAGCGGTTGGCCTATCCTTTCTTTATTCTGTACGCTGGTCTGTACGCTGTTCTGTACGCTGTTCTGCACGCTGGTCTGTACGCTGTTCTGAACGCTGCCCAATCACATAAACAAATGGGAAGCACAGCATCCAGGCCACTAAAAATGAATGCATTTTACCAGTTGAGCAGAAATGAACAAGTGGTAATTTTCTGACTCCACACAGGCCACAACAGATTGAGATACCATCTATTCAACAAACTAAAGATAAGAACTACTGATGAGTGTAACTGTTGCACAAACAATATGACTGCTGAACATCTGTTTTAAAGATGCCCAACATATGAGGAACAGAGACAGCACATATGACCATCACCAGTACCCACAACCTCAAGCTGACCACTGTTTTTAAACATGATGAAGTTGACGTCTGAAAGTGTACAAGAAGAACAAGGAGGAGGAGAATAAGAAAAATATCTAGTAAGCAACTAACAGACCTATAATACATTTGTAAAATGTCAATACCATTAAAGCAAGGAAGGAAATTGTAGACATGATGTTTGAAAGTAATGTTTTCAGAAGCTGACTGGGACATACAGTGGGAAGACAGCTTCAGTCACTGTGAAGAAAGTTCACATGACGAATTTTTGAATGTTTTTGCAAGTATGGATTTCTGTACAAAAAGATATAATTGTATGATTTAATATATGCAGGTAAAATTTATTTCAAGGACAACCTCTTCCCCCGAGCCCCGGGATACTGAACTATGTAATAAGTCACTTGTGGTTTGACCAGACACCGCTCTATCTATCTATCTATCTATCTATCTATCTATCTATCTATCTATCTATCTATCTATCTATCTATCTATCTATCTATCTATCTATCTATCTATCTATCTATCTATCTATCTATCTATCTATCTTAATCTAATCGAATCTAATCTTTTATCTTATCTTTTATCTTATATCTTATCTTATCTTATCTTATCTTATCTTATCTATCTATCTATCTATCTATCTATCTATCTATCTATCTATCTATCTATCTATCTATCTATCTATCTATCTATCTATCTATCTATCTATCTATCTATCTATCTATCTATCTATCTATCTATCTATCTATCTATTCATGGTCCAGGCCTGTTTGCGCTTGCTTCCTTATCACAACATTCTTATCCATACTGCCGATTTATATTTAGTTCCAAGTTCTGTGTCTTTATTTTATGCAAACCCCTTTGTTTCTCTTTTAACTGTCTTTATATATATATCTATATATATATATATATATATATATATATATATATATATATATATATATATATATATATATATATATATATATATTTTTTTTTTTCTCTCTAGATCTACCACTGAAGCTCGCCACCTTGTAGAAACACTGCACCAACGCATCTATGTGCTCTTCCAGTTTTCTGAAGTAACTTGTTCTAACTGATGGTATTGCCGGGCCCATAAACAATCTGGTATTTAGTTGCACCATACGACATGCCTAATGGAGTTATTGTTACTTTCTTTCTTTATCTCCGATCAGGCCCCCAGGGACTACACAGGACGTGAAAATGAAAAAGGAAATAAAGATAAAATCAAACTTCCAATTCTTCTTACGTAATAACACACTTACCTTGGAGATGCTATTGTTTCTTTTCCTTGAGATCATAATCCTCTCCTCTATTTCATCTGACGCCTCTAGCCACCTGAATAGAAATCCGCCCATGATGGAATAACCGACAACCATTGAACACAAGCCGACATGGGAAAAAAGAAATGCTAGGAATTTTTTACAACACTTGGAACAGCTCGAGCCTTTTTGTCTTTGATTACCTCGACGGTTAGTCTGCCGACAGCAGCAACAACACCACGAAGAACTACAGCATTTCGACGAGCGTTGTTGGCTTGCGCTTAGAGCTGCTATATGCCTTGCGTCGTTGTCTGTTAAACGCTCCGGACTTTCTCCGCCACAGCAGGAACATCGCCTTTTCTTCCTCTGCTTTTGTGGTCGCTGTATTGTTTGTTGTGCACGCCTTTGTTGTTGTTGTTTTTGATGGTCTTGTTGTTGTTGCTTTTGTTGTTCTAGTCGCGACAGCTGCCTTCTCTGCTCACCCTGCTTACCCTTAACCTGATGCGCCCGTGGAACGTCTAAATGTAACTGTGAATTTTGCGTGGACAGTAATTTCTGACGCGCCTCAGATGTTTTCCTGGTTAGGTTTCCACCGGCTGGTTGTCTACCCTGTTTAGGAGCGCCTTTCGCAACTGGTTTAGGTGCCGACTGGGAGGTTTTCTTTGGCGCAGTCTGGAAATCTCC
The DNA here is from genome assembly GCA_024509875.1 of Oreohelix idahoensis. Taxonomy (NCBI): domain Eukaryota; kingdom Metazoa; phylum Mollusca; class Gastropoda; order Stylommatophora; family Oreohelicidae; genus Oreohelix; species Oreohelix idahoensis. The sequence continues at coordinate 809,153 of JAMPIV010001636.1, forward strand.
CTGAGAAATTCTACTGGAGACCGTCTGGAAATCTCCATGAGAAATGCTAATGGAGACCGTCTGTTTTTCGAGGATGCAGTCCTCTTTGGATATAATAGAAGGTTCCAGCAACTGTCGATCATTGTCCACGTCTGTGGAATCCACTGTGACGCCAGCAATGTCCATGGTCTGGTCCTTGCCAGATTTTTATTTGTATACGCTTAGCAGGTCTCTTTTTAGGACATCACGGACAAGAAATCTTAGAAACCGCTCAACAAACATAGCTGTGTAAGAAATAACAGTTTGTGTAGAAAAGATGTTGCTGCATATAAAATGATGATAAAAAATGTACACATTTGAGAGTGATGTTCTAATTTTTTTTTCTTTAACGTTCAATTCTGTTGTTCATAGTTATCGCCGATATTCAGTTGTCTTTTCATATTCAGCACCCAAAATATCCATTGGTTTAAGAGTCGTGGCGTTCAAACTGTTGTGGTGATTGTCTTGTTCATGGAAATAAAACTGCGAATGTTCATAAATTCTTCTAGCCAAAAATGCGTGTTTTTATGTACTCCCTCACGTGCATTCAGATTGTCCACAGACAAACAAAAACGTCAGTCTGAACAGACTAGATTCTCCAGATGCAGGTAATATATATACATCTTTACAAGATTGTTAGTAAACTATTATCCAGAATTTAAACCTCTGGACCGCATGTATACATGTCCTGTAAGTGATTGTTTGTAAACTGTTGTGGTATTTCTGTACCTCGCGTGTGAGTTATCTAAACAGTGTTGCCGCTAAGCGAGTTGATCTCATTGAACTTTAAGATTACATCGAAAACCTCCGCGTCAAACACTGGTTGACCATTGATGCTCAGGTAGGTCCCAAGTCCTGGGATCTAGTCTTTACAAAAGAGATTGAACACATGTGTAAATATGTCAGTAATGCTCAGGAATGTAGGACACCAAACAGCCATAGATTGCCGCGTTGGAGATTACAATAAAAGTATATCGTATATGCCCTGAATGTATTGTGGCGCTGTTTTTAAACATCGACATTTCTCATGGTTATGTATTTTTCAGGTCATGAAAAAAGATTACGACTGCAGTTTTCATTCATAACAGCTGCTTTATTTATTTTGTTGTTAAATAACAGTATATAATAGCTATTATTTTGAAGGATGCTGTATGGGGTTTTTAAAATGTTTGTCAGACTGTCTTTATTGAAATATCAGTAATTTCTCAAAACAGCTAAGCAACAGCGCTAAAACTGAGCTTAGCTATTTCAAAATTGAACAGGTTTTCTAGAACTAATACCTAAATATCTATTTCGGTAAAATAAACTAGCACAAGAATTAAAATATCCTCAGGAGGAAGGATGTCCACAGACGAACCTGGAAGTTCCAGAGATGGAAGTTCGTTGATACTTGATAACCTTGATAACTAAGAATCCTGTTTTCTTAACAGCAGAAGCGGAATACGATTACTCATGCTCCCTGCACGTCCCACATCAATCAAATGTGATATCTCATGCACCGTTTTTTGTGGAGTCGAATGGTCATTTTTGTTTAAACCGAGCTCATTCTTGAGTCTCTCTGTAGTGAGCTGGGTTTTGACAAATTCATCTTTTTTCCTGGAGACTTGAGATTGTCAGGAAACAATGTTAGAGCTGACTCTGGAAAACAAGAAAGTTATTGTCTAAATTATTGACACTTAATGTTACGACACAGAATGCTGAATGTATATCACCTTACAAGCATATTGTAGGAGATAACCTTAGAAATATGAAATGAGGAAGAAAAATATACACACAGGTAACTGGAGAACAGCTTAATGCTTCTTTGCAGTCTTGAAACAAAAATAACATCGAAATGGTAGAGGGATGTGGTAATAGGCTGAGGAACATCTAGATGCACAGAAGGAATGACAGGTGTAATGAGCTTATATACTTTACTTAGATCACGACATACTGTATTTCCACAAACAGGCACACTGCTTACATCACCACAGAATGCAATGACACAAACGGACAAACTGCTTACATCACCACAGAATGCAATGACACAAACAGACAAACTGCTTACATCACCACAGAATGCAATGACACAAACAGACAAACTGCTTACATCACCCCAGAATGCAATGATACAAACAGACACACTGCTTACATCACCACAGATTATATCTGCGCAAACAGGCACACTGCTTACATCACCCCAGATTGTTCCTGCACAAACATAGCAAACTGCGTAGAACACTACAGATTGTATTTGCTCAATCAGATAACTTACTTAGACCTTTATAAATTGTAGCTGTCCGCTGACAGATTGACTACTTAGATCTACACATATTTTGTCTGCACAGACAAACCCATAGATTGTATCTGCACAGGCAGAAAAACTATTTTGACCTCTACAGATTTCATCTGCCCAAGGACAAAATAGCTATTTAGCACGCCACAGATTGTGTCTGTCCAGACAAATTACTTACATCTCCACAAACTGTGCCTTCCCAGGCAAACCACTTACACCTCCACATATTTTGTCTGCACAGAGAAACTATTTAATCTCAACAAGTTTTTTTCTGAATAGACGCACAAATAAACCATTTTTTTTTCCTCCACAGACAAACTCGTAATTAGATATCTTAAGATTTAATCCACCAACATATTTTAGACCACCCACTATATTTTAGACCAGCCAACATATTTCAGACTAGCCAACATATTTCAGACCAGCCAACATATATTAATCTTCACTGACAAACAGAATACCTAGATCAAGTAACGCATTTTTATCTTAATTGGCAAACAACCAGGCAGATATTTTATCTCCACAAAGAACCTCCGTGATCAAATTACAAAATCCTATTTGTATAGAGTGCACAGAGATCCTTAAGACATAAATATCATCCTAACAATACACGGCGTTCTTCTTTTTCTTTGGTCCGTGTACGACAGCAAAGCAGTCAGTGACCATCACGCCTGGTGGTGTCTTATAGGTGTCACATATGTATGTAAATAGTGCAGCAATGTCCCGTCCACCTTGCTTTTCCATCTTAGGTTTATAATCTTTGCGACGCAAAAACATGCAATTCGCTGACGAAAGTCATTGACTGTAGACTCACCTTTGAAGCCACGCCTATTTTTTCTATTGCACGAGTTTGCGAGTTTGTTTACATATGTTCAAAACTGTCACTCATTCAGGTGAGCGTAGAACGCTTGTCTAACAGAAGTTCTCACGCCAGCGGAGCAGTCAGTATTACGATGACTGGCAGATTGCACGTGCCCAAAACACGTGGAAGGTAACAACTTTGAAGTTCTCTACAAGGGGAAGGAAATCCTGATGTTGTACATACAGGGAGACAATCGCTGATACAAGAAGCCTTTGTTGTCAATTGGCAACGTCGAACAGAGGGACCGTAGAATTCTTTATCTCGGGAACGAAGCTTCTTGATTTCCCTGGCAAGGACGTAGGTGCGAAAATTCGCATCCTTTAGAAATAATAACAGCTTTTCCGTATAAATGCTCATCTCCCAAAGTCAGTTTATCTAGTCGATTCAGAATATTTTTGAAATATCTAGCTCGACCTTCTAGAGCCATTGTACAAAGTGGATTATTTAGATTTCGTGGAGATGGTTTCATTTGTCTGATTTGCGGTAATATATATTAGCATTAAGTGATTTAATGTGTTAAGTTCCTCATTATAATTCACTGGGATTTTTCTGTGTTAATTGATTACGTAGTAAATAACATATAGCTAATTTTTTCCAGCTGTAATGTGAATTTAATCACTCGCTATCACCTAGAAAGAGATGTTTAATTTACTAATAAATATACTAGGCAACTGACTATTGACGGAATATAAATTTACTTCTAATTCATTACGTGTAATTGTGTAAGTGACTAGTGTAATATTATGTGGCGAAACAAATAGCTAGTGATGACCAGCGATATTTGTAAAGTAGTCATAATTAAATTAACACTGATATCGTGCGCTTAGAGTTTTACCGGGGGAGGGGGGAGGGGAAGGGCATGCCTTAAACCCAATCCATCCCAGGTAAGCAAAGCGTGATAAGATAGGCTAAGACCTGTGTGCTTTTAATTTAATTAAATGACGGAGTGGATAAGAGATCTTAACCTTACGCGTGACAGGATAGGATATTGATATTGTGATTAAATGATTGTTTCTCCAAAATCTAGTACTGATCACAAACCAGCCTGCCAGCGGTCTCGGTCTAGGTCTAAGTCAAATAGTACCAGTAACATTCTTATTTAATATCGGGTCTTCGAGGTTGACCTGTTCGGTCCTCTTGCTTCATCCAGAGAGAGAGAGAGAGAGAGAGAGTCCAAACGAATAGACAATAAGAATTAAATTATAACTGGTAACTGGACATATAAGATATCCAGATTTTACATTTAATTATATTCAGCCCGCTGTGGCGAAATATCAAAACATAACACTGTCCCGACTACTGACCATTTTTGTTGTCAAGTGGATTTATCCAGAAAGATTTACCCACCAGAGGAAATCTTTAACTATTGGAAGTACTAACTGTGAACACTAGATCTTGGTAATTATTTTGCTACCTGAACTATCTGACGTGACATTATCATATCTAATAATCACCACCAAAGTAAGCGCTCCCCAGTAGGAGGATTAATTATTTGTGGAGGAACAGGGGCTCACTTCGGCGCAACACAACACTGGATTTTGATACATGTACCATGATGATATGTTAAACAACTAGTAGGTAAGCGAGATTGAATGTAGCCACAGATTGACAGAGTGTGAATGAGGAGGAGTGAATAATTGTATTTGTATAATCATTGTACCCACTTCTTTTTTTTTGTTCGCTAATACTACTAATCTTACAGGATAGATTAACTAGGAACTCTGTTCTTTACGTTATTATCTATTTCTATACCCTAGCGCTAATCTTTGACCCTTTGGGGTTATTAACTTTCTTGCGGGATCTTGTCTCAACAGAGGGGATTGCACTTATGGGTTTATTTTTCCAAATTCTGTAACCTATGATTTTACATTGATATATATATATGTTTGATGTTGTGAGAAGTTTATATGATAATAAACCTAACAAAACTTAATTACTTGTGTTGGTCATCTCAGCCCATATCCATACTCCATTTACAGTAGTTTCACGTTTGTTTGTCGTGTTGTCACATAACTGTGTGTGTGCGTGTATAGTTAAACGTATATGTTAAATGTATGGAGATTAGAATTGTCTGATAACAAATTACAGTCGTAAAGATAGGCTGGACTAGAGTATCTTCTCAATCCAGTGATAGATTCTACCCTTAAACTATTCACTCGTGAAATCTATTTCTCATACCTTAATTCTCACTTATTTACCACTCTGCCTGTTATATTCAGACGGGACTAAATCTATCTTAAATACCTATCCAAATTTACGACAATAGGGCAGCAACAAACTGTCTCCACCTTGCTCGGTCGGCTGCCATCCTTAGTGTAGTGCCCCAGTTCTTCTGCAGGTGACTTTTGGTTATCCTTGTTTTCGCTTTCCTTCTGGAGTCCATTACATGTCAGTTCTAGTGATGGTGCCAGGGTCTTTTTTGAGGATGTGATCAACCCAATTCCAGCGTCTACCCAATATGATGGAGCGCATGTCTTCTTGGTGGCTCTGAGTTAGCAGTTTTTGGTTGGTGATGTAGTTCGGCCAGAAAATTCGAAGAAATTTCTTCACGCAGGTTGTGTGGAAAGAGGATAATTTGGACTTTTCATTTTCTTTAACTCTCCAGAATTCTGCACCGTACAGAAGTACAGAAATTAAATACACGACATTACTAATATTCACCAAAAGATTATTTCACTGTCTCATAGACATAAAACGTAAATGTGTAATGACATTTCTAGGCAGATTAAATGTACATTGTATAATAACAATGGGAATTTTGAGTAAGCTACAAGACTTCAAGATGGCCTAAGTATGCCAACGGACCAAAACAAAAAAGAACCCAGAGAGCCATTGACAAAACAGAAAACATAAAGTGAGAAAGTGCAAACATATGAACGTGGTAGAGATAGATTTAACTGAGTTGAGTACAGTAAAGGATTATATAAGTCGTCAGGTAATGATATAGTCAACCCAGGGAAACCTGACAAGTAGAAGAGCAAGCAACTCGTGGAGGTTTGACAATGTGACAAAACTGAAAGATGGAACTAACATCTGGCTAGAGCTAAAAAAAAAAAACAAGACAGGCGAGATAAATGACAACGTGTATTCTATAACTAACTGCCCAAAGCGAGTAAAGGGCAAAGTCAATGAGTGAATGAGTTGTCCATGTTTCTCTCCTTAAGAAGCATTGGGCCACATCTTCAGTAGCTCTCCTTGCAGGGGTGGCTTTTGTGAATATCTGTGTCACATTATGAGGTTGCTAGGATACATGGACAATCCAAATTCACAGTCTCACCTTAGTTGTTCACGATATGCCTGGTTGGACTGCGTGACCAAAACATGGCAGAGGATAACCTGTTCAGGAAAATAAATACGAGAAATATTTATGACATAATACTGACTTTACTTCAAACAGGCAATTATAAAATTCTCTGCTCAGGATGGAAGATTAAATGGCACCATGGAGAGGAAACACACAGAAGGGCGTGATTTCATAACTTAAGACCGTAGGTATGACTTTAGTATTATTGATGTTCAAGCACATGATGACAACAGCTCGGCCCTTAGACAGACAAACTGGTTATAAAATCTGACATAAACTCCATATTACTAAGTGTCTAAGTGTAACGAACAATAAAAAAAATCCCGTAAGCGTTTTTGGAAAATGCGAGCATTTCAATGTGAAGTCAAACTGAACACTCATTTGCATTTTATTCCCGCCACCCATACACACGCATGCACACACGCACTCACACACACACACAGTTAACTCAACTAGCTAAACATGTATTACGGTGCAGTATAGCTTAATATAAAATAACAAGCAAATAATCCGCCAAACCATGACGGGGAAGTAATTATGTTCTGCTGTTTCAGGCATGACCTGATGACGACGGCATTAATTCCCCTTTTACAGAGTACGCGTGTCTTGCAATCTTTTTGTGGAGCAGTTCCGAGAAAATACGGAAACGGCGCGCACTGCACCGTGACAGTTAAATTGAAAACCTTTCAAAGAGCATGGATGCCTTTTAATTTTTTTTTTCATGGAGGATTGACCATAAGTCATGATAAGTTTGACTACACAGATCCAATAAAGTTGGACTGGAATGGAAACAAAAATGAAATGATCACAGGACGATTGGTACCGTCATCAGGACATGTCATTTTGTTGTTGATACTCTATATATCATACAGGAAGCCAAATAGGGAATTATATTGTTGTGGCTGTTGGAATCTCTCTTCAACATATTGTAGGGCCATGTCTAAGACAGCATAGTTAGAAATGTACTTTGAATTTCTGTTCTGATTCTTGCCGTGCCTCTTCTTGGGCCTCATGCTCAAACTGCCGTTTCTTTCTCATTTTTCTAACTTGTTCTGTCTCAAAGTTTGGTAGTATCTCCAGCACCTTTGCAATCCCAATAGCATCTTTCAAAACTTGTTGAAACTATTTAAAAGGTATAACAACAATTACACGGAAATGTCACAAACACTCTGTTGCTCACTCTATGACGACTTGGCGTAACATATCCAGCTATAAACAGCACATGTTGCCAACTAAGAAGAATAAGAGATTTTTTCCTACAAAAATTGTCACAAAATTTCACAAAGAAAAATAAAACAACTTATTAAAAAAAATTATATAAACGACAGAATATATAAATTTTTTATAAGACTTTATAATTAATAAAATTCCATAGCACTGTTGTGGTATTTATCTTAAAATTAAAAAAAATTTTTTTTTTAAGTTCAATTTTTTTTTTTTTTACATGTGCTAAAAAACGTATATGAATAAAACTGTGCCCCTCATAGGTCAGCATTACAACCCGCTGAGGTCTACGCCCTAGGCGGCTGCTTAGTTGGCCTAATGATAGAACGTGCTCTGGCCTCTCTTATTAAACGTGCGAAACAATGAACGCACAATGTTTTCAGTACAGGCATTTAGCAATGTTATTTGGTCATGGATTCAATGAGTGACTGAAGATTTTAAAAAATCGAATATTATATATGGTAGTGTAATGGCTTTCAAGCAATTACTCAATTCTTCCGTCAGCCAATAACCGAAAATATTAACACACTTTAAACCTAATTCATCATCCAAAATATCAGTCGAATATCCTGACAGTGTAAGTAGATGATTCCGTTTTGTTAGCTGAAAGTGAACAGGAATTACAAGAACTGGCGAAGCAAGTAATTAGCATAAGTTATGAATATTGGATTGGATATTAACATTCTAGCATAGGCCGGCCTTCAACAAACGTATGCCAAGTCTTCCTGACCCGTGCCATCCGCTCAAGATCTTCATGTCAACTTCATCCCCTTTATGTTCTCTCTCCAGTTCTCTTTTCCATGACTTTCTTTGGTCTTCCTCTACCGCGTTTACCCTGGAGATTCCGCAACAAGAATTGTTTGGTAACGCTATCGTCAGATTTTCTCAGTGTGTGTCCTATCCATCCCCAACGTCTTCCTCTCATTTCTTATATATATATATATATACTCAGTTTTGTTCCAGGGGGTCTCTGATGATAACAATAAAGAATAGAACTTCCGAACACATCGACTTACATCAGGTTGTGCCTGGGGCTGGCTACCTCATTACGTTAAACAAAATGCTTTAGAAACCAACACTGTAGGAGCATGTGAATGTCTGGTGCAGGCGTACTGTGAGGGGGCTGGCTACAGTGGTGGCTCCATGCCCCATACCGAGCGACAAAGTTACTGCTGATGATAAGATAAAAGTAATAGCAGATACTGTCGCAGAGTAGTGAATTGTTAGAGACTTGAATAAACTAGGTACACTTTTGAGACATGGGGTGACCTGTTCCCTTCCTCGCAGCCTTTGCCAGCCGTAAGTCAAGAGCAGTGCCAAGTACCCAAATTCAGCTGGGTAGACAGGAGCGGGACGCCACTGTGTTTGGAACCTTCGCCGCGAGATGCCAAAGCTCTAACTGCTTTGCCAATGGGATGATGATGGGAAATATATATACACTAGTGTAAAAGCCCGTCATAAGACGGGAATTACATTCAAAAGCACCAATACGTAACGGCAATTTTACTTATTTAAAAGTATTTAAAAAAAAACCACTGTGCATCACCACAGTACACGAACTACGTAGCAGCAGCGAGGATCTCAATGTGTGTATACGGGATCACACATTCTATAAATATGTTTGTGCACACCGTCATTTGCGCATTGTTCTTTGGTAAGTGTTACTATTTTTCGGCAGAGTACATATAAGGGAAACAATACAATTAATGTCTAACATTCAACCAAAGTTGCATCCCTTAGAGTTATATATATATATATATATATATATATATATATATATATATATATATATATATATATATATATTTAATTATTTATTTATTTATTTATATATTTATATATATATGTCGTAAATTTATTTTGAGAGAAAAGAGTCGTAGAAATAGTGGTCCGGTTTAGAGTGGAAAATGATGATGGAAAGCTCAGTGATAGAAAATGTAGAGATTTAATAGTTACTTCACAGCGTGCTGGAGGAGAGTAAAGACAGACTTATTTACGACAAATCGTGTCTCTCAATCTTCTCTTTCACTCTCCTGGTCAAACAATTATTTGCCAGTTTTCCAGACTCGCATCTGCGCGCTCACCGATTTGGTGTTTTCAAACACACACACGACGTTGATACAAACTATATTAAACGAATAGGGGAAAAGTTGGGCTTTGGGTATATCCAACACACAGAACTAAATGAGTTTAGGTGATTTTATTCACTTTAAACATCAATTACTAAAAATATCAGATATTACATAAATTATCATAAGTACACAAATGCAAATAACAAGTTTGGAAGGGTGTGAAGAAGATTGGTATCGACTAAGCCCTTCCCGCTTATTAGACAAAGATAAACCCAGTCCAAAGATAGATAATATCAGGAACATAGGTACGTTAACCTAACAGTAAAGTTAATTACTCTGAAAGAGGTATTACAAAATTAGGTATAGGTGATAGAAAAAAACTGTTCTTCCCAGCTGTTCTTCCCTTTACTAAGCAAATGGAAAGGAGGTGGTTTTAAACAGAGTTAACAAATTATCAACTATCCCCACTTAAAGGAACAATGTAGGGTATACAGAAAAGATATATGTTACCAGGTAAGCAAGTTAACAAAATAGTCACACAAAAGAATTAATTTCCTGTCATTCATACACGCGCTAGCAAAGGCCTTCACTCATCTTGCTCTCACTTACCGATTGTGAAAAAATCTTGCACTCCATAGAATAACACAACAGCAGTTACACCTCAACTAAATGTATGAGTGTTTGTTCAAGTTCTAGCCCCAGATTATCGGGTAGGCGGTCAGCACATAAAAGGATCCCGTAATCGCTGGAAAATGAATCTGTTGTTGTGTCTCTTTTCTTAATAACAGTTTCTATGGGAGGGCACGGTCTCTGATACCGGGGTGAGGATGGTGTGGTCTATTTGACTATGCCGCTGATAATAAAATTCTTACGCGTGCTGGTACACTTTATCCGTGAGGTATGGTTTAAGTCCAGTGAGAAAACTAGTCACATCACTGTTCAGGAAATTATGAATTATCTCTCTGTGTCAGTAAACTAACAAAGCTCGGGCCAGTGTTCTTCTTCCCGTTACGACTTAAGTTGTTTGATGGTGCGTTAAATTTGTCTTTGGGTGTGCTTTCTTTGCTATAAGTTAGATAGCGGAATTCCAAACATAGAATCGCCTCAAAGATTAAAAATTTACACAGTCTCAACAAGTTCTGCGTCAGGGGAACTCTACACACTGTTTATGCTTTGCTTTGCTTAGATTGATTTCTTTATTGCTTTCTTAATGCTGGGATCGCACAGGTTACGATCACTCTGTATGAAAGAAAAAAAAGACATGTAATATACCGAAAACAAATAACCTTCTAAAGCGCGATGAATTTCCCGTTAAGCCTATAATACACTCGAGTATTTAATTATGTATTTAATAAACACTGCGCGAGTTCTAGTGGTTAAAAACACATATCTATAAAACTAGGACTTAACTGAATTTATTAATTATAAATTCCTTCGCGACTTTAAAAGTTAATTTAAGCATCTATTATCTTTTGAAATAATATAATAGATAGATCATTATATTTAAAACTGGAACTCTTGAGATGGTTTAATTAAATAGATTTAAATTAACACAAAATCCCTTGAAATAGAATGACTAGACCACTGATCACTTTACACAATATATATTTTACCGCTTTGCACAGAATTAGAAATCACTGCAAATATATATAAAATCCAGGGGAAAATCTATAACAAGATTTCAATAAAGCTAGTGCTTCTGTAAAGGTCTGGCCAGCGAGTGATAACGTGTCTAGTTCTTCATGGTCTATTTAGCTAAAATGAAATGTAAGTTGAGTGGGACATGATAAACTTGACAACTTATTTGATCTCACGAACTTTTGGGGATCTGACCGCCAAATCAAGAGATGAAGCCGCCCCCTGGTCTTCGTATCCGCTCGCTGCTGCCCGTTTCGCTTTCCCCCGTTCGCTCGGTTCCTCGATTGACACCGAGACGCGAAATTAGCGGCAAGCAACTGCGTCTCGTATCAGGGAAAACTACTGTCTTTGATAGCGCCGATAGTCTCCCCTAAGATCCCTCGGTCTGTCTCTTTGATCTCGTCGCTGTATCCTACATGAGTCCCGGTGGAATGCGTTCTGGCAAACGAAAAGTTACAACAAATGTTCAGGGGTTCTAATGTTATGAAAAGCTAAAGGTCCCTTTAAATCATCCATCATATCAGGGAAAATTCACTAGTCAAACTAGACGTACGTCACAATCGTCCCCACTTTTAGACATGAAACCATTTTTCATGTTTTCATTTTTGACAATGGAGGTGACCTGATTGGTGATTTTAGGATGAGTGGTATCTTCAGTTTGCTCTTCTTCCTCTGTAGACCAGTTTCTACTCAGAAAATCAGCCCCGACATTCTGTCTTCCCGGAATATATTCCACTTTGAAAGAATAGACGCTTAGAAGGAGGGCCCAACGCATGATCCTAGCGTTAAATTCTTTATTGGCACCAAGAAATGCTAACGGAGCGTGGTCTGTTTGCACCGTGAACGATGTACCATAAAGAAACTCATGATGGCGTCTGATACCGTCAATCAGAGCAAGACATTCCCTTTCAACTACGCTGTAGTTCCGTTCCGCTTTATTTAATTTCCGACTGCCATAGGCAACTGGAAATAGCATGTTCAGGTCACTGTCATCGGCTTGAAGCAGTGTTGACCCGATGCCCTGACCTGACGCGTCGACTCTCAGTACAAAAGGTTTCTTGAGGTCAGGCAACCTCAAAATGGGGTATGCAGACAACTGTCCTTTCAAAGTGCTATACGCGTGTTCGCACTTTTGATCCCATATGACCTTATCAGGACAACCTTTCTTTGTGAGGTCAGTCAGAGGTGCCGTCAGTCCGTTGAGTTCTGGATGTACTTCTGATAGTATGCACATAGCGATATGAAGGAACGTACGTCTTTCTTCGTTCGGGGTCTTTTTGCTGCCACTATTTTCTCCACGTTCTTCTTAATAGGCCAACTGCATCCGTGAGAAATAGTGTGCCCCAGGAAGTCTAACTGTTCAAACCCGATGAGACATTTGCTAGGTCTGACTGTGAGACCCGTTTCCTGTAGTCTCCTGAGGAGCATAGCAACCATAGCAATATGTTCTTCATAGGTTTCCGATGCAATTAAGATGTCATCCATGAAATTATGGATATGGGGACTTTGCAAAGGTTCTAGAAGCTTCCTCATCATCCTGGTGAACACTCCTGGTGCGTTATGCAAACTGAACGGCATCACGTTAAATGTGTAATGTCCTTCACTAGTGCTGAAAGCTAACAAAGGTTTAATTTCCTCCTTGACTGGTATTTGATAATAACCTTTACTGAGGTCAATCTTGGAGAAGATCTTAGCTTTGCTGAGCTTGGTGAACAACTCAGAAACAGTTTGGAGAGGTTCGGGCTGGAATTCCGTTACAGCGTTTAGCAACCTGTAATCAATGCACAGCCGAACTTCCTTATTGGGCTTCTGCAACAGCACTACGCTCGAGCTGTAAGGAGATGTAGACTCACTGATAATTCCTGCCTGACGCAGCTTGTCTATTTCTCCGCGAAGTGCATCAGCTTTAGCGTACGGGATGGGGTAAACTCTGGTTTGAACAGGGGTCTCGTTTGTTAATTTCATATCAAATTCAATGAGATTTGTTCGACCAGGTACATCCGTTAAGACTGCACTGTACTGTTTTAGTAGAGCCCTAGTTTCTGTTTGTTGTTCTGGTGAGAGATTGTCGCCGAACTTGACATCTTTAAAGGATTCTGTGGGTTGCAATGGATACTCCATGCAACCATCATCATCTTCCTCGTCTTCCGTTGCTATGGCGACAGCCAGGAGATGCTCGGAGGATGGCACCGGTCTTTCCAAATATTTCTTTAGCAGATTTATGTGGAAGACCTTCTCCTTTCCTTTGATGGAGATCTTGTAGTTGGTACGTGAGATCTTTTTAAGGACGGTAAACGGTCCTTGCCATCCGATGCGAAGTTTATTGCTTCCGGTTGGAAGTAGCAATAGGACTTTCTCCCCTGGTTGTAGTTCTCTCTCTTTTGCAGCTTTGTTGTATCTTTTAGTAATTTTAGCGCGGGCTTTCTTAAGGTTGGTAGTAGCTAGATCCCATCCTAGCTTTAGCCTTTCCTTAAGCTCAGATACATACTTGCTTGCAGAGACGACTGTCTCGTCAGCCTTCTGGTCTGTCAGGGACCGAAGTAAGGCTTCTAGTGGCCCCTTAATAGGTCTGCCAAATAAAAGTGTAGCTGGCGCAAAACCCGTAGACGCTTGGGGTACCTCTCGGTAGGCGAATAAGGCAGCCGATATATATTGGTCCCAGTGTTCCGGTTTCTCCTGACCCAGCTTACGTAACATCATGGTGAGGGTACCGTTAAAACGTTCCACGAGCCCATTTCCGGCCGGATGGTAGGGACTTGTGTGGATATGTTTGGCCCTCAAGATCTTAAAGATCTCCTCCATTAACAGGCTACGGAATTGGGATCCATTGTCCGTCAAAACTTGTTGAGGGAATCCCAACCGTGTAAAAATTTGCACAAGGGCTTCTGCGACATGCTTGGAATTAGTGCATGGTAGCGGTACAGCTTCGGCCCACATAGTGCAAGTGTCAACTAAGGTCAGGATGAACCTGTTCCTTCTTTTGGTCTTTTCCAGAGGACCAATAATGTCGACAGCAACCCGTTCAAATGGAGTCCCTACTATTGGCATTTGCCCCATAGGTACTGGGGGTGTCAAGTGCTTGGGTGCTACCCGTTGGCACTGGGCGCAGGATTTCACGTACCTGACAATGTCAGAGTTCATTCCTGGCCACCAATAGTGGTTTTTTATTCGCTGAATAGTGGCGTTTTGTCCCATGTGTCCGCTAAAGGGAAGAGAGTGCCCCATTTCTAAGATCTGGTTTCTGTATTGCGTCGGTACTAGGAGCTGGTTATTCCCCGTGTCCGGGTTGCCCGTTCTACGATACAATACACCATCCTTAGAAAAGATGTCTCCGTTGTGTCTGGGGTCCTTAGCCATGGGCAGTTTTTTAAAGCAGGGCGCCAGAGTAGGGTCCTTTTGTTGCGCCTCCTTCAGTTCATTCGGCAACAAGTTTGGCGCAGGCTCCCTCTCCTTCTTGGCTTGCCCTCTTGTGGTTACCGCTGCCACAATCGGCTCCTTAGGTCTCCCAATGAACACATATCTACATCCCAGGATAACTGGGTAGATCGGATCATCCATTATGGCCGCTTTAATAACTCCTCTGACAAAGTCAGAGTGTATTTCTACCAGTGCGATAGGAAGCGTCCTGGGTGCATCACTCCTGAAAACTCCACTAAGTTTGACGGTTTCCTCTGTCTCCTGACCGGGTTTGACTAGGTGCCTAGCGACAATACAATCAAAACTTAATCCAGTGTCAAAAAGACAAGTAGTGGAGGTACCGTTCAAAATTACAGTTCCTCGAGTTGAGGGTCGGTCCCCCTCAGGTTGAGAATCACTGACATTGACTCTACCTTTCGAGGCTGTATGCAAACATCCAATGCGGTTTGCACCGGTTTGTTTGCCCTGATCAGACGTTCCTGGTGTAGGGGTCTTCCCTTTTCCTTGTCCTTGGTAGCCGCGCTGCCACGTAGGCTTGTTGGGTTGATCAGAATTGTTGTTGGGGGGGTATCGGGTTTTGTAGAATTTCGATTTTTCCTGGGGAGGTTTCTGGGTATTGTTATCTCGTTGGTTATAATGTTGAGAGGAAGTGGAAGAATAGGATGCCTGCTCTAGATTCTGTTTTCGAGATGGCTCATCGGTGGGTTTACGTTTAGTGCTGGGAAGTTCGGCCATAGCATTGCTATAGCGTTCGGCTTTATTGAGTATGTCTTCAAGCCTGACTTCCCCCTGTTCAGCCAAAAATCTACGTGTTTCATTCGACAAAGTGGATTTTATCTGCTCCACAAGAACAAGTTCGAGGAGTCCCTCATATGAAAGAGGTAGGTCAGATAATTCAATGCACTTTGTCAGATAACTCGTGAGACGTGAAGAGAACTGGGGAAATGTTTCCGTGCTCTCTTTTCGGCTGTTTCTGAACAACTGCAGAAACTTTCGGGCAGTCATCTCAAACTGCTGTAGTAAGGCCTTTTTCAACATGTCGTAATCATGTTGATTCGGTCCCAGCTTTGTGTACACGTCATAAGCATTGCCTTTCAGTGACGTTGAAAGTTTGAGCGCCCAGCGGGTACTCTCTAACCCATAAAGATTCGCGAGTCTCTCGAATTTTTCTAGGTAGCTGTCAATTTTTTCGTTAGGGCTAGGAAAAGATTCTAAAGAAAACGACATAGCAGTTAATTGGGCAGATTGAGTACTGGAGAGGTCCATTGATTGAGACTGGGGCGAAGACGGCTCTCCGTTAGTCGAAGTAGAGGCGCCCCGACTCTCTAGAGCCTTAAGCGCCAGTTGATGCTGTCTTTTCTTGTCTCTCTCTCTCTCTCTCTCTGCGAGTTTCCATCTCTGCTTCAATTTTCTTCTGTTCCAAAAGACGTTCTTCCGCTTCTTTCTTATCTGCCCTCTCCTGGGCTTCTCTCCTCTCTGTTCTTTCTTTCTCTTCCTTCCTCTCAGCTTCGGCTCTCTGTTGCTCCGCCTTCCTCTCAGCTTCGGCTCTCTGTTGCTCCGCGTCATATATTTCCAATTCCTGGTTAATAAACGCGTTTGCAGCTTCTGCATCTAATCCTGCCTCTTTCGCTTCCAGCCTCAAGATGGACCTCATCTTTATCCTCTCTGCCATTGTTAAAGAATAAGATGAAGTATGCTTAGAGAACTAGTAAGAAGAAACGCGAAAGGGAGGAACTCTGAACCGCTACGAGAAAAAAACACAAGTACAAATTTACCTGTGTTACCTCCTACCTGTACTGTGCAAACTTATCGCTGCTATTATCTGGCAATTAAGGCTCTAAACGCAAGCGACTATGCCACTAAATGGTAAGTTACACTGGAAAAGAATCTACTTTTACTAACAGTCGAGAAAAATTTATATTAAAACAATTTAAAAGAAAAAAAATTTTCCCTAAATTTTTAATCTCTGACAACAAACTCCGTCCCTAAAGTCAATTATTGAGATGAGACGTTGTTAACTTAATTTTTCAAAATCAGAACAATCCGTCTTTAGCTAAGCTCAACTCTTTTTGACTTCAAAAACCTTAGTGACTGTAAAACAATCACGCAATCCCAGCAACTTTTATAAAGAAAGAAATATAATTATCTCCGCCAGAGGATAATTAAAATAGCAAATATATTTGTTTATCTGTACTTTCTACTACTGTGGAGAGAAAACAACCTGTAAATATGCTGTGTGGACAACCCAAATACTTAAAGAACGTTTGTCTAGGGGTGTAATTATTTATTTATTTCCCTAATTCACAAAGACAAATCATTCACACTCTACCTAGTTAGACCCAAACTAAATCAGACTCAAAATATCTTTAACCCGGCTATGCGATTGCCTCAAAAGTAGCTCAAGATCCCAGAACCAGCCCACAAATATGTGTGCATCAAATGTATCTCAAAATTATCCCAGACGAGCCGGCCAAATATTGTCGTAAATTTATTTTGAGAGAAAAGAGTCGTAGAAATAGTGGTCCGGTTTAGAGTGGAAAATGATGATGGAAAGCTCAGTGATAGAAAATGTAGAGATTTAATAGTTACTTCACAGCGTGCTGGAGGAGAGTAAAGACAGACTTATTTACGACAAATCGTGTCTCTCAATCTTCTCTTTCACTCTCCTGGTCAAACAATTATTTGCCAGTTTTCCAGACTCGCATCTGCGCGCTCACCGATTTGGTGTTTTCAAACACACACACGACGTTGATACAAACTATATTAAACGAATAGGGGAAAAGTTGGGCTTTGGGTATATCCAACACACAGAACTAAATGAGTTTAGGTGATTTTATTCACTTTAAACATCAATTACTAAAAATATCAGATATTACATAAATTATCATAAGTACACAAATGCAAATAACAAGTTTGGAAGGGGGTGAAGAAGATTGGTATCGACTAAGCCCTTCCCGCTTATTAGACAAAGATAAACCCAGTCCAAAGATAGATAATATCAGGAACATAGGTACGTTAACCTAACAGTAAAGTTAATTACTCTGAAAGAGGTATTACAAAATTAGGTATAGGTGATAGAAAAAAAAAACTGTTCTTCCCAGCTGTTCTTCCCTTTACTAAGCAAATGGAAAGGAGGTGGTTTTAAACAGAGTTAACAAATTATCAACTATCCCCACTTAAAGGAACAATGTAGGGTATACAGAAAAGATATATGTTACCAGGTAAGCAAGTTAACAAAATAGTCACACAAAAGAATTAATTTCCTGTCATTCATACACGCGCTAGCAAAGGCCTTCACTCATCTTGCTCTCACTTACCGATTGTGAAAAAATCTTGCACTCCATAGAATAACACAACAGCAGTTACACCTCAACTAAATGTATGAGTGTTTGTTCAAGTTCTAGCCCCAGATTATCGGGTAGGCGGTCAGCACATAAAAGGATCCCGTAATCGCTGGAAAATGAATCTGTAGTTGTGTCTCTTTTCTTAATAACAGTTTCTATGGGAGGGCACGGTCTCTGATACCGGGGTGAGGATGGTGTGGTCTATTTGACTATGCCGCTGATAATAAAATTCTTACGCGTGCTGGTACACTTTATCCGTGAGGTATGGTTTAAGTCCAGTGAGAAAACTAGTCACATCACTGTTCAGGAAATTATGAATTATCTCTCTGTGTCAGTAAACTAACAAAGCTCGGGCCAGTGTTCTTCTTCCCGTTACGACTTAAGTTGTTTGATGGTGCGTTAAATTTGTCTTTGGGTGTGCTTTCTTTGCTATAAGTTAGATAGCGGAATTCCAAACATAGAATCGCCTCAAAGATTAAAAATTTACACAGTCTCAACAAGTTCTGCGTCAGGGGAACTCTACACACTGTTTATGCTTTGCTTTGCTTAGATTGATTTCTTTATTGCTTTCTTAATGCTGGGATCGCACAGGTTACGATCACTCTGTATGAAAGAAAAAAAAGACATGTAATATACCGAAAACAAATAACCTTCTAAAGCGCGATGAATTTCCCGTTAAGCCTATAATACACTCGAGTATTTAATTATGTATTTAATAAACACTGCGCGAGTTCTAGTGGTTAAAAACACATATCTATAAAACTAGGACTTAACTGAATTTATTAATTATAAATTCCTTCGCGACTTTAAAAGTTAATTTAAGCATCTATTATCTTTTGAAATAATATAATAGATAGATCATTATATTTAAAACTGGAACTCTTGAGATGGTTTAATTAAATAGATTTAAATTAACACAAAATCCCTTGAAATAGAATGACTAGACCACTGATCACTTTACACAATATATATTTTACCGCTTTGCACAGAATTAGAAATCACTGCAAATATATATAAAATCCAGGGGAAAATCTATAACAAGATTTCAATAAAGCTAGTGCTTCTGTAAAGGTCTGGCCAGCGAGTGATAACGTGTCTAGTTCTTCATGGTCTATTTAGCTAAAATGAAATGTAAGTTGAGTGGGACATGATAAACTTGACAACTTATTTGATCTCACGAACTTTTGGGGATCTGACCGCCAAATCAAGAGATGAAGCCGCCCCCTGGTCTTCGTATCCGCTCGCTGCTGCCCGTTTCGCTTTCCCCCGTTCGCTCGGTTCCTCGATTGACACCGAGACGCGAAATTAGCGGCAAGCAACTGCGTCTCGTATCAGGGAAAACTACTGTCTTTGATAGCGCCGATAGTCTCCCCTAAGATCCCTCGGTCTGTCTCTTTGATCTCGTCGCTGTATCCTACATGAGTCCCGGTGGAATGCGTTCTGGCAAACGAAAAGTTACAACAAATGTTCAGGGGTTCTAATGTTATGAAAAGCTAAAGGTCCCTTTAAATCATCCATCATATCAGGGAAAATTCACTAGTCAAACTAGACGTACGTCACAATATATATATATATATATATATATATATATATATATATATATATATATATATATATATATACATATATATATATATATATATATATATATATATATATATATATATATATATATATATATATATATATATATATATATATATATATATATATATATATATATATATATATATATATATATATATATATATGTCTTAAACCTACAGGAAGGAAAGTAATATGAACATGCCAGGAAAACAAGTAGTAATGAAAAATAAATCCTACAGCTGGGATGAAAACCTACGTATTAACCAGGCCAGAGGTAGCTGTTATCAAGACCGTTCAATTGATTTCATCTCACCTGTTAGCTCCATTAAGTATGTATCAAATCAGAACAACCAAACAGTAGTCGTAAACAGAAGACCAATATTTAACACAGCGAGGTGTGAGAACATGTGAGAAAACAGAGACAGACAAAACCAGCCAGCTTTAACGCAGGTATTTTACAGGTGATAAAGTGAGATAATGTGGGCTACACGTATTTGAGGTCAACAAATTTGTCGCTCTTTTTTCGTAAGTTCCCTGTGAGGCATAAGCGTTAAATAAATTCGTGCCTATCCCTACTGTCCTCGGCAATATGGTCAAGTATTTAGATGATCATCTGTGCCTTTCTTTTGTCTGTGACCAGTTCTCATTTCCATGTGTTTTTTTTTTTTTTACTTTGGGCGGTCTAGAACAAGGTTTGTTGTCTTGTGATGCTACTCGCTGGTTTCCTCAATGTATCATATCCAGCGTCAGTTAAACGTAAAGTATATCACCAGATAAGGTGTCATTCTCGTTAAATGATGTTTTTTAAGTATTCACCAGAACAGAGCGGTATACTTAATATATATCTGTATAAAATAGTTGATACGTCAAGGCCTAAAATCCTACCCCTGCAGACCCAAGTAGAACAGTCCCAACTAAAATGGTTTGGCCATGTCTGCAGAATGGGAGAAGATCGGCTACCAAGACAAGCATGGGAAACTAAGAGCCAGGGATCCAGACCTCCAGGACGACCCAGAGTCCGCTGGGAGGACAACATTAGACAATCTTTGAAGGACCGAGGACTAGAATGGAACCAGGCCAGGAGGAAGACAGCCGATAGGATAGTCTGGCGCTCTCTCTTCCAAACCTCTACACCTCACGGTAGAAAGGGAACGACAAAGTAAGTAAGTATAAAATAGTTTTACAGCAGCCCCTTAATTTATTTACTTATAAAATAGTTGAATGTTCTTTTAGCTATCGAATTGCTTTTTTATTGACGGTTGAGCTGCTTAAACATGACATAAGCATAACTTGCAAAGAGGCCAAGAGTTATCAATAACAGATATAACACATAAGGAAGGGAAACCCGAGGCCTGTAAACAGTAAATAAATATTAGACAAACATAAAGGCATGTTTTCAGGCACTCGTAAGAAATAAAGAAGTAGAAAACTAAATAACAGAAAAACAACAGACGTGAAAGGCTTTCCCAGGACTCGAACCCAGGACCTTCCGTGCGACAACCCCGCCTAGCTATGCAAGCGAATCACACTATCCTCCCTGCCATCTAGGCATCACCATAAATGATGCTTCAATGACGGGTCATTAGTGCGACCCGCAACACATAACTGTTATTTAATGTTTACAGGCCTCGGGTATCCCTTCCTTATGTGTTATAAATGTTTATACAATACCAAAACCTACCCTCTGTCCTGTACTTACTCTTCTTAGTCTTCTATCATTTACTAGACACAGTATTAAGGTCTTTGTCTTGTGTAAGTCTGACCTATACTGTATAATAGGGGAACAACAGAAGTGATTGCGTCATTAATAGGCTGGACTGCCCATGGTAAATTTCCGGTGTTACGTGTTGCGGGTCACACTAGTGACCCGTCATCGAAGCTAATAACAGGTGCGTAGACTTAGTAGAAGGAACACTTTAGAGCACCACAATAGGTTGGATACCATCTGCTCAGCAAGCTAAAAATAGGAATTACTGATGGGAGCAATTGTGGCCCCGATAAAATTACTGCTGAATATGTGCTTTAAAGGTGCCCGACATACGAGGACTTGATAACGTAGAGCTAAGGAAAAGATGCCAATACAAACAGCCAATACAAACAGCCAATACAAACAGAAATTAAGGTAAGACAGTGGGGACAGATAGGACATACACTCAGAAGAGAAAAGTCAAGAATAGCCAGAGTTGCCCTTGACTGGAACCCACAGGGGAAAAGAAGAGTGGGGAGGTCAAAGAGAACTTGGAGAAGAACTGTTGAAGAGGAGGCTAGGGAAATTGGAATGACTTGGGCACAGCTGAAAAATACAGCCCAGAATAGAAACTGATGGAGAGCAACTGTTTCTAGCCTATGTTCCACAGGGAACGAAAAGGAATGATGATGAACATACGAGGAACAGAGAAGGCGCATATGGCCATTATCAATACCATTTTTACAAAATCTCAACGGAAATTATAACAACCTTGAGCTGACCGCTGCTTTCGTTGAACATATCCAAGTTGATGTCATGTAGTTATTTAAATCTAAATATTTAACAATATTTTCATAATGACATTTTAATATGTTTCCGTTACCTTTGTTAGCAGTTAATTTGTTTACGAGCAAGAATACCCGTCAAAAGAATAATGGGAGAAGAATTAAAGCCAACACCTTAAACTCTCAGTATCCGCACTATATTTTGAAGACTGGAAAGTTGAAACAGGTAACAGTGTAATCTGACTAGTTACTTAACAGCTCTTTAATTACAACATGTATGTGGCGAGATGGATGTTTAATAGTCAAGTAGTTTCAAGGAATGAGAAGAGAACTGGTGAACTAGAGGTACTAATGGCATAGGACAAAGCAGTTAGATAATTGCACAGTTCTAGATTGTAGCTGTAGAAGAGAGCTGTTAAGTAAGTCATCTTCACGCTAGACCCAGTGCATAAAATGATTTACTTTTCTGCATCACGTTTTTCTCACGAATGCATGTGAAAAACAAAAGTATGAACTCTAATTAAGGAATTCAAAGAAACAAATAAATCAAACCAAGTGGGCAAATAATCCAACAGTTACTGGAAGAAATAGCGAGAGGATGATTGAAGAGACAAGAAAGATGAAGCAGTGTCAACAAAACACCTGAGAAGATTCTTGTTTTCGATAAATGCATGGCTGACTTTTATCCCTATTCGATTTCCCTAATGTATTTCAATCAATACCCGACGTAATCAGGCATGCAAGTACGATATTGACGTCTTCTGTTTCCACGTGTGGAAGTGTTCGTGGAAGACGTAAACCAAATAAGCAAAAACAAAATACAAATAAAAATAATACTGAATAACAAATGGAGCGCTAATTGATTTGGCGTAATCGAGTGTGAAAGTGTTTTTGTGTATAAATGATTGACGGAGGTACTAAGCTTGTGAGTATGGAAAGCCCGGGAATCGAATATGTGAAACTAAATATGTATGCCTGGGTGTATCTTTTCTCTCATGTAGGATGTATGTATTTTCATTTTTAGTCACTCTTCTATTTGTCAATGTTTCCACATTAATTTAAATTACATGCATATAGTTTTAATTTTGGGAAGCCAAAATTAGAATCTCCATTTGGTGTGCGATTTTCCGGTGGTTCTTTTTTTTGTTTTCAAATAAATTATATCCAAAAACCTTCATTATTGCTTCAAACGTTTGGTTGCAATTATAGGATAAATAATCCATGCATCTTCGTTGCGCCATTTCATGTCAGTAGGGCGCCATTTCTGGCAAGGAAGCAATAACTGCAGGCTTATATTATTTTGATTGGTCAGATTTCTTTACGTTGTAGGTGAAAAAAAAAAAAACGGTGATATGTGTGTGTGTGTGGGGGGGGAGGGGGGGGAGGGAGGGGGGGGGGGGAGAAGTACGATGGAATAAGGTTTGAAAATTCACAGCAAGAAGTGTTGCTTTTTGTGCTAAATATGGCAAGACGAGGACGGGGGATTGGGATCAGCAAGTTCCTGCTGGTGTGAATTGGAAACAAATAGAGAAGTAAATTCATAAATGGAAGTGAGGTGTAAAATTATAACTTCACCATAAGTATGCATTAAGACCGGCCGTCATATTAAGAATAGAGAACCGGCAGAGGTGCAAGGCTGTAGATGTGTAATGGATTCTGTGGTTGTGAAATACGATTATGGAAAGAGGTGAAAGGTCGAGCCCATATAGATTAATATTCTTCGACGATACAAAGCAGTGTATTATGTGTCCCTCTAGAACTTCGACTATACAAAGCAGTGTTTGATGTGTACCCCTAGAACGTCGACTATACAAAAAGCGGAGCTTTGTGTACACCCTTAGAACTTTGGCTACACAAAGTAGTGTTTTGTGTACGTCCCAAAATCTTCGACAGTTCAATGCAGTGTTTTGTGTGCATCCTCACAACTTCGATGATACAAAACAGTTTTTTATGTGGACACCCACAACGTAACTATATATAGAAGTGTTTGGTGTGTACCTCAAAGACTTTAACTACACAAAGAAGTGTTTGGAGTATACCTCCAAGATTTCAACAATGCAAAGTGGTGTTTGGTGTGTACCCCTGGAACGTCGATTATACAAAGCAGTGTTTGGTGTGTACCCCCAGAACGTCGATTATACAAAGCGGTGTTTGGTATGTACGCCCAGAACGTCGATTATACGAAGCGATGTTTGGTGTGTACCCCCAGAACGTCGATTATACAAAGCGGTGTTTGGTGTGTACCCCCAGAACGTCGATTATACAAAGCGGTGTTTGGTGTGTACCCCCAGAACGTCGATTATCAATCAATCAATCAATACTCTTTAGCTCCCCGAGGAGCATAGGCCTTCAACAAACACATGCCAAGTCTTCTTGTCCTGTGCCATCCGCCCAAGTTCTTTCCACGCCCTCCTCATCACTTTCACCTCTGTATCCAGTTCTCTTCTTCATGTGTTTTTTGGTATACCTCTGCCTCTCTTTCCCCGTGGATTCCAGAACAAGGACTGCCCTGTAATGCTATCAACAGGTTTCCTCAACGTGTGTCCCATCCATCGTCAGCGTCTTCTTCTCAACTCTTGTTCCACCGGCATTTGTCTAGCCCTGGTCATCAATTCCACATTTGTGACTTTGTCATACCATTTCAGTCCTTCTATTCTACGCAAGCACCCGTTTATAAAAGTCTGTAGCTTTTTGGTTGTTGTTTTTCTTGCTCCCCATGTCCCAGAGCCACACAATAAGACTGACATGACATTTGAGCCGAAGGTTCCCATTTTCGTGTTGGACTTGATTTCTCTTGCTCTCCATATGTTTCCCAATGCAATGAAAGCTCCTCTTGCCATTTGTATTCCCATTTTGATATCGTTTGTCTGTCCCTCCAACTCTGTCTATATTACTACCAAGATATGTGTACGATTCTACATCATTTAGTGGTGTTTCTTCAAGTTCAACCTTTTTATTCTTCTTCTTCCTTCTTCCTCGTTCGCCTTGAAAAGGACGGTGGTTGCGTTGTGTCTGTTTCCAACGTAGCTGTGATATCTGCACCTTTCGGTCGACACATCCGACCTCTGCACGGCATTTTTTAGGACCGGGTTTGCCTTCCCATTGCGATCCGTACTCGCTCAGCCAGCCTGCACTGCTGCAGACTGTTTCCAGGACCACCACGTGGAGGTGGAGCACGGTCTTGACCAGCTCTGGTTCGCTGGTCCTGACGCAGGCAATCAAGCTATGAGTCGCTGACTGCGGTCTCTATTGCTGCATCTTGAGGTCCCAACCTTGTTTATCATTTCTTGCATTTATACTCATAATCTTTGTCTTTTCCCTGTGTATTGTCAGGCGCACTTGTTGTGACCTCTCATCGAGAATTTTCATTTTCTCTTGCAGCTGACTATGGTTATGGGACAGAAGAGCCAAGTCATCGGCAAAATCCAGATCATCAAGCTGTTTAGTCAGATTCCACTGGATTCCATTTCTGTTGTGTGATGTCGATGTTTTCATAACCCAATCTATTGCTAGTAAGACAGTGCAAAGTGGTGTTTGGTGTGTACCCCCGGAACGTCGATTATACAAAGCAGTGTTTGGTGTGTACCCCCAGAACGTCGATTATACAAAGCGGTGTTTGGTGTGTACCCCCAGAACGTCGATTATACAAAACGGTATTTGGTATGAACCATTCAGGACTTCGACAGTTGATACAAAGCGGTGTTTAGTGTGTACGCCCATGACTTCGACAGTACAAAGTAGTATTTGGTGTGTACTCCCAGAACTTCGACTATACATTGCAGTTTTTTGAGTACACCCCCGAAACTTCGAAAATACAAAGTAATGTTTGGCGTGTACCCCTAGAACGTTTACTTTACAAAGTAGTATTTGGTGTGTGCCCATCAGGACTTCGACACCCATCTGGACTTCGACACCCATCTGGACTTGGACAATGTTACGGTATATGATATTAACGCCGTCTGCTAAAGGTTATCAGACGTGCAATTGTAAAAGGTTAAGGCATTTAATATATTGCGATAGAGGTTTCAATTTTGAACGCTCCATGCACGATCGATCATGACGTGTATAGCGTTGTTTAGGACACAGTCGGTAACTAAGAAACGTGACCCTTTGTTACTTGACCGCCAAGCTGAATAGCTGCGTTGTTCTAACCTTCCAATGCAATGGCATGATATAGCCATTTATATGTGTATTTTTTGATGGACCAGGGTCAGTCCTAGAAACTCTTTATGAGAGGAAAATTTATGGAGGTTAGTATTTTAACTAGAATTCTCAGAAGGAGAAGAATAATCGTCAAATTCGTATGAAGATATTCAGACTCGCAGTCTCACTGTCGGCAGGTAGCCATGTCTAGCTGCGCGTGCATATAGCTGTGATGTTCTGACGACAATTACTGCTCTGTATCCTTAAACGGACATTGACACGTAAAACAGCAGTCTACGCCATTGATTAATTTATGCATGACTCATGTTCTGTCCCTATTTGAAATGTGTACATGTGAATTAAATGTACGGACTCAATGAAATGACTTATCAAATCAATCGTATTCCAAAGTTCAAGTATTGTTTGGAATCTTCCACCCCCCGCATTCGCTTAATCTTCCATCAAAGGCACGATGCACTAAAACTAACATATCAAGGAAGAAAACAATGGCCAGAATTTTATAATTGTTTTATTCATAACACATGGAACATTGTTCAGAGCAAATCACACACACCACGCAACAGTGGTGTCCGGTGTCTGGGGACGACAAAAAAAAAATTTCTTCATGACTTTCGAATGAAATGTTTACGATCAAGTTTCGATCACATGACCAGTACGAGGCTGACGTGACGCAGTACTCATTATAATACCTAACAACGTGACGTCACTGAAAATCGTGTAGATGATCGGTCGAAGAAACCAGCCGTTTCTAAGTCTAACCAAAGGAAACATAAGCCATTTGAAGCCAACACATGATATGGACTATAGGAGCAGACAGTCAGGGGCTTTAGCCTAGCTGTTGACGACCGCTAGCACTGATCGAAGCAACGGTAAAGATAAATCTAGGTGTTTAACTGTTGGTATTGCAAACAGTGCTAACTAAGTCCATTGTCCTCTGCCTACATCGGCATGTTTTTATCTATGTTTAATGTAATTTTTGTTGTCTTAATGTGTTGTTAATTCGTGGGAGGTAGGGAGGATGAACTGAAATTAAATTCTGTGGCTCTCACGATGCCTGAATTAATTTCGGTCGTTTCTTAGGGCAGTTAAACGATCGCACCTTTGGAAACCCCATTGAGGTTTGACATTGGACTTGTTGTCCAAATCTGCTATCGTTTGACGATTTGCGTTAGCTGTACTGTCCCGTAGATAATTGGTGTATTTTATTCGTACTCAGTTAATAATTTTATTCAGTTCTGTACCATGTTCGTTACTATTCGTCCAGTCTCCTCTGACTATCATTTATTTTATGATTGTTAAATTTTCGTCCGTTATGAGTCCTGTGACGTCATCATTTTTCGCAGTCATTTTTTTTGGTGTGTACCTTGAATATTCAGTTGACCTCCGGTCAAACCTTGACCCTTCATTTGGTCTGTGACATTTCCGCTTATTTTATTTAGTTCATAAATTCATTTTTAATTGTGAAAATGTCTTGTTTGCGTCTTGACATTGTTTGTACCCTTTAGTTGCATCATTGTGTTGTTTGTCCTCATGATATATATTAATATTACATTAATAATATGCTATTATATGCAATAATACACTTGTAATTTAATTTAATTAATTTTTTCTGATAATTAAGGTTAATATGGGACATTGCATAATTATGCAGTGATAGTCCAAGAAAGTAGCACTACAATTTATCATAGATGCCTAGGGCATAATAATATAATATATATATTGACAAAATAAAATAATCTTATAGCTACCTTTGAGGTAATAGACCCATTGTATATTATTTAATATACTTTTCTGGTACTAAGAGAGTGACTTAGTACATTGAACAATATAATTACTAGGAATTATACCCAACATTATTGGATATTGAGATTAATTGTGTGATATAATTACATTATATTTAACAGATATCATAACTATTTATGATATAGTATTATTTAGATACAATATTGTTACAAAATATTGTCTATTAGTTGAACTTAGACATTAAGTTCAGTACTATTGTGATTATCTATATTGAATATTTCTAAGTTGAGTAAGTATAATAATTACTCTGAAGCTACTATTGACTAATTTAATCAGTAATTATCAATAATTACTTACAGATAAAAGTCAAAATGCTTACTATAGACCATTTCGTTAAAATTGGTCGTGATTATGGTTATAAATCTCAAGAACTTCGTCAGTTTGCTGAGTCAGAACTGGAAAAATATGAAAGAAAAGAAGAAGAGAAAAAGGCTGCATTAAAGAAAGAGGAAGAGGAACAAAAGGCAGCATTAAAGAAAGAGGAAGCAGAACTTGAGATGAAGCAAATTGCCAAGGAAAATAGGTTGAGAGAGATTGCTCAACGTGAAAGAGAAGAGCAAAGAGCAATCGCCAGGCAGGAAGAAGAGAATAAATTGAAACGAGAGGAAATTATTTTACAACAAGAAATGGAATTGGCGCGTATTAAATTGGAGACAGCAAGATTACAAGCACAAAGTGCTGATGCAAACCAGAATAATAACGCACAAAATGGATCATCAGCCAGCCAACCTAAACATTTCTACAACTTTAAATTACCCATTTTCAACTTGAACGTCGACGACCTTTCATCGTTCCTGGCACGTTTTGAACAGACTTGCAAATCTAACCATTTGCCTGAAGAGTCATGGGTACTCAAATTAAATGAATTCTTGGTTGGAGAACCACTGACAGCTTCTCAAAATGCTGACCCATCAATAGCTAATAACTACGGTGCTATTAAGTCCTTGCTTTTACGAAGGTTTCACCTGGACGAGGAACACTGTAGGTTAAAATTTAAGGGAATTTTACCTGAATCTCCAAAGGATTTTGCAGGATTCATTGCGAACATACGCAATACATTTAATAGATGGGTTGAACTGGCAGAAGTCAACAAATCATACGACAAATTAGTTGATTTACTACTGCGGGATAAGGTATTATCTTCAGTTAGCCAGCCATTTTTTGCATACTTGCAGGAGCGTAAACCAGGTACCATGGACGAGTTAGAAAAAAATTTCTTTAAACTACTGTTCGGCACACCCGAATGCAACCATTTCTAACTCCTCATTAAGAGAACCTCTACCTGTGGCGTCTAATATGGCCTACAATCACAATAACAAACAAAGACATCACAGTGTAGACAGAAGCAGGTTCCAAAGAAATCACAATGTTAACTTTCAGAAGGGACATAATAATGATTTCAACAATAAAAATGAGTTCAACAGAGGTAGATCACGAGATAGAAATTATTCACCTCAAACAAACTACCACAATGGTCAACATAACACTCATTATAATCGATCACATACTCCCAATAATAATAATAACTGGAATGGTAATAATCATGGCTCGAGACATCGAGATAATAGTTACTATAGAGGACGACGAGATAATTCTAACAATTATACTCGGAATCGATCTCATTCTCGGGGATCATCTCATTACAACCATAATACAGGGGCGGCAGTTACAAATAATACTACCCCTATAGCTCAGGTCCCACTTGACACTAATACAACACAGTCTTCTGCTGCATGTTTTGCTATTAATTATAATGTGGCAAATAGCTGCCAACAATGCAATCTTATTTTTCAGAAGGCAAAAGAAACAGTGCTTAACTGCGGACATATTATACCACAGGTAGGTCTTGCAGTCAACGATGGAACAGGCCTACTAATTTTTAACAGAGGATTAGTTAATGGATCCGTCGTCTCAGTGTTGAGGGATTCAGGATCCACAACGATTGGTGTACGACAGTCGCTGGTACATCCTAGCTGTGCAACGGGGGAATATGTCCGTTGCATGACTTTTGGTGGAACAATAGAGTTTTACCCCACAGCTATTATTCATGTTAACACACCTTTCTTCACAGGAAACGTAAAAGTATGTATGCTAAAGAAGCCTATAGCTGATCTGATGGTTGGTCGTATACACGGCAGTAAAGATTGTACTCCAGATGAGATTATAGAATGGGAGAAACGTAACCTATGCACTGGAAACGCCGTGACGACTAGAGCACAGACTCAACTCATGGAGAAGGTTGATGATGATAAAATGGATGCAGATAACCAAGAGGAATTTGTAGTCAATTCACCTATTGACAGGGAAACATTTGCAACCAAACAAAAAGAGGATAAATCTTTAAAAAATTTTTTTTAAGTTGGTTGATAAAATTGACAATCTATCCTCAGGTAATAATAACAAACATTGTTTTGTTATTAAAAATGACATATTGATTAGATGTTTTCATGACAAATCACAAATGAAACAACAAGTTATGGTCCCATATACTTTTAGACGGTACATTCTTCAACATGCACATGACTCACATTGTGCTGGACATATGGGATATACTCGAACACGATCTCGAGTACTGTCTTCATTCTTTTGGCCAGGAGTGTCAAGAGATATTTCGCAGTATGTACGTTCCTGTACTACATGCCAAGAAGTGAAAGCACGTGGAGCTTTTCACACGGCGCCTATTCAGGCTTGCGATATCTCAGTAAGACCTTTTGACAAGATGGCCATAAATATCATTGGTCCATTGCTACCATCGGCCAGAGGACATAGATTCGTCCTTACGTGCATTGATTTGTGCACACGATGGCCAGAAGCTATCCCATTAAAGACCACCACTACCACAGATGTAGCTGATGCACTACATCTCATCTTTTCTAGAATAGGGTTTCCTAGAAAACTTTTATCAGACCATGGGTCACAGTTTATATCTGACACCATGAAGGAAGTCATGAAAACTTGGGACATTGATAGGAATTTAAGTAGTATTTATCATCCGATGAGTAATGGTGCGGTTGAAAGACTTAACCGTACACTTAAACAACTACTACATAAGGTTACTGCTAAGCACCCTCATGACTGGGACAGAGCACTCCCAGCTGTTCTATTTGCTTATCGGGGAGGTACCGCATGAACAAACTGGCTTCTCTCCCTTTGAATTAGTTTTTGGTGCTCCCCCAAGAGGTCCTATGGGACTAATAAAAGACTTATTAATTGACGAGGAGATGACTCAGGACACTCAGTCATCTTACGAGTACGTGATTAATCTTCGGAAGAACATTATTGAGTCTTGCCAGTTGGCAACAGCTTCTTCTGAGGCTGCAAAAGCTAAGGCTCGATCTCTACAAAATAGGTCTCGACGATTACGCCAATTATTCCCAGGCGACGAGGCTTATGTGTTACTTCCTCACAATAACAATAAATTATTGATATCTTGGAATGGTCCTTACAAAGTCATTGATAAAATTTCCGACGTTGATTACGTCTTAGATATCAAGGGACACAAAAAGATATTTCATATTAACATGCTCAAGCAATTTCATACACGTCCTGAACACTTACAGTCAATTTTTCATGAACTAGATGACAACACAGTATCCACTTGTCATTATACTAACTTATCTGTCATCCAGGAAGAAGAATCTTCTTTTCCTGAGGTACAGTTACCGTTACCTGTACCAGTAGTTCAACCTACTGAATCTTGGCGGGATGTAACCATCTCTTCAACGGTTACACCGCAACAGCGTCTACAGATTGCTAATCTATTACAATCTTATCCAGATGTGTTGACCGACGTCCCGGGTCGCACATCGGCTATCAGTCATGACATTACTCTCAATGATGATACACCTATTCGTGTACATCCCTATTCTGTTCCTTTACATTTCCTTGCTAAAACTACTAAGGAACTTGAACAGATGTTGTCTCTGGGAATCATTGAGACTAGTAATTCGCCATTCTCTTCTCCATTAGTGATTGTCCGGAAGAAGGACAATAACATCAGACTATGTGTTGATTATAGAAAATTAAATGCTAAGACTATAGTTGACAGCGAACCACCCCCACTTATCGACGACTTACTGCCACGTCTATCCAACGCAACTATATTTAGTAAGATAGACTTAACTAAAGGTTATTGGCAGATACCACTGACCGAAAAGGCTAAGTACTACACCGCATTTTCCACTCCACAAGGTCTATACCAGTGGAATGTGATGCCTTTTGGGCTTGTTAATGCGCCAGCTACCTTCATTCGCCTGATGCGACAAATTTTATCAGGTAGACCAGACGTTATTACATATATTGACGACATATGCTTGTTTAGTTCGTCGTTTGAGGAACATGTTTCGGGACTTAGATATGTTTTTGACACTCTAAGGAATTATCATCTAACTGCTAAACCTACAAAGGTGCAAATCGCGTGTAATGAGATAACCTTTTTGGGACATATCATTGGATCGGGATATATCCGAACGTTACCTAGTACAGTCTCCAAAATTCTAAACATAGCAGTTCCTCAGACGAAGAAACAGGTCAGGAGTTTGTTAGGACTTGTTCAATATTACAGTAGATTCATACCAAACTTGTCATCCATCACGGCTGTATTGTCTTCCTTGTTAAAAAAAAGATATGCCGGTGAAGGTGACATGGACTGGTACATGCAATGAAACTTTCAACAAAATTATAAATTTGTTCTCGCATGAACCAATTTTAAGACTTCCCGATGCTTCCAAAAGATTTTTCTTACGAACAGATGCTAGTAACTACGGCATTGGTGCATGCTGCTCCAGAACCATGACGGCATTCTACATCCTACCTTGTATATCTCAAGAAAGCTGAAGCCGGCAGAAACAA
This sequence comes from Oreohelix idahoensis, assembly GCA_024509875.1. NCBI lineage: Eukaryota > Metazoa > Mollusca > Gastropoda > Stylommatophora > Oreohelicidae > Oreohelix > Oreohelix idahoensis. The sequence continues at coordinate 842,184 of JAMPIV010001636.1, forward strand.
AGTATTCAACAGTCGACAAGGAACTTTTGTCTGTGATCTGGGCAATAACGAAGCTTGAAAAATTCTTACTCGGTGCTCCCTTTACCATACAGACGGACCAACGTGCTGTAGCATCCTTGCGTCGATCAAATCATACAAGCCAGAAACTTGCCAGATATTCAATCATCCTACAGCCATTCGAGTTCTCCATTGAACATATTCCTGGCACTGAAAATTGTGTGGCAGATGCATTGTCACGTAATCCTATTGACGACGAATAATCAACATTGACACTCTTAAACTACATCAATCAGAACTACATTGGATTGAACGAAGTATCAACTATAAGGGAACTAACCTTGCCTTCAATTTAAACTTTATATATACTATATGCATCACAGAATTGAACTACAAGACAATCAAGGTATATATACTTACATTCGAACTTCGTCTAATGTCCATACACGATATACGAATATCATTGAACAATCATGGAACAATATCTGACGACAAGTCGAACTTATTATCCTAGATGCACTTAATTCTTGGATGCTAGGATAAATGACATTTCTTTCCAACGTAAACGTTTGAACATTTTTGCCTAAAAGAATTCATCAGGATCAAGACTACGGATGGATCATCATATCCTATACTAATTAATTAGTTAACTTAACTTCTTAATTGAATTATTATCAATAAAATGAAATGTGAGAAAAAAATGAAATGAAAGAACAAAAAAAAAGAGAACGAAATACTAAAAGAAGAAATTATGAAAAGAGAAAATAAATCTCACACAAGTATTAGATTAATAATTTTTTTTTTAATGTACCTATACATTATTTAGTTAGTTAAATTAGATAGTTATTATTCACTAACACTTAACACACACAATTAAGTTAAAACTTATATTCGAATTTCTTTCTATTTCTTCTCACTTATTTTGTCTTTTTCTTCTCTCATAACATCGCGTGACATTAGAACCTTAATAATTTAACTCTTAGTTTAATTAATTAATTTAATTTTAATTAGTCAAATTAATTCTTATATGACATACTAATACGACAGACCTTACGTTAATTAACATTGGACATTTTATTTAGTTGATATAATAATATGTATAATATTGATATACAATGTGCTTAATATTAGATAACTATGACAAATAGTTAGTTGACATGACCGCGACACGGTTCTACTCAGAACATCGTCGGCCATATGTCACAATTGTGTTAAATATTTTTTGAAAAAATTGTTAAGTTGGATAGATCTTGAAAAAAAAATCTATCGATTTTTTTTCCCCCGGTGTACAGGGAATTGTTACGGTATATGATATTAACGCCGTCTGCTAAAGGTTATCAGACGTGCAATTGTAAAAGGTTAAGGCATTTAATATATTGCGATAGAGGTTTCAATTTTGAACGCTCCATGCACGATCGATCATGACGTGTATAGCGTTGTTTAGGACACAGTCGGTAACTAAGAAACGTGACCCTTTGTTACTTGACCGCCAAGCTGAATAGCTGCGTTGTTCTAACCTTCCAATGCAATGGCATGATATAGCCATTTATATGTGTATTTTTTGATGGACCAGGGTCAGTCCTAGAAACTCTATATGAGAGGAAAATTATGGAGGTTAGTATTTTAACTAGAATTCTCAGAAGGAGAAGAATAATCGTCAAATTCGTATGAAGATATTCAGACTCGCAGTCTCACTGTCGGCAGGTAGCCATGTCTAGCTGCGCGTGCATATAGCTGTGATGTTCTGACGACAATTACTGCTCTGTATCCTTAAACGGACATTGACACGTAAAACAGCAGTCTACGCCATTGATTAATTTATGCATGACTCATGTTCTGTCCCTATTTGAAATGTGTACATGTGAATTAAATGTACGGACTCAATGAAATGACTTATCAAATCAATCGTATTCCAAAGTTCAAGTATTGTTTGGAATCTTCCACCCCCGCATTCGCTTAATCTTCCATCAAAGGCACGATGCACTAAAACTAACATATCAAGGAAGAAAACAATGGCCAGAATTTTATAATTGTTTTATTCATAACACATGGAACATTGTTCAGAGCAAATCACACACCCACGCAACAGACAATACAAAGCGGTGTTTGGTGTGTACCCATCAGGACGTCGATAATACAAAGCGGTGATTGGTATGAACCCATCAGGACTTCGACTTTACAGTGTTTGTTATAGATCCCCCTAAAGACTTCCACTATACCACTATTGTTCTGAACGCCCAGGAAGTCGACTGTACACATCAGTGTTTACTAATGGCCCCCAGGACAGTTCCTAGTAATGCCAATAAGGAAGTGCGATCAAGCGAGAAGCTTCGAGAATGGATCGCTCTGAATTATTCGATCAACCCAGCAGGCGGCTATACGTTCCTAAACTCTACAGGAAAGCGCTCACTTAGCGAAAGAAGGAATTGATTGGAAGAAGCCAGTTTTTTGTCATATTTCATGAAAAGAAAAATAATGCTAGAAGCAAAAGTAGTATCTGTGAATAGTATTTCTACTAGGTGCAGTGTAATAGTGATACTATTTTACTTAATTTTTTCCCTCCTCTATTGCTTTGAAGCGTAGTGGGGAGTTAAAGTTTGCGTTCTTGAGCCAAGTAGGTAGTGGTAATTTATTGGGCACCCTTCTCATGAGATGAACAAACCACTTAATTTTCTGTCTCTCTATTCTTGATTCAGGATGTAGGTCCTACAACGTACTTGCTGCAGTGGTAGTAGTGATATTAGTAATACTAAAAATAGTACCAGTCATCGAAGCATCATTTTTTGGTGATGCCTAGATGGCAGGGAGGATAGTGTGATTCGCTTGCATAGCTAGGCGGGGTTATTGCACGGGTTCGAGTCCTGGGTAAGCCACTCACGTCTGTAGTTTTTCTGTTGTCTAGTGTTCTACTTCTTTATTTCTTACGAGTGCCTGAAAACATACCTTTATGTTTGTCTAATATTTATTTACTGTTTACAGGCCTCGGGTTTCCCTTCCTTATCTGTTATAAAATAAATATACAGTGTGGTTGTATTAGAAGTAGCAGTAGTGGTAGGTGTATAGCGTTAGTTGTTGTAATAGCTGGAACACTAACATTTGTAATGGTGTACCATTGGCTACAGTAGTACGAGTAATTGATGTAGTGGCAATAGTAATGGAGTAGTAATAAAATCACACTAGAATTCTGGTAACAGTACTGGAATAGTAATACAGTCATGGTAGCAGGGCCGGATTAAGCCAACAAGGGGAAGGTTTTTTTGGTGTTTGCCCCCCCCCCCCCCTCACCCCTTTTCACCTAATAGGCAATAATTTTAATTTTTTTAAAACCCTTTGGCATGGTGATAGTATATATTAGTATCATTAATAGACTGGGATGTGAGTTTGTAAGCATTGCTTACCTCTTTTATTAGTAATTATTTTTAAATAATGTTTAATAGTATGATTTTTATTATTATTAAGATAAACACAATAAACACATTTTATTGAAAAATCTATGCATTTTTTAATATTTTTTTTTACTTTATGCACAGGACCTCAAGAGTTTCGGGCCCTTAGGCTTCAGCCTACTTAGCCTAATAGATAATCCGCCCCTGCACGATAGTAGCAATAGTAGTTTTGACAGTAATAGAACGTCATTAGTAGTAGTAGATTACTGTCGTAGATTTATAAGATAGGTTTGAAGCTATTTATGGTCCGGTCTAAGCAGAGGTGATAGTGAAAATGTGGGAGAATAAAGGTGCAAGAAAATAGATTTTTCACGAGGGGGTGATAGTGTAAGCGAAAAGATCAGTCTCTGGAGTGAGTAGTTTCTCTACTCCAACCTATCTATACGATTGTCACAATTACTAGTATGAGTAATAGTAGTACTAGGAGTGGTAGTTGTAATAGTAATAGTGGTGGTGGTAGTAGCATTAGTAGTGATATCAGTAGTGATCGTTGTTGTATTTGATGTAGTAGTAGTTGTGTTGGTTGCACCAGTGGCTGTCGTGGTTTTAGTAATAGTGGTGGTTGTTGCAGCGCTAGTGATGGTAGTAGTAGTGATGGCGATAGTAGTAATATTTGTGGAGTATTAGTAATGGTGCTAGTGGTACTGGTCGTAGTATGTAGTATGCAGTGGCTGTAGTAAAAACCGCTACAGTAGAAGTACTTGCGGTCGTAGTAGCAGTGGCGATATTAGAAGTAGTCACGATGGTAGTAATAACGATGATATTAGCAGAAAAGGCGGTGGCAGTTGTAGTAGATATTTAGTCTTTTTCTGTCTTAATTCTGTAATCCATTTTCTAAAACTGCATAACCTGAGAAAAGTAGATGATTGATGAAAAAAGAAAAATTTAATGCTAATAATTAGGGTTGGGATTGACTTTAAAAAAATCTATTTGGATTAATCGAATCTATTTAAAAACCTCAGAAATGAGGTATCTGAGGAAGGTGGTTGAAATAACAAGAAGAGACATGGTACACAACCAGACGATACGTCAAGGCCTTAAATCCCACCCCCTGCAGACCCAAGTAGAACAGTCCCAACTAAGATGGTTTGGCCATGTCTGCAGAATGGGAGAAGATCGGTTACCACGACAAGCATCTTTGAAGGACCGAGGACTAGAATGGAACCAGGCCAGGAGGAAGACAGCCGATAGGATAGTCTGGCGCTCTCTCTTCCAAACCTCTACACCTCACGGTAGAAGGGGAACGACTAAGTAAGTAAGAATCTATTTAATCGATTAATTTCGAACAATTTGAAAAATTATAATAAATCATAAATAATTTTTTTTTTTTTTTTTTGTAATCACTAAGGACTTTATTTGTTTTACATGTTATATGGTGACATCGTCCTGACAGTGTAATGAAAATAATGAAACATTACAAGCAACAATGTATTATTATTAACCACATTTGCCAAATTCCATACTACAAACCTCTAACAGCAAATACTCTCGCATTTAAGCAAAAGACATAAATATTACTTAAAATTGAATGATCAATTAAAATTTGTTGTATCAATTAATTGTTTAAGACACATTTAACCCATTAATCGATTAATTAATCGTTAAAGATCTCAGCCCTATGTTACGCACGGATCATTATTATTTTTCGTTTGTATAAACATTTTTCGTATGTATGATCATTTTTTGACTGAAATGTATATTATATATATTTACAGTCAAAGGGACAGAACCCGAAATATTGATACTGCTATTTTTTAGGAGTTTACCTCCTCTTGTATAGAGACACGTTCGGTCTATAATTTCTTGAACGAAGCGTGACCACATCTCCTTATTTGGTAGTACCAGTCAACTATGGTAGATGTCTGAAAACCTGTCTTAACGCTTCTTTTCATGACCATAAAAGGCGCGACTGTGTAAGACTTTTATCTCGAATGTTCTTAGAATCGTCTTATTGTGAACGGCGACTCAGAGATTGTCGTTCTGCGCATGTCTCGACTTGGTTTTCGTTTGTTGTTCCGGCCAGCTCGGAGAGTTTAGAAATGGTCTAAGTAGCGAGCGGACGCGACCTGCGTCTTGTGATTTTCTGAGGGAAATACATTGTCTTTGTGAGTTAGTTAGCTAACTAGACTATTTCCCAGTATTATTTAAGCCTGCCTGGAGGCATATGTTCATGGTTGATTTTCCGAAATAAGGTAATTCCTCTTGTATCGAACTTTATGCTATCATCTAGAGGTTCGTCATTTTGTCGCCTTTTTGCTCGCCTGTGTGATTCAAAATGGAGAGGTACTTTGACTAGGATTAAGTCACCGGTATCTTTATACCTGAACTAGTTATATATATGGGTCGCTCTAGTCCAACAAGACTATTGTCTGTGTTCCAGGATTCGTTATATCAGAGATCACGTCCAAGTCAGATGGTTAGACTTAGAAACATTATAAAGGTCGAGCTGACCTGTAATCCATGTATGCTATTCACGTGCAGACAGTAAACGGACTGATTGTATACATCTGATCTGCTAGCATCAGAAAGGGAATATTTATTATTGTCTATGAACAGTGATGATCTGCAGCTGACACTGTTGCAGAATTTATATGTATTATTTATACAGCTTCACGAACTAGAACTCTATGATTTTGAATGCTGAACTCGTTGAACTATGTTGATGATATAAATATCCTGACTGTTTTGTGGCGTGCAATAAATGGAAAAAAATTATACAACGAAGTTACCATTTCTATGACTCTATACATCATGTTGCCTGTGTTATACCTTGTGAACTGTTCTACTACCGCATACACAGCAACATCCTAAAATCAGAGAAGACACCTACATCTTGCACTTTAATACCAGGTGTCGATAGGGGTGGCAAGTGGTCGTCAATCTTATACGGAGCTAACGTACCTGGCATTGTGGCGCACCATTATCATTTAGCCTAAATCCAATTTACCTATAAATAAAGAAGAGGTGTTGAGAATAGACAGACCTAGGGAACTGCACAATTTAGTCAAACAATATTTAACACGAACAAAGGTTAATATATAGTAATAGTGAATGTGAAGGTCCGATGCTGTTCTTACAATGCATATGATTTTTAACATGTGAAAGTCAATTAAATATCTGTTAAAGTCAGTTATATAACTGGAACCACCAGGCCTTTACACCCCTCCCCCTTAATATTATTCTTGTTCAGAGTATCTGCTTGATTTTGTTCGGTTTTTTTCTTTTTTCTTTTTTAACATACCAGCATAATTGGTAATTGTGATTTGCCCTATTTACATTTATTTGACAAGTGTGATGCCACTTTCTAATATCGGCAGTTGCTCATATTATTTGGAATTGGAAACAATATATGTCCTAATTATAACCCATCAGAGGTTGAACGGGATATTTTTCATCATTAATATAAAAAAGGTGGCAGAGAAGGGGAAGAAATTATCGCCTTCGTTAAATGCCGACTAGCCCTTTCCTTCTGGCACTTAAAAATGCGGTGTCTCCAAATTTAAAGGTACCTTCACAACATTCCCAGACAAAAATCGCTAGCTAGCTAACTAAAAGTCACTTTAGTCGTGAACTGTGTAAGATAGGAATCGATCTTTTCTTTGAAGCGAAGTTAGCATTCGGTACGATTTATTTTAGTTTGGGTTTTCCACAGCTCTGGCGATGGAATTGTAGGAAGCCGATCTGACGGTAGAGATAAAAGTAACAATAATGCCGCACTGATTCAAAATTCTAAATACTCTGACACCTGAAAATAGACATGATTTTATCAAGTTCGAGCTTTAGAGATTCTAAAAGACATCTCCAGAGCTCCTGGGTAGGTGACCGCTGGATTAAGGGATTAGAATCGAGATTATAATGTTGAACGCTTCTTACTAAAATGTAATGGTTGCATTTGCTACTTGAAACATTTAATCAAAATCTCACCAACAAATATCATGTTAGTTTGGGCAGTCACACACATATACATCAAACGTGTATGTTGGTGACTACAGCTGTAAGAATCTTGTATGGTTGGTCACTCTTCTTCTTCTCTGCCTTTTTAGCTCCCAGCGGGGCATATGGCTTCAATCATTTCATTTCATGCTTTTTGTCTTGAACCTTGTGTTAATGTTCTTTCCCTATCTTTGTTTTCTTTCATATTGTTGAATGCAGTTCTTTTCTCCATTTTGTGGGCGTCTGCATTTTGTTTAACAAATGAAGCAAGTAAACAGCATCAGTTATGTTTATATGATGGGAATTAACACTAGGGGAAACAAAAACTGTGATATTTAGCAAAGTACATGAAAAATAACATCATCATTAAACCTTAAATAACAGTATTTTAGATAATAATTTGGAAGGACATATAATCAGCACCCATGAAGTATTTGAAAAGTCTGCGAATATGTGAGTAGAAATTAAACGTGTTTTTTACAGGTCATGTAGAAGACTGTTCCAAAGGTAAGCAGCAATGAAAGCTAAGCTGTTCTCGAATAAGTTCATCAAAGACTTGGGAACTTGTTCAAGCGATGACTACATCTTTCATCAAAAGGCTACATATAAGTTAGAACATTCAGTGACAGGATTTTGTTGGCGTTTATCAGAATATTGGCTGCACGTTTCCGAAATGAATAGTGTCTTTGTGTTAGACAGTGAGAAATTATCTCAGATTGTAGAGCAATAGTCTTGTTGTGTTTGCATTTGAGATATGTAGAACACTTTAAGTGATTCGTCATCCCCGCTGCACGTTTTTGCAGCGAATAATGTTTCTTTGTGTTGGACACAGAGCAAACCCCCCTCTCCCTCCCCAAGATTGTTGAGCACTGTGACGTACAATGAAAATATAGCCTACAGTATCTGACAGCCCTGAAATCCCCTTAGCGTTCTAAGATTTGCTAGTAAAAGTCACGCATTTTTTTTCTGCCTGCATTACTCACTTTTAATCCACGCCTCTTTTTCTTGAGACGTAAACAAACGGAAAGTTTACCAACTTCCGCGACCTGCCAGTCATAACAGGGAGCGAACCTGGTTTGTTTACCCGAGTTTCTCACGCGAGCTGGATTAAAGGATTAGAATCGAGATTATAATGTTGAACGCTTCTTACTAAAATGTAATGGTTGCATTTGCTACTTTAAACATTTAATCACAATCTCACCAATCATCAGATATCAGACAGACGAACGTGGAATAACACCGGACCCTTTGAAGTGAGTTGCTCGGGCAAAAATATTTTCCTCGAGGACCCTTTGATGTTCGTACATACAGGGGGAGACAACTCTGTGATCTCCAGAAGCGGGCAAATCTACTAGAACCCGTTACACGGTTTTAAGTCTCTGTTGTTGATTAGCAACGCCGACAGAGCGACCGTGAAAACCTTTTATCTGGGAAAACGTAGTCTCCCGATTTTCTGCTATGAGCTATAGTGTGAAAAGTAACGTCATCTATAGATCAGAGAGACAATAATGTATATAAACTGTGGCTGCCCAAACCAGTTATCAGTTGTCGCTCAGAACTTTTCGGATAGTCTAAACACGTAGTCTAGAACCATTATGGAAGATGTGTTAATAGTTTCGTGGGGATTTCATTCTGATTTGTGGTAATATAAATTGGCATTTACGTGATTTAATGTGCTAAGTTTTATCATCTTAAATTCACTGTGATTTTCTAGCTGTTAGAACTAGTGAAATAAATAACGCGTAGCTATTTTTTTGCCAGTTGTTCAGTTTAATGTAATTCCATCAAATGCTTTCTCACATAAGAAGATACATTTAGCCGACGGATGTTATATGCTAGGCGCGACTGATAGTGGAATAGAATTCGCGTTTATTTCATTTGTGTAATTTTAGTAAGTGACTGTTATTTAAATACCATACGACGACCCACAGACGCCGACAATCTAATATCTATTAATGACAGGCGATATTTGTTAAATGCGCGTATGGATAATTAAATAATAATAGACATTGTGCGCTGATCGTTAACGCGTGCGCAAAGGAGCGGGGAGGCACATACTTTCACCTAACCTAGAGACGCCGCGCGAGCGAAAACTAACCGGATAGGAATAGGCTAGAGACACAGTGTGCCTTTTAACTTTCATCAGGACTGACGGAGAGGATAAGAGATCGTCTTGTCCCCGTCCGTGTATATATAGAATAGTAGCATTTTTTCATAAATGTTCTTTATTCCTCGCAGAACCTGATCAAGAACAACCAGTGGTCTATTTTGGTCTTTTTCTTCATTTACTGATTGATGAATGATGTCTTCTTCTTGGCTTACACGTCCCCAAGTTCATTTGTGAACCGGATTGGTCAAAGAGACAAATAAACATTAAATTAGTAAATTTAACTGGACTATAAAACCAGAAATATTTATTCCCATTTATCAGCCCACTGTGGCGTAATGCAAATAACATTTCTATCTGACTTTTGACAGTTGTATCAGCGGATTTATCCAGCAAGTTACGCTGTTTCAAAATCGGCACTCACCACAGAGCCAGCCGATAGGATTTACCATCATCATCAATTAACAATCGTAACAGTTTTTAGCAACTAGAGTTTTCCAAATACTGGAAGTATTTTTCACTGTTTGCTGTGAACACCAGATCTCGGTTCTACATTAACTATTTGAGGTGACATTTGTTGATCTAGGAAAACACCACCAAATTTGGCGTCCCCCTCATAAAATCTTATTTGTTATAGAGGGTGGACTGGGGCCGACTTGGATAATACCCCTGACACTTTATATATTCAGGAACCATTGTAATTCCAAAGGGATATCACCAGAATAGGGTAAGCGTGATTGATGACAGAGAGAGTATTACAGAGAGAGAGAATATTTTTCTTTTGTTACAAATATTGCACCAACTTGATTTGGCTTAAAACTGTTTACTTTACTGGATAGCATTTAGTGGGAACTTTGTTCTTTTCTTTACTGTCTATTCTGTAACATAGTGCTAACCGTTGGGGTTATTAACTTGTTGGGTTCTCTTTCTCAATCAGGGGAAGGGCACATGTATTCTGTTATTTTCTATGAATGTAATTCTGATTTTATTTGATCTTTCTTTAGATATTCGATGTTGTAAAGTTTAATGATAATAAACAACAAAAGAACCTACCTTTGTGTGTTGGTCAGACCCATACCCAATTAATCATAATTTTTCACGTTTGTGTGTATTGTAGTCACATAGCTGTGTGTGTGTGTGCGTAGATAAACTTATATTTATATATATAGGGAGGTGTAAGATTGTCTCGTACTAAATTATAGACGTATAGATAGGCTGGACTAGAGAAACCACTCATTCCAGAGACAGATCTTCTCCTTAAACTATTCACTCGTGAAATCTATTCTCACACCTTTATTTCTCACGTACTCATATCACCATCCACTCTACTCAGGCGGGACCATAAATAACTTTCAAACCTATCTAAATTTACGACAAGCACTAGTCTAGGTGTTTTTGTATTTAGATAATTAGAACATTTTGCTTGATTCTTCATCTAGGAAATTTTTGATTTTGGCTAACTGGGAACTCTTCTGTGCCGTTTGTTTGGTCAACGCATTTACACGCGAGAGCCAACTTAGGTATCGGTCGACATGACATGGAAACATGACAAGAAGAAGTGAACAGAAGTTGACCAGATGGCGCAGGACAGGAAGGCTTAGCATGAACTTGTTGCACGGCTATGGTACCAATGATGAATGACAATAGTGATGATTCCACAACAAGAACTGCCTTGTGGTGCTATTAATTGGTTTCCTTAATGCGTATTCTGTTCTACGCCAGCGCTTTATCTTCACCTCTTATTCCGTTGATATTTGTCAGCAACTTTTCATCAACCCCAAATCGGTCCATCCAGTCAAATAGTTATATCCTGGTTCACTGAGTTCTGCACGAGCATTCAGTGATGACAATGTATAACTTCCTGGTCGCCTTTCTTGCGTTATAGCTGATCATACACACGCATATATTTCGTGTCTGGTTCGTGGCAAACAAGAACCTAGTCTGTGGTACAGAAACATTTGAAACTTGAATGGATGATCACGTGTGCATAGAGCAGGAGAAACCAAGGTCATAAACTCCCTTCACAATAAATATTGATAATAGTCAGCTAAGCTGTATGGACAATCACGTGCAGAAAGGGTAGCGGATAGTAACGTCATAGAACTCCTCACTTATTCAATTTTCGCTATTGTCCAATGAAAGAGTAGCACTGTACGTTAATTCGTTATACGTAGAATATGGATGCGCATACGCAGGCAAACAGCAAGGGCCATAAGCAGTAAGGAAAATACGAAGATAGAAATAACTAATACCAAAGACCTAGGTTTTTTTATATTTGGCCATGCGCCCTAATATAACCGACTAGGTTGAACGGGACGCGCCTCGCCAAAACGAGGCAAAAAGTTATTAAAAAAACAAAAAAAAGAAGATAGAAATGATGTTTGTAACAAAGTGACGACACTAAGAAATGGAAGGGTCTATGTTAAGGTAATCAGACGTTCCTTTTTCTAAAGGAATCGTCCGGCTGTCCGATGCCGGGTCCTGTTGTCCTGGAGAAAGCAAAGTGGAACTAACAATATTGTTTTATCTGTACTGATATCTGGAGCGTCTAATCCACAGGGTGGTTAGATCGCTGGTCTCTAGCGGCAAGGTGTCGGGTTGGAATCACGGTACCGACACGCTCCAGTCTACCCAGCTCTAAATGGGTACCTGACTCTGCTCTTTGACTTAAGGAAGGGAACTGGTCACCCTAAATCTCGATGCTGGACCTAATATGGTGAAGTCTCTAACACTTCCCTCCCCTACGGCAGTATCTGCTATGGGACTACCTTTAACTGAAATCTGAAGGGTATTTATTTCGGCACCACTAACATGTGACAGAAAGTAACAATGAAAGACGGGGCGTATATAACACTAACATATGACAGAAAGTAACAATGAAAGACGGGGCGTATATAACAGTAACAGTGACAGAAAGTAACAATGAAAGACGGGGCGTATATAACACTAACATGTGACAGAAAGTAACAATGAAAGACGGGGCGTATATAACACTAACATGTGACAGAAAGTAACCATGAAAGACGGGGCGTATATAACACTAACATGTGACAGAAAGTAACAATGAAAGACTGGGCGTATATAACACTAACCGTGACAGAAAGTAACAATGAAAGACGGGGCGTATATAACACTAACATGTGACAGAAAGTAACAATGAAAGACGGGGCGTATATAACACTAACATGTGACAGAAAGTAACAATGAAAGACGGGGCGTATATAACACTAACCGTGACAGAAAGTAACAATGAAAGACGGGGCGTATATAACACTAACAGTGACAGAAAGTAACAATGAAAGACGGGGCGTATATAACACTAACAGTGACAGAAAGTAACAATGAAAGACGGGGCGTATATAACACTAACCGTGACAGAAAGTAACAATGAAAGACGGGGCGTATATAACACTAACAGTGACAGAAAGTAACAATGAAAGACGGGGCGTATATAACACTAACAGTGACAGAAAGTAACAATGAAAGACGGGGCGTATATAACACTAACCGTGACAGAAAGTAACAATGAAAGACGGGGCGTATATAACACTTACCGTGACAGAAAGTAACAATGAAAGACGGGGCGTATATAACACTAACAGTGACAGAAAGTAACAATGAAAGACGGGGCGTATATAACACTAACCGTGACAGAAAGTAACAATGAAAGACGGGGCGTATATAACACTAACAGTGACAGAAAGTAACAATGAAAGACGGGGCGTATATAACACTAACAGTGACAGAAAGTAACAATGAAGGACGGGGCGTATATAACACTAACCGTGACAGAAAGTAACAATGAAAGACGGGACGTATATAACACTAACAGTGACAGAAAGTAACAATGAAAGACTGGGCGTATATAACACTAACAGTGACAGAAAGTAACAATGAAGGACGGGGCGTATATAACACTAACCGTGACAGAAAGTAACAATGAAAGACGGGGCGTATATAACACTAACAGTGACAGAAAGTAACAATGAAAGACGGGGCGTATATAACACTAACAGTGACAGAAAGTAACAATGAAGGACTGGGCGTATATAACACTAACGCACAGGTAATAGTCATCTTTGTCTGTGTCGTTTCCCGGAGGTTTCTACCGAGACAGATAAAAATAGAACTACTCCTCCCTCGGTCACGTTATACGAGGTAACTAATATGACGTTGTACACGAAGCAGGCAACTTCATCTTGTAAAACAAACTGCTGCAGTAACTACCACTACAGGAGCATGAAGGTGCTTGGTGTCTGCTTCCTGCAAGAGAACCCGGTCCAGGGGTGGTTCCATGCTCAAATAGGATAAGGAAAATGTTGATGAAACCGTCATCTTAAAAAAGTCTTCAGAAAATAGCCTTTTTTTTTAAATGGCTCAATTCTCAGACTTGTCCATAGAATGGGAGTATTGTTAACATCATATGGTAAATGGGAGTACTGTTAACGTCATATGGTAAATAGGAGTCAGAAATGAAGAATAGCACAGTCCAAAGAAAAACAACCTTCAAGAAAAGGAGAAACACCGATTAGAAAAAAAAAATGGAATACAATTGTGAAAAAAGACAAAAAAATAAACGTATTTTCAATGGAAGCATGAAAGATAATCCAGTGTTCAATCAATCAATACCCTTTAGCTCCCCAGGGAGCATAGGCCTTCAACAAACACATGCCAAGTCTTCCTGTCACGTGCCATCCTCTCAAGTTCTTTCCAAGTTTCCTCATCATTTTCACCTCTGTTTCCAGTTCTCTTCTCCATGTGTTTTTTGGTCTACCTCTGCCTCTCTTTCCCTGTGGATTCCAGAACAAGGACTGCCTTGTAATGCTATCAACAGGTTTCCTCAATGTGAGTCCTATCCATCGCCAGCGTCTTCTTCTCAACTCTTGTTCCACTGGCACTTGTCTGGTTCTTGTCATCAATTCCACATTTGTGACTTTGTCATACCATTTCAGTCCTTCTATTCTACGCAAGCACCCGTTTATAAAAGTCTGTAGCTTTTTGGTTGTTGTTTTTGTTGTTCTCCATGTCTCAGAGCCATACAATAAGACTGACTTGACATTTGAGTTGAAGATTCTTATTTTTGTGTTGGACTTGATTTCTCTTGTTCTCCATATGTTTCCCAATGCAACGAAAGCTCCTCTTGCTTTTTGTATTCTTATTTTGATATCACTGTCTGTCCCTCCAACTTTGTCTATATTACTTCCAAGATATGTGTACGATTCTACATCTTTTAGTGGTGTTTCTTCAAGTTCAACCTTGTTATCATTTCTTGCATTTATTCTCATAATCTTTGTCTTTTTCTTGTGTATTTTCAGGCCCACTTGTTGTGACCTCTCATCGAGAATTTTCATTTTCTCTTGCATCTGATTATGGTTATGGCACAGAAGAGGCAAGTCATCTGCAAAATCCAGATCACCAAGCTGTTTAGTCAGATTCCACTGGATTCCATTTCTGTTGTGTGATGTCGATGTTTTCATAACCCAATCTATTGCTAGTAAGAAAAGAAATGGAGACAAGAGGCATCCCTGTCTTACTCCCGTTCTAATCCTAAACGGTTCTGTAAGTTGTCCTTAATGAAGAACTTTACATGTCATGTCTTCATAGGTCTTCTTTATTAAGTTAATGATCTTCATGGGAACTCCATAATGCCTCATCAATTTCCAAAGCGATTCTCTGTCTACACTGTCAAATGCCTTTTCATAGTCCATGAATCCGATGTATAGCGGTGAATTCCATTCCAGAATTTGTTCAACTATTATTCTCAATGTGGCTATCTGGTCTGTACAGGATCTATTTTGTCGAAAACCTGCTTGTTCATCTCTCAGTTGCTTGTCTATGGACTCTTTTAATCTCTCCAGGATGATTCTGTTTAATACTTTTGCTGGCACTGATAGTAACATTATTCCTCTATAATTTGTGCACTCTTGTAAATTTCCCTTCTTAGGCAACTTGACCAAATAACCTTCCTTCCATTCTTCTGGTATTTCCTCTCTCTCTCCCAGACTTTGCCAAGTAGTTTGTATAATATCTCTGTAGAGGTATCAATATCTGTTTTGATGGCCTCTGCTGGAATGCAATCTTAATCGAGTGTTACATCGAGTTATTGTCACATGGACACAAACAATGACCTCAAAAAAAAAAAAAAAAGGAAAACAAATCACTGGAAATTACTTAGACCTGCTTTTAACAGAACAATCAATATCCTTTAGCTCCCCACGGAACATAAGCCTTCAACAAACACATCCCAAGTTCTCCTGTCACGTGCCATCATCAGGTCAAGGTCTTTTCACATCTTCCTCGTCATGTTCACTTCTGTCTTCAGTTCTCTTCTCCATATGTTGTTGGTCGACCTCTGCCTCTCTTCCCCTGGGGATTCCAGAACTAGAACTGCTTTATAATGCTATCAACAGGTTTACTCTGCGTGTGTCCTATCCATCGCCAGGGTCTTCTTTCACTGACACTTGTCGGGTTCTTGTCATCATTTCCACATTAGAGACCTTGCCATTCCATTGCAATCCTTCTATTCTACGCAAGCACCCATTTATGAATGTCTGTTATCTATTTGGTTGTTGTTTTTGTTGTTCTCCGTGGTTCAGAGCCATACAATGGCACTGACGACATTTGGGTTGAAGATGTTTATCTTTGAATGAGATTTGATTTCTCTTGATCTCCATATATTTAATGTGGGATGTTAGTCCCATTGGCAGCTAAAAATTAATATAAACAGTGATATCTTGAAAGAGGTCAGTGTGTTTTGAAAACTTTTACACAATTCAGAAAGTAGCGTTACGCTTGTATTTCGCATGGTATGAAAAGGGAATGGCTATGACACACTGTAACAACAGGTAAATATTAATATTAACAAATACAAAGGACGACATTGAGAGAGAAGATACACCTTACAGTTTAACAGGATGACCAAGAGCGGAAGTGGCATGACAGGTAAATGTAGTCCTAAAGTGGAACTACTATAGTGCAGTGAAGTGCTAGAGACTTCACTAAACTAGGTCCAACTTTTAATCAGTTGGGGGTGACACATTCCCTTCCTAGCTATATTATCTTTACCTAACTCAAGAGCAGAATCAGGTACCCATTTACAGCAACCATGTTTTAATCTCGCAATTCGGTAACTGTGCCATACAAAGCTAAGGACCTCATGCCGTGAGGACTCATGATCCTCTACGTTAGTCAATAGGACATTTGAAAAGGAAGAAGATAAACAGACTGCGTGAGTTTTACTGTAATGATTTGTTTTCTCAGTTTCCAATATTATTTTCATAATTTTGCACCCCCTGCATATTTATTTATTTAGATGTCAGACCTGTCATGTCTACATAGAAACTCTGAGAAAGAATGTAAAACATTGTAATATGCACATAACAGTACAATATAAACGGGGTAGCTTCTAGATAACATAACAAGTCTTCAGCTACGGATCTTTTTATTTAACCTGATCTAGTCTTTCACCATGAGGTCATTCAAAAGATGAACTAGGAGCATGACATCCAGCACGACTACTACATTTTCAAAAATGGCAATGTACAAATCTGGACTGACGTTTGGTTTTAAAGCTTTGAGGCGCCAGCAGGTGGTGACAGAAACGTCATGTCATATTTCTTAATTTGTATTTCCTTACTTGTATCTTGTGAATACGTCATAAAACAAATGTCGTTTGGTTTGGTTTTTGATGACCTTCTTCATTTAACAGGGACACCTCCATCAATGGCTCCGATCTTCTCCCTTAGATCATACAAGGAGGATCTCAGCAGAGTGTACAAACTGCGTAGTACCAGGGAGGCTCCCAATGTGTGTAAACAGAAATCACACATTTTATAAATATGTGGTCGCTAGGTTTCCTAATATTTAAATTTTGCAAGGGCAGCGGCCGTGTGGCCTACTCTTGACGATTTCCAACTGCCGAGGGATTTTTAAAGTGCGCAACTTGCACACGAGACCTCCGATTTTTTATCCGAAAAGACTAAGCATCCTATTTCACTACCCATGAGATCAGGGGGAAGTCTGGCATTATTAGGAACCATTGGTTCTGATAAAAAATTGCCATTAAAAATATTCCCTGTGTTGGGAATCGAACCCATTACCTTTAGAATTAGAGGCGGACGCCATACCTCACATCCACTCCTGCCCTCCCTTGTATCTATTTAATATACATGAAACAAATGTCATGACAATGAGCAATAGCTGTCATTTGACAAATACTTTTTTTTTCATTCCCTCTCTAAAACAGAATACTTACTTACTTAGTCGTTCCTCTTCTACCATGAGGTGTAGAGATTTGGAAGAGAGAGCACCAAATTATCCTATCGGCTGTCTTCCTTCTGGCCTGGATCCATTCTAGTCCTCGGTCCCTCAAAGATTGTCTAATGTTGTCCTCCCAGCGGACTCTTGGTCGTCCTAGAGGTCTGGATCCCTGGCTCTTAGTTTCCCACGAGTCATGGGAAATGACTACAACCCACAAACGACAGACCCAAACCTAAGAAATGAGGTATGTGAGGATGGTGGTTGAAGTAACAAGAAGAAACATAGTCAGCAACCAGACGATACGTCAAGGCCTAAAAACCCAACCCCTGCAGACCCAAGAAGAACAGTCCAACTAAGATGGTTTGGCCATGTCTGCAGAATGGGAGAAGGTCGGCTACCACATCAAATTAGTTTGATACACATTAGTTTGATACATATTAGTTTGATACACATTAGTTTGATACACATTAGTTTGATACACATTAGTTTGATAAGAGTACAGAGATAACAATTTAAAAATAGGAAGTGACTTTTCAATCACCCTGTAGTGTAACATTAAAGCAAGGTCAAGCTGTTAAGCAAGGTCAAGCTGTTAAGCAAGGTCAAGCTCAATAAAAAATGTTTTAGAAAAAAAAAGTTCTTCGTTAAAGAAATACAAATTATCAGGAATAGCACGTAGAGTAATGGAGCTTCATCATCATCATCAGCTGCCATCTGCACAACGAAAGTCAGTTGCAATGGACCTCCAAAGTCTTAAGTCTCTTGTCTTGATTGTGCATTATCTTTCCTGTCCATCTCTTGATGTTATCTTCTCACTTATAGCGCTGCCTTCCTCTTTCTCGTTTGCCTTCAATTCTGCCTTTTATTAAGACCATAATAAGTAAAATGTTATGTCTTTTTACATGGCCAAAATATTTTAGCTGTCTAATTTTGATCTTCATTTTTCTGTTTTCATACCTACGTTTTCAAGGACTTCTTTATTTGTTTTCTTCTCTTTCCATGAGGTGCGCTTATGAAAGAACAAAAGGGTGAGGGAATAAATAGTGTTAGATTACCTCTACACCTCACGGTAGAAGGGGAACGACTAAGTAAGTAAGTAAGATCACGGAGTACTACACCCATAGGTTATTTCCGGGGGTTTCTGAGAAGATCAAGAACAAATAGCGTATGATCACTCAGGCAGTTCGTAAGACGAGACTAATATGAAGCTTTGCATGAGGCCAGCAACCTCATCATGTAAAACAATTTGCTACAAAACCCACCACTACAAGAACATATGAATGTTTCGTACAGGCTCCATGCAAGTGAGCCAGGTACAGTGGTAGCTCCATGCAAGTGGGCCAGGTACAGTGGTAGCTCCATGCAAGTGAGCCAGGTACAGTGGTAGCTCCATGCAAGTGGGCCAGGTACAGTGGTGGCTCCATGTTCCATAGAGAACAAAAAAGGAAATGAGTGACTTCAGTTCACACAACTTTTATAAAAAAAACCGGAAGAGTAATTCCCTTCCCGCCTAAATCCACATATATAAATTATTAGGTAAATATAAAGCCTAACAAATAAAATTAATAAAGAGAAGAGCAATGGGAAAATGACAGTGCTGTCACAAAGAATGTACTCGAAATCCCCCTTGTTTTCTGCTTCGTCTGCAAATTGTAACGCTTTCACGTTGATAGTAAAGCTTACTGTATTATTACCCGCCTTCTTCAATGAAACGTGTGCTGTAATTCTTGGAAAAACATTGAGACGTACTGCGTAATGACCTAAATTAACCCTAACATTAATTATACTGCGTTACCAAAACGAACGAACAGATGGACTAAAGGGATAAAAAGAGAAGGGAGAGGCAGAAAGCCGAACACTAAACCCGCTTCGCGCGATACACAATAACTACCATCACGCGTGTAAGTCTACATGCACTAATTTTTTTTCAGACGGACAGTGATAAAATACACTACCCTTTCCCAGAGTTAGGTTTATAAATCATAACAGACTCTTATTAGAAAAGACAACATTATATGGGTTTACGTTTGAACACATAACAGTACCCAGACAGCACATCTTCTAAACAGGAGATAGAAGAAATTGCATATTTTGAACGCAGCCACGTAGCTCCTTTAAATTAGTATTTTTGGGTTCCTTAGGGTTTGCTGACAAATAATATGTAAAACGTTACGCAAATAGTCCAGGAATTAATAAATTATACCCAAAATAAAATATTGGGGGTGCCTGACAGCATAAAATCATTTCTGCTCATAAAATTTTTTTTATAACGTGTTTGAAAAAACCTTACGTTACATAAATAGCCTACCATGTAAACTCCAAATTGATTGGAGCGCAACAAATGAAAGCCTAACCACGATTGGTCGGGCTATAAATACGATCTTGGTTGTTAGGGGAGACGGGAAAAGATAACATTTTTTCAAACACTTGTCGAAACGTGGCTCATTGGCCAGTCTCGCTGATATACACACTTGGGAGCGTTAGTTCGAGACACTAATTCAAATAAGCTTGATAAAGCGACAGTACGTTGAAGCCAGCTCACATTTTTGCTAAAATAAAAGCCTGGAACATAGGCAGAACGGAATTTGTGCCAGTTTGTGCCAGAATTCATTGCTAATCAACGTATCTGTGTTTATTTCCATGAAATTGTGGGACAGTGGTCTTGATGGTAGTGAGCAGCACCTGGTCATAGCTGTGCTGAATCCAGAGTCGGACAGCATACTCCTTGGTCTTTTTAGCTATCAGTGAGGTGTCTCCTGAGCCCAGAGGAGAATTCGAGCAGAGGAGTCCTTTCCTGCCGCCATCACTAAAGATAAGCAGAGTTGGCCAGCTGAGCTCAACATTATGTCCCCTCATCTAGAAATAACTTTATAAAAATTAACATTAAGAGGGGAATTTACTTGTCTTAAAATCAGGAACTGTGAACATCTCCAATACTGATCCCTAAAGACAAACTATTGAAGTCATGATGACAAATACCAACAGAGCTTGAACAAAACAAAACCAGTATTACCTCATTTTCCTACTACACAACTGACACACATAGAACATTTGTAATAATATATGTCACTACAATATTCATATTAAATACATTCTGTACATAACTTGTAATTTAAATTGATTGTGATTCCTGATTCCCTTGTAGTTGAATCAGGACACATATTCATTCATGCCAGTAATGAATACATATTGTTATTTGAAAGTTATCAGTGCCTCCTTTAAGATATTCTCATAGAGTGTTATATGTATGTGAGTGTCACAGTGTTGTCAAGAGTAGTGGATTACATTAAATTGTTTATCTGTCTGTTGTTGTGACTTACACTTCATCATACACATACCCTAGACACATAACGTAGCATCACACTATTCCAGAATAATTCTGACTGAGATAAAGAGATATGTGGTAGCAAGTAAAGGTTTTAGGGGCTATAATATATTACTTTGGTAATAGTTCTTCGGGATTACATCAATGCTGGATCTCAGCTGTTTCAGCGGGGGAGTCCTCCTTACTAAATATTTGATTTATTACGGGCAACTGTTACCACACTTAAGCGGGGGTAATTTACTGGCCTTGGCGTATACTAGTTGCTTAAAATATTGACGTCACCGCTATAGGCTGTGTGTAAACTTATCGTCTGGTCTTCTGAATAAGATGACAAATAGCTTGTGACATTTTAGGTACACACTACAGCTAGCGTCTCTCCCCCCCCCCCCCCCCCAAAAAAAAAAAACACACACAAAATTTACATACTTACTTACTTAGTCGTTCCTTTTCTGTCGTGGGGTGTAGAAGTATGCCTGAGAGAACACTATACTATCCTACCGGATAAAATGTTCCCTAAAACAAAGGGCAGGAATGTAGACTGCACAGCAAGGACACGATGTCTCCAGACAACAGATTCCGCTTCACTGAAGTATGAAGGTAAACATAATAACACAAGCCTACATTAAAAACTACAATACTTATGTATATTGATAAGAATAAATGGAAACCGCATCAGTGAGATTAAAAGCGGAAGGTAAACAAGCAAACACAGCATGCCACAAAATAAGAAGTATTAAAGCAATAAATCCTTGTCGATGAACGGAGAGAAAAGAACGCGCTGACGTGTTATGCAGAACCAATCTTTTTGTAAGAACGTGGCTCTATAACATTTAGCACACGTAAGATAAAGTCAAGGGAGGCAAAACGGATCTGATGTTTCAGACGAATGATATGATCCCCCATGGACGGCTAAAATGGCGATAGAAGAATGTTTGAGACGAGCTTTTGAAGAAATAAAAACAATCACAAAGATAAGAAGAAGGCAATCAAAGTTGATTGAACATCTGATGAAATGATACGTTCTAGAACAAACAACTGATAAAACAGAAGACAAGAAACAGAGAGAAAAACAGTGAGTAAACATAATCGACAGCCGTGGTGTGTGAAGAGTTTAGCACCAACATTAATGGAGACCACCAAGGTTCGAGATGTGTGAAGAGATATGATCTGCATCAGTCTATCTGATCATTGAAAAGAGAAAGTAGATATGGACATGACATAAAAGAGAAAGTAGATATGGACGTAACATAAAAGATAAAGTAGATATGGACATGACAGTGGATATTGACATGAAAGTAGATATGGACATGAAAGTAGATATGGACATGATATAAAAGATAAAGTAGATATGGACATGGAGTAGATATGGACATAATATAAAAGATAAAGTAGATATGGACATGAAAGTAGATATGGGCATGAAAGTAGATATGGACATGAAAGTAGATATAGACATGATATAAAAGATAAAGTAGATATGGACATGATATAAAAGATAAAGTAGATATGAACTTGAATGTAGATATGGACATGAAAGTAGATATGGACATTAAAGTGGAAATGGACATGATAAAAAAGAGAAAGTAGATACGGACATGAAAGTAGATATTGACATGATATAAAAGATAAAGGTAGTCCCATAGCAGAAACTGCCATAGGGGAGTGAAGTGTTAGAGACTTCACCATACATTCAATAAGAACGAGAAAGTAACTCGCCAAAAATTGATGGGAATTAGTTATGGTATGCTTTATCTCCTGCATGTCATAATGACGTCATTATTTCTCATGTGGTCATTACAGTCCTTTCTAATCAATTTCAACTTAATAGGGTCTTTATAGTCAAACGTATCACGACTTGTGGTCAATGGTCAATGTATCATGAAAAACTTAAAGGCGTGCGGTATTTTAAATGGGTGTTCAGTTTAGCGTTTACAGTGCAATGCGCGCCGTTTCCTTATTTTTCCAGAAAGGCTGATCTAATTGTTTCATTATTAGTTGCAAACGTCTCTTTAAGATCACTCTATATATGAGAGTCAATTATGTATTGCACTTATGTACTTACATGTGTTACCACCTAGAGAACTCGAGACTCCTAAAATAAGCTATCATCATGTCCCTTTACTCTCCTTGTGACGGAATTTGTTGTGTCCTTTTACTCCACTTCTTTCCCTCCTACTTTCTCGATTTATTTCTTCAATTTATGCACCTAAACCTGTGCCCCGCCACGCCTCAGTCATTGGTTGATCTCTGTTAATACTGCGATAGTGTTATTTCACGGCTAATTGACCATCCTTAAAGATTAATTGTAACCGTGAAAATGATTGAGTTTTTATGTAATCCTTTTCCGTCAAGACCAGCATGTCAGTCTAAGCGTATTGTTCACCAGAAACGCGTTCAGACACACGGGCAGATAATACAAAAGGAAGACCAGATGTTGTCTGGGAAAAATGTCTGGGTGCAGCGATATGTCGCGGATTATCCTTCTGGGAACCAGGAAAGTACGGGTGATAATTGCTTAATCACTTCCGTCCAGACATTATCTGTGTAATTATTCCAGAGAAACCCGTCTGGGTAGATAAATTAGCGAGATGAGATCATGTGTTTACATTTTAAAATGATTTTTAAAACACGCGGGGGGTGTAGAATAAGTGTATAATGGACTGTCAGTAGCCAAGCACTCAGTATCGCCCATACATATATATCATCTGACTTCACTGACTGAGCACGTCAGCTTATAAACAATATTTCAGATGGCTTCTAAACCTAATCTCGTCTAGCGACGATTCTTCAACATAATGTTAAGCACATATTTTTCCATATAATAATATTGAACCGCTAGCAATGGGTTCTTATGTGTAGCAGTGATCTCTGGACTGATCAAGCGATAATACGGGCATCCCTTTTCTCTTCTTGAAAGTCACTACATGTTTTGGTTCCAAGATGGCTTCACTCGTGAGCTGTCACTCACGTTTGGATACAGATAATGAATCTGTCCTAAAGTTAGTCATTCATAAAACATTACATTGCTCTGTAGATTTGATCATGAACAATTGACTGCATTCTACAGATTATAGTGCTGCTAGGAATCGAAGTCGTTTTCATCGAGTCAAATATATTCTCTTATCGAAAATGGTGGCTTCGTACGAGAGTTCATAAAAGTATCTTGGATTACCTTGGTATAAGAAATATGAAACTGCCATTCCTTGGCAATACGAATAAACACTGGGGTAAAGCATACACGATAGGTTTAGACGACTATCACCTTCCCCACAAATACTGAGATCACTTTTTCCCCGGCGACAGGCCGACATGGAAAAACACAGTCCCTATCAGGACGAAGCCAAATCACACCACACTCTAGCGACACATCCGCCGAATAGCCTTCGACCTCTCTAGAGACAACAGAACATATAGTTCGACTTAGATATGTAAAGATATACAGATATAAGACAGACTCGTCCTACTCAGACAAACAATACACATAAATTCAGGCCATAGATATTCTGAAGCAAGAACAATCTATTATTACCCAAACAACGAATAAATCGCAGTAAAATGGATTTATCCGCGGAGTTTGATCGAAAGAGCCGACACAACTTTCAAGGGAAGTAACTCAATAATGACTTTCCCTTAAGCACTATTTTGCTTTCAAAATATTTACGAAGATAACAAGAATACCAATGTATAATATTGTAAGATATGAAAGACTGCACGTAACATACAGCAAGGAAAATCTACCTTTTAATACCGAAACCGGACTCCTACAGGACCTACTCACAAAGTCACAGAGGGATTCTACCTAGAAATAATACCCCTGACGCGTGTTCGAGGCATCTTTATCAAGTTGCTGAGACTATTGAACTGAGCAAGAAGTCTATCTTCCCTATTGGGTTTGTGGTACGAATCGAAGAGACCATTTGAGGTACTACTCTACCATACAGTTGTACTATTATTCTTTGGCTTAAAGCTTGTGACTGGCACTGGAAACCTATGTTCCACGGCTTGTGAAGATACCTGCATTGATCAGGAGTGGTTACCTCATGAACTGATCTGGAGACGTGCCCTTGCCACGGAGATGAATTGACGGAAACAGCAGCATCAACACTTTAGCGTTTTGGCAGCTAAGTTACATTTTTAGTAGGCCAAATACAGAAGAACTTTGTTTTTTTTTTCTTTTCTACATTAATCTCTCTAAATCGACATCTTTTATATGAAGCCACCTATATTTTATTAATCACCAGACCTTATTTATTTACATTTGTTGAAAAAGTTATGGCTCAGAAGGATATTAATCAATATATAAAAAATCCCAGCTTTTTCTGTCACTAACGCTAAGGGATGCAACTTTGGTTGAAAGTTAGACATTAATTGTATTGTTTCCCTTATATGTACTCTCCCGAAAATAGTAACACTCGACAAAGAAAAGTGCGCAAATGACGTTGTGCACAAAGATATTTATAGAACTGTGGTGATGCACAGTGGTGTTTTTAATACTTTTGAATAAGTAAAATTGCCGTTTGGTATTGGTGCTTTTGAATTTAATTCCTGTCTTATGACGGGCTTTTACACTAGTTATAAATAAGTATTTATATCCCACAATGGAAAAGTAACAAAGGTGTCATAATACTCATCATTATTTTATTATCGTTCTTTGCAGATTATGGAGCCACTACTTTAGTTAATTCTCTTGCAGGAAGTCTGCACCAAGCAGTTATCTGCCCTTGCAGCAGTGGTAATTGGTTTTACATGATGAGGTTGCCAACCTCATAACAAAAGATACAGTATTGCAAGAAATATTTTCACAGCAGAGATGATGACAGTATTGAAGGTTCTGAAAATAGTTTCAACCAATCTTCAATAAAATTAAAAAAAGAAACCTTTCTTAAAAGCGTTAACATATTTGCTCTCAGCTCTAAGAAAAGCAAATATGAATGGTGTAAATAGGATGGCAAAGGAAATATCGCAGACAAATACGTATTTACACACTGGATGGTAAATAGTTCTAATGGCGTGGATAGCTTCCCATGTAGAAATAGAAGGAAACGTAAAGACGGGCAAAGAAGGAAAAATAGCTGGCTTAATGCAAACCAAATAAATGTACGTCTGGATAAAGATCAGAAGCTTAATTGTAAGGAAAACATCATAGGAATGTAAAATAGCGTGGAAATTTTGCTTGAAATACAAACATATATGTTATTCCAAGCGGCATTTAAAACATTTCAAGTGTCTTGGGAATGAAAAATAAATAGAAATAAGCAATTGTTGAGACTGCAGAATTACTGTGCACAATGCTTGGACAAATTCACAAATTCACAGTAGAATAATTCCTAGTTATCCGGAACAATACTGGAACAAAAATTAATATATAACAGGCGACAGAGGTGTGGTAGATAAGTTGTAGAAGATCAGATGCTGTCTGGGACAAATGTCTGGGTGCAGCGATATGTCGCGGATTATTCTTCTGGGGACCAGGAAAGTACGGGTGATAATTACTGATACGGGTAACATTTGAAAGTGGAATGGTGGTTTTCGGTGGCTGTTGTCAGAATGGCATTATAAATAAATTTATGTGAAATATAAAATACCATACATTAAAAATAGATGAAAACAATTAAACCTTCTTATTGTGTGATCTTTCTGCCACATTATTAGTCTCATCTTGTCCCATCAAAGTTGCCATCTTTTTTTATGGCGTCTTCCGGTGAGGGCGGGGCCTGAATGGCGCGCCTGTGAAACAATGCACATTTTCCCCCCCCAATATACTTTCATGGCTCCTTACTTTGTTTTTCTTAGTTTTAGAAATATTTTTGCCTCTGTTGCTTTTCGGTGACAAAATTTCTGGAAAATTCCCTGATTTATATTACTTATACTGTTCAAACAAAGAAACGCAACTTTTTTGGTGTTACTTTTATAAAAGATATTCGCTGATTGGACATCAGTCAACCTATCGACTGTGTCCACCTGGTCTTTAACTTCTCGTGGTTACCTGAATTGTACTCACCTTATGATTCGTGAGGTCATGAAAAAGGTCAAGGTCAAAACAACATTTTTGACAATAACTCGTGACAGGTTCATGAGAATCCCGTAAAACTTACTGAACACAAAACTCTCTGACCATATTATTGAATGTTACCGGGGCCCGAAAGGGGAGCAAAGAATAGTAACACTGTTCCCTGCCAAGCATGTTGTAGAAAGCGACCAAGGCAAGTTGGGCATGGGGCCGGTTACCCCATCCTGTAAAAAATTTAAACCACAAAAAACTTCAACAAACATGGGAACCCCTAGGGCAAGAGAAGCAGAGGTAGACCAAGAAGCACATGGAGAAGAGAGCTGGAAACAGGTGAAAATGATGAGGAGAACGTGGAAAGTACTTGAGATGATGGCACGTGACAGGAGGACTTGGCATGTGTTTGTTGAAGGCCTATGCTCCTTTGGGAGTGGAGGGTTATGAATGAAATGAATAAAAGATTGACGCTCCTCGAATAAATTCAGTTGAAAATTAAATGCGCAAGTATGGCTCATCTCACTACAGAACAACGACTCATCATCATTGGACGTTTACAGACTGGACGGTCACAAAGTGTAGTGGCCAGACAATTTAATGTGGTTAGAAGCACCATTAGTCGCCTTTGGAGGCGATTTCAAGAAACTGGCTCAGTGGCAGACCGACCGCGCAGTGGAAGACCCAGAGTCACAACTCCTGCCGAAGACCGCTTCATACGGCTGCGTCACCTAAGGAATCGACTTGCATCTGCATCCTCCACAGTCCAGTCAATGTCAGCAGCTCGTCGAATTTCAGATCAAACGGTCAGGAACCGGCTGCACGACTCTGGTCTTTGGGCTAGAAGACCCTACAGAGGTCCTGTTCTTACGGACCGGCATCGCCAGAACCGACTGCAGTGGGCGAACCAGCATCGTTAATGGACCGTTGGGAATGACTGGAGACGGGTTTGGTTTAGTGATGAATCATTTTTGTGTGCTCCAGCGACACGATAGGCGGAGAAGAGTTTACCGCAGAGTCCATGAGCGCTACGCCAAGAACAGCGTTGATGAGGCTCCTCCACATGGTGGTGGAGGTGTACTGATGTGGGGGGCGATCAACTTCATGGGAAGAAGTGACCTGGTGCAATTTGAAGGACGCCGGAATGCCCAAAGATACGTCGCTGAAATTCTTCGTCCTCACATCCTTCCACTTTTGGCTGCACGAGGGTCGATTTTTCAGCAGGATAACGTTCGACCTCATGTGGCACAACTCACCACCCAGTTCCTCGCTGACAACAACGTCCAGACCATTCTGTGGCCAGCCATGTCATCAGACATGAACCCCATATAACACTTATGGGATGAACTCGACAGAGGACTCCGCCAGCGAGACGTGGCTCCAGCCAATCTCCGACAGTTGTCTCTTGCACTGCGGGAAGAGTGGGCAGCCATCCCACAACAACAGATCCAACGGCTAATCGGATCCACGTCAAGGAGATGTCGTTCTCTGATAGAGGCCAGAGGAGGCCATACACCTTACTGAAACGGAGGCCTCAGTCGCAAAGAATAAAAGTCCAAACCAAATTTAATGAACATCATTTCATTCTTAAAGTCTGAAAGTTTCTTCATGCCAAGATTGAAACATTAATTCCGTAAAATAACATTTTGGTACAAGTTTGAAATTTGGTGTCCATTACCACTGCAATAATGTTGCGTTTCTTTTTTTGAACAGTATATAGTTCGAATAAGCATTGAATCAGTGTCTCCATCAGATAGATATATAGCTAATGAAGCCTCGTTGCTCATCATGGATAAAGCGTCTATGCTTTCGTGCCACTGTTTCCGTGTTTTCAAACTCCTGAAGCAAAATAGAAATGAATGAAATACCGCACTGAAATTTAGTACCGTCGTCAGGGCATGCATCGAAAGAGCAGGACATAATTACTTTCCACCATGTTTTGACTGATGACTTACGCGTAAATAAATAATTGAACCGCATAATTAACTAAGCTAAAGCTCGCAATTGCAATGACATAACATATTAGTACAAACTTGTATATAGTATTTATCTATATATGCTAACACCCCACATTAATGATATAACTAGTATGAACAGAAATCAAATAAAAAGGACAAAGAATAGAAAGAAAAAAACTGGGGCTGAAATGCAAGGAATAAATATGACATTTAAAGACATTGAACGGATGGAACAGAAAGAAAGACGTCAGCGTATTTCTTGAAGGCCTTTGCTTCACAGGGAGGGGAGAGGTGGAAAGGTGGATCATGATAATGATATACACGGTGGAAAGGTGGAACGGTGGATCATGATAATGATATATATACACGGTGGAAAGGTGGATCATGATAATGATATACACGGTGGAAAGGTGGAACGGTGGATCATGATAATGATATACACGGTGGAAAGGTGGAACGGTGGATCATGATAATGATATACACGGTGGAAAGGTGGAACGGTGGATCATGATAATGATATACACGGTGGAAAGGTGGATCATTGTTACGCACAAATAATTACTTTTTCCAAAGTCTTTGTATGATCATTTTTCGTATGTATGATCATTTTTTGACTGAAATGTGTATTATGTTTTTTACAGTCAAAGGGACATGACCCGAGTTATTGAGACTACAATTTTTTAGGAGTTTGCCTTCTCTTGTATAGAGACACGTTCGGTCTATAATTTCTTGAACGAAGCGTGACCATATCTCCTTATTTGGTAGTATCAGTCAACTGTTGTAGATGTCTGAAACGTGTCTTAACGCTTCTGTTCATGACCATAAAAGGCGCGACTGTGTAAGACTTTTATCTCGAATGTTCTTAGTATTACTTTGTGTGAATTGATACTCACGTAGATGAGTTCTGCGCATGTCAAAAACTGGGAGTTCGTTCTGTGTGTTCCGCCCAGCTGGGCAGTTTAGAAATGGTCTGAGTAGCGAGCGGACGCAACCTGCGTCTTGTGATTTTCTGAGGGAAATACGTTGTCTTTGTGAGTTAGTTAGCTAACTAGACTATTTCCCAGTATTATTCAAGCCTGCCTGGAGGCATATGTTCGTGGTTGATTTTCCGAAGAAAGGTAATTCCTCTTGTATCGAACTTTATGCTATCATCTAGAGGTTCGTCATTTTTGTCGCCTTTTTGCTCGCCTGTGTGATTCAAAATGGAGAGGTACTTTGACTAGGATTAAGTCACCGGTATCTTTATACCTGAACTAGATATATATATATATATGGGTCGCTCTAGACCAACAAGACTATTGTCTGTGTTCCAGGATTCGTTATATCAGAGATCACGTCCAAGTCAGATGGTTAGACTTAGAAACGTTATAAAGGTCGGTATGACCTGTATGCCCAGTATGCTATTCACGTGCAGACAGTAAACGGACTTATTGTATACATCTGATCTGCTAGCATCAGAAAGGGAGCATTTATTGTTGTCTATGAACATTGAAGATCTGCAGCTGACACTGTTGCAGAAGTTATATATATTATTTATACAGCTTCACGAACCAGAACTTTATGATATCTGTTTACAATACCACTATTGAGTATTGAATCCTACATGACTATCAGTTAATATGATTTTGAATGCTGCATTCGTTATACTATGCTGGTGATGACATAAATATCATGACTGTTTTGTGGCGTGCAATAAATGGTATAAAACTAAAGCGAAGTTACCATTTCTATGACTCTACACGTCATGTTGCCTGTGGTGTACCCTGTGAACTGTTCTACTGCAACACACACAGCAACATTCTAAATCAGAGAAGACACCTACATCTTGCACTTTAATACCAGGTGTCGATAGGGGTGGCAAGTTATCATTTCAGCTCAAATCCACCTTTATCATTTTTGGTGGCCATATGTTGGTTTACTCTGATACCAGCTATCAAGGGGGTCAACAAACCCAGACATCATCATCAAGCTTTCAAAATTACAGTTCAACTCACTTCCTTCAAGAAAAGCTACTTTTGATGAAAGATTTTGAAATACCCGGCGTTGCTCGTCAAGTTGGCAGTTTTCCTGATCTGTTAGGAAGAAGGACAAGTGCCGTAACAACTGTTCCGGTCTCAGACGTACTGTTGCGGGTTCAGAAGGTCAAGTGCCGGTTTGAGCAATTTATGAGATTCAGAAGGTCAAGTGCTCAAGTCAATTTGTAGAATTCAGAAGGTCAAGTTCAGAAGCTGTTTCCTGTTAGAAGCTCATTTCCTTCGTCATGGCAGTTTGCGAGAGCAGATATGGATCAACGTTGGATCATTGTCCTAAGAATGCTGATCACATCCTGTTCTGAACTGTGCTGACGTTGTGGATACATAGAAGTTAAGTGGCCTGTTTTGTTTGTGAACTGTGCCCTTATGTTCTAGCTGAGCCTTCTAAATTCTTTCACACTTTTTGCTATTTGTTACATGTTATATGTTATTTGTATTTGTATATTTATATGTTTATATTTCAGCGGGTTTTCTCGGTTGGGCGGTGTCTTTCAGTAGAAGATACCACGTCACAGAGGTTCTACTGTTAGCGTTTCGTTAGGGACTGTGCGAATTTCCTACTGTGAAATTTGCTAGCGACAATCGTTGCTATATCTGTTTAGTTGTGACGAGTTGTGCTTTATTTTCGTTTTTTGTATATTTTTTTTTCTCTCTTTCTTTCTGTTTTTTAGTTTTGATTTCAATTGTTTGTATTTGTAGGTCTCCTCTTTTCTATTATTCAGTTCTTTACGTAAATTTTTGTGTATACACTGTAGCGTCATTTGTTGGTCATATCTTCGCATTTTGTCATCATATTCTTTGTGATATTTCTTTTTAGTTTCGCTGTTTATTTATTTGACTTATGCGAATGTTTTCGTATTGTTTGATCTTTGTTATTGTTTACATTGACTCTGATCTTTGTTATTGTTTACATTGACTTTGATCTTTGTTGTTGTTTACATTGACTCTGATCTTTGTTGTTGTTTACATTGACTTTGATCTTTGTTATTGTTTACATTGTTGCTGACCTTTGTTATTGTTTACATTGTCTTGTTATTGTTTGCATAGTTCTTGCATAGTTAGCTTTCACTATTGTTACATATATGCTCATGCACTATTGGTCTATAGTGCACTTATCATAACTAACTGGTGGTTTTTTGCTTATGCACTATTGTAGTGCAGTTATGATAAATAACTGATGGTTATGCACTGATTTCTGTAGTGCACTGATAATTAAGAGGTGACTTGTGATATTATTATACATTTGATAATACAAGTTGGTGTCAAGTTTTGTTTCCCACAGAGATTGGATTAACATAGTGATTATACAAGCACTTTATTAAGTCTTGTTGCTATTAAGATTGAAATAAGATAATTAATTATTTCAGGTTCTGTAATCACATTTTAGACATCATGTCTACATTTGAGTACTTTATTGAGCAGGGTAAAACCCTTGGGAAGACAGGTGATAAATTAGAAGAATTTGCGACTGTTCAATATGCCAAGGCATTGAAGTCGGAAGAAAAGAAAATGAAAGAACAAACTGAACAAAAGAGAATAGATGCTGAAATTTTAAAACTGCAGATGCAGGTAGATGAAAAAAGATTACAAATGGAAATGGAAAAACAAAAAAGAGAAGCAGAATCTCAGGAGAAGAGACTTCAGGCTGAGGCTGAAAATAAGAGACTTGAAAAAGAGGCTGAAAATAAGAGACTTGAAAAAGAGGCTGAAAATAAGAGACTTGAAAAAGAGGCTGAAAATAAGAGACTTGAAATAGAGGCTGAAAATAAGAGACTTGAAATAGAGGCTGAAAATAAGAGACTTGAAATAGAGGCTGAAAATAAAAGATTAGAAAAACAAGCTCAGGTTGAAGAAAGAAAATTGCAGGCACAGGCTGAGGCTGAAGAAAGAAGGTTACAAAGAGAGTCTGATGAGAGAAAAGCAAAAATGGAGCATGAAGAAAAACTCATAGCTTTAGAGTTAGAGAAGTTAAAGTTATTGAACGCTGGTAATGCTAATGATGCAAATAAGGTGTCAGATAAGACTAATGCTAAGGATTTCAAGCTTAATCTACCAGCATTTAATCCCTCAATCGATGATATAACATTTTATCTAGATAGATTTGAAAGTGCATGTAATGTGCATAATATAGATAAAACATTATATGTTTATCATCTGTCCAAGATACTTAGAGGTGATGCTTTGACTTTGTTGAGTATGGTAGATGTGCCTGACAAAAACAACTATGAGGTTGTCAGAGCAGCATTGTTAAAGAAGTACCAACTTAACGAGGACGGATATCGTCTTAAATTTAAAAACATGTTACCAGAAACTGGAGTTGAATTCTCTGAATTCATCTCAAGCATACGTCTTACTTTTTTACGATGGATTGAGTTGTCTAAGACAGAAAGTACATTTGAAGCCCTCATGGACTTACTACTTAGAGACAAGGTCATGTCTTCTGTTAATGAAGCTTTTCTTTCTTTTCTTCATGAGCGTAAGCCTAAAAACATAAAAGAAATGGAAGAATACTGTAGCCAGTATGTTACTGCGCATCCGCACATAACCATTAGCAACTCTAAGGTGAAAGAAGGTCTACCAGTTGCTTCGGCAGCACCTTATGGCCCAAATTTTATGCGTAAATTTCAGGGTAGCCAGCAAAATTTCAATAAAAAGAGTAACCGTAATTATGCCCAGAATCATAGTAATCAATTCCAGGGTGATTCTTCTTCCCAGAACTGGAGACAACCTAATACTACACGTTATTCTACTCCGGTTAACTTTAGAAATTTCCACAAAGGTAATCGGCATAGAGGGAAATATTTTTCGCAGAGACCTCAATACCAAGATAATAGAGGTTCTCAACAGCATAGAGATGGTAATGACAGTTATGGAAACTGGAACTCAAACCAGGATAAAAATTACAGTAGGGACTTTAATGATAATTGCAGAGGCAATAATGGTCGCGGTAGATCGCAACATAAGAGAAAAAAATATCAACAGACAAACTCTGTTCAACAAGAATCTCAGGGAGCAGATAAGCAGGTTAATAATGATAAAGACCATAATGCTATCGGATGCTCATCTTTTGATTTTGGTAGGGCAAATAAATGTATCCAATGCAGTACTTTATTTGATCCGAAAACCGTTAGTACTCTAAGCTGTGGTCATCCTTTGCCCGCTCTTCCTGCTAATGTTGCTCATGATGGGAGAGGTTCTCTTATATTACATAAGGGGCTAGTAAATAGTAATCCAGTCTCAGTGTTGTTTGATTCTGGATGTACTACTGTCGGCGTTAGGCAATCTCTTGTAGATCCATCCTGTGCTACAGGAAAAGTCATCAAATGTGTCACATTTGGTGGCACGTTAGAAAAGTATCCTACTGCTATAATACACATTGCTACTCCTTTCTTCACGGGAGAGGTCCACGCGTGTCTACTTCCAAACCCTATTGCGGACCTTATTATTGGTCGTATTGTACGTATAGTACAAGACTCGACTACGTCCACTCATTCACAAATTCTTGTGCCTAAGAGCATGAGATTGCAAATATTGCAACATGCTCATGACTCGCAATGTGCTGGACATATGGGTTTTTCCCGTACAAAGTCGAGGGTTCTTGCGGCTTTCTTTTGGCCATTTGTGAGCAAGGACATACGAATGTACTGTCGCTCTTGCAAAGTATGTCAGGAGGTCAAATCTAAAGGACCACGACATGCTGCGCCTATCCAGGCTGCTGACATTCCTATTCGCCCTTTTCAAAAAATGGCAATAGATATTATCGGTCCTTTTAGAATTAAGTCAGCTAGAGGACATCAATTTATTCTTACATGTGTCGATATGTGCACACGTTGGCCAGAGGCAATACCTCTCAAGAGCATCTCAACTGCTGACATCGCAGACGCTCTTTGGCTGATATTTTCTCGCTTGGGTTTTCCCGGAGAAATATTGTCAGACCATGGCACTCAACTTATATCAGACACTATGTCACAGGTAATGTCTATGCTACACATTAAAAGGTCTCTCAGCAGTATCTATCACCCAATGTCTAATGGGTTGGTCGAACGTTTAAATAGGACTCTGAAAACTTTACTTGGTAAAATAACTGAGGATCATCCTCAGGATTGGGACAGGGTCTTACCCGCGGCTCTCTTTGCGTATAGAGAGGTCCCCAATGAACATACGGGGTTTTCCCCTTTTGAACTTGTCTTTGGCGCGCAACCGCGCGGACCTATGTCTTTACTTCACGATCTAATCACTGCCGATAATATTAGCGATGAAACTCAATCTTCTTATGAGTACGTCATTGCTCTTAGGCAAAAGATCATCGAGGCATGCAAACTAGCAACTTCGTCTTCCGAATTTGCTAAAGAAAAGGCAAGGCAGTTTGCAAATAAGAATAGATGTCTACGACAACTTTGTCCAGGTGACAAAGCTCTCGTTCTACTTCCTTCAAGGGAGAATAGACTTCTAATTGCATGGAAAGGTCCATATGCAATAGTCTCCAAAATTTCTGATGTCGACTATGTTGTCGATATTGATGGAAAGCAGAAAACTTTCCACATAAATATGCTCACGGAATTTTATGAAAGACCTGACTATTTGCAGCCTATTTTCCAGGCAACGGACAATTCTCAAGTACCTCATGGTCAGTACTCATCTCTGTCAGTTATACAGGATGAGGAAACTACTTTTTCTGATGTCAATCTTCCTCTTTCTATGGTCCCACTTTATTCTACGGAATCTTGGAAAAACGTGACCGTTTCTCCAAATCTTTCCGCTGAGGAACATCGACAAGTTTCTTCGATGTTGCAAACATTTCAGGATGTTCCTACAGACATCCCGGGACACACACATGTCATTGAACATGACATTGTGCTAACTGATCATAATCCTATCAGAGTCAGACCCTATCCAATACCTATCCATTTCCAGTCTCAAGTCGAAAAAGAATTGGATGAAATGATACGTTTGGAAATCATTGAACCATCCACTTCAGCATACTCTTCGTCTATGGTTATTGTTCGAAAGAAGGATAATAACATTCGGATTTGCGTAGATTATCGCAAATTGAACCAAGTTACGAAGTTCGACGCTGAACCTATGCCTTCATTAGAAGAGCTACTCAATAAACTTTCTAATTCTAGATTCTTTACCAAACTAGATTTGTCTAAAGGTTATTGGCAAGTCCCGCTAACTGAACGTGCCAAACCTTTTACAGCTTTTTCTACACCTAGGGGTTTATTCCAATGGAATTTCATGCCTTTCGGTCTTATGAACGCCCCTGCTACATTCGTACGCATGATGCGGCGAATTCTCGCATATCGTACAGATGTCATAGCATACCTAGATGATATCTGTCTATTCAGTGATTCCTGGGAAGATCACTATTTGGGTTTATACGAATTACTGTCTACTCTTCGCGAGTATAACTTGACTGCAAAACCCTCTAAAGCCTTTATAGGATTTAGTGAGATTTCTTTCCTAGGTCATCGTGTTGGTCGTGGTCTTTTAAAGACAGAGGACCACAATGTTTCAAAAATACTTAACATTTCGGTCCCTAAGACGAAGAAACAAGTAAGGAGTCTATTAGGTTTGATCCAATTCTACGGACGATTCATTCCGAATCTGTCCTCCATTATGGCACCGCTTTCTACTTTATTGAAGAAAGGGTCGCCTAATCTGATCCGCTGGTCTAAAGAATGTCAATCCTCATTGGACCAGGTTAAAGCCCTATTTTCATCTCCACCTATTCTTAGGTTACCTACTATTGAGAAGACTTTTGTTCTTCGAAGTGACGCCTCGTCAACTGGGATTGGGGCGACACTAATGCAGGAGTATTCTGATACTCTGCATCCGGTGATGTATATCTCTAGGAAATTAAATGCTGCAGAAAAGAATTACTCGGTTTTAGACCGTGAGTTATTGGCTATGGTATGGTCTATTCTGAAGTTACAAAGATTTCTTCTAGGCGCACACTTCATTGTGGAAACTGACCAGAAAGCGCTTACTGCTATTCAGAGCAAAAACTTGAAGAGCTCGAGGTCCACTCGTTATGCCATAGCTCTTCAACCATTTCATTTCTCGGTTCGAGCTATCCGTGGTTCGGATAATGTGATGGCAGACATTCTGTCCAGATGCCCACACGATTCCACATGATTCTTCTGTCATATATATATATTTCCTGATATACAGTCCAATATTATAATGACATGTTAGTAGATTTTTTCTCACTTTTTTTTTTTTTTTTGAGGGAAATTTATAACATTGTACCATGTAATTATC
The DNA here is from genome assembly GCA_024509875.1 of Oreohelix idahoensis. Lineage (NCBI taxonomy): Eukaryota > Metazoa > Mollusca > Gastropoda > Stylommatophora > Oreohelicidae > Oreohelix > Oreohelix idahoensis. Next base: position 879,507 of record JAMPIV010001636.1, read on the forward strand.
TAAGAAGGCTTAGTTAGTGATATACGGGCCAAAAGATCACTCGGCCACATTTACATAATATATTTGCATAATTGTATTAAGAGATTTACCAGTTGTCTTTACGATTTGTGTTATTGATATTTTCGCAGCACATCATTGACGTCTGCGACTGGTCGCCAAACATAGTGGGCGTACAAGGTAACAACTTCCAGAATGAGAATGGAGGCAGAGGCAACTACTGCAGCCTTTCGGTGGCTAACTGAAACTTCATTAACGAAGGCAGTCATTGTGTCAGATTCTCAGTCCATGCTTCGAAAGGTTCAAAATGGTTGGCTAAGGCATAAATGGATAACCTCCGCAGAAGCGTCGAATCTGCAGGAGCTGGTGTGGATCTACTGTCCTGCTCATGCAAGGGGTACGCGGTAATGAGAGAGATGACAGACTAGCATTAAGAGCACCAATCGCGGGGACACTGGATATGGATAAGAGAGAGATACTGAGAACGATTAATGATCGTCTGTTAGAGAATGACACTGCAATAAATGAATCATCAAGGTTAAGCCTTGGAATTTGGCATCAAACGTCAGGCTAACAGAGATGGACGTTTGAGAGGATGCATCCGTCGTGTTTATAACCAGCGTGCTACAGGAACAGTTAACATTCACACTCTTCGGCATATACTGAGGGAGACTGAGCACCTATGGGTTGGCTCGAAGTGCAACGATGTCGATTTTGTTCAACATTATCTAAGTTAGACAATAAACTGACGTTATAAGAGACAGCAAACCATTGCTGACTGTTTTGAACTCATCTGTTGAACTGGCCGGATCCCCCGTTGAGATTTAATGCTAAGGCTTCACACAAATTTTGTCTCATATATTTACTGGGAGTCTATGAGAAGACAAAGAAAGAACAGGACAATGCTCCCACAGACATGTCATAAAGGGTACTCACAGGCTGAACACAGTATGGTGCGTCCTTCCTCCTTCCGTAGTCTCCACAAGTCTTATGAGTTTTACACTGTTCTCATTTCCATGGTCACTTTTGCTGCTTTTTCAGTCTCAAACATGATTCTTAAATTCAATGCTCCAGTCCTGGATCTTGCATTTATTTTTTAGAAGATTTGTTGTCACATTGACTGTCTTAAATTAGCATTCATTACTTCGCATCATTGGCCTCTATTTTAAACGATTCTTCGGAGTTCATGCTGGTGGTTCTTTGTGTTGTGACTTTGTGACTGCACTTTGTAACGGTGTTTTGTTCTGGCCTAAGGTTTTGGCCCTAACTTAAGTCCCTAAACTCCAAGGCGGGGAATGCACAGTATGCCACACACTTCTTACTCCCAGATGTGACGATCCTTTAAATGCAAACTAAGCTAGAGAAACTGGAGCTCATGACTTCAACTCGGCATGTTTTAGAATGGCAGAAAAGCCACAGGAAAAGCCTAGATTTACAGTGTAGATAATATCAAGGAGTCATCAACTTGGTATTAGTTGCTAAAGAGCGAGAAGCTCAGCAGCCGTAGTTAAACAACAAGAAGTCCCTAAACCTGGCGGATCATTTGTGCCTTCTGTATGTATCTCCCCCCCCCCCCCCCCCCCCCAATCAGCTGAAATTGCAAAGAGTGGACAACGGGATGCGACAGTAAAAGCAAACAGTAGAGGTCTGGTCATCATAACTTACAATGCCAAAGATGTGGCATGTTGACAGTTATTTTTATCTAAAGGTGAATGTCGATGGACTCTTTATAAATATATTTGATCTCACCTACGCTCATATTTTATGTCAAGACACTGAATTAAAAATACACAATTAATTTTACTACCATATATCAAAGTACCGGAACCAGTAATAGAAAGAAATGTAGTGCATCAAGAACATTTCAAAATTCAAATGCTTCCATTCAGAAAACTGGGATTCCCAACTCCAGTCTTGAGCTCACCTGTCATTGTATTTGAAGGAGGCAGAAGTTGGAGCATATAAAAAATATGGCTATTAACACCAAACAAGAGCATTCATTTGATACTCTGTTGTTTGGAGTCTTTCTTTTATCCTTAGCCGCCGACTGTCAAACAGTCAGTGGCCATTACGTCTGGTGGCGTCTTGTAGGGCAGCAACAAATTGATTCCACTTTGCTCGGTCGGTGGCCATCATTCGTACAGTGCCCTAACTCTGGTTCATTCTTTGCATCTCAGCCTCCACAGTCCTCCGCGAAGTTGTTTTCGGTCGGCCTCTCTGTCGTTTTCCTTCCGGGGTCCATAGCATAGCCGTTCTTGTGATGGCATCGGGGTCTCTTCTGAGGACATTGCCAACCCAATTCCAGCGTCTGCCAGTTATGATGGTGTGCAAGTCCTCTTGCTTGCTCCGAGTAAGCAGTTCTTGGTTGGTGATGGTATTCTGCCAAAAGATTCGGAAAATGTTTCATAGGCAGATTGTGTGGAAAGAGGACAATTTCGAGATTTCCTTCTCTTTTACTCTCCAGCATTCCGCACCATAGAGAAGCACAGAAAGTACGATTAGTATGAAACCAATAAAGTTTTTTAATTTTTTCCTGAAGTTCACTGCTCTTTCTGTGCGTGGACATTTCTGGTGCACAATGTGTGTTGGAATCTGACCAGAATTTAGTCAGCGATTATTTACAGCAAATTACATCCTTTTTTTATTTTTATCCTTTTCTATTTTTATGCATTTTGATTAGTTCTCCTTTACTTTTCTGTACTGTTTTAGTACACATAATCCTTGATGAAGACCTTGTGTCGTTCACCTGCACTTGAGTAAGACTAAGATGTCAGGATTTAGTGGGAAGTTTTTAAAATTTTGTCCATTTATATTTTTGCATTACAAAATTAAACTTCATAAGTGGTTTTTTTTAACAACATTTTTTTGCAACTTCCCCTCCCAGTTAATTGTTTCTTTCAGAATGTTGAGAGACTTTGTTTTTAAAGTCAATGCATGTTTCATGCATTAATTTAAAAAAACTGATTAATGGCTAGTTAGTAGCATTATATAGTTCCAAGATACTTGCCCTATTTTTTGTAACGCTGTTAATAAAAATGTTAGTAGACCTACTGAACACAACATTTTATGCCCAACATTCACTCACTATTCGTATTCGTATTTGGCCGAATAGTTAAAGGCATCAATTCGCATTCGGCCGAATAGTAAAAACCACTATTCGGTGCAGCCTTACTCATAACCAAGCTAATTGTTGGCATCACTTTCTGTGAAGGCTTTGTTATTTGATATCACACCTGCAAGCATCACCATATTTCAAACCTGCAATCATCAAAATTGGGTACAAATTAACACGAAGTAAAAGTTTTGTGGCCCCTTTAGTCATAACTGACTAAGGGAATGCACCCCTGAGGTGACAGCACTCAGCGGCTTTTTCCCCCAAGTGTTCCTTTCCGCATGTTCTTTCTCTTCTGCATGTTGTGAGAGCTTCTTTTTGCCCAATGTGAGGTGGTGCCGCAGGGAACATCGCCAGCTTCATCTTCCCAGGTTGCTGGATTTATGTCCAGTGCCCTCATGTCTCTCTTGCACACATCTTTGAACCTCAGCTGCGGTCGCCCAGCTGTTCTTTTGCCATCTGCCTGTTGTCCGTAGAAGATATCTTTCGGGATGCAACCATCTTCCATGCAGCAGACATGGCCAAACCAGTGTAGTCTGCGCTGTCTAAGCAGTGTACAGGTATACCTCGGAGATATTGCGGGTTCGGTTCCAGACCACCGCAATAAATCGAATATCGCAAAAAAGCGGGTCATACCAATTTTTTTGGCTTCCCAAAATCATGTTTAAACTATGTCTATTAAGTGCGCAATACACGGCGGTTTGCCAGCGACATTATACTGTAGTTTTACCTGAAGCGTGATAGCGCGAAAGAGGTCACGGGGTAAAATTCCTAACGGGAAAAAATGTGACGGTGCTTATATTTGATAGGGGTTAATTAACGCTTTTAGGCTAGTTTATTATTATAAACTAGCAATAACCTGTCAAACTTGACGGGTTTTTAATTATAGTGTGCTGTTTCCATTCCCGGATGAGCAGATAGAAGTACATTCTTAGAGTGTTTTTGGTTTCTTTCCACTATACAGTGTAACCAAATTGTTCTTGAACACCGTCAATTGAACGCTTTTCTTTGTTGATTGTAACTATTTTTGGGAGAGTATATATAATGGAAACAATACAATTTTACAACTTGGTTGCATTCCTCAGCTGTGACCAACGTACACACGGCGAGACTTATGTTATTTTAGATTCAATTTAAAAGTTCTTTGATGACAACATTTCGTGTGAAAGTGCGTGGATTGTTTTCAAAGAGTGTTCCATGATAATATTAATAAGTGGTTTTAACAAAAACTTTCAAGTTTTCATGATTTGTACATCGGGTGAGGGCTCATGCACACCACTTTTTACGCCCTTTTTCTTTGTCGAGCGCTACTAATTTCGTGAAAGAATAAAATAAAACCAAAGTATTTGTTTTATATAACACCAACGCCGTGCAAGTTGCACACCGTGCGTTGCGCACTTTTTTTTTCTGGCGCTAGTTACTATTTTGAGTGAGACCGACCGACGTAACATACATCGGTAATTATGTTAGTTGGGATACCGGCTTTAATTTTGAATTAAGCTAGACTCCAAATGTTAAGAGTAAATTTTAGAAAAAAGAACGAGCATTTCATCACAATTAGAACAGAAGATATGATAGTCTAAAATAGTGTAAAAAGTACATTTTCTTAATATTTTTTAATGGTTTGTTTCTTATGCTTACTTACTTACTTAGTCGTTCCTCTTCTACCGTGAGGTGTAGAGGTTTGGAAGAGAGAGCGCCAGACTATCCTATCGGCTGTCTTCTTCCTGGCCTGGTTCCATTCCAGTCCTCGGTCCTTCAAAGATTGTCTAATATTGTCCTCCCAGCGGACTCTGGGTCGTCCCGGAGGTCTGGATCCCTGGCTCTTTGTTTCCCATGCTTGTCGTGGTAGCCGATCTTCTCCCATTCTGCAGACATGGCCAAAAAATCTTAGTTGGGACTGTTCTATTTGGGTCTGCAGCTGGTGGGATTTTAGGCCTTGACGTATCGTCTGGTTGCGGACCATGTCTCTTCTTGTTACTTCAACCACCTTCCTCAGATACCTCATTTCTGAGGTTTGAATCTGGCTTTTGTGGGTTGTAGTCATTGCCCATGACTCGCATCCATATGTCAAGACTGGGACATAGGTGGAGCGGTATACAGTCATCTTCGTTTTCTTACCAATCTCTTTCTTGCTGAGGAATCCTCGATTTATGGCCTGATAAAGTCTCCCAGCCGCTGCTTTTCGAGTGGCCAACTCTTCTTTGATGCCCCCCTTTCGGTCTATAATAGCTCCGAGATATTTAAAGTGGTCGACCTGCTCCAGGACCTGTTCTCCCAACTTAATCTGATGTTTTCTTTCTTCTCGTGATATCACCATGGATTTTGTTTTAGAGCTGCTTATGACCATCCCTCTCTTCTCCAGCTCTTCCTTCCAGACTTGCAGGTTGGATTGGAAATGTGTCTCTGATTTAGCAATCAGGACAACATCATCAGCAAATGCTAGCTCTGAAATACAGACCTGTCTCATCTTCCAGTACCCCATTGAATACTTTCTTGTTCTCTCCTTACATGCCTTGATGACATCGTCTATGAGGAGTATGAAAAGATAAGGTGACAGGATATCGCCTTGTCTTACACCAGTGGTGGTCCTGAACTCTTCTGACTTATAGTTTGCTGTCCTCACATAATTTCTGCAAGACTTGTAGAAGCTCTGTATAGCTTGTTTCTTATGCAATAAACTAAAACGTTGTCACTCGATATGCATAAAAATTACAGAAATCAAAAGTAGAAAACCTGCAGAAAATGGATATCATAATTTTGTTATGATTTCATGCGTCAAACGAATTATTCAAACGTTAAATTGCAAGTCCACATTTATTACCTTAAAATAACACACTCAATTGTGCCCAAAACATAAGAGTTAACAATTATCTCTCAATCATACATCACGATGGTCATGTAAAAATGAGTATGGTCATGAGTAAAATAAAATGTTCACTTAAATAAATAAAACATACACCTATTAAATTATTTCCACTCTGTTAATTCAGTCACTCTCACGCAACAACAGCCATAATTTGCACTTGCCCCAACATTTTGCTCAATTATCATTCACACTTCCTTTTTTCTATAAGAGGAATCTGTTCACAGAAGGAGAAATTTGTAACAAATGAGTTTCCATTATAAATTTTAATTGTGAAGTTATATTTTTAATACTGCCGGAAATAGTGGAATGTACAAATTCTCCTCCTTGCTCTCCAAGCATGCCCAGTCCAAAGCCATGAGTTCTGATCCAGTCTGCGCAATGTTTTTCTAATATGTGTTGTTTAGAAATTGTCTAATTGGGGAATAGCTTTCTGAACAAAGACATATATGCCTCTATTGATGCTGTTACTGATTTTTTACTAAGAGGTTTACTGTGTGATATGTTGTTGTGTACTTTCTCAAATGCTTCATTCAGTGAGTTGAACTGTTCTCAGACAATAAAAGCTATGTCAGTTATATCTTGTTTGTTTGTAAGTTTCAGTGTTTGTGTAATGATTGCTCTTGTAAGATCTTTATAAACTTTTTGTGTAAGATATCTGTGGCAGTGATTCCCTATGAATGCCCTGCTATGATAAGCCTGTGGTATGATTTTGTGTTTGGCTTGTACCTTGTCCAAGTGTGAGCAAACTGGACCAGACCTAGCACACAGATCTTGAAAGTGAAGTTTAGCCAGCGCATCTTGTGCATTTTCAAGTTTAACTTTAAAACTATCTGTCTCCTCCGTATCCTCACAAAGTTCAATACATGTCTGAAAAAATTCAAGTTTAGCTTCTAATTCTTCTGCCTGTTTCCAGTTCCTACCAAATCTCTTCAAGTTCTTAATAGTACTAATGTTTGTGTGTATCTCTTCTTCTTCTTCTTCGATCCTTAACCACCGACCGTCAAAGCAGTCAGTGGCCATCACGCCTAGTGGCGTCTTGTAGGGCAACAACAAATTGATTCCACTTTGCACGGTCGGTGGCCATCCTTCGTACAGTGCCCCAACTCTGGTTCATTCTTTGCATCTCAGCCTCCACAGTCCTCCGCCAAGTTGTTTTTGGTCGGCCTCTCTTTCGCTTTCCTTCAGGGGTCCAAAGCATAGCTGTTCTTGTGATGGCATCGGGGTCTCTTCTGAGAACATGACCAACCCAGCTCCATCGTCTGCCAGCTATGATGGTGTGCATGTCCTCTTGCTTGCTACGAGTAAGCAGATCTTGGTTGGTGATGGTATTCGGCCAAAAAATGCGGTGAATTTTTCTTAGGCATGTTGTGTGAAAAGAGGACAATTTTGACATTTCCTTCTCTGTGACTCTCCAGCATTCCGCACCATAGAGAAGCACAGAAAGCACGCAGCTCTGATATAATCTTAATTTTGTGCTTGTGCTGTATTGGGAGGACTTCCAGATGTTATTTAGGCTAAAGAAGGCTGTTCTTGCCTTATTCATTCTGATGTTGATGTCTTTGCCTGCCCCACCGTCTGGTGTTACTATGCTTCCTAGGTATGTGAAGGTATCTGTCTGTACCAATTGCTGATTCCTTACTGATATGGGCTCAGGGTTGCTCACATTGAGCGTCATGACCTCAGACTTCTTTAAATTGATGTTCAAGCCCACCTGCTGGCTAAATTTATTAAGTCTATCCGTTTTTTCCTGGATGTGTTGATGTGAATGTGCCAGCAGTGCAATGTCATCTGCATATTCCAGATCTTCCAATGTAGAAAATGTAGTCCATCTTATTCCTCTTGGACTGCCCTCTGTTGTCTGGCGCATCACCCAGTCTATGACTGTTAAAAAAAGAGTGGTTGATAAGGGGCATCCCTGTCGTACTCCTGTCTTCACCTCGAAGGTTAGGTTGCTCTGCCCAACACTACACGTAAAGTTGGCATAGAGGCTTTTTATGATTGCCACTATGCAGCTTGGAATTCCATAAGCCCTCAGTATTTTCCATAAACTGTCCCTATGTATGCTGTCAAAAGCCTTTTCAAAATCAACAAAATTTATGTAAAGCTGTCTTTGCCATTCTGAGCACTGCTCTATAATGTTCCTGAGAGTGAATATATGGTCTACACATCTTCTGTTCTTTCTAAATCCTGCTTGTTCTTTCCTCAGTTTGTAGTCTACTGCCTTTGAAATTCTCTGTATAATTATCCTGCCTAGTATTTTGCTGGGAACTGAGAGAAGAGTGATTCCTCTCCAATTATTGCAGTCTGCAAGATCTCCCTTTTTGGGCAATTTGACAATTATTCCTTTGTTCCACTCTGATGGTGTTGTCCCCGTTTTCCAGACTTGTGCAAATAGTGGTTCTAATAGTTCTGCTGCTAGCTCAGGGTCTGTCTTAAATAGCTCTGCATTTAAGTTATCATGGCCCGGAGCTTTACCGTTCTTTAACCCTTTGATTGCTGTGATGATTTCTTCTTTTCGTGGAATGTCTGTATTTACATCTAGATCGTTTTCAGCCTCAGGAACATTCAATTGTGTCTCTGGTATTTCCTTGTTCAGAGTTTCTCTGAAGTGCTCTGCCCATCTTGTTTCCTGTCCTTCTGCTGTCTTGATGAGATTTCCTTGCTTATCTCTTACTAATGTAATATTGTTTGCACCTTGTTTTCCGCTGATGAATTTAGTTATTTTGTATACTGTGCTTTGTTCATTTCTCAGTGCTGCCTCTTCTGCCTGTTTTGCAAGATCATCTAGGAAATTCCTTTTGTTGGCTCGGGTTTGGCGTTTAACTTCCCTGTCCAGCTGGCTGTACTGTTAGCTATATAGTTGCTTTAACCTGGGGGACTTCGCTTCTGTTTTCTTTCTTTTCATTTCCTTTCTCATCTTTATGGTGTTTAGTGTTTCTGGTGTTATACAGTCTTGCTTCTTCCTTTCCTGGAATCCCAAGCATGATTTGCTGCTTTCCTTATACATTGTTGAAAGGGTGTTGGATTTCTGGTCTATATCATTAGTCGTTGTCTTTTCCTGACTTTTGGCAATTTGATATCGTTTCTTTATGTCAGCCGCAAAAGCTTTTCTGGTAAGGGGGTCCTTCAATTTGCGGATGTCAAACCTTTTCTGTGTAGTTACAGTTGGTCCAGCCGTTCTGATTTTCACCTTCAGTTTTGCTACGACCAAATGGTGGTCACTTCCCACATCTGCACCTCTTCTTACCTTCACATCTTGTAATGCATGTCTCCATCTATCATTAATCATCATGTGGTCTATCTGGTTTCTGTCCCGGCCATTTGGTGAGTCCCATGTTAATTTGTGAATTTCTTTGTGTGGGAAAAGTGTTCCTCCAATGACCAGGTTGTTAATGCTACAGAAACTTATTAGTTTATCCCCATTTTCGTTTATTGTTCCGCTGCTGCATTTCCCCATTACTCTTTCATTATGTACTGTGTGTTCCAACTTTCGCATTGAGGTCTCCCATTACTACGATAAGATTGTATCTAGGTGTGTCTTACATTTCTTTTTGCAGTTGTTGATAGAATTCATCTTTGGCCTCTTTGTCACTGTCGTTTGTTGGTGCGTAGCTTTGTATTATTGCAGTGTTGGGGAATCTCCCTCTCATTCTTGTTCTTATCAGTCTGTTGTTGATGGGTTTCCATTCCAGTAAAGACCTTTCCATTACTTTCTTCAGAATAATGGCTACACCTTCGTTGTGCTGACCATCCTCTCTACCAGAATAAAGTACTGTTTCCCTTGTAGCTGTTTTTATTCTCCCCGTCCCTGTCCATCTGCCCTCGCTTATTCCAAGGATATGTAATTTGTAGTTCCTCATCTCTGCTGTGATTTGTCTCAGCTTTTCTGCCTCGTTCATAGTTCTGACGTTCCAAAAACCAATTCTGGTTTCGTTTTTTGCGGTCAGTGCATCCGTTTTCATGCCAATGGCTTCCTTTCGGCTCTCACCACTGGCAGTCATACGAGCCTGAGACTCCGGATGCCCGTCCCGCATCAAAGTTTGTACATTTGTTGCCATTTCCGTAATATGTGTTTTGTTTACATAGACAGGGGTGTCGGCCCTGTGCTAAAACTCCCAACCTGGAGGACCAGGGTACCAGCTTTTGTCTGACCCCGACCCACGCAGACCAGTCCAGGTTTGTTGAACCTACCAGGAGTAAAACACCGATACCTTGTAGCGGTATGGCAGCTTGTGTACCCTGACAATCCCCAGAGCTATGCCAGTGGGAGTTTTACTCTTGGTAGGTTCAACCAAGCTGGACTAGTCTGCGTGGGTAGGGGTCAGACAAAAGCTGGTACCCTGGTCCTCCAGGTTGGGGGTTTTAGCACAGGGCCGACACCACTGTCAATGTAAAAAAATCGCACTTGTTACGGAAACGGCAACAAATGTACAAACTTTGATGCGGGACGGACATCCGGAGTCTCATGCTCGTATGACTGCCAGTGGTGAAAGCCGAAAGGAAGCCATTGGCATGAAAATGGATGCCCTGACCGCAAAACTAGAGTTGGCGCACTGTATGAAGGATGGCCGCCGGCTAGAAAAGTGGAATCAATTTGTTGCTGCCCTACAAGATGCCATCAGGTGTGATGGCCACTGACTGCTTTGACGGTGGGCGGTTAAGGATCAAAGAAGAAAGTAGATATATATATGTATGTATATATGTATGTATATATGTATGTATATATGTATATATATATATATATATATATATATATATATATATATATATATATATATATATATATATATATATATATATATATATATATATATATATATATATATATATATATATATATATATATATTCAGAAGTCTAAAATTGGCATGTTGATATATATATGGGGGTGCCCCTCACGATCTCTGTTTCACTCCGGCAGTAATCGGTTCATTTCTGGTACTGATTTTATTGTGTGCTTTCAATTGTCGCACTTTCTTTCTTTTTCTGCTACGTGTGGCATATATTATGTATTTTCCTTCTTGCATTCCTCTTAGGGTTTAGTTATTACGTCTTTTCGTTTCCCGTCTCTGCGCCAAGCTTTGCAAGGAGCGGCAGAACTAATATTAACATTAGGCAAGTTGGTAAAATTCCCGTGTACCAAATCTTGTCTGCTACCGATTAACACGAAAATCGTCAAGCGGAGTGCTTAATCGCTGATAAGACACGGGTGCGCGCATCACCAAAGCTTGAAATACGGGAAGACAACTGATGGACATACACAGATAAGAGATTACTTTCTGATAAAGTAATGATTTGTTACATCATGTACTCATTGTCGTGTGAGGTTATCGATGTGTTCGTGAGTTGGTACACATGGCAATCAGATGTTTATAGCCCATTTCCAGAAAAGCAATGTTTGAAATTTTGCACTAGATGAGTCATGCAAAATATTCAAGTCAGATTGGCTGTTCATTTGCGCTTTATAACAACGAATGCGTGGGAAGGCAGTGAATATAACCTGACGCTTCAGCCAGTCAAAACTACTGTGAAGATTGCTTGCCTAGACACCAGACGTGCCAGACATTAGAATTCAGAATTCCATTTATCAGACCAGACACCTTTTATTGGAGAATCGTGACCGGACTTACAAAAACAGCCCAGGAAATCTCTATCATTTTAATAAGGAAAGCCGCTGTCTGAGGAAACTGAAGGAAACACACAAAGTCAGAGAGGTGTCGTAGATTTTTGATAGGAAAATTAAGACTTGGGTTGGTCCCTTCTGAATAGATTAGAATAAGTGATAGTCACAGTGAGAGGTAGTAAATAGAAATAGATTTCCAGGAGTGAGATGGTAGAAATTTATAGAGGCTGTCCCGGAAATCGAGAATCTCTCTCTCTTTCCGCCTATCTTCTACAACAGATCTAGAGGAGTCAGACAGTCTATAAAAAATTATATATATATTAATATATCTCTATCCACTCACGTGCCCGCCCATACAAGTGACGACAGTTAGACACACAGACGTGGGAAAACTATAACAATGATGATATAGATATTATGGGAACGAACTGACCACCACACTGAAATAAATGTAGGTATAGTTTAATTATCATAGTAAACTTACATCACAACATATAAAATACATCAAAAGCATATACACATAGTCATAAAAAATCAAGTAATGCTACAATAGTGATAGACCCGTTTGTATGGTCCTTCCCCTGGATATATATAGCTCACAATCCCGTTAGAAGAAAGTGATAACCCCAAAGAGTTACAGATACATATGATTGAGTCTATGGTTTCCCCTTTTTAAGGTATGGACAGACTTGATACCCTGCTTTATTCTAAGGGTAAATATTGTTAGCAATAACTTGCCTAAAGGAAGTTAAAACGTGGGTGACTCAAACAAAGAACATCATTCAGTCTACTTTCACTCGGTTCTTTCATCAGGGCCCTGACTCACACAACCTTACCTAAACTCGTGCTGTTGTTCGCCGTCTGGCGCAAACTTCGGGACACTCACACACTTTTTATCTGTTTCTGTCGTTTAATGAAGCGGATCCCAGCTCTGCAGATTTGTTTATTGGTTTCATCAAAATGGATCCGGGGAGCGTCTGCTTCATGCGATAGTTATTTCAGACTAAAGTTAGTGTCACTTGACTCACGAGGTAACAATTATGCTTAAGCGGGCACACAGTGTCAGAACACGAGGTTTCCCTTAATTAGGGAGATGACAGGTGGACAACTTCTCTCAACAGATAATCTAGGTTCTCTACACACTTTGTCAACAATGTCGGAAAGTTAATGTTTTAGATTTCTGTAATTATTCTCGCCACAAAGTAGCCTCAACACAGAGTTTGAGGAGAATATGATCTGCCTCAAAGGCCCAGTATAAACATTTATTCTTTAAAAAAAACCTGTTAGTGGGATTGGTATTCTGTCTATCTCTGGAGGCACACGCACTGTCAGACAGGTGGTACTTGAAAACCCACGTGGTTAAAGATATAAAATGTTTATGTTTCTCACAGGTATGTCTCTGTACTAAACGCCGGCAAAATTTGGGTTATCCCAGTATTCACTGAATAAAGAAAAACACATATGAAATAGTTTACATATTATGTACTCAATATAACTTACGTCTTTAAATTGCAAGCGTGCAGCTTGACTTATCATTTAAACTTTTTAGTGAAATAAGTTATATATGAAAAATCAATCAACATGAAATAGGAATACCTACGTATTCCGTCAACACACATGAGGCATTTAGCATTTATAAGTTAGTTAGAAAAATTATTCTCGTCTGATTATTTAGAAGTTAAATTTAATTCATTAATAGCCGACTGAGTTTAAGCTAGAAATTATAATTTCTGTTTTCCACTGTAACTCGTCACTATAAAATAATACAGACTATATAAATTAAGCACATATATATATTTGTTATATATATATATATATATATATATATATATATATATATATATATATATATATATATATATATATATATATATATATATATATATATAATATATATATATTTACCTCAACACAGACTTACAGGTGGTCGCACAACTTTAGAATTATACGCTGATATATTTATTGAAGTCTAGAGCTCGGTAAATTTCGAAACAAACTAGAAACTTCGCTATACAGCTTATTCTATTCACGAGAAACCTGTCTACTGCGAATTTTGAGGACTGAATGAAAATAAAGTTTAACATTCTGGTTATATCTATTACCAGACAAAGGGGTCCCAACTTATTTCGCAAAACGAAATAATCTCCCCTTTTCCGTCTTAACACCTGCATTAGCTTAAACGCATGCCGTAACTGCCACCTACTGACCGAGAGTGCGCGTGTCAGTTGCGAGTCTCAGACGGCCTGTCTCCAATGCCGAGGCAGTTTTCACACTTCGCCGAGAACTCAGCCTGATGACCGATGTGGCAGGTGAAAATGCTAGATGGTAAGTCTCAATTACGCGCCGTGGAGATGTCGGGCTTGACACCTCACCTGAGCGCTCAGCCGAAGAAAACGCGCGTGTCAGCTGATTGTGCAGACAAAAGTCTGCTCGTATGTCTGAGATTGATGCATATTCACACATCTCGTCCACTGACATCTACGTAATAGAATGTGTATCCCAGTATGAGAAAGAAAGCGGGTACACATTAGAATGGGAAAATAGTAATGTTTATAGTCGCAAACGTACGAATGCGAAAAACACAGGAAAAGGATAAGAGAGCGATAATAAAATAGAGGACACGGGTATAGAAAGAAGAGAAAATTTATTGCTCATAATCTCTACGTAACAGTGCCACTTGCTTTTTATTCCCTTTCCCATATTTCATATATCTATTGTAATCTCTTATCAACATGACCAAACTTCTTGGTTTGCAAGTTGTATGCTCTCTGGATGTCTTTATTTCCTTGTTGTGCTGGAGACACCATAGACATGGGTATGTTCCTTGAGCTCCGGACAAACCATACATTTTCATCAAAAAGTCATAATACCCGAATAAGAAAACAACTTTTTGCCCATCCCACTCTAAATCTTTTAGTGACTCTATCTGAGCTTTCATGCCATTCGTAAATATTTTAAAATGTTCATATGTATCTCTGACTCTAGCCATTCATATTATAAAATACAAGATTAATAAGACTTGAAAGATAGATCAAAGTATGTGGAAATAATCTTTAGTTTTACATGTTTTCTGTTACCTTTATACATAGCTAAATATTATAATAAATGAATGAAAATGCAAAAAGAGATGGTACTTTGCAAAAAGTTATTTTATACAGCCTTATTTAAGCTTTGCGAGTATCCAGAATGCGTTTACAGTGATTCAAATGTTATAAAATCTGGTGACAATATTCTTGTTCTTCTTATGCCAGACTCGCAAAACTGACTACCACACATTCTCAAGATGCGAAATCAATAAAAAAAATAGGTGGAAATAATCTTTAGGTTCCCCTCAAGAAGTCAATATAATTATGAACTCATAAAAATGGGCCGCATTTCAGATATTACATTAATAAATACATTACCTCTGGTATGAATTTCCTCAAATGATGACGCTGTTTTCAAAAGCCTGTCACTCCATCAAATATAATTCCAAACAAATAAAAATTCAATCAAAGATAGTACACAGTTCAGAGTTATAGTGTACAAAAGTATTTTAGCACTGTGTTTTTATTTTTCTTTTTCTCTAACCAGCGGCACTCGAGCTTTCCAGCCCTTTTGGCCCAATGACATGTCATTGCGAGGCTGGGGAGACAGTGGACTTTCCTTCCAACCCGGTGAGGAGCTTCGCTCCTTCCCATCCACAGAGGGTTTATCTGCAGGAGCCGTTCAGGTTATTCAGTCAAATTCCCGGTCGATGACACTCCTACAAATGCCGGCGCCCGGGCTTGAACCTTGAAAACCTGGTCGCTAGCGCAACGTCTTAACCATTACACCAGCACGGCTCCCAGCACAGTGTTTAACCAGCAAGTGTGTGCAATGATTTATAAATTACCGATTTTAACCACAAACATCAGCTGATCTTTCCCGCCAAAACTGGAGAAGGCGTAACTGCGCTCTGCAGACTAATTACCTCGGGGTCAGCATTCAGGTCACCGAACTAAGATAGCGCGTCGGTGTAAGTAAAAAAACAGCCGTGAATAGCGCTAGCGCTACAAAAAAAAATTTACTGTAAAATTTAAAATACTTTATTGCTAAAATAATGCTAATCTTCACCATCTGAGCCAAAATCTATTGGAAGAAGAAGGCACGTTCTAATAAATAAACATAAATAATTTGAAAAAAAGCGCAATAAAGCGAGGTATACCTGTATACATGCTTAAGAGGCCAGCATGTGACAGCACCACGACATTTGTAATTTTGTCCTTCCATGAAATACCAAGATTGTATCTGTCATGATCAATGGCTAGTGCGTCCCTCTGACATCAGGAGCGAGATTAGATGTCTACATAATATATATGTTCTTCAACATCGACGAAGGCAATTTGGTCAAGTCGTTTGACCTTATCATTATTGTAATCGGTATGGTCAATCAAGGACATATCGTTCATGATGTATCTTCTGCAATGAAACCATGATGTTAACGTCTTTTCGTCCAATAAATTGTCTCGTCAAAGATTTATCTTCAACAACGAGTCCAGTCTACTTGACTTACACGTTGGTCAACTTTATGACCCTGTCGTTGCTGCATTGACATTGCCTTTTACCATTGGCCTATCCTTACGGCCCACACTTGTCTTCGCGTTACAAAATATATGTCGGCCAGAGACTGTAAGCCCGACCTTTCCTGACAACATCAGTATTGTCAGCCTATACCAAGTTAAACCCACACCACCAACGTAACAGTACTGAACCTTCTTTCTTGCTTAGCATAGGTTGTCCATGTCTTGTTGCCATATAGAAGCATGCTGGTGATGCAGGCATTATATACCACAGCTTTGGTCTTCATTGTGAGTTTGGAATTTCCTCAAATATGCTTTGTGAGGCAGGCAAAGATGACTGCAGCTTTGCCAATGAGGCTGTAAGTTTCTGTATCCAGAGAGAGTGTGTCATTGATGTTATACCGCAGGTATGTGAAGTGGTGCACCACTGCCAATTCATAGTTATCGATAGTAATAACTGGTGCAACATCTGCATCCTGGCCCAGCACATTTGTTTTCTTTATTGCTATTGTTAATCAGAATCGACCTCACTGCACTCTGGGCAAACCCATAGGTGCTCAGTCTCCCTCAGCAAATGTTGAAGAGTATGAATGCTAATTGTACCTGTAGCACGCTGGTTGTATATACGACGGATGCATCCTCTCTCACGTCCATTTCTGCTAGTCCCATGTTTGATGCCAAACTCCAACAGCCTCAGCCTTGTTGACTCATCCATTGCAGTGTCATTATCCAGCAGGCGATCATTAACAGCCCTTAGTATATCTCCCTTATACATGTTCAGTGTCCCCACTATGGGTGCTCTCGAGGCCAGTCTGTCAGCTCTGTCATTGCCATGTACACCTGCATGACCAGGACAGTAGATCCACACCAGTTCTTGAAGACTTGAGGATTCTATTGATGTTTTCCATTCCTGCCGCAGCCATCTGTTCTGAACTTTCCGAAGCATGGCTTGAGAGTCTGACAATATAACTGCCCTGGTTGATGGAGTTTCAGACAGCCACCTCAGTGCTGCAGTAACTGCCTCTACCTCCATTCTCATGCTGGAGGTTGTTGTTATGTAAGCTCCACTCTGTTCAGCGAGGACCCTGCCCTTTATTCTCGCTGAGAAGCCCCATCCTGATTTCTCACCATGCACTACTGACCCATCAGTGTAACAATGGCGTCATCATCCCCAGCATGATCACTTATCAGCTGATTAATCTCCAGCTCTGCTTTTCCATTGCCCCAAGATCTGCACTCTCTGCCAAGGCTAATGATGACCTACTGGTAGTTTATCCAGTTCTCCCCTGACTTACTCCACTCTTCCCCTTTGGATTTATCTTCAACCTTGGTCACCTGTACAATCGTAGCCTTTGCCTGTGCCATCCATGACATCCCCCTCTTGATTCTTGCTCCTTTGATGTCAGTTACATTCTCATGTAGGGGGTCTTTTGTTGATGGTTACCTGCATATATGCTTTTGTTTTCTTTACACTTATTGTCAGGCCAAAGTCCTTGCATTGCTTAGGAGAAGTGATTCATCAAGCTCTGGCGCTCCTGTTGACTTTGAGTGTAGATTGCAGCATCATCCGTGAACAACAAGTCTCTTATAGTCACCCTTTTGATTCTTGTTTTTGCCTTCAGCCTTGCGAGGTTAAACAGACGGCCATCTGACCCAGTGTGAAGGCATATTCCTTCAGTTTCATCACCGAATGCATGTTTCAAGAGAAAGGCAAAGAAGATCTCAAAGAGACAGAGCCAGGAGACACCCTTGTTTACGCTACTGCGTATGTCAAAGGGCTGTGATATGTTTCCAGCATATTGGACTGTTCCCTTAAGATACATTTAAAATTATTAACGGTGTTGAAACATGTGTTTTACTGAAAAATTAAATGAAGAAAAGCCTCGAACAATGGTAATATCTTTCTTAACTAGATTTTATTACAGCTTTCCCGATTAAAGTAATATCTTTTTACAGAGATTTTATTTTTCATAAAAGAACTGTCAACCTGTATCACAATGAATGAGACTGAAACCGAAGAAGCCTCTGAAGAGCAAACTTTGTTCCAGTGCTGACTCTCTCCTTATCATTTGCATCCCCTGATAAAACGCTGACTAATGGCTCAGTAGGAAGATCAATGAATATCTGTTGCTTATTGTCATCCAGTACTGATGCTCTGCAGAGTACATGAACAGGATATTAAGACACTTGATTTTATAATGCAGCTCATTTGTATAAAACCAACATTATTTTATTGTCATAGATTTATATGTATTATCTGCATCTCCTGATAAAACATGGACAAATGACTCAGTAGGGAGACAGCAAATTTCTGCTTCTGAATGTGATGGTATCAGGGTCCCTTCTGAGGACGTGGCCAACCCAACTCCAGCGTCTGCCAGCTATGATGGTGTGCATGTCCTCCTGGTTACTTCGAATAAGTAGTTCTTGGTTGCTGATGGTGTTTGGCCAAAAGATTCGGAGAATTTTCCATAGGCAGATTGTGTGGAAGGAGGACAGTTTCGACATTTCCTTCTGTTACTCTCCAACATTCCGCACCATAGAGAAGCACAGAAAGTACACAGCTTTCATACAGTCTTAATTTGGTGTTTGTGCTGTACTGGGAAGACTTCCAAATGTTGTTGAGAACAGCAAAGGCTGTTCTCGCTTTATTCATTCTGTTGTTAATGTCCTTGCTTGTTCCGCCGTCAGGTGTTACTATGCTTCCTAGGTAAGTAAATGTGTCTGTCTGTTCTAACTTCTGGTTCCTTACTGTTATTGGCTCAGGATTGCCCACATTTAGTGTCATGACCTCTGTCTTCTTCAAATTGATGTTCAGGCCAACCTGCTGGCCATACTTATTCAGTCTATCGGTTTTGTCTTGAATGTGTTGATGTGAATGCGCGAGTAGTGCAATGTCATCTGCATATTCCAAATCTTCCAGCGTAGAAAACGTTGTCCATCTAATTCCTCTTGGACTGCCCTCTGTTGTCTGGCGCATCACCCAATCTATGACTGTCAAAAATAATGTTGTTGATAAGGGGCATCCCTGTCGTACTCCTGTTTTCACTTCGAAAGTTACATTACTCGATCCAACACTGCACGTAAAGTTAGAATAGAGGCTTTTTATAATGGAAACAATGCGGCTGGGAATTCCATAAGCCCTCAGAATTTTCCATAGGCTGTCCCTGTGTATGCTGTCGAAAGCCTTTTCAAAATCAACAAAGTTAATGTACAGCTGTCTCTGCCATTCTGAGCACTGCTCTATAATGTTCCTGAGGGCAAATATATGATCTGCACATCTTCTGTTCTTTCTGAAGCCCGCTTGTTCTTTCCTCAGTTTATGGTCAACTGCTTTTGAAATTCTCTGGATGATTATCCTGCCTAGTATTTTGCTGGGAACTGAGAGGAGGGTAATTCCTCTCCAGTTGTTGCAGTCTGCAAGGTCGCCCTTCTTGGGCAATTTGACAGTTATTCCTTTACTCCACTCTGTTGGTGTTGTCTCAGTTTCCCAGACTTGTGCAGATAGTGGTTCTAATAGTTCTGCTGCTAGTTCAGGGTCTGTCTTGAATAGCTCAGCATTTAGATTGTCGTGACCAGGCGCTTTTCCATTTTTTGGCCCTTTGATAGCTGTGATAATTTCTTCTTTTCGTGGAATGTCTGTATTTATGTCTAAGTCACTTTCAGCCTCAGGAACATTCAGCTGAGTCTCTGGTGGTTCCTTATTCAGTGTTTCTCTGAAGTGCTCTGCCCATCTTGTTTCCTGCCCCTGTGCTGTGGTGATGAGATTTCCTTGCTTGTCTCTTACTAACGTTATGTTGTTTGCACCTCGTTTTCCACTGATAGCTTTAGTTATTTTATAAACTGTGCTTTGTTCATTTCTCAGTGCTGCCTCTTCTGCCTGTCTTGCAAGGTCATCCAGAAATGTCCTTTTGTTAGCATGGGTTTGATGTTTTACTTCCTTGTCCAGCTGATTGTACTGTTCACTATATATTGCCTTTAACCTGGGAGACTTAGCTTCTGTTTTCTTTCTTTTCATTTCCTTTCTCTTCGCTATGGTGTTTAGCGTTTCTGGTGTTATCCAGTCTTGGCTCTTTCTTTCCTGGAATCCCAAGCATGACTTGCTGCTTTCTTTGTATATTGTTGAGATGGTGTTGAATTTCTGGTTGACACCGTCGGTCTCTGTTCTTTCCTGGCTTTTGGTAATCAGATATCGTCTCTTTACGTCGACCACGAACGCTTTTCTGGTGAGGGGGTCCTTAAGTTTCGTGATGTTATATCTTTTCTGTTTGACTGCAACTGGTCCAGCAGCTCTGAGTTTCACCTTCAGTCTTGCTACTACTAGGTGTTGATCACTTCCCACATCTGTGCCTCTTCTTACTTTCACATCTTGTAGTGCATGTCTCCATCTGCCATTGATCATTATGTGATCTATCTGATTTTTGTCTCGTCCGTTTGGTGATTCCCATGTTAACTTGTGCACTTCTTTGTGTTGAAAAAGTGTTCCTCCAATGACCAGGTTGTTAATACTGCAGAAGCTTATTAATTTGTCCCCATTCTCATTTACTGTTCCACTGCCGCATTTCCCCATTACTCTTTCGTTATAATTATTGTGTGTTCCAACTTTCGCATTTAGGTCTCCCATTACTATAATAAGATTGTACCTGGGTACAGTTTCCATTTCCTTTTGTACCTGTTGATAGAACTCGTCCTTGATCTCTTCATCGCTGTCGTTTGTTGGTGCATAGCATTGTATAATTGTGGTATTGGTGAATCTCCCTCTCAGTCTTGCTCTTATTAGTCTGTTGTTAATGGGTTTTCATTCCAGTAGAGACCTTTCCATTCCTTTCTTAAGGATAATGGCCACACCTTCGTTGTGCTGACCATCCTCTCTACCAGAATAAAGTACTGTTTCCCCTGTAGCTGTTTTTATTCTCCCCATCCCTGTCCATCTGCTCTCGCTTATTCCCAGGATATGTAGTTTGTAATTCCTCATCTCTGCTGTGATCTGTCTCAGCTTTCCTGCCTCATTCATAGTTCTGACATTCCAAAAACCAATTCTGGTTTCGTGTTTTGCGGTCTGGGCATCCATTTTCATGCCAGTGGCTTCCTTTCGGCTTTCACCACTGTCAGTCATACGAGCCTGAGACTCCGGATGTCCGTCCTGCATCAAAGTTTTTTCATTTGTTGCTGTTTCCGTAACATGTGCGATTTTTTACACAGACAGGGGTGTCGGCCCTGTGCTAAAACCCCCAACCTGGAGGACCAGGGTACCAGCTTTTGTCTGACCCCTACCCACGCAGACCAGTCCAGCTTGGTTGAACCTACCAGGAGTAAAACTCCCACTGGCATAGCTCTGGGGATTGTCAGTGTACACAAGCTGCCATACCGCTACAAGGTATAGGTACCATTGATGGCAGCAGGCGTGTCATAAGAGGCAATTAATATGAGATTGTGCATATGGCAATCAACCTCATCATGTAAAACAAAGTGCTATAGAAACCACAGCTGCAAGAGCATACAAATGCTGCCGCGCCTGCTTCCTGCAATAATTGCTCCATATGGAGTGAAAATGGAAATGATGATGATGACTGTCATCCAGTACTGATGTTCTGCAGTGGTGCTTCGTTCTTCTTAACCAGGGGCGCATGGATCCCCTGGGGATGCGCGACCCGACTTCTGGGGGGTGCTAAAAGGGGAATCATCATAAAGACAGTTTAATACACAGAACTTAAATGAATTTATATAAAATACACACTGACAACGTAAATTCAATACTGAACCTAAGACGTTAAAAAAAATTATACTTTCTTAAGCACAATTGAAAATAAGCAGCAGCAGAAGGCTCGTATAGTAAACCCACGATTACTATCAACTGTAAAATGCCCAGTTCTCATATATTCTAGCACTTATAATACAATTTGAGACATACTTAAAATTACTTTACTGTCATTCTTTAGTTATGAATATACCGTATTTAAAATATTAACCTTCTTCAAAAGGTTTTGAATATTACACAAGTTCTATTCAAAGAATTATATTCACTAAGTCTATAGCTGTATGAAAACAAGATGGAAATTACCCATTAGGGCTTACTACATGCACCATATACATAAAATGATATGTTTCTTTTAATTTCGTAAATTAATCATTTTATCTCTTTTTGCATTACTGGCATACTCAGTGAGCTAGAAAATAACAGGGTGTGAGGCTTCTTAAGATGCTGTAAAGGGATGTGGGATCTCTGCAGCATAGATGAACATGATGATTTAAGACCACTTCATTTTATTTAAATTCATTTGTACAGCCTTATGATTGTTATAATACATCTACTTCTTTCACATAAGTGTTTAAATCTTTCTTGTAATTATTATGAAATTCATTCAAATAATTTGATATGTCTGAAAGGCTGGTTATATGACATAACCCATGTCTGACCTGTTCCAGAATAGTTTATTTGTATCTGTATGGAACAGTACAACAAATGCTACTCACATGCCCTGAGCTAACCACAGATAGGAGAAAGCTTTTGGCAAGCTCTCCTACTATAACAACAACTATATAACAACACTCAACTGCAAAACAATATGTAAAATCTTCACCTTGGCATTGTCTACAAAAAAAGCAATATGCTCTTTTTTATTTCTCTCTCTCTGAGAAGAGTTACTGCTGGCTAGATCTTTTTGAAAAATTGTGTCAAAAATGACGTGTCAATGTGGAAAACTACATTTTAAATGTAAAATAGTTGTTTTCTGCAACAACAACAAAAATGCATATATAATTTTTTGACAATACTGTCACAGAAGAATACCTTTGCCCCAGCAGTCAATGGGTAAAGAAAAAACAAAACATGCAACTATAAATGAGTTGACCCTCTCTATAGTCCAACACAAACAGGCAAACATACCTGAAAGACTTTGGTAAGTGGTCAGTTGTGATGCTTTCATTATAATCCTCATCATAGGACTGGGCAATTGCAGAGATGATATCTCTACCCAGCCAAGCACAGGCATCCACCTCTCCTGGATCAAAATTTATGTGGCCTTCCATCACATCTGCAGTCAGTTTTTCCACAAGATTTGCATGAAAGTAAACTACAATGTGGTGACGTATTGGTGGTCCCACTGATACTTTTGATGGGTAAACTGACTGAGAATGAGATGAGATATGTAAAGTAGGGTTATATTTTAAGAATAAAATATTAAATACATGCATTTGGTAAGTGCAATAAATGAATGTATATCTGAAATACAAGTACATCATTTACATCTGTCCTCTTTGCATCTTGGGCCTCCACAGACAGTTCTTCGTCGAGTTGTTTTTGGTCAGCCTCTCTGTGGACCATAAGGTTCCAATTATTGCACACCACAAATTCTTATTAGAGTGCAAAAAAAAAAAATCTCTTGCTGAAATTATTGTCTAAATGCTAAGTTTAGTTAGATTTCTTCTTGCCAGTAATGACAAATGCCCAGTGCATTTCCTGGGGGTTGTTGTTTAACTAGAGCTGCTGAGCTCCTCACTCTTTTGCAGCCAATACCAAGTTGAAGACTCCTTGGTATTATCTACACTGTAGATCTAGGCTTTTCCTGTGGCTTTTCTGCCATTCCATGAGCTCCAGTTTCTCCAGCTTGGCTTGCATTTAAAGGATCATCACATCTGGTCCCAATCTAGGAAAAAGAAGTGCGTGGCATACTGTGCATTTCACACCATCCAACGGGGCTCTCTATCTATGCAAAGTTAAAATACTGTGCTCTTGTTCTGGGCTCTCCCAAGGAATTGTCATGTCCTGCACAGAGCCACTTCTCAGCTCCCCCTGCCTATCACTTAGTCCATAGTGAGATTCTCCTACATGCAGTCAACCAGGTCAAAGCCAAAGAATCACGCCTGAGGCTCAAGTACTTCTCCAAGCTTAGTGTGCAATGCTGGGTTCTCAACAAGTTTCACTACAGGGGGAATCCCTGGAAGTGTGTGGATGATTTCAAAGGTCAGTGAGGATGTAATTAGCCTCACAGACAGAGGTTCACTTCCACGTATGTATATTGTAGCATTGTGCATAGCTGGTGGTCATATAAGGATGACTCCAGATATGCCTCCATGCATAATCCCTGGGGGTATCTGAAGCAACAAACAGAGAATAGTACCACTGCTCCCTCAGGCAACTCATAAGAGGCGACTGAAGTGGGGCTGGCAACCTCATCATGTAAAATAAACTGCTATACAAACCATTACTGCAAGAGCATGCGAACGTTTTGGTGTGAGCTTCCTATAAGAGGACCAGCTTCTGTGGTGATTCCAAGCTCCATTAGGGGCAAAAAGGAAAAAGAAGAGGAAGAAGTAATGACAAATGGACAGCATAGTATAGTTCTGGTTAGTTCCCCTTCCACTTGTGCTTCTTTCATATGTTACGTGAAGATGCAACTTCCAATCTTGTGATGAAAGATGTATAGCTTAAGATATATATTTCTTAAGAATTTTAATACGGGAGCATCAGGCGACCTATTACTCCTAAAGGTCCTACAGGCAGCATGGTGCAACAAGACCATACCAAAGGATTGGGAGATTGCCATCATAACACCAATTTTCAAAAAGGGTGACAATCGACAATGTGGAAACCATAGAGGCATATCCCTTCTCAGTGTCCCTGGTAAACTCTACTCTAGAATCCTAGAGCAGAGACTCCGACGCCTAGCTGAGCCACAATTGGATGAGGTCCAGTGCGGATTCCGAGCAAACCGAAGTACTCAAGACCTAATCTTCACACTCAGACAGCTGAGTGAAAAGGCCCTTGAGTATAAGAGTGAGATCCATCTTTGTTTCATAGATCTGGAAAAGGCGTTTGACAGGGTCCCCTGGAGCAAACTTTGGGACTGTTTGGCAAGGAAGAATATTCCAGCATCTCTGATTCATGCTATACAGAGCTTCTACAAGTCTTGCAGAAATTATGTGAGGACAGCAAACCATAAGTCAGAAGAGTTCAGGACCACCACTGGTGTAAGACAAGGTGATATCCTATCACCTTACCTCTTCATACTCCTTATGGACGATGTCATCAAGGCATGTAAGGAGAGAACAAGAAAGTATTCAGTGGGGTACTGGAAGATGAGACAGGT
The DNA here is from genome assembly GCA_024509875.1 of Oreohelix idahoensis. Taxonomy (NCBI): domain Eukaryota; kingdom Metazoa; phylum Mollusca; class Gastropoda; order Stylommatophora; family Oreohelicidae; genus Oreohelix; species Oreohelix idahoensis. The sequence continues at coordinate 904,737 of JAMPIV010001636.1, forward strand.
CTATATTTCGGAGCTGGCATTTGCTGATGATGTTGCCCTGATTGCTAAATCAGAGGCACATCTCCAATCCAACCTGCAAGTCTGGAAGGAAGAGCTGGAGAAGAGAGGGATGGTCATAAGCAGCTCTAAAACAAAATCCATGGTGATATCACGAGAAGAAAGAAAACATCAGATTAAGTTGGGAGAACAGGTCCTGGAGCAGGTCGACTACTTTAAATATCTCGGAGCTATTATAGACCGAAAGGGAGGCATCAAAGAAGAGTTGGCCACTCGAAAAGCAGCGGCTGGGAGACTTTTTCAGGCCATAAATCGTGGATTCCTCAGCAAGAAAGAGGTTGGTAAGAAAACGAAGATGGCTGTATACCGCTCCACCTATGTCCCAGTCTTGACATATGGATGCGAGTCGTGGGCAATGACTACAACCCACAAAAGCCAGATCCAAACCTCAGAAATGAGGTATCTGAGGAAAGTGGTTGAAGTAACAAGAAGAGACATGGTCCGCAACCAGACGATCCGTCAAGGCCTAAAATCCCATCCGCTGCAGACCCAAATAGAACAGTCCCAACTAAGATGGTTTGGCCATGTCTGCAGAATGGGAGAAGATCGGCTACCACGACAAGCATGGGAAACAAAGAGCCAGGGATCCAGACCTCCAGGACGACCCAGAGTCCCGCTGGGAGGACAACATTAGACAATCTTTGAAGGACCGAGGACTAGAATGGAACCAGGCCAGGAAGAAGACAGCTGATAGAATGGTCTGGCGCTCTCTCTTCCAAACCTCTACACCTCACGGTAGAAGGGGAACGACTAAGTAGTAGTAGAATTTTAATAATACCTTTATCTTTCTTTTGGGCATTCCATTGCAGTAAAGTCAGATCTTCTGGCTGTTCATGGTTTTTTACTGCAGCTGACTGGGCTAATTCCAACAAACTGAAATATCCACTTTGTTTTCTATCTTTGTTGTTAATGAATGGTGTTGTTCCCAACAACCGTTGGCATTATTTTACCGCTTTGTCTTTCATTGTAACAGCAGCAACTTTTGCAAACATCTCATTTAACAACGTGCAAACGTCCACCTGTGCATATTTTAGTTAACGATAAAGTTTGATGCTGATGGCAGAGTTTGTATAAATAAGCTATTTATTATCATCACTCTATTTCCAAAGAAACTCACTGCATGCTCAAGAAGCATCAGCTGGTAAGCCACCTGATGTATTAGCCCAGTATTAACCAATAAAAATACTTTTGACGAAAAATGACTAATTATTAATTAACTCTTTCAGTCCCAAGCAAAAAAGTGGGTTTGGCCCAAGCAAAAATGGCCACCCCAGTGCGTTTTTATTGTTGTTGCTTGGAAATAATTATTTTAAATGTTCATATGCATAAATAACTTTTTTGTTTATATGAAACTGAAGGTAATTGGATGTACTTTACTCTTGTGCTACAAGTATAAGAGCTTTCATTGAAAAATGATTAGTTATTCAAGGTAAAATGGAGGATATGCGCTTAAAAAAAATGATTAGTTATTCAAGGTAAAATGGAGGATATGCGCTTAAAAAAATCGCTTTAAAAATCTAAAATAAATATCTCAAAACAGAAACACGTTCACTCTTAAACACGTGCGGTATTTAAAAGAATGTACTTGCAGTCGGAAATGACTTTGTGGGTAGTTATAATTAGAAACAGTCTCAAACAGAGCCACATATACTAAAGGCTTTTTAAAGTCGATTGGGCCAAGCGCGTCTAACCCTGAGCCTTTATAAAGTCGATTGGGACTAAAAGAGTTAAGTTATTTTTATGGCTTTCTTTCATCATCATTATTTTCCCATTTGCTCCTTATATAGCACGGATCCACCACTCCAGCTGGTCCTCTTGCAAGAAGCCCGCACCAAGCATTCACATGATTATGAAGTGGCAGTTTCTGTAGCAATTTATTTTCCATGATGAGGTTGCCAGCCTCATGTGAACAGATCAAACAAAGAGATATTACCTCCCATAATGCCAACAAATGAATCTTCTGTCCGATGCAGTCAGATGGCTTCAGATTAAGGCCAGTCTCTTCTTTCAGCTCTCTCAAACCAGCATCGAGCAACTTCATAATAGGTAGAAACAAGTAAAGAAATGTAAGGAACATTACCAACAACTAACTTGTTTGAAAGGGGAAACAATATAATGATTTCTAAAATAAAGGAAAGAGACTGTATTTATGATACACGACTTACTCACAACACAGGTTCACTGAAAAAAATTGCAAAAGCCTTACAGCCACTGCCTGTCATACTGTGAAACTTATGTGAGCACTTAATGATTTTAAAAAAATATTAAGAGGTGGGATACAGAAGCAGGAAGAAACTGTCACCATAGTTAGGAGGCAAATGGTCATGTGTGATGTTCTAAAAGGTGACTATTATTAGGTTGTGAATGGGGCTGGCAACCTAATCATATAAAACATTTTGGTACAGAAACCACAGCTGCAGAGCACATGAATGCTTTGGTTCAGGCTTCTTGCAAGAGGACCAGCTTCACCAGTGGCTCTATGCTCCACAAGGAGCGAAATGGGAACAGAATAAGAAAAACTGATGTGTGATAACCACAAATACATATCGTCATTAGGAGACCAGAGCTTGTGAAGGAGAAAGTCAAACCCCATCTCACTTCTTCTTTTAAACCCAAGAGATTTTGAGTTTTCACTCTTATCCTTGCGGCATTTGGGAATAGGTTTTTGGGCGTTCATGTGACCCCAGATGACTTCCCCAGCTCAGCAGGTTCAACACTGGTGGAGGTCACACCAGACCCACTCACTGGTGGGGGTCAACCCCATTTCACAGAATTTATCCACACAAGGGTGGCAAAGATTGGCATGTGAAGATTTTTAAGTTACAAAAGGCACTGCTGCTGTCCTTTCACTATGCAAATTCAGTTACACAAGGTACTGCCAATTATCCTTATAAGGCACTCTATTATCTTATAAGACAGAAAGAAGTCAGTGTGCCAGGGACAGATTACCTTTAATAAAACAGTTAAACACTAACCAAAAAAAAAAAAAGATTTAACTGCTGACTCTGCAGTATGCTAGTATGTACAAGGCAAGCAAGCACAGTAAAATAGTTAACAAACAAAATTCAGTTTTCAATGATGCAACAACTGATTAAAGCACAAATGTGTATAACATAATATAATAATAAAAAATTAATCGGTCATTGGGTGTTTGTCTTCTAAATTCTACTTTTGGGTGTCAAAAAGTATTTTTGTTATATACAAGTAGGATACTTACTGTTTCATTTTCCTCTATGTGACCACCTAAAAATAAAATTTTTTTTATATTAACTCTGCTCCAACTGACAAAACTTCATTCATTAAATCAGTAATTTGCAATATCGTTAAAAAATGTAAATATTTTTTAAATAATAGGATGAGTTACTGATTAATGATAACTAGACATCCACTTACGTTTTAAGAAACAGAATGTATGGAACATTTATTTTATGTTTTTTTTTAAAGTAAATTTAGTAACAACAATAAAAGTGGATCCCTAAACATTTTTTTTTTCCTTTAAATGTTTTATGATTTTAAGTCATAGCTGAATATTAATTTTTCAGAAGCACCGTCGAGTAACATTCTTCTCTCAATAAAATATACATTATTAAGTTTGAGATCCTAATGTAAAGATCACTAGAAAGTTTGTCCTTACTAGAGCTGTGTTTAAAAAAAAGGACTTGATTTGGTTTTGATCTTCATTGCACACGGACAACTCCACCAGTGCTCCGATCTCCTCCCTTAGATCACATAATGAGGATCTCAGCATAGTGCACAAACTCTGTAGCACCTGCGAGAGGTTCCCAATGTATGTATACAGGAGTCACAGATTCCATAAATATGTTTGTGGTGGACTTGCTGATCCAATTGTTTGAAGAAACATCTTGATTAAATCTGTACATTACTGTTCACTATCAAAAACAAAGCATCATCCTACATTCGCAGATAATTATTTCCCTTACTTTATTGACATTATTTTCACATTTAAAAAAAATAAAATTGGCTGGGTCAGTGCCTGTCAAAACTTGAAAAATTAAGATGCACCACAAAAGTAAACTGCATGCATCGTTTCAGCTCTCTACAATAAGTGAAACAAAGAGTGTCAAAGATTTGAAATGTGACAAATATATAAACTGCAAATGAATAAAAGAAATATTTACTCAACAAACATTGTTGAAATATTTACTCAACAAATACAGCAATCCCACTTTTCATATGAAAGAAAATGCTTTCAGAACTTTTAAGTGGATCACCACCATAACATTTGAAGCAAATATAAATTACATGCATATATACTGATACTTATTGCTGTTTTGCAATAGTTAATATGTAAAGATTCATCACCATCATAATCACCTTCCTTCTTGCTCCTCATAGAGAATGTAGCCACCACTGCAGCTGGTCTCCCTGGAGGAAACCTGCATCAAACATTCATGTGCTCTTGCAGAAGTGGTTGCTGTAGCAATTAGTTTTACAGGATGAGGTTGCCAGCCTCAAATACGTCACCTTGTGCGGCATACCTGAAGGAGCAGTTCTCCTATTCTGTTTTTGCCTAATCAGAGACCCCCAGAAACTACACAGGGAATTATAAAAAGATGAATCATAACAAATGCAAGGCAAACAATAGGAATAATTAAGATATCAGAGTGGATGTAGTAATTACCTGGTGGAACCCACAAGCCAGGAAATATTCGAAGATGCGGTGCCCGTCTTGAAAGGAGAAATTTTCCATCAGAAGATTCTAAGATGATTGCTACACCAACATCTACACCACGACTGCTGATTTCCTCTGGTAAAGATATTTCAGGATTCAGGTGAAGCATAGGACAGAATACTGGATGCTGTAAGGAATGGTTCGTAAACAATTTGTGCTAAAACAGTTAGCTCGAAAAAACATGTTAATAAATTTAGCACTTACAAATCACTTCAGTAAATAATAAGTCGTCTCATTATTAAAAAATTTAAAGTAAAGAATCTATTGTTCTTCTTGAATACAACCACATCCCTGTCACTCATGACACAGGCAGTCTGCAGATGTTCTCATTGCCCTGCAGTTTTTTCCTTCAAGGGGTTGGTAAAGGCCATGTTCTCAGTCTGCTTCCCTCAAGGAGCCTGCATTCTTAAAGGATATTTTCTACTGTTTGCTGCTGTTCCTAGAGTTGCTTGTTAAATATTTAATTTACTGAATAAATGGTATTGAAGTCTGCAGTGTTACGTTCTCAATCTGAAAATTATAACTTGGTTTCTTTCTGGTAAGAAGTGGAATGCATCTTTTTTTTTTTTGTAAGATTAGATTTTGAATGTTCCTGATATGGTACTAGGAGAAAGAGGAATACAAATTTATTTATTACTATTAATTTTGTATCACATGTATTTATATATATTTCAGTGAGCAGGCATCCATTGTATTTCCACTCTGGTGAATTTATAGCTGGTTTCTGCCAATGCTTCTGATATAGGAAAATTATGTTGCTTTAGTGTGTGTGTGCAAAGTTGCCTCCTCATAGCTTACTTTGGCTATTACCCTTTTAGTTTATCATTCAGTAAGTCATTATTTTGAGCTTTTAATATTTTCTGTCAGAAAATCTTTCCACACATTATCAACTGCAGTGTTCATTCTGCCAGAATGCTTTTCCTTTTCTAGAAAGAATCTTCAGTCTTCTATGTGATCCTTTGTTGTATTATGTGTCTGAAGTTAGCTTATTGTGGAAATGGAGATGCATTCTTTCAAGGTGCCATATAAGTCTGGTATTGACTCATCTCTCTGACAGTTTACTCGTGCAGCTAGGTAAGCTGACAGACCTGTAGCTGTCAATGATGTACTGTTTCATCCTGGTCTCAGCACCAGGATCATAAGTGCTTTTTTCCATATTTCTGGCACTATCCCTTATTTCCAGCAGATTCTGTTCACTCTGTGCTCCAAGAAGTTTTAACATTTCCCTTGTGAGTACATCTTTTCACTGAGATCTTTTTTTTTTCAGCTTCCTTAGTACATCTTATAGTTCTTTCAGTGCTTTGTCATCATATACTTCTATGCTACATATGGCTTTTCTTTTTTATTTAAAAAAAAATTAACAATTTTCCTTCTTGCTGGCACATTACTTTGATAACTGCATTGCATTTGTAAATGACAACATTTGCTGCACTCTTGCTCGCAGTGGTTGTTGTTTTACATCATCGAGTAAAAAGCCAGGTCTTCCATCTAGTTCATTAGCTGTATGCTATTATCTACTTTCAGTTTTCTACCTCCTCTCCTCTGTTATTTGTCGCATGGTACCTCCATCTTTATGACAGGCTGTTAAAATCCCCAACTATGATGCTCCTGTTTTTGGATATCCCAAATGCTGTCAGTTCCACGGGCTTCCCTGGTTGGTAGTATATGCTATATATCCTGACTCTTTCCTGATCTTATCGTAATGTTTACTTCACATGTCTCTGCTTGTCCTCTTATTTGAATCTGTATTTAGCAGCCTGCAAGTTGTATCAGAATTAGGATGCCTCTTTTGTGTTCTTCTGTTTACCCCTATGGTTTGGAATGAACCAATGAAAATGAACTGACTACACTGGCCAATCTTCTTTACTGCAAGCTAATACAGAGCAAATGCTGGGTATATACCAAGTGGACATGCACAAAGAAAGCAAATGGATAACAAAGAAAAAGCTATAAAAGAACAATAAAGACAGATTGAGTAAGATTCTCAAGATATATGAATAATTAATAAAAATATTTTACCCATGCAATTAATTCCTTCATTTCAAAATATAACAAACAAACAAATTATAGCAGATGTGACTATTTTCACAGTTCTTTTTGATTTGATAATTTCTACAAGCTTATTACAAATAGCACTTGTGTCCCCTTACCTTAATGAGAACTTCATCACTCCCTGTAAGAGTGAAATCACTGACAATTAGATAGTTGTCTCTGAGTTTTATGTAGAGGTTTCCTGTCCCACTTGTGAACCCAAAATAACTTAAAATGCACTGGTCAAAGTAGAAGTAAACATATGTACATTATAAATACATTCTAATGATTCAGTAAACATATGTGCATTATAAATATATTCTAATGATTCAGCATAACTTCTTCTTCGATCCTTAACCACCGACCGTCAAAGCAGTCAGTGGCCATCACGCCTAGTGGCGTCTTGTAGGGCAACAACAAATTGATTCCACTTTGCACGGTCGGTGGCCATCCTTCGTACAGTGCCCCAACTCTGGTTCATTCTTTGCATCTCAGCCTCCACAGTCCTCCGCCAAGTTGTTTTTGGTCGGCCTCTCTTTCGCTTTCCTTCAGGGGTCCAAAGCATAGCTGTTCTTGTGATGGCATCGGGGTCTCTTCTGAGGACATGACCAACCCAGCTCCAGCGTCTGCCAGCTATGATGGTATGCATGTCCTCTTGCTTGCTACGAGTAAGCAGATCTTGGTTGGTGATGGTATTCGGCCAAAAGATTCGGTGAATTTTTCTTAGGCATGTTGTGTGAAAAGAGGACAATTTTGACATTTCCTTCTCTGTGACTCTCCAGCATTCCGCACCATAGAGAAGCACAGAAAGCACGCAACTCTGGTATATCTTAATTTTGTGCTTGTGCTGTATTGGGAGGACTTCCAGATGTTATTTAGGCTAAAGAAGGCTGTTCTTGCCTTATTCATTCTGATGTTGATGTCTTTGCCTGCCCCACCGTCTGGTGTTACTATGCTTCCTAGGTATGTGAAGGTATCTGTCTGTACCAGTTGCTGATTCCTTACTGATATGGGCTCAGGGTTGCTCACATTGAGCGTCATGACCTCAGACTTCTTTAAGTTGATGTTCAAGCCCACCTGCTGGCTAAATTTATTAAGTCTATCCGTTTTTTCCTGGATGTGTTGATGTGAATGTGCCAGCAGTGCAATGTCATCTGCATATTCCAGATCTTCCAATGTTGAAAATGTAGTCCATCTTATTCCTCTTGGACTGCCCTCTGTTGTCTGGCGCATCACCCAGTCTATGACTGTTAAAAATAGAGTGGTTGATAAGGGGCATCAAAGGTTAGGTTGCTCTGCCCAACACTACACGTAAAGTTGGCATAGAGGCTTTTTATGATTGACACTATGCAGCTTGGAATTCCATAAGCCCTCAGTATTTTCCATAAACTGTCCCTATGTATGCTGTCAAAAGCCTTTTCAAAATCAACAAAATTTATGTAAAGCTGTCTTTGCCATTCTGAGCACTGCTCTGTAATGTTCCTGAGAGTGAATATATGGTCTACACATCTTCTGTTCTTTCTAAATCCTGCTTGTTCTTTCCTCAGTTTGTAGTCTACTGCCTTTGAAATTCTCTGTATAATTATCCTGCCTAGTATTTTGCTGGGAACTGAGAGAAGAGTGATTCCTCTCCAATTATTGCAGTCTGCAAGATCTCCCTTTTTGGGCAATTTGACAATAATTCCTTTGTTCCACTCTGATGGTGTTGTCCCCGTTTTCCACACTTGTGCAAATAGTGGTTCTAATAGTTCTGCTGCTAGCTCAGGGTCTGTCTTAAATAGCTCTGCATTTAAGTTATCATGGCCCGGAGCTTTACCGTTCTTTAACCCTTTGATTGCTGTGATGATTTCTTCTTTTCGTGGAATGTCTGTATTTACATCTAGATCGTTTTCAGCCTCAGGAACATTCAATTGTGTCTCTGGTATTTCCTTGTTCAGAGTTTCTCTGAAGTGCTCTGCCCATCTTGTTTCCTGTCCCTCTGCTGTCTTGATGAGATTTCCTTGCTTATCTCTTACTAATGTAATATTGTTTGCACCTTGTTTTCCGCTGATGAGATTCAGCATAAGCTCCGACATATACTAATCTGTTATCATTTGTGACATTCATGGAAAATGGTTAGACTCTTTGCTCTTTTAAAAAAATAAATGAGGTATGCAATTCTTTACAGTATGCCGCATAAAATATTTACAGTAAAGTGGCCCCACATATTATGGAAATGTGAATGCTGTTTTTTTCCATGTTAGATAGTCTGTTCATTTTTGCCTGGCGAAGGCACTAACAAAGTCCTTCAAGTTATGAGAATCAGTTTTGAATTTCTTACAGTTCCACACCCTTTCACCAATAGCTACCACATCTGGTATAGTGCTGCAAATGCATGATGTCTTATTATAAAGTCACACACATTTTTGCAATTTTTTCCACCCCCCCCCCCCCCCCCCCCCCCCCCCCATTGTGACATTTCGTCACAAAAAAAACCCAGACCCCCCCCCCCCCCCCCCCCCCCCCCCCCCTCATATGACAGCACAAATATCATAAAACCCCCCTTTCCCAATTTATTTGTAATACTGAAAAGACAGAATGCAGTCAAATGTAAATTAGTTAACCAGTGCAGGCAAATCAACAATCTTTCAAGTAAAATAGTGTTAAATTAATCAGGCTTTTACAAAGGTCTTCTCTTTCATGTGCCATGTCCAAACAGTGCCCAACCTTTCTCTACCCTATTTGCATTAGAACAACACCCCCCCCCCTCTCTTGATATTGGCAGTATGTGCTTGCATACAGGGCCAGATTTAGGCATAAGCTAAACAAGCTACAGCTTAGGGCCTCACAGACTGATGTGGTATAACAAGGTTGGGGGCTTAGCAGAATAAAAAGTTATAGGCTAGTTCATCATACATTAGGCCTTTATGCAGCTGGTCCTCTTGCAGGAAGCCTGTACCAAGTATTCCCATGCTCTTACAGTAGTGGTTTCTGTAGCAATAGGTTTTACATGATGAGGTTGCCTGCGTATATGTTTCTTGGGTTGAAATGAGCAGCAGTATGCTGTGTGCCCAATTTAGACCATATAGCCTACCTCTCGCTCCAGAGACAAATCAACTCGCTCATATCCATAAGACTTTAAAAAAAAAAAAAAAATCAGAGATGCAGTAATGAGTAGGCATCCTAAACCTAACGACGTTAGCGACTTAATCGGCCTCCGGATCGATAGACATTTGGGAGAAATCGGACACACGTCACACTGTTGTTTCTTGCAATCACATAATACTGCTGCCTTACTTCTTTAAAATCTGCTAGCCTGGGATGGTTAGTATCCTTATGATTGTGTAGTTTAACAAGAACTCTCCTGCTAGCAACTGACATTTTAATGACAGAGAATGACCTTTAGGTCCCAAACTACGATTGCCAGAGCATCTTGCCTGGATTCGTTATTGAACAAACTGCAGCTTTCCAAACTGTCGGCTAGCCGTAGACAGCGCCCTAGCCGTAGATAATTAAAATAAAAACGGAAATCGATCTCTTTTCTCATGAGACAAGTTTCACAATTGCTTTCCCGAAGAGTAAAACTCTTCAGTGTTTTAAAATGGCGACGATTATATTAGGGAGTGACAGCTATAAAGAAGACGTTTAAAGAATCATACTTCTAATTCTGGTTGCTTGATTAGTGCATTTGAAATGTAAGATGCAATTGTCTTCACATGAGAATAAATCTGAATCTTATGTTATGTATTTTACAGCTGTGGAGCGTCAAACAAGCAAATGTCCGCTGTGCAATCCAAGTGACCAATAAATCACGACAAATGAATTGAATTGTTTATTATTCTGTTAATATATTGACCAGTTTATAATGTGATGCGTTCTAAATACGAATCTGATTAATCAGCCATTTGAATCTTGTGTTACAGCAAACTAATTTATTGATATATTTGTAATTTTTGCTCATTTATTTAGGCCCTACATCTTGCTGTTTACCTTACATTTTGGTTGTTATAACTCTGCAGTCAGAATATGTGTGCTATTTTGTTATTACTTCTTTGTGGTTTACAAATACAAAACCTATCTTAAGTAAACTTGCTGGCATAAAATATCATGTCTTTCCACAACTTCCTGTCTTTGTGCTGTTTATCAGCTCTGTTTTTTTTTTTTTTTTTAAACATTTTTAATGCATTATGTTAAATTGTCCTGTATTGTTCAGTCTTTGCCATGATCTGTCTCTTTTTCTTTCAGTTCTGCCTGTTGTCATAATGTATTCTAACATTTTTCCTCTCATAATATGCCCATGTATGTTGATCGCTTTCTTCTGATATACAATTTTGTTTGCATATTGACATCTTTCAGAATTTTCACATTGGTCTATTGAGTTGTACATGGTATTCACAGCAATATCCTGTAAAACTACACATCTATTGCATCTAGTTATCTTGAATGTATGAATGAAAGTCCCATTTTCATTTCTTATGGTACATGGGACGACCACTGCAATTGATCCCCAAGCAAAAAAAAGCATTTCTTGTTCTTTTGCAGTGCAGAGGTTTATTTTGCAAGGTGGGGTTGCAAGCTTCTATGCACAACCTCACCATAATTGTCTCATATGACATGCCTCTTTGGAGAGGTGGTCCTGTTCATTCTTTATCTCCACAGAGATCCCCTGGGAATTAGATGGTGTTTTTTTGTGTGTAAATTTTAGTTTATTAATTGTTCATGATTCACTTAGATATGACAGGTTGAGCTCTATGTAACACCAGAGAACTCTTACTTCTGTTGATGCTTTTCATTATTTGGAATGCTGTTTTGATTTTGTCACGCTTTAGTTTACTCAGCAGTTTATGGGTACCTGACTCTGTTCATTAGTTAGGGAAGGCAAAGGCAGTGAGGAAGGGAACTGGTCACCCCATTTCATGAAACTGGACCTAGCCAAGTGAAGTCTGTAACACTTTACTCCCCTACAACAGTTTTTGCTATGGGACTACCATATTTTTTTAATTAGCATCTGTGACTTCTTCCTCAAGTGTTGATGGCCCTTCCTAATTATTGTTTTCTATTAATTCTGCTCATATTCATCAGTAAACTTACCTATGAATTCAGCTTATATTTCTACTGTGTTCTGTTTTCTCATTAATATTCTACCATCCTTTGATTTCAGGCAATCCAATTTGAAGTGTATTGCAATGCACATTAGATGCCAAATGCTTTTGTGTGCATTTTTATATCATTAATTAAATTTTCCAGTGTAGTTTGCGAGGTCTCTGGGGAGATAACGAAAGAATATGACTACTGCTCCTTCAGGCATGTTGTAAAATGTGACTTGTGAGATTCTTTAAAAGGGACCTAAGACGCGTCAAAAGTGGAATGCAGTCAGCGACCCATAGCTGACTGCTTTAGTCAGGGTCAGCAAACCAGAGCTGACCAAGACCCTACTCCACCTCTAAGTGGTGGTCTTGGAAACATGCTGCATCACTGTAGTCTGGCTGAGAGAGTATGGATCGAAGTGGGAAGGCAAACCCGGTCCTAAAAAATGCTGTGCCGAAGTCGGATGTGTCAGGCCGAAAGGCGCAGATATTGCAGCTTTGCTGTAAACGGCGACACAACGCAACCAACGTCATTTTCAGGACGAACACAGAAGAAGAAGATTCTTTAAAAGATGGCTACCTCATCATGTAAAATAAATTGCTACACGAACCACTATTGCAGGAGCATGTCCATTGATACAGGCTTACTTCATCATGCAGTTAGGCAAGCAGTGATGGCTCCATGAGAAGTGAAAAGGGAGATGAATGAATTAAATGTTCTTCTGCGTGATCATTTAGCAGTACTACTTTTGCATTGTTGAACTTGCTTCATATTTCTTTGTTAATTTTTTTTGTTTTCATTCTTATCATTTGTGATGTTTCTTCTTTTTCCCATTAACTTTCAGCATTTATTCTGTCTGTCATTCATTTTTACAGTTGCTTTCATATTTAGGTATTATTTCTCTTTCTGTTTGCTGAGTTGATTCTTTCAGCATTTCCCACTGTGTGTTAATATTTTAGATGTTTACTATAGCATTTAATCTTTTTATAATAGTTACTGTACATTTGTCCTTTGTTATGTACAGAAATAAAGTAATAATTCAAGATCTGGTTTAATGTTTCTTACTTTTCTGTTTTTCTTTAACTTTATTCCATTTTATTTACACATTCATTATTATGCAGTTTCTGCCAGACAATGTTTTTACTGATAATAATGCATTTTAACATTTTTTGTTTATCAGTGTGTAATCCCTTTGGTGATGCAATTTATTATCTGGGCTTCTTAATTTTTGTATTCTTCATATGTATTGTTTGAACCAGGTGTTTCCTACAGCCATAATGTCCATTTTTCCCCACCCGAATTCTTGTGTATTCTCTTATCTTAATGCTTAGTTCTTTAACATTTTTACTATTGTCTTTTCTGGCCTTGTTATTAACTGGCAATTTATTGTTTTTTTAAATCATCTACACAGTCTTTAAATCAAATGTGAAATAAAAAATTGTCCACGTAACAGTTACAAACATTATTATTTCTGTTACTATTATAGATATCAAACTGGACTGGGGAAAAATGGCAACCATTGAGAAACTTATTAAAGCCTTTGAAGGCTTGAAGGTTTTTCAACCTAACCTCCAAGGCATAGATGACCCCAAGTGAGTTATTATTTGATGTTGCCGTTACTGTATATTTTGAATCTATGGAAAGATATGAAATTTATCTTTGACAGCATTTTTCTGCAAACAGTTAGAATTAAACAAACAAGGGAAAACTGTGCTAATCGTAGCAGAATTGAGAAACATATAACGTCCTTGGACATGTGAAATAAGGTGGATGGGAATAGAAAGGAAGAAACTGAACATGGCAGAAATGGTGCTGTCCTCAGGACTTGAGGAAGAAAGTGCACACCATAGGGACGGTGTGGCTCTATTGCTGTCAAAGGAAGTGCTTAAAGTACTGATAGAATGGAAGCAAATGGATCCAGCAGTGTTTTTTTTTTTTTTCTTAACCAGCGGCACTTGGGCTTTCAGCCCTTCGGCCCAATGACATGTCATTGCGAGGCTGGGGAACCTGAGGACTTTCCTTCCAACCCGGTCAGGAGCTTCGCTCCTTCCCATCCACAGAGGGTTTATCACAGGAGCCGTTCAGGTTATTCAGTCAAATTTCCGGTCGTAAACATTCCTTCAAACACTGACGCCCGGGTTTGAACCATGAACACCTGGTCGCCAGTACAACGCCGAAGCCATTACACCAGTGTGGCTCCCCCAGCAGTGTTTAAAACCATGAAAAATTAAATATAAATATCATCCAGTGTTATGTACCAGGCAATGATGAAGTGGAATCTGTGACAAAAAGAATTTTACACCAGACTACAAATTATGGTGTTGAATAAGAAAAGAAGGACAGTAAATCAGACTGATCGTTTATACATAAAAAAAGAAGTTTACATCTTTATCAAATGATGTAAACATTTGTAGAGGAGCAGATATGGCATCAGATCACCATCTTCTGTTAGTCAAAATAGATTAAACTCAAAAGATATACAACAACACATAGCTACAGACAAGTTAGTTTGTGTATCTCAGAAATGAAGAAACAAAAGAACAGTTTACAGTTATACTGTCAAATGAGTACCAGTGCTGGAACAACAAGATGATGTAGCAAATACAGAAGACCTCTGGCAACAGATTAAAAATAAATGGAATGAGAAATACGGAGAAGTATTGGGAAAAAGAGGATGCCAAAATAACGCTTGGGCAACAATATAGAAACCATCACTAAGAAAAAGATCCCCTGACAGTCAGCAGCCAGAAAAGGAATTACAAGTTAATTGTGAAAACCCAAATAAGGAAGAAATAAAGAAAGCCATAAAGCTTCTAAGATTTGGAACAGCCTCTAGCAGAGATGGCACTCCAGCTGAGGCCATCAAAGCAGACATTGACATATCTGCAGAGATATAATACACATTACTTGTTAACGTCTGGGAGGAGGAAGAATTACCAGCAGACTGGAAGGATAACTGGTCAAGTTGTCAAAGAAGACAGATATGCAAGAGTGCATAAATTACAGGTGAATAATTTTATTATCTGTGCCAGAGAAACTATTAAACAGTATTATCATTGAGAGGTTCAAAGAGGTCATAGACCAACAGTTGAGGGAAGATGCAGGCAGATATTTTTTATAAAACAGATCCTGTACAGACCAGATAGTTACACTTCACATCTTCTTTGATCCTAAGCTGCCGACTATCAAAGCAGTCAGTGGCCATGACACCTGGTGGCAGTTTGTGGGACAGCAATAAACTGTTTCCACTTTTCTTGGTTGGTGGCCATCCTTTGTGCAGTGCCCCAGCTCTAGTTCATTCTTTGCATCTCTGCCTCCACAGTTCTCCGCCAAATTGTTTTTGGTCGGCCTCTCTTTCGCTTTCCTTCAGGGGTCCATAGCATAGCTGTTTTTGTGATGGCATCTGTATCTCTTCTGAGGACGTGGCCAACCTAACTCCAGCATCTGCCAGCTATAGATGGTGTGCATGTCCTCTTGGTTGGTGATGGTATTCTGCCAAATAATTCGGAAAATTTAAAAACTGCACATAATAGAATAATAAAGCTTGAAATTAAACTCACCATTTTATATCAGATTTGTGAGCTTTGAAAAGGTGTTCGACATTTTAGACAAAGATTTGCTCTGGAACCTGATGAGGCATTATAAATTCCCCCTTAAGTTCATTAATAATATTTTTTTAATGCACAATGCTACAATACATGTTCATGGAAGTGAACCTACGTCTGTGAGGCTAATTACATCCTCGTTGACTCTTGAAATCATCCACACACTTCCAGGGATTCCCCTGTGGTGAAACTTGTTGAGAACCCAGCATTGCACACTAAGCTTGGAGAAGTCACTTGAGCCCCAAATGTGATTCTTTGGCTCAGTGCAGGACATGACAATTCCTAATTAGAGCCCAGAATCAGAATACAGTATTTTAGCTCTGCATAGTTGGAGAGCCCCCTTGGATGGCGGGGAATGCACAGTATGCCACGCACTTCTTATTCCTAGCTTGGGACCAGATGTGATGATCCTTTAAATGCAAGACAAGCTGGAGAAACTGGAGCTCATGACTTCAACTCAACACGTTTCGGAAGGGCCTAGATCTACAGTGTAGATAATACCAAGGAGTCTTTAACTTGGTATTGGCTGCTAAAGAGCGAGAAGCTCAGCAGCCCTAGTTAAACAACAACAACAACAAAACTGGGAGATACATTCCTACAAGATGTAGAATCATACATATATCTAGGCAACAATATAAACAAAGTTGGGAGAAAAGATAATTATATCAGAATAGTAATACCAAAGGCAAGAAATGCTTTCATTGCATTGGGTCATGTGGAAAGCAAGAGAAGTCAAGTCCAGCCCAAAAATAAGATTCTTGAACTTAAATGTCAAGTCAGTCCTATTGTATGGCTCTGGAACATGGAAGGCACTACATATATCAACCAGAAAGGTGCAGATTTTCATAAATGGGTGCTTGCGCAGAAAATACCATTTTGGAACTAATGGTAAAAACCAGACAAATAGCAGTGGAACAAGAGGTGAGGAAAATATTCTGGGATTGGCTAGGGCACACATTGAGGAAACAAGATGATAGATTTACATGGTAGTCCTTGTTCTGGAATACCTATGCACCAATTCTTCAGATGATGATGACTTTGAAAAGAAATGGAATAAACTGTAAAGACACTGTGGGTTTCTGTGATTCATAATTTTAATGATGCATAATTCGAGAGAAAGTTTTGGCAGTGGACATCGGTTTTTGATTGCAGGAATAATTCTTTTTAGAGAATGAATTATGAAGATAAGAATGATTAAATTATTCTAGTTTAAGTGCCAAAGTTACAGTGTACATTTTTTTTTAACTTAAAACAAATGGATCAAAGTGTGAAGCAGAACCATTACACTTCAGTGTGAGAGTGGAGCGATTTAAAAATGTGACTGCTCAAATCTCTGCTTTATAATGCTTATTAGTAAAGGTTGTCAAGTAAAGAAAGAAGAACTTGGATCTATTTTTAAATCTGGTTTATAATGAGATTTAAACAATAAAAATGTTTAAAACGTTCTCATATATGAATATTTGTCTATAATTTCAGGAAAAAAGATCAAACCATTCCAACAAAAAAAGATAAGATCCTTCACAGCAATGTGGTTGCAGACTGTATGTGTTCCACAAATATGAGGTATGTAGTCTTGATAATAAATAATGTTTGCATAAGTGAGATGTGGCTAATTTTTAATACATTTATTCAAATTTATATTATCCTGAGAGCTGTATTTTTTATTTTTCATCTTTGAACATAACTATTTCACAGCTCAGCAACATTATTACTTATACAGGATACAATATTTGAAAAAGATCTGGCTGATCTCAAGTTGATAGAGTTTAGTTTAATAATAGAAAAGCTTCATGCATATATTTCAAGTTTTTATTGAACTTATTTTATTATAATGTTAAATGTAATGCAACGTGACCATTCACACATTCTCCGTACGTTCAATTTTAAACTCTCTGTATTACATAGTGTATATTAAATGTTGCAGCTTGAAATAATGTGGTGAAATGTCATGTTTATACCTTCGACATTAATGGTGTCTTTTCTGCTTACAGAACAATTTCAGATTTTCCCAAGTTTCTGGGAATTGCAATGGAAACATTTCTGACTCTGTGTGATGATCCAGAGGCAGATGTAAGAATGGTAGCAGATGAGTGTCTGAACAGGACAATAAAGGTACATTGTTTGACGTGTTTGGTGAGTTATTTTAAAAATATGTGCAAAAAAGTATAATTTAAAAAAGTAGGCAAAGGAAGTCCCATAACAGATACTGCCAAAACAGACACTACCATGAGGGAGTGAAGTGCTAAAGACTTCACTATACTATGTCCAGCTTTATGAGGTGGGGTAGCTGGTTCCCTTCCTCTTTGCCTTCTGTAACTCAAGAGCAGAGTCAGGTACCCATTTGCAGCTGGGTAAACTGAGCATGATGCTACTAGGTAACTGAACCCTTTAACTTTGCCATGACAGGCAAGCGCTGTAACCACTCTGCCAATCAGATGCTCATATTGAATATTAGACCATGCTGTTATGTCATAATTGGTGAGTAACAAATTTTATTCCGGTAAATATGGGGTCACCCCATGTAGATCCTTTGGGGTCTCTTATGAGACAAAGAAAGAAAAAGACTGCTGCTTAGGCAAGTCATATAAGGCGACTAACATGAAGTTGTGCAAATGGCTGGCAACATTATATAAAGCAAATTGGTACAGAAACCGACAACATAGTCCAGTCGCAGCAACAGTGATAAATGCCTGGGACTGAGCAGAGCTGACCAAGACCCTACGCCACCTCCACGTGGTGGTCCTGGAAACAGGCTGCATCACTGGCTGAGAGAGTAGGGATCGAAGAGGGAAGGGAAACCCGGTCCCCAAAAATGCTGTGCAAAAGTCGGCTGAAAGGCGCAAATATCGCAGCTTTGCTGTAAACGGACACAACACAACCGACGTCCTTTTCAGGACGGACGAAGAAGAAGAAGTACAGAAACCACAACTACAAGAACATGTGCAGGCTTCCTACCAGTGGCCAGCTGCGGTGCTGACTTCTGCTTCATGTGGAGCAAAGACGGAAAACAATGGTGCTGAATTGTGGGGTCATATTTTCCTGAACTTTTCATAACTGTTACAAATGACACATGTTGTGTGGTAGTAGACCTTTTATTGTGTTGACTTCTCAAAGCCCTCCTCCTCTCACCCACCCTTTCCAGGAAACACATGGGGAATGGTGTGTTGTAATTTTGCCGTTTTCTGATTTTGGTGATACTGTATAGCAACTCAAAAAAAACTCCATACTGTAAAGCGTCTTCAAGTCTTCAGTTTTTTTTGCAGCTTTCTCTGCTTCCTGAGTCATTTTTATCCCTGTGGTTTCTCTTATTCTGTTTGACATGCTTTTTCATTTTCTTGTTCCTCTCCTGGTACAGTGTTCACAGTTATGCTTGTTCTTTGCAGTCTTGGACTTTTTATTTAACAGTTTTTTAAATCACATTACACATGTTCCCCTTGACTTATTCCTTGTGTTCATTATTCATTTTGGCAACAAAAAAACATTTTTTTCTATGTTAAAATCAGTTCCCCAAGTTTGTGCCAGGGGTTGTTGATGGCTTCCTTCATGTGGTTCTCAAGTATCTAAAATGTGCTCTTCAAACACACTTGAAAATTAACCCCTTTGTCTTTATTTGTAAAGTTTTATGTGTTGTAATTAGCTCTTCCTCTCAGTACAGTTTTGACCTACCTTAACAGAAGGTGGGGATCTGCCCTTATTTCACTTGAGGACACCATAGGCAGTTCTTCACTATCTGTTTTTGGTTAGATGGTCACTTTGATTGTCCACTTACTTACTTACTTAGTCGTTCCTCTTCTACCGTGAGGTGTAGAGGTTTGGAAGAGAGAGCGCCAGACTATCCTATCGGCTGTCTTCTTCCTGGCCTGGTTCCATTCTAGTCCTCGGTCCTTCAAAGATTGTCTAATATTGTCCTCCCAGCGGACTCTGGGTCGTCCTGGAGGTCTGGATCCCTGATCTAATGAGCACTGTTTGACCTTATTTTGTACACTTAGTTGTGGAAAGATGGTTCTTAGAAAGTCCAAATCACTCAAATCACAGAAGTTGAAAGTTGATAAAGATCCTCATATATATATTTCTTCTAATTTTTTTCTTTGAATTATACAGGTTCTTCTTGAAACAAATTTGGGAAGGCTTCAGGTTGAGCTGTATAAAGAGCTAAAGAAAAATGGACCATCCAGAAGCCTAAGGGCCGCATTGTGGAGATTTGCAGATATGTGTCACCTCATCAGACCGCAGAAGTGCAGGTAAGTTCACAAGATTATTCAGTCACTCTGTGCCCTTTGCATCCTTGGATGCATATACCACTGATCACCAGCCCTCAAACCTTCTTTCGTCTATCTCCCTCTGTACCATCCTTTTTTAGTGTGTGATCTTTTTATGTGCTCCTTGGCCTTCTCTTGTTTTTTGTTTTTTTCCATCTAGGTTTATTGTCTGTGCCTTGTGAGTTGCACAACAGATGATTATCAAGGTGAACATCCAGTCCATCTCTATGCCCTGTTGCTTATCTTTTGTTTGGTAGATTTTTCTTTGATTCTGTGTTATATAGTTTTTTTGTTTCATTTGAAGTCCATTAAGTCTAACCTGACATTGATTTTACGTGAGTATCCCTTTATTTCTTGTACAGAGACAGGTGTCCCTCGCCATTCAGGCAAATACTCGCCGATTTCGGAGGTACCCATTGCAGCTGGGTCGGCTCAGGAGCCGCCAGTCCCTGGTCGACGACACTCCTTCAAATGTTCTCGCCAGGTCTCGAGTTAATCCAGTCCAAATCCCGGTCGACGAAAAATCCTCAAATGCCGTCGCCCGGGTTTGATCCTGTATCACCCGGTCGCCAGAGCAGTGTTGTAACCACTACGCTAGCGCGGCTCCCATATAGTACATAATCATGATTATTTTAGAATCCAGACCCCCTGAACACATTCTTCAAAACTACCCAAAACACAATGACCCACGACACCTGACCTGGCCAGTGGATGCTGAGCTCAGGCAGAAGCTATGGGGCTGCCGCACTGACATGGAAAAGACTGTGGACTTCATCCAGGCGACAGGCCTGTAGATTTAACATGACTACAGATTGAACACAGAAGAATGATTTGTTTTAATGTTCTTAAAGGAACATAGGGCTTTAACTTTTTTTTGCTATCTTTTTCAGCTGTTTTATACATGCTTACTTACTTAGTCATTCCTCTTCTACCGTGAGGTGTAGAGGTTTGTAAGAGAGAGCGCCATACTATTCTATCGGCTGTCTTCCTCCTGGCTTGGTTCCATTCTAGTCCTTGGTCTTGCTAATGTTGTCCTCCCAGCAGACTTTGTGTCGTCCTGGAGGTCTGGATCCCTGGCTCTTAGTTTCCCATGCTTGCCGTGGTAGCCGATCTTCTCCCACTCTGCAGACATGGCCAAACCATCTCAGTTGGGACTGCTCCACTTGGGTCTGCAGGGTTTAGGTTTTTAGGCCTTGATGTTGTTGTGGATTGTTGCATGGTTTGCGAGCATTTTGTTTTTATCTTGATTTGGATGGTCGCACCCTACAACACCTCAACTAGTTAGACTTCAAAGGGTACGCATAAAGCGTTGGATGATGCATGAAGCCTAGTAACAAGCACAGTCTTAGTGTAGCCTTCGGGCATATGGCAGTGTTTTAGAATTATGTGGTAGAACCACTAGCCAATGTATATATCCGTCGATGTGTTGGCTTTTAAAGCTGATATAATAATATGTGTATAAGGACCGGTGAGTCCATAATTGTGTAAAGTGTTAGGTATAAAACGCAAGGATTTATATACACGATATTAAAGAATTACGAACGCGAAGTTAGTGTATAACACTAATGAAAGCGACTTGGCTAGTGTAGCCTGGCTAGTGATGCCAAATTGAGAATATTATACAGACAAAGTTCTGACGTGAGTGTTAGACATTGGTCCGAAGCAATAATGGACCAATTAGCAGAGATGCATTGATGCTGCTTAAATATATAATGTGCCAAGTAGCTGGATAAGGATAATGAATAATCATTATGGCAGTTAAAAATGAACGCACAATGTCTTGTGCATGAAAAACTACAAACTGTGATGTATCAAGTTACTTTCAATGTGGGAAATATGTTAATTGAGAAAATCATACTGTATCATTATTGGATCTATTAAAGTATATGTGAAGTCGTCCACACGAGACTTATTCGATGACGAAGTTTACAAAGTTACAGTTCAGACTGTTGTGTTGATTTGACCGTTAATCTTCAGCGTGTTGGTCAATATGTAAAACTCTGCCATACTAATGAGAATTAAAAGAGATAATAGAACACAACGAAATATTAAATAAGAAATGAAGTTTATTGACAAAACGTTCACACTAATACGTCTGAAACTCAAAGTGAATCCACTGTTGCAGCAGAATATAATAGTCAGCGAAAGACAGAAGAACATTATATCATACGAATTTAGCCCATAAAAGAACGTCTGCAACAGATGTATCGTCTGGTTGCAGACCATGTCTCTTCTAGTTACTTCAACCACCTTCCTCAGATACCTCATTTCTGAGGTTTGGATCGATGTGTTATACATGATTTCCACAACCTTGATGTCATTTTCCGCCATTCTTTTTTGTTCTTCTAGGTCAGTGCTTCTTAACCAGGGGTGCAAGACTTACCTTCCGTGGGTATGAGACATGCATGTATTTTAGAATGGGAATCATCATAAGCAATATATTATGCACTGAACTCAGGTGTATTTGTACAAAATAAAACACTGACAGCGTGAATTAGATATAAAACCATAGTCACATTCTGTGAATAGCTGTTATCTCTTTTAAGCATTTCTGGCATGTTTGGCGAGCTAGAAGTTAAAGGGGTGGGAGGCTTCTTACGATGCTTTAAAGGGGTGTTATGCTTCTTTAGATGCTGTAAAGGGGTGCGGGACTTCTAAAAGGTTAAGACACGCTGTCCTAGGTACAGCCACTTACTTTTCTCTGTCCCTTTGGCTTCCAGTCAAAGTCATATCTGGTTATGCTGTTGTGTTGCTTCCTGAATATGTGTCCAGTAGACTGCTGCATCATGTTTTTGACAAGATGTGACAAAAGGAAATTTTCAGAATGCTAGAATGCAAAAATACTGGTAGCAGAAACCTGAGAAAAATTCAGAACGTCTTCGAGACAGCAGCTGTAAGAATTGATGACCAAGTAGTGCATGCCAGTTTAATAAATAGGCATTTAGGTGAGATTGTTTCCTGTTACCTTGTGTAGTTTCTGGGGGTCTCTAAGGAGACAAAGGAAGAAAAGGACAACTGATTTTTCAGGCATCCCATATAAGCCGACTGTCACGAAGTGGATTTAAGTTTATAGAGTTTGCCTGAATGAAAGCAAGACCCTAGTATGAGAAAGTCTGAGAAGGTAGAATTTAGATGAAAAATGACATGCCTTTGGACAGATGAGACTATTGGCTCAAGGGCTAGAACCAGGATTTGACTCTCCCCTTGCCGCTTCGTGACTTCAGAAAAGCTATAGAATCACCCCCCTCTAACTACCTTTAAACACAAGGAGATAAGGTGTATAAAACGACCACAGACACCACTATATAGACCACATATAGGTATAGTATAGAGTAGAAGCTGATCCAGTATACAGTATATAAATATTTATTTACACACAAAAATCATTAAATTCCATCATACATCAATCAAATAAATAGCGTGCACTGTTGCACAGCCTGAAAAAACAAAGTAACAAGTAAATTGATAGACGCTAGAACTGGGGAACAATAAAATGGTTAGTGATTTAAGCAAGACAAAGAATGGCAAATATGAAAAAACTTGCTGGAACAACTTGGGGTGCAGATGAGAAAGTGCTTAAGACGTTGTACACAGGGCGAGTGAGGCCAGTTTTTAAATATGGCATGGCAGCATGGGCAACAGCAGCTAAGACAAACTTCGATAAAATTAGCAGACTCCAAAATCAAGCAATGAGAATTATAACGGGAGGCATGAAGTCAACACCTATAAAAGAACTCGAAAAGATTACATGCCTCCAGCCAATGACAGATAGAAGAGACTGCAGGGCTCAGCAACAGGCCGAAAAATTCAAAAGACTAACAGACCACCCAATGTGCCATAGAATAAATGCTCTTAGAGGGCAAAGACTCAAACGAAGTAATTTTGTAAAATCAACCAAACCACAAATGAGAGCAGTATCCATAGATGAAATATCCACTGTTAAACCCATCTACACTGCACACAAGCTTCCAGTTTGGAAACAAAACCGTTTCCCTAAAATGATAGAAAACATTCCTGGAATTGAAAGTAAACAGAGCCAAACTGCAACAGATAGAAAATCCATAGCGACAAAATATATAGAGAAACATTATCCACGCAACACCTGGACCCATGCATACACAGATGGATCAGCAACAAATGCAACAGAAAATGGAGGTGGGGGTGTCTTTCTGACCTTAAGCACTGGTGCAGAAAAAAGGCTGTCAGTGGCGACAGAACGCTTCTCCAACAACTTCAGAGCAGAGGCAGAGGCCTTGAAAACTGCAGCAGAGGTTATATTGACAGAAGAAACGGCAGAGAGACAAGTTGCTTTCTTTACTGATGCACAGTCAGTAATTGCAACATTGAAAAGCCAAAATAATACAGACCTGGATGATCTCAGAGTAGTGCTCCACAAACTTTGTCAACGATTCAAAAGTGTTGTGATCCAATGGATCCCATCTCATTGTAATATCGCCGGCAATGAAGAGGCTGACAGAATGGCAAAAGAAGGTTCACATCTACCTCATCCTGATGCAAGCATAACTTTTGAGGAGGCAAAGAGTTTTATCAGAATCAGTTACAGAAACAAATGGAATGTAGAACATCCAGTGCACACACAGAATGATGCTTACTACCAGCTCCACAGAAGAGAACAAGTGGTAATCTTCAGACTCCACACTGGCCACAACAGATTGAGATACCATCTATTCAACAAGCTAAAGATAGGAACTACCGATCAGTGTAACTGTGGCACTGATAAAATGACTGCTGAACATCTGCTTCTAAGTTGCCCCTTATATGTGGTACAGAGAAAGCGCATATGGCCGACGCCAGCTCCTTTCGTGGAAAAGCTTTACGGGGATTCAAATATCCTCAAACTGACTACTGCTTTCTTTGAGAACATTCAAGTGGACGTCTGAGAGTGTACGAAGAAGAAGAAGAAGAAACAAATCTAATTTGGTGGGGCTGTCACTTTAGCCTCCACTCTCTAATACAAATACGTTTTCTACTGTTGCCGTCCTGTTGCCTCCTCCTAAAAGAACGTCTACACAGCTTCTAACTTAGTAGGCGATATGCGCCGCTAACTAACACCACTGGAAATGCTAAAATAATAGACTTGGCTTACAACGATGGCTCAGTGTCTATCCTTCGAATGGATAATAACACGACCCTACTGGTCCTGTCTATTTTCTACTTCCTCCTTCTCTCTCTCTCTTGGTCTCAGCGTCTCTCCAACACTCGACGTCTGCTGATGCGTCGTCTCCGTTACGTTCTTCTCTCGTTACTTTCAGGACCCAGGTATTGTAACCCTTTCACCTGCTCCTGACTACTGCGATGATGATGATTTTGGGTATCAAGCCTGAAGAACTTGATTAACTGTAGAAACTTCTCTACTGCTGAATAGCTTCTATAACTTTCCCCTTATAACACTGACAAACAACATTTTTCTTTCTTATATAAGAATAAGTGTTCTTAGGTCAGTTTCTTGCGCTAATTTCAAATCTGAAATCCGTTTATCTCTATCACGTCGGGTTCTTAAGATATTTGTGAATAAATATATTTTTGGGAAACCGTTATTTGCTCCGTTTCATTTTTTACTATATAACTTATTAAAAATTAATAAAATGCAAAATAATTCTACTTTTTATACTGCTAAAAGATGCATGACATATGTTACGCTATTTTTCAAATAGTTACTGTATTTTGAAATAATTCTGAGCGAAATATGGCTTCTAGAAGTTGTAGAATCGGTATCGAAACCAGTGCCTCATGATCCAATCACGTGTCCGATCCCAGTTCCACCATAACAATATCCGTTGGACGTGAATGAACCATCAGAAAGTGATAGTTTACCTGCTTTAGAAACTAATTCTGACTCGGATTATATACCGGTGAATGATGGTGTTCACTTAATTAACCATTCAGAACTTTCAGATCTAATACGTGATCTCGCTCTTACCAAAGGACAAGCGGAATTACTCGGTTCGCGACTCAAAGAATGGAATCTTTTAGCGCCCAATACTCCGATATCTAAATTTCGTCATAGACACAGAGAACTTGTTCAATACTTTGAGATGGATGATGGCATTTGCTATTGCAAAGATGTAAACGGTCTAATGGTGCACCTCGGTCGTGAGCACATAGTCAACGAATGGCGACTTTTCAT
Organism: Oreohelix idahoensis; assembly: GCA_024509875.1. NCBI lineage: Eukaryota > Metazoa > Mollusca > Gastropoda > Stylommatophora > Oreohelicidae > Oreohelix > Oreohelix idahoensis. The sequence goes on from JAMPIV010001636.1 coordinate 930,597, forward strand.
CGATTCTTCCAAGACTAGTCTAAAAGCCGTGTTATTGCATAACGGAAATTTATTTTCATCAATTCCAGTCGCCTACTCTGTTCATATGAAAGAAACTTATGACAATATGGCTATACTTTTGGCAAAAAATAAAGTACAATGACTACCAATGGCGGATTTGTGGAGACCTAAAGGTCATTGCAATTCTCACGGGCATGCAGACTGGGTATACTAAATTTTGTTGCTTCCTATGTGAATGGGACAGCCGCAACAGACAGGAACATTATGCAAGAAAGGTGTGGCCTATCAGGGATCGTATGCAGCTCTGGCATAAAAATGTAATACATGAGCCATTAGTTAACAAAGACGGCATCATTTTACCACTGTTACATATAAAGTTGGGGCTCATGAAGAATTTCGTAAAAGCGTTAGATAAAACGAGCAAAGCTTTCACTTATCTTCGAGAAAAGTTTCCGCAAGTTAGCAATGCAAAGATAAAGGAAGGTATCTTTGTAGGACCTCAGATTAGGAAAGTTATTGCAGACAAACAATTCGAGAACTTGTTACATGGTAGTGAACTTCGCGCATGGATGGCATTCAAATCGATCGTCGATAACTTTCTGTGAAATCACAAATCTGTCGACTATGTGCATATTGTTAAGCAGTGCATAGATGCATACAGAATTATGGGCTGTAACATGTCCCTCAAAATCCATTTGCTTGATTCGCATCTTGACTTTTTCCCTGACAAACTTGGCGAAGTCAGCGATGAACATGGAGAACGATTCCATCAAGATATCGCCGTAATGGAATCACGCTATCAAGGACGGTGGAGTGTGACCATGCTTGCCGATTATTGTTGGATGCTTCATCGCGATGTACCACATGCCATTCACCGACGAAAGTCGACTGCAAAGAAATTCAAGCCTACATAACTGTTACACTTCTTGTATGAATGATGTTATAATACTTTATGCCTTGTTAAAAAACTTCAATTGCGTATTTCTAGAGATCCCGACCTGATAGAGAAAAAACGGTTTGCAGATTTAAAAACAGCGCATTAAAATTGACCAGAAAAACATAGAAATGTTAGAGAAAGAAAAAAAAAGTTTTTTTTTGTTAGTCAGTGTAACCCGCTCCGGAGTTAGAGAAAAACGCAGCCGTGATTTCTGGCTGTATACGATTTAATCAGTCTCTCGGGCGATTTGCCGTTGCTGGAGACTATAATAGCGATGAGCTCTGTGCATTATGATAAATAAACCCGTTCCCGCTAAAGCATGGGCACTTCACTGCAAGAGACCGTAGGTTATTTTTCTTTTGCTTCTGACGATAACTCGAGTCCTCTGACCCCTGAGATATTTCCTTTTGCTGTGGATAATTTGTATTGGCAAATTATGCTCCCCCACTGTTTTTCGTGACTCGCTGAAATTAAAAGGAAATGCGTCTAATGTACACCACTCTAACATCACGTATCTCTAACATATTGCTCCCATAATCTTTACAACTCAATACTTCACCCGCTAAGCACCACAAATCCATAAATAATTTCTATCCACGTGTCACTTCAATCTCACTCCTTCTACTCCCCTTCTCTCGTTCTGCACAACGATACATAAAATATTTCTACCTACATGTCTCCCTATCTCACTCTCCTTCTACTCCTCCCTTCCCTCAACTTAAATCTGCCAGGTAAGTAAACAAAGCCCCAGACACTGTCTGACGGGTTACGTGGCTGTTACGCATGGCTAACCACATGTCCAAACATTTCAACTAGGGAACTCCTTTTCCCATTACACATTGAGGTTTCCTGGCTTACTCCAAAATTAAATTAAATCTCGCTATAGGAATAATTTACTCCTCTAAGCAGTATAATTCACTTATAACATACATCTTTACCCTCCGACTGCATTTCTCACATTTAAGGCATAATAAACTTTACGCACACACAATGGAGTTCCCAATAAAATTACATTTGTAAATCCACAGGCCTACAACTATGAGCACATGTGTATCTCATAACTTCACACGCTCCTAACTACTGCCAAAATCCTAGAAAGAATTATGCACACTTTTACATTTACCTCGTTCTTCAAAGCTGTGGCGTAGCGTTTGAAGGATAAGAATTTATTAGAAGAAATAATAGATATGAATGTGGAAAATTTGGCTCAAGAATTCCTGTTGGGTTTTCCCACTTCTGAAGGGTGACGAAGAGGGTAAATTCTCCTAACTAGACAAGGTCTGGAAAAGGTTGTAAGGAGATATTTGGTCTAGGAGAATATCCGCAAGTGTAATTTCCCGTGACTTTACGGGCTTCTCGATCATGCACTGAACATGATTAAAAAAATGGCATCTCGTAAATAAAAAAAAAAGAGAAGATTGGGCAAGTCGTCACACAAGCCCCTCCTCAAGTTTGACGTTCCGTCCAACTCCTCTGGTCCTGTCTTCCTCTTCTTTTTCAGTTTCTCATATCTCCTCGGTTGCGTCCGGATGTCTGCTCAAAAAATCTGCCCCTACGTTGTTCTTCCCAGGTATGTATTCTATGTGAAATGAATATGGCTGCAACAGGAGTGACCATCTCATAAGCCGGGCATTAAGGTTCTTCGACGCTGCAAGAAATATCAACGGTTGGTGATCACACTGCACCGTGAACTTTTTCCCGTATAAATATGGTTGAAACTTCTGCACAGCCCATATGAGCGACAGACATTCTCGTTCGATGGTAGAGCAGTTCTGTTCAGCAGGGTTCAATTTCCTACTAGCATATGCAATGGGGAATAGAGTTGCAGAAGGTCTATCACTAGGCTGCAGGAGAGTGGCTCCTATCCCTATATTGCTAGCATCTGTTCGCAGCGTAAAGTTCAGAGTTAAGTCAGGCAGTCGCAGAATTGGCCTAGCTGTGAGTTTCTCCTTTAGCAGCGTGTAGGCATTTTCGCACTCCGCTGTCCAGGTTACTTTGTCCGGAATCCCATTCTTGGTTAACGCGGTCAGTGGCGCACTCAGGGTATTAAAATCTTTAATATATCTCTGGTAGAAGCCACATAGAGACACAAATGACCTGACATCCTTTTTAGTCTGGGGTCGTGGGGCCCGCTGTAACTTCTCAATATTACGTGCGTCTGGGAACATGCATCCATGCGAGATGGTGTGTCCCAGGAATTCTAGCTGCTCGCAGGCAATTTGACATTTTGTAGGGCGAGCGGTGAGTCCTGTTTCTCTAAGTCTTTCAAAGAGTAGGGAAACCGCGTCCAGGTGCTCCTCAAAGGTGTTCGTTGCAATAAGTATGTCGTCCATGAAATTACTTATCCCAGGGTGGTTCAGGGGTTCCAGTAACTTCCTCATCATACGAGTAAAGACGCTTGGGGCGTTGCTTAGCCCAAATGGCAATACATTAAACTCGTAATGGCCCTCAGACGTACTGAATGCTAACATGTGTCGAATTTCCTCTTTTACTGGGATCTGGTAGCACCCTTTGCTAAGGTCTATCTTCGAAAAGTATCGCGCTCTACTCAGCTTGGTGAAAAGCTGATTCTGATCAGGTAAGGGCTCCGCTTGAAATTCCGTTACAGCGTTGAGCCTTCGGTAGTCTATGCAGAGGCGATGTTCTCCAGTGGATTTTCTAAGCAACACCACACTCGCACTATAAGGAGACTCTGATTTTGAGATAATATTTTCCTTAAGCAGGTACTCGATTTCCTCACTCAATGCCTTTGCCTTAGCATAAGGAACAGGATAGTTCTTAACTCGTACTGGAGCGAGGTCTGTTAGCTTCATATCAAATTCTATCAGGTTGGTCATGCCAGGTTTATCCGTGAGTGTACTAGTGTGTTTTCTCAACAACTGTTGCATCTGTGCCTGCTGATCCTCCGTTAAAGTTGAACTAATCTGAACATCTTGATAAGTTTCGCACTGACGAAGAGGGTATTCACAGGAGGTCAGGGGTTCTGCCTCAGTTTCCGTCGCAATAGCCAGTGTCAGGAAATGTGCTGGTTCTGCACCCGGTCTTTCATAATATTGCTTCAGCAGGTTTATGTGGTAGATTTTCTGCTTCCCCTTTATGGCAATCTTGTAATTGGTGCGTGACATTTTCTCAACAATTTTAAATGGACCTCTCCACCCGATTTGCAATTTATTATTGCTACTGGGCAGGAGTAATAAGACCTGTTCTCCTACTTCTAGCTCCCTATCCTTCGCAGTGCGGTTGTAGTAACGCGCATGTTTACGACGTGCACGGCGTACATTTTCCTTTGCCAGTTCCCATCCTGTTTTAAGGCATTGGGTCAACTCATTCACGTATTGAACAACGGGCTGATCACCCGTTTGCCAGTCACTTTGATTACGGAAACAACAACAAACGGATTGATTTGTCGTTGCCCTAAAGACGCCATTAGGCGTGATGGGAACAACGGCTAAGAAAATCTATTCGTTGTTGCCCTTAAGACGCCACTAGGCGTAATGGCCACTGACTGCTTTGACGGTCGTTGGCTAAGGACGGAAGAAGAGAAGAAGAAGAATTCACGTATTGGGATGCAGAGGTGACCGTCTCATCAGCTTTATCATCTGTCCATGTACGTAACAGTGCCTCTAGAGGTCCCTTTATAGGTCTACCAAACAGCAATGTGGCAGGTGGCATCCCAGTAGAATTGTGGGGTACTTCGCGGTAAGCAAATAGTGCTGCAGGTAAGTATTGATCCCAGCTCTCTGGTTTTTCCTGCGCAAGTTTCCGAAGGATGGAAATAAGGGTCCCATTAAACCGCTCCACCTGGCCATTTGCTTGGGGGTGGTAGGGAGAGGTGTGGATATGTCGGGCCTGAAATATCCTAAACACTTCCTCGGTGAGTTTTCCTCGGAATTGTGAACCATTATCTGTCAGGATCTGTGACGGAAACCCTAGCCGAGTAAATATGGTGAGCAGAGCCTCAGCAACATGCTTGGAATCACAGGCGGGCATAGCGATAGCCTCTGCCCACATGGAGCAACAAACCACTAACGTGAGTATATAACTGTTTCTCTTTTTGCTACGAGTAAGTGGACCCACAATATCCACCGCTACTCGTTCGAAGGGTGTGCCCAAGATTGGCATTTCTCCCAGAGTGGCTGGGGCCGTCCAGTGTTTCGGCACTGTCCTCTGGCACTGGGGGCATGATTTCACATATCTCTGGAAATCGGCGTTGATACCTGGCCAATAATAATGACATGAAATACGCTGAATCGTGGCACTTATGCCCATATGGCCACTAAATGGAAGGGCATGGCCCATTTCTAGGACCTGGGCTCGGTATGCTGACGGAACCACAAGTTGCCCATGTTCCTGTCCTCCATTTCCTGCTTTCCAATGCAACAGCCCATTTTTCTTGTAGACGTCTCCCTTTTGGAGAGGAGTGTGCTCTATCGGTAGTTTTTTGTAGCAGGGTGCTAGAGATTGATCCTCAGTTTGCGCCTTTTTTAATTCCTCAGGAAGGATGTTGGGTGGGGATTCCAACTCCGTATTCCGTTTGGCCTGTCCTCTAGTGGTGACAGCCGCCACAACTAGAGGGTGAATGGGTTCTCCCAAGAACACATACCTACACCCTAAGATCAAGGGATAAATAGGGGCGTCCAAGATCGCTGCACTGATTTCCCCAGTCACATATTTCGATTTGACCTGAATCTTGGCTATGGCCAAACGCATAGGTGCTGCACTTTTAGTAGGTCCTTGTATTTCTATAGTGTCTTCTGTCATCTGGTCAGGCTTGACTAGGGATGCACAGACAACTGCGTCGAATGCAAGGCCTGTATCATAAAGGCAGGTCACCTCTTGGTCATTTACGAGGACTGTCTCAACGACCGGGGGATGTCGGGGTTTGACCAGAGGTTCTTCCGGTCCATTTCCCCTTGCGGCACTTTTACGTAAGCAGGCAGCATGATGAGGTGGGTTTTTCCAGTTGCACTCCTGCATATTGTGGGTGATGGTTCTACAGTGCTTACACCATTTTTCCCCTTGCCTCTGCTGCTGGAAATTTGATCTCTGAGTAGTCTTTTAGTCTGGCTTGTCATGCTTTTTGAAGTTAGTATACGGTGGTTTTACTTGGGGGTCCATGTGTGACTGAGCTGTCTGTCTAGATACGTAATCTGGTTGTTTCCGTCTGGGTGGTGGATTCTCTGATAGTGCTGCCTGATATCGATCCGCTAACTGGACTATGGATTCTAAAGTGCTGGCTCCATTCTCTGTCAGGAATCTTCTCATGTCGGAAGTCATGGTGTCCTTCAGTTGCTCGATCATGACCATTTCCTTCAGGCCTTCCCAATCATGAGTAAAATTCCCTAGGGCACCCCACTTCTCCAAGTAGGAATCCAGTCTCGCAGCAAACTGAGCAACGCTCTCTCCAACTTCTCTCCTAGCGTTACGGAACCTCTTCCTATAGGCGTCAGCATGTAGCTCATAACGAACCAATAGTGCCTTTTTCAGAGAGTCGTAGTCATCCTGTAAACCTGGAGGAAGCTTGCTATACACGTCATAAGCAGTTCCTCTAAGCCCTTGCGACAGTTTCAGGTTCCACTTGCTCTTCTCCAAACCAAACGTGGTGGCAAATTTCTCAAATTTGTCCAAATACACATCGATCGAGTCAGCTCGTTCCGAGAAAGCTTCGAATGGAAACGTCAAGGGTCCCAAGTTTGACATGAGTGAGGATGGCAAAGGTCCTGTGCCCCCTGCATGCAAGGAGGGCATATCATCTGACCGTGGCGATAGGTTGCCTGAGGAGGTAGATGCTGTCGCACCGGCTACCGGTTCAACTCTTTGAGCCTGTCCCTGCATCTCTAACTGCTTCATCTTCAGTGCATGCTCGCATTCATCTCTCTCGCTTCTTTCCCTAGCGTCTACAGCTTTTATCCTCTCATCTATTTCTGCTAACTTTATTCGCTCTTCTCTTTCAGCTTTCGCTGTTTCTCGAGCGTAATACTTATCAGTCTCGACACTGACATAATTCGCAAGGTCCACCCCACAATAACCCAATCTCTACCGGCCTCCCCTAGTGCTGCCTTAAGCTTAACTATTTCAGCCATCTTTTGCAGTTATAGTCCACCTGAGTAAGCTAGTGCTACCTTCCAATAGTATTTCTAACAACAAGCAAAAACTTACTAATTATCAGACTGCTGTAGAATGAAATTACTACAGTTATGGAGACTTAAGGTCTGTAATTCAATGAAATACAAAATCATGAACTAAATTAAATACAACATATATAAAGGGATTCACCAATCAATGCCTGAAATTCTAGAAAAAATGTTTTCTGTCTTTCTAGAGCTCACTGTGTGAAAATACATGTGTTAAAATGGTATACTGTAATGACTGAATGAATGATACTATCCCAGAGGTATGATAAAATACATAAGTTCAAATCCCGGACTGAGACCCCAGTGTGGCGTAGCGTTTGAAGGATAAGAATTTATTAGAAGAAATAATAGATATGAATGTGGAAAATTTGGCTCAAGAATTCCTGTTGAGTTTTCCCACTTCTGAAGGGTGACGAAGAGGGTAAATTCTCCTAACTAGACAAGGTCTGGAAAAGGTTGTAAGGAGATATTTGGTCTCTTGCTACCATAGTCCCCTTCTCAGTTATCTATTATTGTTATCCTTTAAATTATATTATATTTTACGAGCCCCCCCTCCCTTATAAAGGAAGATAAACATCGGACAGTATTCAACATCTAATAGAAGGAACAAAGCATGGGGTACATTATATACACCCAATTGGTTTATTGCAATTAAAATGAATAGATGGTGAATGATAGTTTTGTCGATGTAATTATTGTCTGCTGTATGTACTATGTGTCTCACATCAAGTGTTTTTCATCATGGATGACAAAAATATGGCATTGATATAGGTGAGTTCCCCTTCTATAGGAACTTAGCTTTTCAGCCCCGGCTGATAGTGAAGCGTGGTTAGTTCTCCGGTCTCCTTATGACGTTGCACCAGGTAGGTCTTGAATGGTTCGGATTTGCCTTCTCTGTGCTCGACTCCGTATTCTGCTCTGAGATTGGACTGTCGTGCAAGGCTCCACCATAGACTACTCAGAGATGGACGCTAACCCGCAATTTAGACACGTGGCTTCAGTGCTTTTAATGCGTGAATTCGCCGATATCTGGATTAGGTCTAGCTGTCTCGAGGATTCCTGGGCAAGTGGAAAATGGCTGGATTTGCCGCACTTTTAGCGGGTCATTTCCGCTTGGACATGTGATCCGTAGCGTGCATCATGTGACCTTAGCATCATATAGACGCTCCAATCAATAACGTTAAAAGTCACGTGGGGGGTTCCGAAAGTGGCATAAACTGGTTCTATCTAAGTTTATGTAGTCGGTCCTAAATTAAAGTGGGTTTCAGCTACCGAGGTCAGGGGTCAACAATGACGTCGTATCTAAAAATAGTATTAGACGCTAGGAGAAAATCACTGAACGCTAGGAGAATATCCGCAAGTGTAATTTCCCGTGACTTTACGGGCTTCTCGATCATGCACTGAACATGATTTTTAAAAATGGCGTCTCGTAAATAAAAAAAAAGAGAAGATTGGGCAAGTCGTCACAAAAGCTAATAATGGATGGCGCTACTGTTTATAACTAAGTTAATGTCCCAGAAGAACTTTACCTACGGGCCGAGATTTATCAAAGACCCCACTAACAAGTAAAACATAAAAAATTAGTTACATACCAATTACCGCTGTTTTTCCCCGCAGTGGAAACGATAATACGAAGTTGCTCGGCAGGCAATTATTTTCTTAATAGAGAAAGATCCCCTCTAAACGATTCTATATATACACAGGGAACCACTCCTGTTGATCACCTACGCATCTGCTAAGTTATTCACTCGGGCCAATGGAACGCTTAGAAAAATAAAATAACTAGCGACTTACACCAATCAGATTTGAAAACGTGCAGACCGCGTGTCCAAAAATGGCATCACGTTACGTGACGTTTCTGGCGCGTCATACAGGCGTGCACGAAAATAGCGATTTTCTTAAACAACAAAAATCTACGTGATCGCGGAAAATCAGAAGAACGTAAAACTGGTGGGAGTAAAAATTAAACCTACCGTCATAAAAAGAACCCATTTAATTACCTACACAACAATACCAAATACGATATATATTCAAATGAGAAGAAATGGGGCAAACACATATAGTTACAAAGTGAAGACGAATGGTGAAAACTCAAAATAGAAGAACAGAATTGGGCCTGTTGAAAGACAGAATTACAGTGCAGCATCACACCGACTAACATGAGGTTAAAAAGAATTCAATATCCGTTATCCAACACTCATCTTTTCATATCTAGGCTGATTTGACCATTTAAAGCACCTTCATTTTACCGGTGGGCTACTTGCTAGTTTTCCAATTGGCAGAGTGGTTAGAGCACTTACCTCGAACAGCAAAGCTACCAGATTCAGGGATCAGAACCTATTAATGTCACATCCAGTCAAACCAGCTGTAGGGACCGAAGACGCAGCAAAAGAGATAAATGCAGTCAGCGGCTCATAGCTTGACTGTTTGTGTCAGGGTCAGCGAACCAGAGCTGACCAAAACCCTACTCCACCTCCAAGTGGTGGTCCTGGAAACAGGCTGCATCACTGCAGTCTGGTCGAGAAACTAGGGATCGAAGAGGGAAGGCAAACCAAAAAATACTGTGCGGAAGTCGGATGTGACGGGCCAAAAGGTGCAAATATCACAGCTTTGCTGTAACTGGCAACACAATGCAACCAACGTCCTTTTCAGGACATATGAGGAAGAAGAAACCAGCTGTAGATGGGTACCTGCCTTTGAGTTTGGGAAGACAAAGGCAGCAAGGACAGGAACTGTTCAACCCACTTAATAAATTAACGCTTGACTCCCCATGGCAATGTCTGCTGTGGGGCAGCCTTTATTTCTTTAACTTGTTAGTTTGATATAACTTTTGTTGAAGACTCAGATTCTCCGTTACATGTTTTCACAGACCATACATTGTGAACTTGCTGCCATGTATTGCTCGCATTTGTCGCCGAGAAGAGGAGTCAGTCCAGGAAACTCTTTCTGCTGCAATGCCTAAGATCTGCTCAGCACTAATGCCATTTGCTAATGACACAGAAGTCAAGGTTGGTTTGAAGACAAAACACTTTGACTTGCTGAATAGAAACCTATTAGATTTGCTTGACCTTGTGTCCTTTTTTACAGTACTTTAACATTTTATGAAACTAATTTAGTTTCCATGGATTATGAAAATCTGGCAAAATATTACATAATTTTTTAAGACATGGAGAAAAAAAAAAAAGCTTCAAAATGTAGAAGACATCTTTGAAATGGATAATATTGTAAATGCCATCCAGGTGACAGGGTGGTTAGAGCCTGCCTCTTGTGACAGCTGCCGGCTTCTGGGTTTGAAACTTTGTAGCATCATGCAACATCAACATAGATTACCTACTTGGAAATGGGTACCTCACTCTGTTCTTGAGTTAGTAACAGCAAAGGCAGTGAGGAAGGGAACTGGTCACCCTACCTCATAAAACTGAGACCTAATGTAGTCAAGTCTCTAACACTTCACTCCCAGATAGCAATATCTGATATGGGACAGCTTTGCCTCCTAATACTGTCATAGATTTGGACTGAACAGTTTAAGACTTTCTCTGTGGCTTCCTGTGCCTTGAAAGAGCACAATTGAAATGGCAACAGATTTTGTCCCTTGATCATTTAAAATATTTTAGTGTGTTTAAATAATTTATTAGTGTGCAAAGATGCTGATGAATCAATCCCACAGCTATCATCACATAATTACGTGTATGTTGTTTTTTTTTTCTTTCTGTTTTGCTGTTGTTGGAATTACATTTTTTAATAATTTCATGGACAGACATGTGCTTGCTTCTTGTCATGGACTACTCATTAATTCAGTCTCTTATTCTGAACCAATTATAAAATGGACTAACCTGAAATATAATGTTGTTTTTTTTTTTTCAAAGGCACTACTAAAATCATTCCTACCAAACTTGAAGTCAAGCTCTGCAGTATGTAGAAGAATGTCTGCCAGTAGTCTGGCTTTAATCTGTCAGCACTCTAGAGCTCCACTTTCATTTTTCAACTACCTTATTGGTGTCCTTCTTGGTAAGTGTTTGGATACCTAAAGTCAAGTGTAATTTTAATATGTCTAGGTAAAGATGATTTTAATGAACTTATTGAACTGCTGAACTGATGCATATTGATGAGAACAGGGGATGAGAGATCACCGTTATTGGATCTGAAAGTACGCAGAGAAAAGAAAAAAAGATTCTGGGAATAAATACGGCAAATGATAGATTGCAGTAGGAAAAACGCCCTAATAAGATATTGACTTGGCGGCAAGATAGGCTTCTTGTAAAACCCTCAGACGCTTGAATATACTTGAAAACAGTGGTCAGCTTTAGATTGCTGACATCTCTCTAGAGCAGTGGTCACCAACTACATGGGACAAATCCCTGCTTGCCGCTCAAGTAATAGACTCAGCAGCTTCTTGCAGTATCACCTTGTTACAACTTTCAATAATGTTTTTAAAAAATTGTACGCCCGCTATCACTCGAGGCGAAATCTCCGGTTAGCATGTCTAACCCAAGACTGATTTTACGTGAGTATCCCTTTTTCCCTGTAATTATTATTTTAATTTTGCTGCTTCACGCATGAATACTTTTGCAGATATCAATCACAGTCTTGGTAACATCTGTTGTTTCTGGCAAATATGTTCCATATGTAATACTAGCTTTATTGGTCAGTGCTTGTCACGAAGTGGTTTTACTTTTATAGAGTTTGCCTGAATGAAAACAAGACCCTAGTATGAGAAAGTCTGAGAAGATAGAATTTAGATGGAAAATGACATGCCTGTAGACAGATGAGACTATTGGCTCAAGGGATAGAACCAGGTTTTGACTCGCCCTTGCCGCTTCGTGACGTCAAACTGGCTATAATCTCACCCTCCTCTGACTTCCTTTAAATACAAGGAGATAAGGTGTATAAAAACGACCACAGACACCACTATACAGACCACATGTAGGTATAGTATAGAATAGAAGCTGATCCAGTAAATAATATATGTATATATTTATTTACATACAAGAAAAAATAAAATGGCATTATACGTCATCAAGTCAGTCGATAGCGTGCACTGTTGCACGGCCTGTAAAAACCAAAGTAACAATTAAATTGAGAGACACGAGAGACAAAAAAAAACCCCAAATCACATTCACTCTTTCTGTCACCCTGCTGAGGAACAATAAAAATGGTTAGTGATTAAAAACAAATCTAATTTGGTGGGGCTGTCAACTTTAGCCTCCACTCTCTACCACTAATAAGATTACTACTGTCTCAGTTCGGTTGACTCTTCCTCAATGAAACGTCTACACAGCTTTCCACTTGTTAGGCGATATGCGCAGATAACTACACCACTGAAACTGCTAAAATAATAGACTTGGCTTTAGCTGATGGCTCAGGGTCTATCTGTCAAATGAATACTGAACAGACCCTAATGGTCCTGTCTATTATTCTCCTTCCTTCTCTCTATCTCTCTCTCTCTTGGTCTCAGTGTCTCTCCAACACTCGAGGACTGATGATGCGGCGTCTCCGCTACTCTCTTCTCTCGTTACTATCAGGACCTAGGTATGGTAACCCTGTCACCTGTTCCTGAATTTTGCGATGATGATGATGAAGTTCTGGCGTCAAGCATGAGGTGCTTGTTGAACTGTCGACAAAACTTCTCTGCTGCTGAATAGCTTCCCTCTTTTAACCCGCTCCGGAGTTAGAGGAAAAAAACCACAGCCTTGATTTCCGGCTGTACGCAATTGAAACCAGTCTCACGGCCACCTGCCATTGCTAGAGACTATAATAGCGATGCTCTCTGCTGTATGATAATTAAACCACGGTCCAGCTGAAGCATAGGGACTTCACTGCCAGAGACCATAGGTCTGACCCTTAAGATAGGTCCTGTTGCCGTGGGTAATTTTGCACATGGGCAAATTTATGCTCCCCCCACTATTCTTGCCGGGACTCGCTGAAATTAAAAGAAACAGTGACTCATGTACACCCACTCTAAAATCACTTATCTCTAACATATACGATACATAAAATAATTCTATCCACGTGTCACTTCATTCTCACTCCTTCTCTCCCCTTCTCTCGTTCTGCATAACAATACATAAAATAATACTATCTCACGTGGCACTAAAATCACACTCCTCCTCCCCTTCTCTCGTTCTGAAAACCGATACCTAAAATATTCCGACCCACGTGTCTCTCTATCTAAAATCTGCCAGGTAAAATAAACAAAAGCCCAGACACCGTCTGACAGGTTACATGGCAGTTACGCATGGCCGATCACGTGTTCACACATGACAAAATAGGGAAATCCTTTTACCCATTAACACAGGAGTTTCCCTGGCTTACTCCAATTTAAATTAAACCTCGCTGTAGGACTGATTTATTTCCCCAAGCCGTGTAATTCACTGATAACATAAGCTCACTGCATTCCTCACATTTAAGGCTCAGAAAAATTAACGTACACACCAAGGATTTCCCAATAAAATTACATTAGAAAATATACAGGAATAAATGGTGGTTTTACATAACATTCTACAAATATGGGCACACGTGTTTCTCACAACTTCACACACTCCGATCTACTGCCAAAAAATCCTAAAAAGACTTATGCACACTTTTTACGTTTACATCGTTCTACAAAGATAATAATTAATGGCGCTACCGTTTAAACTTTAAGTTAATGTCTCCCACGAACTTAACTTACGGGCCGAGATTTCTCAAAAACCCACTAAGTAAAACGATTAAAAAAAATAGTTACATACCTATTATCGTTTTTTTTTTTTCCCACAATGGAGAACGATAATGCGAAGTCTGACGGCTGACAAATATTTCTACATAGAGACCGAATCCCCATTTTCTATCTCATTATATACAAGAGAAAACACCCACGCAAATATACTCCTACGTATCTGCTCGGACCAATGGCAGCTCTAGGAAAAATCAATACTAGCCCTTACGCAAATCCCGCGTTGTCCGAAAATTTGCGTCACATTACGTGATGGCCACGTGTGTCTGGCGCGTCATACAGGCGTGCCCGAAAATATCGATTTTTCGTAAACAATGAAATCTACGGGAATCGCGAAAAATCAGAAAAAAGTTAAACTGGCCGAGTTAAAAAATAAACCTACCGACATAAAACGAACCCATTAAAATTACTTCCTCAAAAATACCAATCACGATATATTCACATGAGAAGAAACAAGGCAAACCCATATAATTACAAAGTGAAGAGAAATGGTGAAAACTCAAACTAGAACCACAGAATCGGGCCTGTTAAAAGACAGAATTACAGTGTAGCATCACATAAGTCCCCCCTTTCAAGTGCGGGAATCCGTGCTAAATCACTGAAATCTCTGGGTTCATACTGGTCCGTATCTAGATCTACATCCCGATCTAATCACTGTCATAAGTAACATTATCATACAGGCCCATCTCCATATCCTTGAGAATCTTTGCAAGCCCTGGATCGTGAGGGTCACGCCATGGGATTTCCTCCTGGCGACTGCAACATGACTGGTCGCCCTTCCTCCGCCCTCTCATGTGTTTCCTTCGCCCACGAATTTTCCTGGCGGCGCGTGGTAAATAATGATTACCAAATGGTGCGGCCTCCCAGTGTTTTGAAACAGACTGACTGGCTTGGCCAGACATCGCCGTAACAGGGCGTAACTGTTTGCGGTTGACTGAAGAACCGTGCACATGTTCCTTCTTGTCAGTATTTCCCTCTCTTGAGAGATGTAATACCATCGGGGGCCTAATTCCCGACGACAAAGAAGATACTTCTGAAGTAAGAGGCGTCACCACTGTTTGACCTTTAGGCTGAACAGGGCTGACAGGCGAATACGCCTCTGTAAATAACATTCCACTGTCTTTAGAGGCGTCAATCCTCTTCATAGCAAGACAAGGATGTTTGAGCTCCCGTGGGGCTCCGTGAATTTGGGGCTTTCCCCTTTCACTTCTCTGGCCTGCAGTAGGCCCCCTTGCATTAGCAAGGATCGGTGTGGTTGGGTTTCCCAAAACTAAGTAAGAGCTTCCCAGGATGAAATCATGTGCTGGCTGTGCCATTACAGCTGCCTTGATGGTGCCAGACACAAACTTGCATTTCACCCGAATATTGGCTACGGGCAGACGCTGTGAGATACCTCTTCTCAAAATGCCACCAATATCAACTAGTTCTCCGGTCCACTGCCCTGGTTTCACCAAATGGCGAGCGACGATACTGGGGTAAGTAAGCCCGCTGTCAAACAAACACGTAGTAGCTGTCCCATTCACTACGGCTGGTCCACTGTTAGAGAACAACTTCTCTGCCTGGACTGGTTCCCATTTATTCCCTTTAGTCCATCTCACCGGTCTTAGACAAGCTGCATGGTGAGCTGGGGGTTTGTTCATGCACCGTGATGTCCAGTGGGAGGTGGTTCTACAATTCTGACAATACCTCTCATGATCTCCCCTGTTCCTAGCGGGTTCGTGAGATGTTGTCGGCTGTGCTCGGTTATGCTGCTGGGGGCGCAAGTTATAACCAGAATGAGGCTCCTTGCGAGAAGGCCCTGGTTGCTGATGAGCTGGTGAAGTAGCTGGCTGCAATGATGAAGCTCCTTTGTCTGGGGCTGGCAGGTCTGGGTTTTTCCGTTTCTGTCCCAGTACTTCGGCCTGTGCTGTCTGGTACCTTTCCGCGAACACGATAATCTGATCAAGTTGCTGGGCACCCTGCTCCGCCAGATACCGCCTCAAATCGGGGGACATGTTTGCCTTAATTTGCTCACACAAAACTAACTCCTCCAACCCTTCAAAAGTTTTTGCCAGTCCTTACAGTTCCTTCCAGCGAGTTAGGTAATTTCTCACCCGCTCGGCAAACTGTGCGAAACTCTCTCCCTTCTCCGGCCTGCTCTCCCTGAACATGGTTTGGCATTTACGGGGTGTCCACTGAAACCTTTGCAACAAAGCGTTTCGCAATGCCTTAAAGTTGTTCTGATCATCTATGAGCAGCTTGTTGTAAACTTCATACGCATGACCTTTGAGCGATTGTGATAATTTCAGACACCAAAGACTCTCATCCAACCCATATGCCTTTGCCATTCTTTGAAATTTCTCCAAGAACACGTCAATCTTCTCATTCCCGTTAGGGAACGAGTCAAATGGGAAGCTCATGGCTGCCATTCGGGGCCCTCCGTTTCCTGAGGTGTCTGCTGCTCCTGCTCCAGGAGAATCTCCATTAGCTGAACTGCCCTCCGAAGCTCGGTACTGCAGTTCCAGAGAACGCAGGGCAAGTTCATGCTGTCTCTTTGCTGCCTTCTCTGCTGCTTGTCTCTCTGCTTCCTTCTCTGCTGCTTCGGCGGCGGCTATCCTTTCCTCTTTTGCTGCTTCCAATTTCCGAAATTCCATCTCCGCTGCGGCTGCCCTCTCTTCTTTCGCTGCTTCGGCGGCGGCTATCCTCTGCCTTTCCTCAATTTCCCGTTGATTATGCCTATCATTTTCTCTGATCATGTAGGCTTTCGTCTCCTCTTTATCCATTCCCATGTCCTGGGCTGCCTCACGCCATGCAGCTCGTAATTTCGCCATATCCGCCATCTTACCTGTAAACTGCTGTAAGTTCACAACTGACAGAAAATGACAGAAAAGAGAACAAAAGGAAGGAACTACCTGTTACGTAATAGGAAGTATTCTCTATAACCGCTGTCCCAAAAACCCGACCTCAGACTAGCACTAAGTCTGAATAATAACCTGAAAAAATTTAGTTAAGAAGCTACCAAAAACTAAATTACCTTCCTGTTAAAGAAAAATATGTCGGTATGCCATCAATTACCTCTACGTCATATACATCAAAATACCACAAAAATCTACTTGACTGTAACCTGTGGAAAAACTTATAACTGGATCAGTTCTAATATAGCTCAAGTCTAGGGGATATTTAAAGAAACTCTATTCTCAGAAACTTCCTAGAGACAATCTATGAATGTAGATCACAGAATTGATCTCCACAGAATGATCCACCGGACGATTGCCGCCCACTTGTCACGAAGTGGTTTTACTTTTATAGAGTTTGCCTGAATGAAAACAAGACCCTAGTATGAGAAAGTCTGAGAAGATAGAATTTAGATGGAAAATGACATGCCTGTAGACAGATGAAACTATTGGCTCAAGGGATAGAATCAGGTTTTGACTCGCCCTTGCCGCTTCGTGACGTCAAACTGGCTATAATCTCACCCTCCTCTGACTTCCTTTAAATACAAGGAGATAAGGTGTATAAAAACGACCACAGACACCACTATACAGACCACATGTAGGTATAGTATAGAATAGAAGCTGATCCAGTAAATAATATATGTATATATTTATTTACATACAAGAAAACATAAAATGGCATTATACGTCATCAAGTCAGTCGATAGCGTGCACTGTTGCACGGCCTGTAAAAACCAAAGTAACAATTAAATTGAGAGACACGAGAGACAAAAAAAAAACCCCAAATCACATTCACTCTTTCTGTCACCCTGCTGAGGAACAATAAAAATGGTTAGTGATTAAAAACAAATCTAATTTGGTGGGGCTGTCAACTTTAGCCTCCACTCTCTACCACTAATAAGATTACTACTGTCTCAGTTCGGTTGACTCTTCCTCAATGAAACGTCTACACAGCTTTCCACTTGTTAGGCGATATGCGCCGATAACTACACCACTGAAACTGCTAAAATAATAGACTTGGCTTTAGCTGATGGCTCAGGGTCTATCTGTCAAATGAATACTGAACAGACCCTAATGGTCCTGTCTATTATTCTCCTTCCTTCTCTCTATCTCTCTCTCTCTTGGTCTCAGTGTCTCTCCAACACTCGAGGACTGATGATGCGGCGTCTCCGCTACTCTCTTCTCTCGTTACTATCAGGACCTAGGTATGGTAACCCTGTCACCTGTTCCTGAATTCTGCGATGATGATGATGAAGTTCTGGCGTCAAGCATGAGGTACTTGTTGAACTGTCGACAAAACTTCTCTGCTGCTGAATAGCTTCCCTCTTTTAACCCGCTCCGGAGTTAGAGGAAAAAAACCACAGCCTTGATTTCCGGCTGTACGCAATTGAAACCAGTCTCACGGCCACCTGCCATTGCTAGAGACTATAATAGCGATGCTCTCGGCTGTATGATAATTAAACCACGGTCCAGCTGAAGCATAGGGACTTCACTGCCAGAGACCATAGGTCTGACCCTTAAGATAGGTCCTGTTGCCGTGGGTAATTTTGCACATGGGCAAATTTATGCTCCCCCCACTATTCTTGCCGGGACTCACTGAAATTAAAAGAAACAGCGACTCATGTACACCCACTCTAAAATCACTTATCTCTAACATATACGATACATAAAATAATTCTATCCACGTGTCACTTCATTCTCACTCCTTCTCTCCCCTTCTCTCGTTCTGCATAACAATACATAAAATAATACTATCTCACGTGGCACTAAAATCACACTCCTCCTCCCCTTCTCTCGTTCTGAAAACCGATACCTAAAATATTCCGACCCACGTGTCTCTCTATCTAAAATCTGCCAGGTAAAATAAACAAAAGCCCAGACACCGTCTGACAGGTTACATGGCCGTTACACATGGCCGATCACGTGTTCACACATGACAAAATAGGGAAATCCTTTTACCCATTAACACAGGAGTTTCCCTGGCTTACTCCAATTTAAATTAAACCTCGCTGTAGGACTGATTTATTTCCCCAAGCCGTGTAATTCACTGATAACATAAGCTCACTGCATTCCTCACATTTAAGGCTCAGAAAAATTAACGTACACACCAAGGATTTCCCAATAAAATTACATTAGAAAATATACAGGAATAAATGATGGTTTTACATAACATTCTACAAATATGGGCACACGTGTTTCTCACAACTTCACACACTCCGATCTACTGCCAAAAAATCCTAAAAAGACTTATGCACACTTTTTACGTTTACATCGTTCTACAAAGATAATAATTAATGGCGCTACCGTTTAAACTTTAAGTTAATGTCTCCCACGAACTTAACTTACGGGCCGAGATTTCTCAAAAACCCACTAAGTAAAACGATTAAAAAAAATAGTTACATACCTATTATCGTTTTTTTTTTTTTCCCACAATGGAGAACGATAATGCGAAGTCTGACGGCTGACAAATATTTCTACATAGAGACCGAATCCCCGTTTTCTATCTCATTATATACAAGAGAAAACACCCACGCAAATATACTCCTACGTATCTGCTCGGACCAATGGCAGCTCTAGGAAAAATCAATACTAGCCCTTACGCAAATCCCGCGTTGTCCAAAAATTTGCGTCACATTACGTGATGGCCACGTGTGTCTGGCGCGTCATACAGGCGTGCCCGAAAATATCGATTTTTCGTAAACAATGAAATCTACGGGAATCGCGAAAAATCAGAAAAAAAGTTAAACTGGCCGAGTGAAAAATAAACCTACCGACATAAAACGAACCCATTAAAATTACTTCCTCAAAAATACCAACCACGATATATTCACATGAGAAGAAACAAGGCAAACCCATATAATTACAAAGTGAAGAGAAATGGTGAAAACTCAAACTAGAACCACAGAATCGGGCCTGTTAAAAGACAGAATTACAGTGTAGCATCACATAAGTCCCCCCTTTCAAGTGCGGGAATCCGTGCTAAATCACTGAAATCTCTGGGTTCATACTGGTCCGTATCTAGATCTACATCCCGATCTAATCACTGTCATAAGTAACATTATCATACAGGCCCATCTCCATATCCTTGAGAATCTTTGCAAGCCCTGGATCGTGAGGGTCACGCCATGGGATTTCCTCCTGGCGACTGCAACATGACTGGTCGCCCTTCCTCCGCCCTCTCATGTGTTTCCTTCGCCCACGAATTTTCCTGGCGGCGCGTGGTAAATAATGATTACCAAATGGTGCGGCCTCCCAGTGTTTTGAAACAGACTGACTGGCTTGGCCAGACATCGCCGTAACAGGGCGTAACTGTTTGCGGTTGACTGAAGAACCGTGCACATGTTCCTTCTTGTCAGTATTTCCCTCTCTTGAGAGATGTAATACCATCGGGGGCCTAATTCCCGACGACAAAGAAGATACTTCTGAAGTAAGAGGCGTCACCACTGTTTGACCTTTAGGCTGAACAGGGCTGACAGGCGAATACGCCTCTGTAAATAACATTCCACTGTCTTTAGAGGCATCAATCCTCTTCATAGCAAGACAAGGATGTTTGAGCTCCCGTGGGGCTCCGTGAATTTGGGGCTTTCCCCTTTCACTTCTCTGGCCTGCAGTAGGCCCCCTTGCATTAGCAAGGATCGGTGTGGTTGGGTTTCCCAAAACTAAGTAAGAGCTTCCCAGGATGAAATCATGTGCTGGCTGTGCCATTACAGCTGCCTTGATGGTGCCAGACACAAACTTGCATTTCACCCGAATATTGGCTACGGGCAGACGCTGTGAGATACCTCTTCTCAAAATGCCACCAATATCAACTAGTTCTCCGGTCCACTGCCCTGGTTTCACCAAATGGCGAGCGACGATACTGGGGTAAGTAAGCCCGCTGTCAAACAAACACGTAGTAGCTGTCCCATTCACTACGGCTGGTCCACTGTTAGAGAACAACTTCTCTGCCTGGACTGGTTCCCATTTATTCCCTTTAGTCCATCTCACCGGTCTTAGACAAGCTGCATGGTGAGCTGGGGGTTTGTTCATGCACCGTGATGTCCAGTGGGAGGTGGTTCTACAATTCTGACAATACCTCTCATGATCTCCCCTGTTCCTAGCGGGTTCGTGAGATGTCGGCTGTGCTCGGTTATGCTGCTGGGGGCGCAAGTTATAACCAGAATGAGGCTCCTTGCGAGAAGGCCCTGGTTGCTGATGAGCTGGTGAAGTAGCTGGCTGCAATGATGAAGCTCCTTTGTCTGGGGCTGGCAGGTCTGGGTTTTTCCGTTTCTGTCCCAGTACTTCGGCCTGTGCTGTCTGGTACCTTTCCGCGAACACGATAATCTGATCAAGTTGCTGGGCACCCTGCTCCGCCAGATACCGCCTCAAGTCGGGGGACATGTTTGCCTTAATTTGCTCACACAAAACTAACTCCTCCAACCCTTCAAAAGTTTTTGCCAGTCCTGACAGTTCCCTCCAGCGAGTTAGGTAATTTCTCACCCGCTCGGCAAACTGTGCGAAACTATCTCCCTTCTCCGGCCTGCTCTCCCTGAACATGGTTTGGCATTTACGGGGTGTCCACTGAAACCTTTGCAACAAAGCGTTTCGCAGTGCCTTAAAGTTGTTCTGATCATCTATGAGCAGCTTGTTGTAAACTACATATGCATGACCTTTGAGCGATTGTGATAATTTCAGACACCAAAGACTCTCATCCAACCCATATGCCTTTGCCATTCTTTGAAATTTCTCCAAGAATACGTCAATCTTTTCATTCCCAATAGGGAACGAGTCAAATGGGAAGCTCATGGCTGCCATTCGGGGCCCTCCGTTTCCTGAGGTTTCTGCTGCTCCTGCTCCGAGAGAATCTCTATTAGCTGAACTGCCTTCCGAAGCTCGGTACTGCAGTTCCAGAGAACGCAGGGCAAGTTCATGCTGTCTCTCTGCTGCCTTCTCTGCTGCTTGTCTCTCTGCTTCCTTCTCTGCTGCTTCGGCGGCGGCTATCCTTTCCTCTTTTGCTGCTTCCAATTTCCGAAGTTCAATCTCTGCGGCGGCTGCCCTCTCTTCTTTCGCTGCTTCGGCGGCGGCTATCCTCTGCCTTTCCTCAATTTCCCGTTGATTATGCCTATCATTTTCTCTGATCATGTAGGCTTTCGTCTCCTCTTTATCCATTCCCATGTCCTGAGCTGCCTCACGCCATGCAGCTCGTAATTTCGCCATATCCGCCATCTTACCTGTAAACTGCTATAAGTTCACAACTGACAGAAAATGACAGAAAGGAGAACAAAAGGAAGGAACTACCTGTTACGTAATAGGAAGTATTCTCTATAACCGCTGTCCCAAAAACCCGACCTCAGACTAGCACTAAGTCTGAATAATAACCTGAAAAAATTTAGTTAAGAAGCTACCAAAAACTAAATTACCTTCCTGTTAAAGAAAAATATGTCGGTATGCCATCAATTACCTCTACGTCATATACATCAAAATACCACAAAAATCTACTTGACTGTAACCTGTGGAAAAACTTATAACTGGATCAGTTCTAATATAGCTCAAGTCTAGGGGATATTTAAAGAAACTCTATTCTCAGAAACTTCCTAGAGACAATCTATGAATGTAGATCACAGAATTGATCTCCACAGAATGATCCACCGGACGATTGCCGCCCACTTGTCACGAAGTGGTTTTACTTTTATAGAGTTTGCCTGAATGAAAACAAGACCCTAGTATGAGAAAGTCTGAGAAGATAGAATTTAGATGGAAAATGACATGCCTGTAGACAGATGAAACTATTGGCTCAAGGGATAGAACCAGGTTTTGACTCGCCCTTGCCGCTTCGTGACGTCAAACTGGCTATAATCTCACCCTCCTCTGACTTCCTTTAAATACAAGGAGATAAGGTGTATAAAAACGACCACAGACACCACTATACAGACCACATGTAGGTATAGTATAGAATAGAAGCTGATCCAGTAAATAATATATGTATATATTTATTTACATACAAGAAAACATAAAATGGCATTATACGTCATCAAGTCAGTCGATAGCGTGCACTGTTGCACGGCCTGTAAAAACCAAAGTAACAATTAAATTGAGAGACACGAGAGACAAAAAAAAAACCCCAAATCACATTCACTCTTTCTGTCACCCTGCTGAGGAACAATAAAAATGGTTAGTGATTAAAAACAAATCTAATTTGGTGGGGCTGTCAACTTTAGCCTCCACTCTCTACCACTAATAAGATTACTACTGTCTCAGTTCGGTTGACTCTTCCTCAATGAAACATCTACACAGCTTTCCACTTGTTAGGCGATATGCGCCGATAACTACACCACTGAAACTGCTAAAATAATAGACTTGGCTTTAGCTGATGGCTCAGGGTCTATCTGTCAAATGAATACTGAACAGACCCTAATGGTCCTGTCTATTATTCTCCTTCCTTCTCTCTATCTCTCTCTCTCTTGGTCTCAGTGTCTCTCCAACACTCGAGGACTGATGATGCGGCGTCTCCGCTACTCTCTTCTCTCGTTACTATCAGGACCTAGGTATGGTAACCCTGTCACCTGTTCCTGAATTCTGCGATGATGATGATGAAGTTCTGGCGTCAAGCATGAGGTACTTGTTGAACTGTCGACAAAACTTCTCTGCTGCTGAATAGCTTCCCTCTTTTAACCCGCTCCGGAGTTAGAGGAAAAAAACCACAGCCTTGATTTCCGGCTGTACGCAATTGAAACCAGTCTCACGGCCACCTGCCATTGCTAGAGACTATAATAGCGATGCTCTCGGCTGTATGATAATTAAACCACGGTCCAGCTGAAGCATAGGGACTTCACTGCCAGAGACCATAGGTCTGACCCTTAAGATAGGTCCTGTTGCCATGGGTAATTTTGCACATGGGCAAATTTATGCTCCCCCCACTATTCTTGCCAGGACTCGCTGAAATTAAAAGAAACAGCGACTCATGTACACCCACTCTAAAATCACTTCTCTCTAACATATACGATACATAAAATAATTCTATCCACGTGTCACTTCATTCTCACTCCTTCTCTCCCCTTCTCTCGTTCTGCATAACAATACATAAAATAATACTATCTCACGTGGCACTAAAATCACACTCCTCCTCCCCTTCTCTCGTTCTGAAAACCGATACCTAAAATATTCCGACCCACGTGTCTCTCTATCCAAAATCTGCCAGGTAAAATAAACAAAAGCCCAGACACCGTCTGACAGGTTACATGGCCGTTACGCATGGCCGATCACGTGTTCACACATGACAAAATAGGGAAATCCTTTTACCCATTAACACAGGAGTTTCCCTGGCTTACTCCAATTTAAATTAAACCTCGCTGTAGGACTGATTTATTTCCCCAAGCCGTGTAATTCACTGATAACATAAGCTCACTGCATTCCTCACATTTAAGGCTCAGAAAAATTAACGTACACACCAAGGATTTCCCAATAAAATTACATTAGAAAATATACAGGAATAAATGGTGGTTTTAGATAACATTCTACAAATATGGGCACACGTGTTTCTCACAACTTCACACTCCGATCTACTGCCAAAAAATCCTAAAAAGACTTATGCACACTTTTTACGTTTACATCGTTCTACAAAGATAATAATTAATGGCGCTACCGTTTAAACTTTAAGTTAATGTCTCCCACGAACTTAACTTACGGGCCGAGATTTCCCAAAAACCCACTAAGTAAAACGATTAAAAAAAATAGTTACATACCTATTATCGTTTTTTTTTTTTCCACAATGGAGAACGATAATGCGAAGTCTGACGGCTGACAAATATTTCTACATAGAGACCAAATCCCCGTTTTCTATCTCATTATATACAAGAGAAAACACCCACGCAAATATACTCCTACGTATCTGCTCGGACCAATGGCAGCTCTAGGAAAAATCAATACTAGCCCTTACGCAAATCCCGCATTGTCTGAAAATTTGCGTCACATTACGTGATGGCCACGTGTGTCTGGCGCATCATACAGGCGTGCCCGAAAATATCGATTTTTCGTAAACAATGAAATCTACGGGAATCGCGAAAAATCAGAAGAAAGTAAAACTGGCCGAGTGAAAAATAAACCTACCGACATAAAACGAACCCATTAAAATTACTTCCTCAAAAATACCAACCACGATATATTCACATGAGAAGAAACAAGGCAAACCCATATAATTACAAAGTGAAGAGAAATGGTGAAAACTCAAACTAGAACCACAGAATCGGGCCTGTTAAAATACAGAATTACAGTGTAGCATCACAGTGCTCACTTCCTGCTAGTTGGTGAAGCTTTTGTTCAGTATTGTGGAAGATGTCACATGCAGAAAAAGGCTTGGTCTGGAGTAGAGGTAATCTGCCACCTTCTGGAGTAGAAACTTGATTAATCATTGGGTCTGTTGATCAAGTGGAGATCTTTATCCATTTCCCAGTCTTCCACCTCTTCTTCTTTATTTGTTTCAGGATATTCTCATATTTCAGAATGGCTATTGAAATCATCAGTAACTATACAGTGTTAGTGCTTTATTTTCATACCAGAAAGTGATATGTTTTGTGGTTGTTGGACTTTATAGGTTGCATATACGAATGCTTGTTTCTTTACCCTATTATACAAATCCCTATTATTACTTTCTGATTGTTGGTGCTTATGTATACTTCTCCGTGTGGAGCTGAGTGGCCCAAAAGTATCAGCCTACCTTCTTTTCCCACCTACTGTGCCATTTTGGAAGATCGGATAACCTCTGACTGAGAATTTGTGCTTGTTGCACGTCTTGTTTGCATGCTGTGTTAATCTGTTTTCATAGAGGTGGTACCTTACAGGACTTTTATGTTGAAGACTCCTTCTGCTTTCCACTGAAGTATATTTAAGGTGTCTTTGCTTTTGGTCTGTTGCATTAGCTCTTTCCTTCGGTGTCTTGACTTCACAGAACAGAAGATCATGACCACCAGTAGCAATGGGTGGACTCTTTTGAGGCAGGTAGCCTGGCACTTTCATGAACTGGTTGGACTCTCTAGGATGGAATCATTCTGTTTTCTTCACTCTCATGACATCTTTCATCAAATTAATTACATTGTATTGTTTCAATAGGTTTTTGGCCCAATGCATCAAATTTCACTCAGCATATTTGTCATGTTAGCTTTCCTTAGCCCATGACTATCTTAGCTTTGCTGCAGGGCAGTAGATTGTATCTGTCCCTACCCTTTGACCTGTCCAGCCTGTCTTGGGGTCACAAGGTGAGAGGCAACATAGACACAGTCAGACGAATGGATAGTGTTCTTCAGAAAAAAGATATTGAATGCAAGAGAGACTTTGCATTGAGAAATATATGGAGATCAAAAGAAATGAAGTCCAGCACAAAATTAGAAATTTCAACTCAGACATCAAGGCAGTTTGTCATGTTTTACAGCTTTGAAATGTGGGGCAACCAAAAAATAACAAACTTTCTTAAAAATTACATGGGCATAATAGGATTTAAATGGTGTGACTATAGCACCATTGTAACACTGATGGAAAGGAGACAATCCTAGTTTTGAGTTATGCAGCCAATAAAGATGTAATTTTTTTTTTTCATGTATCCCATATAGAAATGATCCTACCAGTTGATATTGACCATGATGTTACCACTTTACTGGGAGTAATTCTTTGCCTGCGACACTGCATCCCACACCTGGCCCCCTCCAACAACAGAGACCAGGGACTCAAAGACAGTT
Organism: Oreohelix idahoensis; assembly: GCA_024509875.1. Classification (NCBI taxonomy): domain Eukaryota; kingdom Metazoa; phylum Mollusca; class Gastropoda; order Stylommatophora; family Oreohelicidae; genus Oreohelix; species Oreohelix idahoensis. Next base: position 957,020 of record JAMPIV010001636.1, read on the forward strand.
TTGGTTTCCGAGAATATGAGGCAGAACAATCTCTTGGAGATGAACAGATTGTCAAGGTGGTCATCTGTTTGTGCTGATTTCACTGTAGATGATACTATGTAGTTTATTGGTATAATTAATAGAGTTCAAAAGTTCAACCTACATTATATTATATTTAATAGTGTACCCTACATTATATTATATTTCATAGTGTACCCGACATTATATTATATTTAATAGAGTTCAGTAATTCCTAGGACTAGTTCCTGGAAAATGGAATGCTGAATGAAACAGCCAGCTACTGGGTCATTATAATGTAGCATAAATGTAGATGCGATCCTGCTAGGTGGTTTTTAACCTGAGATATATACATTACTTTCCTGAGGCTGAAAACGATCTAGATGTAAATACAGACATTCCACGAAAAGAAGAAATCATCACAGCAATCAAAGGGTTAAAGAACGGTAAAGCTCCGGGCCATGATAACTTAAATGCAGAGCTATTTAAGACAGACCTGGAGCTAGCAGCAGAACTATTAGAACCACTATTTGCACAGGTGTGGAAAACGGGGACAACACCATCAGAGTGGAACAAAGGAATAATTGTCAAATTGCCCAAGAAGGGAGATCTTGCAGACTGCAATAATTGGAGAGGAATCACTCTTCTCTCAGTTCCCAGCAAAATACTAGGCAGGATAATTATACAGAGAATTTCAAAGGCAGTAGACTACAAACTGAGGAAAGAACAAGCAGGATTTAGAAAGAACAGAAGATGTGTAGACCATATATTCACTCTCAGGAACATTATAGAGCAGTGCTCAGAATGACAAAGACAGCTTTACATAAATTTTGTTGATTTTGAAAAGGCTTTTGACAGCATACATAGGGACAGTTTATGGAAAATACTGAGAGCTTATGGAATTCCAAGCTGCATAGTGTTAATCATAAAAAGCCTCTATACCAACTTTACGTGTAGTGTTGGGCAGAGCAACCTAACCTTCGAGGTGAAGACAGGAGTACGACAGGGATGCCCCTTATCAACCACTCTATTTTTAACAGTCATAGACTGGGTGATGCGCCAGACAACAGAGGGCAGTCCAAGAGGAATAAGATGGACTACATTTTCTACATTGGAAGATCTGGAATATGCAGATGACATTGCACTGCTGGCACATTCACATCAACACATCCAGGAAAAAAACGGATAGACTTAATAAGTTTAGCCAGCAGGTGGGCTTGAACATCAATTTAAAGAAGTCTGAGGTCATGATGCTCAATGTGAGCAACCCTGAGCCCATATCAGTAAGGAATCAGCAACTGGTACAGACAGATACCTTCACATACCTAGGAAGCATAGTAACACCGGACGGTGGGGCAGGCAAAGACATCAACATCAGAATGAATAAGGCAAGAACAGCCTTCTTTAGCCTAAATAACATCTGGAAGTCCTCCCAATACAGCACAAGCACAAAATTAAGATTATACCAGAGTTGTGTGCTTTCTGTGCTTCTCTATGGTGCGGAATGCTGGAGAGTCACAGAGAAGGAAATGTCAAAATTGTCCTCTTTTCACACAACATGCCTAAGAAAAATTCACCGCATCTTTTGGCCGAATACCATCACCAACCAAGATCTGCTTACTCGTAGCAAGCAAGAGGACATGCACACCATCATAGTTGGCAGACGCTGGAGCTTGGTTGGTCATGTCCTCAGAAGAGACCCCGATGCCATCACAAGAACAGCTATGCTTTGGACCCCTGAGGGAAAGCGAAAGAGAGGCCGACCAAAAACAACTTGGCGGAGGACTGTTGCGTGATAAATTCTCGCAACATCGTTTTATTACAATATCTATTTTATAACGCAAGGGCAACAACTGCTTGAAATTTATAGTCACTTTTCTCGGTAAGCTTTTGTCTTCCCGCGTTGGTATTGAATGCAGTTAAGTTTTGAGCTTTGGTCTTTTTGCGCTGGACTGCGCATGACTGGTCTTGTTTTTGGTCGATCGGTTTCCGCCCACCACTAGTGGAGTGAGCGATTTGAATGGCGAAAGAGATGCCTCGTTGAAGAGGGGATCTCCGCTATTTTTTTTGTTCTGTCAGGGATGTGTAGTCCTCTTAATGGATATTTCGTTTATTCGAGATAATACCTCTAGTGTTTCCCACATGTCGGGAGGCGTGATATTTCTGTGTATTTCCTGAAGGCAAGGTAAATTGACTTTTTCATTAACTCTATCGATTTTGGGTCGTGAGCGATTTCGATTCATAGCCTGTCTTCGAAAGTCGTCGTCACGAGATGTTTTCCCAGCTCACATGTCGCTGTATTGTACTGCATCGGTTGATGCATGTCCCAAGGACCATTACTTGCTACTTTGTTAAATGAACTAGGTTTGGAAAACCTTTATTATCTAGAGGATATTTTTGAGGACATTATTTATACTTCGGCAGACGTGTCTGTCTTGCTGAAGTCAGACTAAGGAGAGTGAACTGATCTCATACATCTGGTTATCTCCTGGCTGTTATAGAAAAGGATGGAGTTTTTCACCTGACTACATTTACAGCACTATGAAATATAACATGCATCTGACTCATCATTGTAATGCTGTCTACCGTCTATTGCTGTATTGAATGTTCCTGTGATAATGACTGTTTGATGTGCCTACATATTCGCGTAACCATTTTGTCACTGTGGCGTCCACAATAAATAATGAAGAAAAACGTCAACGGCTGTTACAAGAATCATTGACTTTATACGTCGTGAGTTTACTGACGTTCTATGTGGATTGCCCTGTTATTTTTGTATGAACATTGTTTGACTGAACACATCTGCACACTACACAAAACCAGACATGCGGATACCATCCATCATCATATGGCATCACGCATCATTTGGTGGCCATAAGCTGGTTTGATTCTGGTACCAGCAAACACGGGGTCCCTTACCCACTTCATTTTCAACAAGAATTCATCAGCATCCTTCAAGAAATTAACATTCTTCAATACAGTCAACATCTTCAAAATTTTCAAAGTACTCGGCGTTGCCCGGTAAAAGTCAAAATTTCAACTTTTTTGACGGAAACAAGAATTTGACAGTACCCGGCGTTGTTACATGTTGCCGGATAACTCGGACTGCTGTTATCTTTTACGCAAGTCAAGCAAGTTGCTGCTGTCAAGGTTCCAGTGCTGTCGTTTTTGTGAAGGTCAAGTGCCGGTTGAAACGGGTTGTTTTCTGAAGAAGGCCAAGTACCGATTTCCATCAACTTACTTTTGGATTAGAAGGTCAAGTGCCGAAACAACTCAACACACAGTATTTCAGAAGCTCTTGTACCATCGTGTTAGCAGTGGAAGCAGTTCAGATGTGCCATCATCGTTGGAGCTTCGCTCTTTAGAACGTTGATTGACATCCGTTTTGTCTGCTGTTCTACGATTGGAAGCCTATAAGTTAAGTGGCCTGTTTGTATGTAAACTGTGCCCTTATACTTCTGCTGAGTCTTCTGTGTATCATCTCATTCTATATGTTATATGTCTATATGTTATTTGTATATTTATATGTTTATATTTCAGCGGGTTCTCGGTTGGGTGGTGTCTCCGTTAGATTATGCCACGTCATAGAGGTCGTCTATTGTGAGCGTTTTCTGTAGGGTTTGCAAATTTCCGATACTGGAATTTGCTAAGCGACTTCTGTTGCTATTTATGTTAGCTGTGATGACATGTTTTAATATTGTTTTCGTTATTATTTCGCATTCTTTAGTTTTGTTTTGATTTGTTTGTATTTGTTAGCCTACTCTTGTCTATAATTTAGTTTCATACAACATTTTTGTTTATACACTGTGGTGTCATGTATTTTGTTTAATTATAGCGCAGATATCGTCACATTTTTTGTGATATTTCATTAATTTCTGCTTTATTTTTAGTTGATTTCTGCGAACGTTTTTGTATTGTTGCTGATCTTTGTTATTGTTTACATTGTTATTGTTTACATTGTTTGCATTGTTTACATTTTCAATGTTTACATTCTGCATGTGTTTACATAGTCATTGTTTACAGTTATAGTAATTAGTTAATGGGCTATGCTAATGCACTGTTACTACTACACTGATGATAAATGAATGATGAATAGTGTCGTGCACTATTGAATGAGAAGTGCACTTATGATCAAGATTTGAGTGCTGATATTTCATATACAAGTTCTTTGATTGGAGACTTGTTTCCCACAGAGACTGGGATAATATAATGTGATGTGAATATACAAGTGCTTAATTAAGACTTGTTACACTTAGGTTTTAAATAAATTAGTTAATTATTTCAGGTTTTGGACTCATATGTTAGACAACATGTCTACATTTGAGCACTTTATTGAGCAGGGTAAATTGCTTGGGAAGACTGGTGATAAGTTAGAAGAATTTGCAACTGCTCGATATGATAAAGCAATGGAAGCTGAACAAAAGAAACTGCAGATGCAGGTGGATGAAAAAAGATTCCAAATGGAAATGGAAAAACAAAAAAGGGAATCAGAAGCTGAGGAGAGAAAACTCCAGCTACAGCTAGAGGCTGAAAATAAAAGACTTGAAAAAGAGGCTGAGAATAAAAGACTTGAAAAAGAGGCTGAAAATAAAAGACTTGAAAAAGAGGCTGAAAATAAAAGACTTGAAAAAGAAGCTGAAAATGAAAGACTTCAAAAAGAGGCTCAGGCTGAGGAAAGAAGATTACAGAGAGAGTCTGATGAGAGGAAAGAGAAAGCAAAAATGGAACATGAAGAAAAGGTCTTAGCTTTAGAGTTGGAAAAATTGAAATTGACGAGCATGAGTAATGGTAATGATTCAAACAAGGGTTCATCTTCTGGTAAGGCTAATAATGATACTTTTAAGATTAAGTTACCAACATTTAGTCCTTCCAGTGATGACATAATGTTCTATCTGGACAGATTTGAACAAGCATGTACAGCTCATAACATAGACAAAGCAAAATATGTTTATCAGTTATCAGGGATACTGACAGGTAAAGCTCTAAGTATATTAAATATGGTGGATGAACCTGACAAGAACAATTATGAGGTTGTCAGGGCCGCTTTGTTAAAGAAATATCAGCTTAACGAAGACGGCTATCGTCTACAATTTAAAAAACATGTTACCTGAAAATGGAGTTGAATTCTCCGAGTTTATTGCAAGAATACGCATTACTTTCTCACGATGGGTTGAACTATCTAAGACGGAGAAAACTTATGAAGGACTTATGGACTTAATACTTAGAGACAAAGTCATGTCGTCTGTCAATGAGTCTTTCCTTGCTTTCCTTCATGAACGTAAACCTAAAACAATAAAAGAAATGGAAGATTTCTGTTGCCAATACGTAACTGCGCACCCACACATAACCATGGGTAACTCTAAGGTGAAAGAAGGTTTACCAGTTGCTTCGGCAGCTCCGTATGGCCAAAACTTTGCTCGTAGATTCCAACAAAATTTTGATAGAAAGAGTAGCGGTAATTTCTGTCAAAATCATGGAAATCAATTTCATGGTGATTCTTCTTCGAAGAATTGGAGACAACCTGATAGTACTCGTTACTATCACCCTAATAATTATAAGCATTTCAAAAGAGGATATGGTAATAGAGGTTATTCCTGCCGAAGACCTCAGAACCAAACAAATAGATGTCCGCATCAATGTGAACATGATAGTAATCGTGGAAACTGGAATTCGAACCAGGATAACAATTACAATAGAGACAATAATAACTGCAGAGATAATAATAACTCTGATAACTTCAGAGGTAATAATAGTCGGGGTAGATCTCAACACAAAAAAAAGAGATATCAGCAGGCTAATGCTGTACAAGTTACAAGAGCACAAGCTCTACAAACACCCGAAACTTCACTGAATAGTGATAATGAAGTTGATAGCCAAGATAGTCACTTAGTAATCACTCGTGACTCTTTCATAAAATTGCAAGAAGAAGATCCTTCTTTAAAAAAATTCTTCGTTCTTGCGAAGAAAGGTGATCCGAATCAGGATACAAATAGAAAATCTTGGATTGCAATGAGAAACCTGGAGAGCACTGGTTTCTGCCTTATGCGCCGTGTTTGGCGCTTAAAGAATTTATTATTATTATTATTATTAATGCTGTACAACAGGAAACTGAGGGAGCCTGTAATCATGTTGTTGATAGTAAAAACTTTGACGCTGTCACTGGTTCTGCTTTTGACTTTGAGAGAGCAAACAAATGCCCCCAATGCAGTACTTTATTCGAACCGGGTACCATAACTACTTTGAGTTGTGGTCACCCACTTCCCGCTCTTCCTGCTGCTGTTGCGCATGACGGGAGGGGTTCTTTAATTCTACATAAGGGTCTTGTTAATGATACTCCGGTCTCACTACTTTTCGATTCCGGATGCACCACTATTGGTGTTAGACAATCGCTTGTAGATCCATCTTGTGCTACAGGAAGGGTTATTAAATGTGTCACATTTGGCGGCACTCTAGAAAAATATCCTACTGCTGTAATTCGCATTGCCACTCCTTTCTTTACTGGAGATGTGCATGCTTGTCTCTTACCTAATCCTATTGCGGACCTTATTATTGGTCATATTCACGGAGTTAGGGAGTGTACCCCACAGCAGATTGCTGCTTGGGAAGATAATAACATGCAAGCTACAAATGCAGTAGTTACAAGAGCACAAGCTCTACAAACACCCGAAACTTCACTGAATAGTGATAATGAAGTTGATAGCCAAGATAGTCACTTAGTAATCACTCGTGACTCTTTCATAAAATTGCAAGAAGAAGATCCTTCTTTAAAAAAAATTCTTCGTTCTTGCGAAGAAAGGTGATCCGAATCAGGATACAAATAGAAAATCTTGGATTGCAATGAGAAACGGCGTACTTGTACGTATGGTACAAGATTCGACTACGTCGGCACATTCGCAAATTCTTGTTCCCAAGAGCATGAGAGTGCAAATATTACAACATGCTCATGACTCGCAATGTGCTGGACATATGGGTTTTTCCCGTACGAAGTCGAGAGTCCTTGCGGCTTTCTTTTGGCCTTTTGTCAATAAGGACATTCGTATTTACTGCCGATCATGCAAGGTATGTCAGGAGGTCAAATCTAGAGGACCACGACATGCTGCGCCTATCCAGGCTGCTGACATTCCTATTCGGCCGTTTCAGAAAATGGCCATAGATATTATTGGCCCTTTTAAGGTCAAGTCGGCCAGAGGACATCAGTTTATCCTTACATGTGTCGATATGTGCACACGTTGGCCAGAGGCTATTCCTCTTAAGAGCATATCTACTACAGATATTGCGGATGCTCTTTGGTTGATATTTTCTCGCTTGGGGTTCCCCAGAGAAATATTGTCAGACCATGGCACTCAACTCATATCTGACACTATGTCACAGGTAATGTCTACCTTACATATTGAACGATCTCTCAGTAGTATCTACCATCCTATGTCTAATGGGTTAGTTGAGCGTCTGAATAGAACGCTCAAGACTTTGCTTGGTAAGATAACTGAAGATCATCCTCAAGATTGGGACAGGGTTTTACCCGCGGCTCTCTTTGCCTATAGAGAAGTCCCTAATGAACACACAGGATTTTCTCCCTTCGAACTTGTCTTTGGCGCACGTCCACGCGGCCCTATGTCTTTATTACACGATCTCATCACTGCCGATGATATTAGCGATGAAACTCAATCCTCATATGAGTATGTCATTGCTCTTAGACAAAAGATCATTGAGGCATGTAAGCTAGCAACTGCTTCATCAGAAATTGCTAAAGAGAAGGCAAGACAGTTTGCTAACAAGAATAGATGTCTACGACAACTTTGTCCAGGTGACAAAGCATTCGTCCTACTCCCCAGTAGGGAAAATAGACTTCTTATTGCATGGAAAGGTCCGTATGCAATAGTCTCTCGGATTTCCGATGTTGACTATGTGGTTGATATTGATGGAAAGCATAAAACTTTCCACATAAACATGCTTTCGGAATTTCACGAACGTCCGGACTATTTGCTGCCTATTTTCCAGGCAACGGATGATGCTCCTGCACCTCACGGTCATTATTCATCCCTGTCTGTCATACAGGATGAGGAATCTACCTTCTCTGATGTTAATCTTCCCCTTCCAGTGGTTCCATTACGTTCTACGGAATCTTGGAAAAACGTTTCTGTTTCTCCTAATCTTTCTGGTGACGAACATCGACAAGTCTCGTCGATGTTACAAACATTTCAGGATGTTCTCACTGACATTCCTGGACACACAGATGTCATAGAACATGACATAATTCTTACCGACAATAATCCAATTAGGGTTAGACCTTATCCTATTCCTATACACTTTCAGTCGCAAGTGGAAAAGGAATTGGATGAAATGATTCAATTAAATATAATTGAACCATCGACTTCACCATATTCTTCTTCCATGGTTATTGTCCGGAAGAAGGATAAGAACATACGAATTTGTGTTGATTATCGCAAATTGAATCAGGTCACAAAGTTCGATGCTGAACCGATGCCTTTGTTAGAAGATCTACTGATTAGACTTTCTAATTCTAGATTCTTCACTAAACTTGACTTGTCTAAAGGTTATTGGCAAGTGCCTTTAGCAGAGCACGCCAAACCTCTTACTGCTTTTTCTACACCTAGGGGTCTATTTCAATGGAATGTTATGCCTTTTGGTCTCATGAACGCCCCTGCCACTTTCGTTCGCATGATGCGTCGAATTCTGTCACATCGTTCGGATGTCATCGCATACTTAGATGACATCTGTCTCTTCAGTGATACCTGGGAAGATCACTATTTAGGGTTATATGACTTACTGTCCACTCTACGTGAGAATAATTTGACAGCGAAACCTTCTAAAGCTTTTGTTGGTTTTGGTGAAATCTCTTTCCTGGGTCATCGTGTTGGTCATGGTCTCTTGAAGACAGAAGACCACAATACTTCCAAAATACTGAACATCTCTGTTCCTAAAACGAAGAAACAAGTTAGGAGTCTCTTAGGTTTAATTCAATTTTATGGGAGATTTATTCCAAATTTATCTTCGATCATGGCACCTCTCTCAACATTGTTGAAGAAAGGTTCACCTAATCTGGTCCGTTGGTCTGAAGAATGCCAATCTTCACTAGACCAAATCAAGAATATATTTTCTTCTCCTCCCATCTTAAGATTACCTACTCTTGATAGGACTTTTGTTCTTCGGAGTGATGCTTCATCCACTGGGATTGGAGCAGCACTGATGCAAGAATATGCAAATACTCTGCATCCTGTTATGTACATTTCTAGAAAACTAAATGCGGCAGAGAGGAACTACTCGGTTTTAGACCGTGAGTTGTTAGCGATGGTTTGGTCAATTCTAAAGCTACAAAGATTCCTCCTGGGCGCACATTTCATTCTAGAGACTGATCAGAAAGCTCTTACAGCTATTCAGACTAAGAATTTGAAGAGTTCGAGATCCACTCGATATGCTATAGCTCTTCAACCTTTTCACTTCACGGTACGAGCTATCCGTGGTGCGGATAATGTGATGGCTGACATTTTGTCTAGATGCCCACATGACTCCAACTAATACTTCTGTCCTATATTCCTATATATTACAGAGTCATAACACACCTATATTACTACAATAGATTAGCACATCTGTACTTACTTTATATGTACACACTATCGTGCTTTGTTGTCATCTTCTTCTGTTCGTTTTTTAAGATGATAGAGGAGGACTGAGTAGTTAATATAAGGGCCGTTAGTTTACTAAACAGCCACAATTATTAATAATGTATTGTACCTTATGAAGCATATTAGTTATTAATTAGCATTATATTGCTTGTACTTTCTCAGAATGTCATTGTTGAGCTGAGGACTTACCTTACTAGTATCAAGCATGACGAGTTCTAGATTGTGTACTTACCCTCGGAATACCAGAGCATATGTCCTGGATCGTCATGTAGTTTAACTTTACTATGTACTTATGTCATTACATGTCAAAGAATGTACTATTTAAATTTTCCTATCAGATTTGTACATCCATTTTTAAAGACAATATTAGAGTATGCTGTTTAATGATGATTATGGTAACTTGCATACGTATATTGTGTTTACATGCTAACGTGATGTGTGTTGGTGACACCTCCCCGATGTGAATATTTTTTTAGACATATTTATTTTTCTGTTGAGGTATATCCTCACCAGACACTCTATATTTAGCCTCATGTTAGGCAATTTAATTAATTATCAGCGCATAATTCGTGTGTTTTGAGCCGCTTATCGCATGCTCTTTGATATTTAAAAAAAAAAATATGTTCCACATTTTTTTTTTATCGGGAGGAGGTGGTGATATGTTGCGTGATAAATTCTCGCAACATCGTTTTATTACAATATCTATTTTATAACGCAAGGGCAACAACTGCTTGAAATTTATAGTCACTTTTCTCGGTAAGCTTTTGTCTTCCCGCGTTGGTATTGAATGCAGTTAAGTTTTGAGCTTTGGTCTTTTTGCGCTGGACTGCGCATGACTGGTCTTGTTTTTTGGTCGATCGGTTTCCGCCCACCACTAGTGGAGTGAGCGATTTGAATGGCGAAAGAGATGCCTCGTTGAAGAGGGGATCTCCGCTATTTTTTTGTTCTGTCAGGGATGTGTAGTCCTCTTAATGGATATTTCGTTTATTCGAGATAATACCTCTAGTGTTTCCCACATGTCGGGAGGCGTGATATTTCTGTGTATTTCCTGAAGGCAAGGTAAATTGACTTTTCATTAACTCTATCGATTTTGGGTCGTGAGCGATTTCGATTCATAGCCTGTCTTCGAAAGTCGTCGTCACGAGATGTTTTCCCAGCTCACATGTCGCTGTATTGTACTGCATCGGTTGATGCATGTCCCAAGGACCATTACTTGCTACTTTGTTAAATGAACTAGGTTTGGAAAACCTTTATTATCTAGAGGATATTTTTGAGGACATTATTTATACTTCGGCAGACGTGTCTGTCTTGCTGAAGTCAGACTAAGGAGAGTGAACTGATCTCATACATCTGGTTATCTCCTGGCTGTTATAGAAAAGGATGGAGTTTTTCACCTGACTACATTTACAGCACTATGAAATATAACATGCATCTGACTCATCATTGTAATGCTGTCTACCGTCTATTGCTGTATTGAATGTTGCTGTGATAATGACTGTTTGATGTGCCTACATATTCGCGTAACCATTTTGTCACTGTGGCGTCCACAATAAATAATGAAGAAAAACGTCAACGGCTGTTACAAGAATCATTGACTTTATACGTCGTGAGTTTACTGACGTTCTATGTGGATTGCCCTGTTATTTTTGTATGAACATTGTTTGACTGAACACATCTGCACACTACACAAAACCAGACATGCGGATACCATCCATCATCATATGGCATCACGCATCAAGGACTGTGGAGGCTGAGATGCAAAGAATGAACCAGAGTTGGGGCACTGTACGAAGGATGGCCACCGACCGTGCAAAGTGGAATCAATTTGTTGTTGCCCTACAAGACGCCACTAGGCGTGATGGCCACTGACTGCTTTGACGGTCGGTGGTTAAGGATCGAAGAAGAAGAAGAAGATATACATTACTGGATGTTTTATGGCATATGGAGGGTATGGGTGTCTTCTTCTTCTTCATATACTCTCAGACGTCCACTTGAATGTTTTCAAAGAAAGCAGTAGTCAGCTTGAGGCTATTTGAATCTCCGAAAAGAGCTTTTCCATGAATAGTACTGGTGTCGGCCATATGCGCTTTCTCTGTTTCGCATCTGTTGGGCAACTTTGACGAAAATGTTCAGCAGTCATTTTATCAGTGCCACAGTTACACTGATCAGTAGTTCCTATCTTAGCTTGTTGAATAGATGGTATCTCAATCTGTTGTGGCCAGTGCGGAGTCTGAAGATAACCGCTTGTTCTCTTCTGTTGAGCTGGTAGTATGCATCATTTTGTGTTTGACCTGGATGCTCTACATCCCATTTGTTTCTGTATCTGATTCTGGTAAAATTCTTTGCCTCCTTAAAAGTTATGCTTGTGTCAGGCTGAGGTAGATTTCCACCTTCCATTGCCAATCTGTCAGCCTCTTCATGGCTGTAAACAGTCTGATATAGTAAAGTACCATTAATAATTAGTGTGCAGTGTAGACTTTTCAACACTAACATAGATAACAGCTGCCATCAATGGTACCTATACCTTGTAGCGGTATGGCAGCTTGTGTACCCTGACAATCCCCAGAGCTATGCCAGTGGGAGATTTACTCCTGGTAGGTTCAACCAAGCTGGACTGGTCTGCGTGGGTAGGGGTCAGACAAAAGCTTGTACTCTGGTCCTCCAGATTGGGGGTTTTAGCACAGGGCTGACACCCCTGTCTATGTAAAAAAATCGCACGTTATGGAAACAACAATAAATGGAAAAACTTTGCTGCGGGACGGACATCCGGAGTCTCAGGCTCGTATGAAAACGGATGCCCTGACCGCAACCAGAGTTGGGGCACTGTACGAAGGATGGCCGCCGACCGAGCAAAGTGGAATCAATTTGTTGTTGCCCTACAAGACGCCACCAGGCGTAATGGCCACTGACTGCTTTGACTGTCGGCGGCTAAGGATCAAAGAAGAGAAGATAGATAACAGGAATGAAGATTAATGAGTGTAACAGAATGAGTGAGGTAGCCTTAACTGTCAGCAAGAGGCAGTGAATGATTGAGAGATTGTTGATGTGTGTAGTTGTACGGCATGGCTCCACACTATGAAATCTATCTCTCTGTCACTGAAATTGTGATAAAGAGTTCATAAACATGTTTTTAAAAAAGCATAACAAAAAAGGAGGAGGAGAGGTGATTAGAAAAGTTGGGTGGAGGGTGGAATAATTTTGGGACCAAAGACGCATCACGAGAGATGAATGCAGTCAGCGGCTCATAGCTTGACTGCTTGCGTCAGGTTCAGCGAACCAGAGCTGACCAAGACCCTACTCCACCTCCAAGTGGTGGTCCTGGAAACAGGCTGCATCACTGCAGTCTGGCAGAGAGAGAGTAGAGATCGAAGAGGAAGGCGAACCCGGTCCCAAAAAATGCTGTGTGGAAGTCAGATGTGTCAGCCGAAAGGCGCAAATATTGCAGCTTTGCTGTAAATGGACACAACGCAACCAACGTCCTTTTCAGGACGAACGAGGCAGAAGAAGAATAATTTTGAAGAGTGTGTTCTTTATCAGCTGACTCTCTGGCACCCACCACATGTTTAGTTCCAGCAGAGCTTGAATTTAACAGAGGAGATATCTGACTAGATGCAAGCGTACATCTGATGCACTCTGGCTATGTGTACATATGTACATTTTAATGCAATTCCCGCAGCGTTGTTCGAACTTGCTGGTTTTGCCAATTTTTATGGAATTTCGGACATAGGGGTAGAATGAAGTGAAATATTACTATATTAACAGTTTGATAACTAATTATGAATTTATATTGCAGGGTCTTAAATTGGTAAAGCAGTACATAGTCAGTAACTTATGTGTTGCTGAAGAATTAACTTTGCCTGTTCCTAAACAAATTTATGTTGTGGTTAGCAGGAGCCTACTGAAAGAATCTAATATTATCTTTGTAGTCTTCGCTTTTATTAAGTGAACGAACAGCGAGTTCTGAAGTTATGAAAAGAATTAATTAATGTCCTATTACTCATGCTGTGCAGATTTTGCAAGCACTACTGCATTATTCAGGCCACAGCGATCACAATGTTGTCACAGCTTCTCTGGAGTCTCTGCAGCAGCTACTTCGCACACCTCCACCAAGTTTGCGGCGGCTGCTTCTTACTCGAGGTAGCATATCCGAGTCGTACATATTTACTCAGGACTTTGAGGAGGAGGACCAAGCTAGAATAGACAGTGAGAACATTTCTGTAGAATTGTTACTGTTCTTATTGTTTCGAGATCTTGTGCATATTTTTATTAACCCCATTTTGTCACTTTGTTTCTGAATTATATTAGATTATGTTTTTTTAAAAGAATAAGATTAATGCTTCCTCAGGCATTTCCTACATGGGACGACTTATATGAGGTTGTGCATGAGGCTGGCAACCTCATCATGTTAAATAGCTTGCTACAGAAACCACTGCTGTAGGAGCATGCGAATGCTTGGTACAGGCTTGCGGCAAGGAGGGCCAGCTGTGGTGGTGGCTTGTGATAGAGTTACTGTGATTTTATTTTCAACAGACCCCATTTCTTCTTCTCTCTGTAACTATATAAGTTTGCCCCATGTTTCTTCTCCATGAATAGTAGTCGAGTTTAGTCTTTTTCTCCAGGTAGTAAATTGCGTTTATAAGGGGATGACTGTAGGGTAAGGTTAAGATTAGCACCAGTCTTCTTTTCTATAAAGTAAACGCGATCAGGTAGTTCCATTTTCTTTGTTAAAATAATTGCTGTCATTTTTGTTTTATTTAGCAGTTGAGCGTGTAGTTATTAGAGGGCTGAGCATTATCTCCCGACGATTAGGAGATAATTCCGTAGTCCCGTACATTCTATGTTTAAACGGGGGATGGGGGTCATGAACCTCTAACCAGGTACATAAGAACGGGCGCTACAACAAATCAAAAGTTAATTTTGCTCACGCCAACAGGTAACATTGTTTAACAGGACGCAATTCTTGGACACGCGGGCAGTAACAAGCATGACTCACGAGTACGCTTACAATCTAATTGGCGGAGGTCACAGTTATTAATTTTGTAGTGATTCCATTGGTTATGGTGGGACACCAAGCAATGACGTAGGGCGTAGGTCAGCATGGGTTTTTTAACGATATATACTCGCACATATTCATAAGCGGCTCTCTTTGTCTGCAGATATTTTCAGCCGTGAAAATCAAAGTTATATCGCTTGCTCTTAAGTGAGGTATTCGATAAAATTGGGTATGTCGATAATTTATTTAAGCGTGGTAACTTTAATAGAGTCTTAGCCCGATTAAGTAAAGTTTTCTTCGGGGGAGTTAATTTAAAGCTAATTTTACTTGAAGTGTCATCAACTACTATCTTAGAGAAAGTATTTAATGTAAGAGGTGCATAGAATTCTTTCTATGATAAATAGCAGTATCTAGGAGTGATTAAAGAGTTTGAGATATTAAGTGTGTGCTCTGTAATATTTAAAAGAAGGTCTGTAGAATAACATGCATCTTTGATTTATGACAAATTACAGAATATATATACGGGAGCAGATTTTTGTAATTTTAATCACGTGGTTACTGTTATTAAATTCAGTATTAATTCGGGACGGTAGTTGGATGGAGAGGGGTGTATTTAAATATTTCCTTATCGGTTGATCTATAATATTTGCAGCGTAAATACGCCTGCGAAATTAATTGTAGAAGGTTAAGTCCTTAGACTTTATCTGCACGGTAATTACGAGGGTCAGAGAGATATATATATATATATATATATATATATATATATATATATATATATATATATATATATATATATATATATATATATATATATATATATATATATATAACCTCGATTTAATTATATAATTGCAGTGTAAATACGCTTGGTAGTACGTATGGTATTTTATTGTGCATTTAATTGGTTGTATAATTAAATATTATGGAGAGGGTATTTTATGATAACTTGATATATATAAGCGTATTGGTGTAAATTTTTTAATCATGTAAGTGCTCGTATTGTATTGAGTATTAATTTGGTAAGGTAGTGGAATGAGGAGGGGTGAAGTTAACCTTATGGAGAGTAAAGGACTTCGAGTATTTATCTACTGTGTTTAAATTATAACCTTTTGTAGTCAGACGATGCGGGTCTAGATGGAATTTAATTATTCCTAGAGAGGTATAATTTTATATTGTGGGATGCGATGGGCATCAAAGTTCAGCCTGTAAAAATAAAGTAGTCCAAGGAATTCAGTACAGGAGTTCTCCGTGCATGAATGTTTTGACGCTGAGACGGGCGTAACAAAAGATTTAGGTCAGTCGTGTCTGGGAATTTATTACCAGACCGATGTTTACTTCAAAACAGGATAGAGAGATCAGAGAGGGGATTGCATGGGAGGCTGACTTTTTGCGGCATAAATATTTAAGTATCGCAGTGCATAGTTGAGTAGGTGATAGACGGGAGAGGGATGTATTTAAAGGAGTTAAATGTTAGAGATGTGTAAATTTTGACGTGTTATATAGCTGTTGTCATTTATTTGTTCCACAGCAAGTTTTCACGGCAAGCAGATACGGGTGTCATTTTGCCCTTACAGCTTGCAAAAGTTGTTGGTCTTCTCAGGAGAAGAAGAGTCAAGGCAGCACCAGAGGGGAAAGAGGATTGGTGACGCGGTGGTTTACCGACGCCAAGTCTGTTGGCACCAGGGAGAGAGAGAGAGAGAGAGAGAGCAGTTCGCTGGAAGCGAAGCAGTCTTGAGATAGAAAGGATTTCTTAAAAAATCCTGAGCTCTACGCTCATATTCACACACCGAACAAAGGCACGTGGCCTGGTGTTGTTGTTTGAAGTCGGTCATAATAATACCAATGGCCCTAAACCCAAAGAGGGGTAACCGGGCATGTAAATTCAGATTCGTCAGTAGTGAAGCAGCTACATTCTGAGTCACGTATCCAGTCTATAAACCCAAGTCATCAGCTACAAGATTCATTTGGAGGAGAGAGAGGGTCAAAATTCCTTCCAAACGCACTAGAGAGAGAGAAGGGGCATAGCGGAGAAGTCTCTCAGTAGAAACCAGGAGTGTCAGACAGACACTGAACATAGATAGAATTCATCGATTAGTTATTCATTCGTGTAGGACTTTAAAAAGTTCAATCAGCTTTCGGTGTAGACAATGGTGTTAGTTAGTGGCGGGTATATTGCCTAAAGCGGTGAAGCTGTGTAGGCAGTTCATTTAGTGACGTCTGCAGACAGATAGTGGAGTTCGATTTTGTTTAATAATATATTAGGTTAGTTAGGAATGGTGGATCCGATGTTAGAGACCCCACCAAACAGGTTGTTGTAATCCTTAACTTTCTTCCCTACAGGTTGAGGGGAGGTGACATTGTGTGGTTACCATTTGAAATCATTTTAATTGTTTGTTCTGTTTTTCCAGAGGTGCGAACTCGCACGTTATTCATTTTACTATGTTATCTGAATTTTTGTGGTGTAAATAAAACTGTAAACTTTATACTGGATAAGTCTCTCATATATATATCTAAATATACTGTACGTATATTTTGTCTGTATAGTGTGTCTGTGGTCTTAGTTAAACCTTATTCCTTTTGTAAAGGTAGTCAGAGGGGGGTGAGTCTATAGCTATTTTTGAAGTCACGAGTGGCGAGGGAGAGTCAATTTCGGTTTTCACCCCTCGAAGCCAATAGTCTCATCTGTCCACAGTCACTATCATTTCTCATCTAAATCTATCTTCTCAGTCTTTCTCATACTAGGGTCTTGTCTATACACTCAGACACACTCTAAAATCCACTTCGTGACATGGCTCCATGCTCCTTATATAAGGAGCAAAAAAGGAAAAGGATGAATGATATTGTTTTAAACTTGGGTTAACAGTCAGAAGTGGGAGCCGCGCTAGCGTAGTGGTTACAACACCGCTTCGGCGACCGGGTGATTCAGGATCAAACCCGGGCGACGGCATTTGAGGATTTTTCGTCGACCGGGATTTGGACTGGATTAACTCGAGACCTGGCGAGAACATTTGAAGGAGTGTCGTCGACCAGGGACTGGCGGCTCCTGAGCCGACCCAGCTCTAATGGGTACCTCCGAAAACGGCGAGTATCTGCCTGATTGGCGAGGGACACTTGTCTCTGTACAAGAAAATAGGATACTCACGTAAAAATCAATGTCAGGTTAGACATTAAAAATAACCTGAGATTTCGCCTCGAGTATTAGCGGGCGTATGAAAAAAAAAAAAAGTCAGAAGTATTGTTTACCACATCCCATGTTTTTGTACCTATATTTTTTTTTTTACTTTTTCAGTTTAAAAGTTAGCAAGTTGGTGTATTTTGATAATTTAGAATTGAGGGTAAAGTAGTTTAACCTTAATTAAGGCATAGAGGCATATCTGGAGTCATCCTTATATGACCACCAGCTATGCACAGTGCTACAATATACATATGTGGAAGTGAACCACTGTCTATGAGACTAATAACACCCTCATTGACTCTTGAAATCATCCACACACTTCCTGTGGTGAAACTTGTTGAGAACACAGCATTAATAGGTAGGGGGAGCTGAGAAGTGGCTCTGTGCAGGACATGACAAATCCTTGGGAGAGCCCAGAGCCAGGGTACAGTATTTTAACTGCATAGTTGGAGAACCCCCTTGGATGGTGGGGAATGCACAGTATGCCACTCTCTTCTTACCCCTAGCTTGGGATCAGATGTGACGATCCTTTAAATGCAAGCCAAGCACTGGAGCTCATGACTTCAGCTCAACACGTGACATGTGAAAAGCCACAGGAAAAGCCTAGATCTACAGTGTAGATAATACCAGGGAGTCTTCAAATTGGTATTGGCTGCAAAAGAGCGAGAAGCTCAGCAACTCTAGCTAAACAGCAAACAACAACAACCTTAATTAATCTAAGCTGACAACATTGATATCACATCAGTAAAAATATCCACATGACTCATATTATATAGATTTGATATCTTAACCATGAATTGCAGGTGTGCTAGACCTGCCCTCCATTGCTGATGACATGGGACTAGATGAAGATGCTGATTTGAATGACACTAGTAGTCAGCCAATCTCTTCTAAAGCATCAGAACCATCAGCTGTTGTGTCTGATTTTGATGTGAAATTAGTTGGACTCCAGCAGAAGTAAGTTTAATTTTTCAGTTATATACAATCTAACATTAATGAAACAGTATTAGAAATAAAATACATTTGCTTTTTGGATTATAATAGGATGGAAAAAGTAATGTTTATCACATGTTGTTTTTTTATTTTAATTTGTTTTTAATAAATTATAAATTTTTTTTCTTAGAATAGCTTTGGTGAGACACGCTCTGTTCAGCATAGACACAAGGTCTGCCAATTATATTAGGGCATGTGCTCACATATAAAAGACTCTTGCGGTCTGATAATATTATATTGTATTACTTTTTGTTTTGTTTGTGTTTTTTTTAAAGAAATAAGCGGAGATGGAATAGCATCAGATATGCGTCAATTAATGATATGTCATTGTTATTTCTAATGCTTATTTTATATTTATTTACTTATTTTTTGTGTGTAGGAATGAACCTGGCTCAACATTATCAACCCCTCCCAGTGTTGAGACAATAATGGTGACAGATGGCACAGACTACTCTGGTATTGAGATTGGGGATTTAAATGAGGAGCGTTCTGACATGTCAGTTGCATCAGGTCTGTTCTGTGCCACAAACATTTGTAATTTAATAATAATTTCATGGTTATGTTGAGGCACAGGTTTCTTTCCATTACCTCTTCTTGTTAATGTTCTTATATTGGTGCTATCTTGTTCCAGTATTTGTCTAAAATGGAATGTGATGGGCATTTGGGTGGTTTTTGATTTCCAATATTAAAGGGAGGAGCTACACTGAAATGCTATTTTCATTATTAATTGCTGGATTTCAATGAAAATGCACAGACTTAACCTATATCAATACTAGATAAGCAAAATGAAGAGTTTGATGACACTGCACCACTGGTTGCCATAGAAACGGTGGCCATATTGGATTCTATTGTTCTATTTCAATTTGCTAAGGCTTTTTTATTTATTAAGCTATGAGTACCAAATTTGAACACAACGTTTATCATTACATTTTAAAACTTTTTTTGTGATGGATTTTTGATAACTTTAATACAAACAAAGTTGTAGGACTTTGAATTTAGTGTCTAAAAATAGTAACAAATTTTGCTAAATTTTACATTACTTTTTGCAATAAATCAAAAGTTTGATCAGATACTAAAAATCCATCTCACAAAAAGTTTTAAAAGATTATGTGCAACATATGTGCCAATTCTCATGTCAATTAATACATAAGTGTGGAAGTTATAAGAAAATTAGGATGAGAAAAATTGATTTTGAGAAAATCGCATTTTTCTCCATAAATAGACAACAATTAAATAAGTATGTAATATTGCCCCTGAAAAATTGCTTACTTATCATTTAGAACATACTGGCAGAATAGCCAGCTTCCTCTGCAGCTTTCTATCTGGCTTTCTGTTGAGATTTGTGCCTAATTTCCTTCCTTTTCTTAGTGCAGTTTTCTGCCGTTTTAGAGCTGAGCAATATTGGATTCTTTGTTCTATTTCAATTTGCTAAGGCTTTTTTATTTATTAAGCTATGAATACCACACTTAAACACAACGTTTATCATTACATTTTAAAACTTTTTATATGATGGATTTTTGATAACTTTAATACAAAAGAAGTTGTAGGACTTTGAAAATAGTGTCTAAAAATAGTAACAAATTTTACTAAATGTTACTAAATTTTACATTCTTCTTCTTCTTCCGTCCTTAGCCACCGACCGTCAAAGCAGTCAGTGGCCATTACGCCTAGTGGCGTCTTAGGGCAACAGCAGATAGGTTTTCTTTGCCATTGTTTCCCATCACGCCTATTGGCGTCTTTAGGGCAACGGCAAATCAATCCATCTGCTGTTGTTTCCGTAATCGAAGTGACTGGCAAACGGGTGATCAGCCCGTTGGTAAATTTTACATTACTTTTTGCAATTAATCAAAAGTTTGATCAGATACTTAAAATCCATCACACTAAAAGTTTTAAAAGATTATGGGCAATATATGTGCCAAT
Organism: Oreohelix idahoensis; assembly: GCA_024509875.1. Lineage (NCBI taxonomy): Eukaryota > Metazoa > Mollusca > Gastropoda > Stylommatophora > Oreohelicidae > Oreohelix > Oreohelix idahoensis. The sequence goes on from JAMPIV010001636.1 coordinate 977,742, forward strand.
TCTTATGTCAATTAATGCATAAGTGTGGAAGTTTTAAGAAAATTAGTATGAGAAAAATAGATTTCTATAAAATCACATTTTTCGATTTAATTAGAATATAATTAAATAAGTATGTAATACTACAGCCAAAAAAATAACTGGAATGGAAGATATGCTTTGGCACTTTACTCCAAATAACTGAATGAAGGCTCTCATTGGAGTTTTGGGTAGCCTTTCTTTCACAGCGACTCAACAGTTTCAGATTTGTCAGCCTCTCATACACTGGTGTCAAGTGTCTGTTCAACAGCTTAAAGTCCAGGGGCGTATGTATACTTTTTTGATGCCCAAAAGCATACTCATTCCTAGATAAGGCTGCTTTATAGAAACACCAAGAGTCTTGGCTAGTAGGACAAAACTGATGCTGGGGATAATCAGTTGAATAGCAATGATGTAGGCTAGCCATAATAGCATTCTTCTTATCAGCTGCAGTAGCATGTTGCCTGATAGCCCTGGAATAATAAATGCCAAGCTTTCGGATGTCTGCATCTGTCACACGGCCACGTCCTCCAAGCGTAACTTTTTGCTTGCGGCAATCAGCAACTAAATTACGAAGAGCTGTATGCATTCTTTGTCCTACATGATTGATACACTCTTCTTTGATGATTTCAACATTAGGGCCATATGGTTTAATTTCCATGATCTTATTGAATGCTTTGCTATCACCATCACTTAACATGGTGGTGTAGCGAAATTTATGTTGTGTCACAGACCGGCTCCATAAAACACTAGCTGCCTCAGCCTCCATCACACCTGAACTTCCTAGAAAGAAGAAAAGGTATGAATTAGTAACACTTAAAATAATGATGTAAGCAAACATTGAACACTTTCCTTTACAATGTAGAAGCAAATGTAGTACAATGGAAGCAAAGCAAACACATGTAAGTAATAAATTATGTTACTAAAACTGATACTTATGGAGAAATAAAAATTACATCAGTTTAAATTTTTAGACAATTAGGAGGAGAAACCAAAAATAAGATTCAGAAGTAAATACCTTCAAAATTTATATCATATCCTTGCTTCACATGCTCCTCTTTCCATTTGCTGAAGTTTCCTGGGGCTTCCCTCTGGTTCCAAGAACCAGTTGTAGCACATGTCTGACAGTATTTTGAAAGCACATGGGCATCTATAACAAGACCTGTCAAGATCTCCACAACACAACCAATACCAATTTTTGAACCGTGGCCCCTTGTGAGCCAGCTGCCATCAAAACTGACTCCAATATCCATAATATATTCATGATATGGTTGATTGCTCTGAGCACAGTTTACGCTGCATGCTAGCTTAGCAGCGTGATCAAATATTAATTTTGCGAGTTCTGGTGTTTGCAAATAAAATTTTTGTGCAATTGTGTTGAAAGTTTGTTGATGCAGGCCAGGCATATCCATGTTCTGTGCAAAGTAGTTAAATTTATAGGGTCCCATTCCTGATAACAACGATGATAGAACTGCAACTTTGTTCACACTGAATGAATTATGTTCATCAACCGATGATGTTTACGTTGGTGCAACGGTTTTATTGCAAACACAACAATTCACTTTGTGTTGAACAAGACCTCTCTTGGCCTTATTATTAATTTCTGCAGACAGCTTCCCATAGCATTCTGGACATGCAAGCTGACTAACAAGGTTGCATATCTCAGACATATCAACTATAGTTCTGGAGACCGTATTGTTAGGTGTTGAAGCTTCTTGCACCGATGAGGCACTTAGTTCCAGCTTTTTACAGAACCGTGGCGTGCTGTGTGATAAAGAGGTAGAAGTTGTAGAGGAGCTTGTGCTGGCTCCTTCATTTACAGCTGAAACTGACAATATAATCTCAGGCAGACTAGGCTCATTAGGGGGACCATAGGGTTCTGAAAAAAGTACATAAGAAATAATCACAGCTCAAGAAACATATGTCACATGCTTATAAATACCATGATAATTTATCGTATAATGTGGAATCATGTTATTTTGTCAAACCAGAAAAATGTGATCACTCTTTACTGCCAATGCGTTTACTAATAGCTTACAAATATATAAATTTAAAAAAATAATAGCTTATTCACATGTGACTTTTTTTTTAAAAGTATATCGTTGAACCCTTTATGGGTTATAATTAGGACATATTGTGTATTAATTCAAGAAAATTAAGTCAGATTTCGAATATCCAAATATAGTACCTTCTTCCCCCCTCCACTCAGTCCTTAACAGAGTAAATCAAAACCAAATTTGTGTAAATGTTTTTGTTCATGACCTCACCACATGTGACTGCCTGGCTTTCTACCGTGATTCATTTTGTACCATTACCATAACAAAATTAGCGACTTTTACCTGCACTATCTTGGTTCCATCGCTTTGCCCTGGCCTGTTCCAGTTTTAGATGACGAAAGCTATTCTTTTTTCGAGGCATTTTCACACAAAAAGTTCCAAAAAATGAGACTAACTAAATGTGTATACAGAATTTATGAATCTGACGCCATAATGTCAACACCGCGGTTACAAGTCATGTGGAGATTCACGCAGCCAATGAACAGTTTAGAATAGTGTGTGGAAAAGGCCGATGTCAACGAACGCCCGACGATTTCCTTATATGGAAGTAATTGGTAAAAAGTGCGACCTATAAATTCTTGATCTTGGCGGGTATAATTTTGTTACCGAAATAAATGAACTACATCACAGGATTCCCCAGATCTAGGCGAATCCAATGATGTATAGTACATAGGGGTGTAAGCTTGGTTGCTATGGAAGAAACTAGGTCTAATTAGATTCAGGAGATGCTAAAGTATCAGAAAATGGACTAATCCCAAAATCCTTAATTTTTTTATTTTGATGAAAATTTAACTCCCGCTCCTCCCCTTAATGTTATTCATTAAAAACCTTGAATCTCCTCCTCTTGTACAGGAATATCTCACAGTGACAGCCTTGAAACCCTGCAGAGTGTACGCAGCATCAGTCCTCACCTAGCCACCGTGACATCTCTGCAACTGCTAGGGCATGACATGAATGGAAATCCCCAGATAATTATCTATCCAGGAGATGAATTCGTACCTCCACCAAGCCCAAATCCAGCACAGAATGAAAATGTGGAACAGGTAAACTATGCTGTTAATTGCAAATGCATTCATTGTGCAGGTATCTCTTCATATAAGCTCATGCATTGTTTAATCTGTCTCTTGGGTGCCTGTTTACATCTACTGATATGATGACATTGCTATCATTTCTGGAATTTTCATATTAAGATTCTGAAGTGAAAAAATGAATAAATAGTTATATCACTGTAGTAGTAACTCTTTCCACCTATCGTTGGTGTAAAGGCGTAGTGTCAATAGTTTGTTTGAAGTTTGAGTTCTTGATTATAACGCGAAGGTTCATAGTTTATAAGGTTACTGACTAAGAATGCTGTCACTTTGGTCGGGCTTACAGGTGGCCGACTATTTCATAGTTCATAATGCTACTCAACCTCTACACCTCACGGTAGAAGGGGAACGACTAAGTAAGTCATAATGCTACTGACTAAGAATGCTGTCAGTTTGGTCGGGCTTACAGGTGGCCGACTATTATGTTATAATAGATGGACGCTGAATTCATGTCTTGACTGATAATTAATTCTCATTCATTTATTTGACGATACATGGATGACATCATTGTTGATGACATAATAGAACATGGCATGGTGATAAGAATTCTGCATAAATGCAAGGTTACAAAGTCAACTTGACTGACCTCATTGACCGTTGGACAATCCGCAAACGGTAAAGTATTGAGGTGAAGATAATTCACTTCCTTTCCATATTGGATTCTTGAAAGAGTTACTTCTTTATTATTTCTTTTGGCCGGACATCTTATCTTGATACTTCTTTGATATACTTCGTAAGAATGGATTTTGAAACTCACTAGCAGTAGGTCACAATGCCGTACTGAAGCCCTGTCAAAATCTTGTAAAAATACTTGCGTCAAATATGACTTGGAGATATTGACGAAGATAAATATTGAACTTGGCTGTGGCTAACACTTTGCCCTGGAAGGTAGCTTAGACATTAAATTATAATTAGTTAATCCCGCAACATGGGACTCAAAAGACCAGCACAACGTCTGTCTTCAAAAAACCGGCATCTTGTCTCTCAGCTCTATGACGTATCTCTCTGACGTCATCAGCGCTCTATGGAAACCAACGATTTTATCGCACCGAATTTGTGCACTTTGGTGCTTAATACATTTAAGTTATATCATTAACATAGATGCGTACCTAAGTACGTTTAACATAGTTAGATTACGGCATCTGGTAATCTGTTAAGTCTCGCATCAAAATTGGTTGTGCGAAAATGGACGTAACAATCACCTTGTTGACTTTTCTAATATGTTTGTATCATAATTTCATTTGTATGCCTTCTGTGTCATTCTTATAATTCTAGGTTGATGCTTTTCTGTAATTCTTGCAGATTCAGGTTGAGCAGGAGTCCTTGAAAGAAGATGAGGTGCCATTACTGTTTTACTTGAGACTTCTCTGCAAACGATTCCTTTTGACAGGGGTACCAGATGGCCTTGTTACAGACAAGCAAGTTAGAGTCAGTCTGAAGTCATTAGCACTGGGTTGTGTATCATGCAGCTTAGCTTTGTGCCCTCGGCTGTTCCTCTTCAAACTGTGTCCCACAGCAAGTAATGCTGGTAAGGAAATATACAATAGAGAATACAAAAGAAAGAATTAACAATACTGTAGTAATTAGTTGTTGTTTAATTAGGACTGCTGAGCTTCTCACTCTTTTGCAGCCAATACCACATTGAAGACATCCTTGGTATTATCTCCACTGTAGATCTTTGCTTTTCTGCCATTCTGAAATGTGTTGAGTTGAAGTCATGAGCTCCAGTTTCTCCAGCTTGACTGGCATTTAAAGGATCATCACATCTGGTCCAAAACTAGGAGTAAGAAGCGCGTCACAAACTGTGCATTCCCTGCCATCCAAGGTGGCTCTCCAAATATGCAGAGCTAAAATACTGTGCTCTGGTTTTGGTCTCTCCCAAGGAATTTTCATGTCCTACACAGAGCCACTTATCAGCCCTGCCTGCACATCATGGGCTCATAGTGAGATCGTCCTGCATGCAGCCAACCAGGTAAAATGTCAGAGTTATGTGTGGGGCTCAAGTGACTTCACCAAGCTTAGTGTGCAAAGCTGGGTTCTCAACATGTTTCAGCACAGGGGGAATCCCTGGAAGTGTGTGGTTGATTTCAAGAGTCAATGAGAGTGTAATTAGCTTCACAGACAGGCTCACTTTCACATTTGAATACTGTAGCATTGTGCTTAGCTAGTGGTCTTATAGGGATGATTTCAGATAAGCCTCCATGCATGCAGTAATTAGTAGAGCATATACATGTTGGAGATACTGCAATATAAACACACTGTCTGCAGGAAGAGGCATGGTTGACAACCTCAGTCTTTACAGTCAAATGAAGCAATATGAAAATGTAAACAACATCTATAAGGTGATAAATTGGCAAGGTTTTCTCATTATTTTTTTGAAAGATATAAAAAGGTAAAGGTAGTCACATAGCAGATACTGCCGTAAGGAGGTGTAGTGTTAGAGACTTCACCATACTAGGTCCAGCTTTATGAGGTCTGGTGATCAGTTCCCTTTCTCGCTGTCTTTGCCTTCCTTAACTCAAGAGCAGAATTATATATCCATTTATAGCTGGGTAGACCAGAACATGACATGACCTGGTTTCAAATAAGATAACTTTGCCACAAGCGGCAAGCGATCTAATCACTCTGCCAGTTGGACACTCAAATACAGTAGCTGTATCAGAATTTCAGCAGTATCTTTGATCGTTTTAATTTCTAATTAAGTGATTATCTCAGCAACTTTTCTGCTTAACATAAGTTTGATTTTTTTTTTTTTTAAATGCTCCTTGGTTAATATCCTGGTTGGGCCTAGATGGCTGATTGTCGATGTAAAAACAATGTTTTTCAATTTTTATAGTCTTATTGATAACTGAAAGTTTCAAAATCAGAGTAATACTTCTTCATTTATCCGTGATATTTTTGAAGTTTGGTGCAAATGTCTGCTTTCAGAGATTGTCGTTTGTCATTAATAGGTGCATTAGGGGATGTTTGCCTTTATTTTATTTTGGCAGTGTTGAATGTTGCTGTTATTAGTCTGCATTGTGTTGCTTCCCATTCATTATAATGCCTTTTGCATTTCCTTTGACATCATTAGAGTCATACTTTAACTGTGGTGTGCATTTTCTCCCTCATGTCCTGAGGATAACACTATTTCTCTTGTGTCCTGTTTCTTCATTTTTTTCTCTTCCATCTTGTTTCACACAGTCCAGGATATCAGTTTTACAGTTACCAGTTTTTGTACCGCCTGTGATATTTTTCTTTGTTCATTTAGTCCTTGAGCGTTCCAGATTCTGAAACGAGATTTTGCTATTAAAATAAGGTGAGTCGGCAGTTCAAGTGCCCTTTGGCTTTTTTCAAACTGCCTCATAATCCTCTTCTTAGAGCACCCTTTCCATTTTGGATGGCTGAGTTGAATTCCTTCCTTTGGATGACTGATTCATATTGTTTAAGTTTATATTTTTGGCATGAAGTTTCTACAGGAAAGAATAGCTGGCTCCATGCCTAACCCTCCTTATTAGCCTTCTATGACATTACTGGTAGAGTAGAGTGTTGTGCTCTCCTTTTAGGCTTCAGTAACACATAGGCCTCAATACTAGCCTGAGCCTATTTAGTATTCTGTAAGATTTTCCCATTTGGACATTATACATATGTCATTTTGTTGTTTTTCTTTATGTTGATGTTGATGCTATCTATTGTTGATTTATGTACATTTGAAGAATTTTGCTGTATTAGGATGGCACTGTAATTAATATCAATGGTATTTATTTATTTTTAAGGCAGTGATCAAAACCTGCAGGATGTCACACTCTATGCTGGACATCCAGATCACCAACTCAAGGGGCAGACAGCTATTGTCATTGGCAGCTTTATCAGGGCAGCATTAGTTGAGGGTCGGGGCAACTTTCACCAGTGGATCATGAGTCATTTGCCAGCAGAACAGAGTGAGCATTTAAGCATCTGAGTTGGTGAATTCTGTTTGCATAATGAATGGGTGATGCAAGTTTTTTTTTTTTTTGCTAGTGGAAAAGAATATCCTGTTTAAATTGTGATGGCTTAATATTATTTTGTTTCATCCAGTTTAAAGTTTTTATGGAAGCATTTTAATGTAGGCCTACCAGAAATCTATATATATAACTCAGGTCTTGCTAGATGCCTAGATCTCGTTGCTACTTAGTGTAATGTTATGATGTATATAAGCATTACCTCGTCATCTACACAAGCACACACATGTTTCAGAAGGCACTCAGTAAAAGCATGTTCAGTTTGTAGCCATGTTTATTTTACAGAATATCGTACATGTCAAGATTCGCATTATATTACAATGTGTGGTTCGTACTTTAATGTATTCATATTACATCCCCCCTTTTTTGAAAAAAAAATGTGTGCAAACATTTCCAACGAAATGTTTCATGTGAGAAAGGATAAGTATGTGTAATGCTCAGTGTGAGTATATATGTCACTGTCTGTATCGGCTGGGAGGTGTCACTGTACGGCCAGAACGAGTGGTGTAAAGTGCTGGTGGTTCTGCGGAAGTCCCTGGTTTAGCTTGAGTTGGTTGTGATTTCGACCTTGGCGCTTGTTGGTTTTGTGGGGCACCAAAGTCTGGAGTTACTACATTGTCTGTTGAAAGCATGGGAATTCTCTGTTCTGTTGTATTCTGTGGGATTTCTCTTATGTCCACTCTGTTTCGCCTCAGGAGGTTGCTGCTGCTGTCTGGTCTTAAAGTATAGCTCCTGGGTTCAGGGTTTCTGGAAATGATTGTTGCTTTTGACCATGTGTCATTGTTGTGGTTGTAGGTAGTCACATGCTGACCAGGATATAATGGTGGTAAGTCTTTAGCACATTTGTCATAGTTGGATTTCTGAACTTGCTGACGATGCTGAAGTTGATCATATGTGCTGTCTCTATGTTGTGGACGGAAGTGGGCCTTAGATGGTAGGAGGTCTTTAATTCTTCTATCAAACATAAGTTCTGCTGGACTGTCGATCTTACTGTCTACCGGTGTTGTTCTCCATCTCAAGAGTGCTAGGTGTACATCCTCTGTTCTTGTTTTCTTCATGATTGACTTGATAGTTTGTATCTGTCTCTCAATGAAACCATTAGATTTAGGGTATCTAGGTGATGATGTTGTGTGTTTGATCTTCCAGTCCTTAGTGAAGTTTCTGTATGCTTGACCTGAGAAATGTGGACCGTTGTCTGATCTAATTTCATCTGGGATGCCAAACATGCTGCAATACTTCTTTGTAATGTCTGCAATAACAGCTGATGGTGAGGGTTGTGGAAGTTTCTCAATGATGGGAAATTTGCTGTAGTAATCAGCAATAATAAGATAGTCATTATTGTCGATTGAGAAAATATCAGTTCCTATAATGCTCCAAGGGCTCAATGGTATGTCTGATGGTATGAGAGGTTCTCTGCACTGCCTATTTGCATGTTCTTGGCAAATTGAACAGTTTTTACATAGTGTTTCTATGTCCTTGTTTATCTGTGGCCAGTAAACATCTTTCTTTGCTCTCAGTTGTGTCTTCATTCTTCTTCTTCTTCTTGCGATCGCATCTTTGATGATTACTCCGTCAGACGAGTTCTCATGATGAATTCGACTGTTGTTTGAAGTTCCTCTTTAACTCCATATAGCTTTGAATTTAGTGTTGAGTCATTGGGCCAGTATATCTTTCTTAACTGGTCATACAGAGGACAGTCCTGTAGAACATGCTCAGCAGTTTGTTCGTTTAATCCACATGTGCACAGTGGTGAAGCAGACAATCGTAACTTGTGCATGTGTTTATTCAGTTTGTTATGCCCTGTCCTGAGTCGAAAAATAGTTATCTGTCCCTGCCGGTCGAGAGTGTGATAGTCGTCTTTGGGTTGGTTCTGTTCTCTTCTTATAGTCTGGATAGCTCTCTTTTTCTCAAAGTATGTGACTTCATTATCTTCTTGTTCACATTCTCCTCCCTTTTTTGCAAGTTTATCTGCCTTTTCATTTCCGGGTACACCACAATGAGATGGTACCCACTGAAGTATGGTTCTCTTTTTGGCAGCTACCTTGTTTAGTTCATTTCTCAGATGCGGGAGTTTACCACCCTTGAGAGCTTGCAGGACAGACAGTGCATCTGTGAGGATGACTACCTGGTGGCAGTCAGAGTTGGTGTTATAAATCATATTTGCAGCTTGCTCTAGAGCTTGAACCTCAGCTGTATAGTTGGAACAGAATTTACCAGTGGGAATGTGCCTAGTCTCATAGTGGTTGTCAGGATATGAGATAAAGATACCGGCACCTCCATTCCTAACAGCATTAGTTGCTGATCCATCTGTATAGGCATGTATCCATGATTGATCGGGATAGCTTTCTTGGATCATACTCAATGTAGCAGTTCGTTTTTGCAGATCATTATACTCACATCCACTTGTGAGACCACTGACCGACGTATTAATTTGGAGGGCACTGCTGGCCTGCTCCCATGGTACAGGGTATAGGGTGGGCTTCAGTGGTGTTGTCTTCATAGATAGGTCTTCTTGATGCTGTCTTATAAGTCTTTTTCCCCGATGCACAAAGCTGCTACGCTTTAGACGTCCCAATGCCAGATCATCTAGTCTTGCCTTCATTGGGTGCGTTGGCATACTGTTGTACTTTTCCATCTGGATCATGGTCTTTGTGTCTCTTCTATGGGACAATGTCTGTAATCCAGCAACCTTCTGCATCTCTGTTATTGGTGTAGTTTTCATGGCTCCTGTAATGAGCCTGAGAGCTTGATTTTGCACCTTGTCCAAGGACTGCAGATGTGAGTTAGCAGCTGAAGACCATGCTGCTGAGCAAAACTCTAAGTGTGGTCTTATTACTCCACTATAAATCTTCTTTAGATTTCGTTCATTTGCTCCCCAGTTGGTACCTGCCAATTTTCTGAGTATGCCTAGTCGTCTTCGGGCCTTTCCTTCTGCATTTTCAATATGCTTATTCCATGTAAGCCTTTGGTCAAATGTCACCCCAAGATAGGTGGGGTAGCTTTCTTCCTTGATAACGGTTGTCCCTAGGTGTATGTTAGCTGATTTGTCCTTGGGGGCGAGGGAGAACAGTGTTGTGGAGGTTTTGTCTGTGTTTATTGTGATAAGCCATTTCTCTGCCCATGACACTAGCATGTCTGCTGCCCGCTGCATTCTATAATTTGCTGTGGTGACATTTTCATCAGCGCACCAGAGTACTAGGTCATCTGCATATAAGGCAGCTTTCACTCCTGCAGGGAGATCTTTCACCAGGTCATTGATGTAAACAAGGAAGAGTGTAGGGGAAATTACTCCTCCTTGAGGTACCCCCTGATGGAGCAACACTTTTCTGCTCTGCAGACCGTCAAGAGTGACTCTAGTTCTCCTGTTATGCAAGTATGACTGGATCCATTTCATCATGTTGCCTTGGATTCCACCTCTCCCAAGTTTTGCAATGAGGCCATCTTTCCACACCCTGTCAAAGGCCTGCTTGAAGTCGACCCAGATCGTTAGGACCTTTTTCTTCTCCTGAAAGGCATCTTCTATTGCTTGAGACAAGTAAGTAACTTGGTCTTCTATACTGTAGCATTCTCTAAATCCAGCTTGTTCCGGCACCAGGATCTGCTCAGACTCTAAATACCATTTCAATCTGTGGTTGACTATTCGCTCCATAGTCTTCCCAACACAGCTTGTGAGACTGATTGGCCGGTAACTTGCAGCCTCGGTCTTACATTTCCCTTTCTTTAGTATGGGTATTGTGATGGCTTCTCTCCATACTTGGGGTCCCGTTCCTTTCAACCAGCTGTGGTTGAATATCTCAAGCAGTTTTGTCTTTGCTGCTGAGCTCAGATTTACTAGCATTTCGTTGCTGATTTTGTCTGGGCCGGGTGACTTTTGAAACTTAAGCTTGGAAATAGCCTTCTGTAGTTCTCCTAGTGTGATGGGTTCCCTCATTGGGGCAGGAGTATCTGTCTGTCCCATGGTTGCCAGTATTTCTTTTCTTATCTCTCTCTGATGGTCTATGTTAATGGGTAAGTTGCTTTCTGAACTGTATCTTCTAGCAAACAAGTCTGCAGCTTGTTTTCCTCTGAAAAGTTTGCCACCTTCATCCAATGTGATAGTCTGCCTTGGTGAGGAACGCTCTTCATTTAGAGACTTGACTAATCTCCAAAGTTTCCTGCCGTCTTTCTCAAGGTTCAGCGATGCCGTTTTAGTTCTCCAGCTTTTCCGTTTTTCTTCTAGCTTTGTTCTCTGAAACTCTGCTACAGCCTTTTTCCATTTGTTGTGAGTTTCAAGTGAAGGCTGAGACTCTGCGTTCTTTCTAGCCTTGTCCCTAGCTTCCTGACGTTCTTGGAGTGTGCTGGACCAGTATGGTATGTAGTTACGCCGGCATCCTTTGGGAATGGTTTCTTTTGCAGCTTGTAGTATGCATCTGTTGAAGTCTTTTACCACTTCATTAATATCTCGGTTCTGTACCTTGAGGGTAGACAGCAGCGTGTTCACCTGATGCCTGAATAAACCCCAGTTGGCTTTTTTGTAGTTCCATCTTGTAATGGCTGGGCCTGTACTGAGAGTTGCACTCTGGACAGTAAGAAAGATTGGGCGATGGTCGCTTCCCCCTAGTTGATCTCCTACTTCTCTACTAATAGATCCAGCTATATCTGGTGTGGAGAAGGCAAGATCTGGTGTTGAAGTTGTGTGCCATCCTCTGGAGTAGAAGGTAGGAGTATCTGTGGCATTATTGACTAGGATTAGGGAGTGATCATCTTGCCAAGTTTCAACCTCTTCACCTCTGTGATCCAGATGGTTATAGCCCCAGCTCTGGGAGTGGCTATTAAAGTCTCCAACTGCTATAAAGTTGGTGGCTGGTACCTGTATAGAGCTGAGACTCAGAGGTTTGTTGTTCGGACAGTAATAGTTCAGGAGTTCTATTTCCATCTTGTCTACCTTTATCTGCAGCAGCTGATATTCTGCTCCATCCATGAAGGTTTTCCTTTCGTGTGCAGGAATGTTATTCCTTACAAGAGTAAGTACTCCTCCTTTTCGTCTATCTTTTCTGTCGGATCTGAAGCATTGATATCCCCTTATTTTAAAGGTTTGATCTGCTTTCAAGTGAGTCTCTTGGATACAGCAAACACTGACTTGCTTCTCATACAAGATGTTTTCCAGCTCTGTCTTTTTGCTGTATCCAGCCTGCTTGCTGTTCACTCCCTCTGCATTCCAGTGCATTATGACAAGTGGCACTCTGGGTTTCTCTTTTTCTGTTTTGTTTTGGTCAGTAGTTCTCCTCCGCCGTCTGCTGACTCCACAAGACGGTCTAGAGGGTCCTCCAGTAGCTGAGGGTGGGCTCTGTCGAGGCTCAGAGCCCGGCACTGCACCTGCCTGGTGGAGCTCCACAGGGCGAGCACCAGAACGAGATTTATTTGACGGTGTACTCTCCATAGAAAAAAAAAAAGCGAGTTGCATGATACTGTGGTTTCCGGTGCGCCTTCTGGCCCAGTATCTACGACTTTAGCACCTGCTCAACGGGAGAGTGGGCTCATCCCTAATCTGTTTATGTTCCCAGTAGTAGACTATTCGCAAGCAGCCTGGGGGTGTCACTGCTCTGCGCGGACCTTGTTTACCGAGGCGGCGTCCGAGCTCGTATGGTGAAAATATGGTTGCGTTATCTTCAAAATAGCCCTGTCTTTCCCGTGGCTTTTCTGCCATCCTGCAACTTTGAGTTAGGGAGTTCTGAGCTCCAGTCTCTTTCCCAGGCGTTTTATCCTGGCCTGGCACGCATACAGAGGACCCCACTTCTGGTTCTAAGTTAGCAGTTGGGGATAGGTGGGGTAGCACACTGTGCATTCCCCGTCATCCAGGGGGCTCTCCAACTATGCAGAGCTTGCACAATGCTGTGCTCTGGTTTTGGGCTCTCCCAAGGAATCCTCACGTCCTGCACAGAGCCACTTCCAGATACCCACCACCTGCCAACCCTCCATTGTAGAAATCTCCTGCATGCGGCCATCCAGTCAAGAGCCAGTATTAAGTCTGGTGCCCAAGTGATCCCCCCAAGCTCAGTGTGCAATGCTGGGTTCTCATCATGCTGCAACACAGGGGGGATTGTGATGCTCAGCCATCTCTCTCAATTCTGCACCGATAAGTGACATCGGGGACTTAACTGTGCCTCAGTGCTGGGAGGCCCCGTTTCCGGGTACACCACACACAGCCAATTGAGGCAACGGTCGCCGTGGGCGTGATAGACGACAAACAGTGAAGAATGAGGCAAGAAAGCATTTAACCCATGAAGTGGGGGTGGATTGGTGCAGACCAGAGCATGTACCACTCGCCGGTGGGTTCTGCATCTACACCTATAGGGTTCCACCCACTCCTCAGCCCATTTAGTCTGGCCCCTCACCCAGGACCTGTCCGGCTTGGGTGACCCTGCCAGGAGTAAAACTCCCGCCGGCATAGCTCCCGGGATCATTGGGGCGCTCAAGCTCTCCAACCACGGCAAGGTAGGCTTACATGTGGAGAGAGTTGTGTCTTCACAATACCAAGGTGACTATTATGGAGCTGTTTAAGGATGATATCGCGTTGTGTTTCTGGTACAACAATGCGATCTCCTTTAAGGATCAGACCATCTTCGATGCTTAACTCGTCCCTCATCGAGTAGTATGGACGGATGTGTGTTGGAACTTCCCTGATAGAGCTTGGCCATCCATGGTATATCAGTTCTTTGAGAGAGTTAAGGATAGGCCATTGTGTCTTCTCTGAACCGGCTAAACTTGACAAAAATCAACTTTGATGTTTGGGGTAAGATCTGCTGTCCTTGTTGGGGTTTATCAGCGTTGTCTTTTAAAGAAGAATCTTGACTGGAAGTTTTTTGCCTATTCTGTCGAACTGTTCTGGGAATCTACTCCAGTTAAATGTTGACGATGTCCATTCAGAGTCTCTGTATAAACATTCAAGTGTTACTGCTCCGAAACAGTCTATACTTGTTCCATTGTAAGCTCTTAGCTTTGTCCTGCCACTCCTACTTTTTACATCCCTTGTGGGAAATCCTTGCTCATCCACCTTGTCAGGCATGATCTGTCTGAATATTCTTAAGGGTAGAGTGTTACCTTGGGCACCTGTGTCTATCTTGAACCGAATATATCTTTCTTTGTGCCTTTTAATTCCTGGTATTCGGAATTATACCTTGCAGAAAGCCTGCGTTCTCTTTGGTTCATTACTGAAAGTTAGTATCTTCACAGTATCAAATGTGGAAGGATCACTTGCTTCACTGGAGTCAAGGTCCTCAGTCATCATAAAATGTGTTTGTTTTGATGACTCTCTGCTGTGAAGGTTGTGTTGAGCACTGTCTTGTTTCCTCTTGAAACATAATTTTATCCAGTGGCCCTTCTTTCTGCAGTAATGACATGTAGAGTCTTTAGCTGGACAGTGGTTTTGTATGTGGTTTAGGCCACAACATTTACACATAGCACCTCTGCTTGTGTTGTGTTTTTCTTGTTGCTTCGAACCAGTTGCTTTGTTGTGTCTAGGTTTATAGCTTTTCACTGCATCCACCTGGGCTGCTAATGTACCTTGCTGAATTTGTTTAATGTTTAGTGCTTGTGCCTCGTGTTTCCTGCCTTCATCCAGAAGTTGTTGTAAAGTTAGTGTATCACTCTGGCTCAGTATCCATTTCTGGAACTCTGGCATTGGTGTGCTGAGAAGGATCTGTTCGATAATTCGCTCTTTTTCTTCTTCTTTGTTAAATTTGCATACACTTGTTTTCTCCTTGATGCGAGTGAAAAAATCATCTAGACTTTCACCAGGTTTCTGTCGCAGGTGGTGAAGTTCTAATCTTGCCGCTCTAAAGTTCGTGTGCTTTATTATCAGACGTTTTTCAAATTCGTCCAATATGGCTGCGGGGTCTGTCGCCAACTCCACAGGCATGGCGGTAGCAAAACTGTTGTAAATTTTCAAACCTTCATCGTCCAATGCTTCTAGGATATATGGAGTTAGGGTTTGTCCTTCCAGACCAGTGGTCTTGGAATATAGATCTATGCGTTGGCGCCATAACAAGAAAGCTTCACTCTTATCATCTTTACCGGCGAATCTCATTTGCGGTGCGTTGCGATATTGTTTCGCCGCCATGGCTGACCTCGATGACGAAAATTAGCCGAATACTGTACTCACGTGTTATCGTGTAGCTGTTTTTTGCGTCAGTCCGATATCGACCGCTGCCACCATGTAATGTTATGATGTATGTATATAAGCATTACCTCGTCATCTACACAAGCACACACATGTTTCAGAAGGCACTCAGTAAAAGCATGTTCAGTTTGTAGCCATGTTTATTTTACAGAATATCGTACATGTCAAGATTCGCATTATATTACAATGTGTGGTTCGTACTTTAATGTATTCATATTACACTTAGCACCCTTATCAAATGACAAGTCACTTCTCAGATCCCAAAGCAAATATTTAACTGCCCGGAAAGCCTTTGTGTTATAAAAAATCATGAAAAATCGTAATATCAATCTCCTCTAAAACAAATAATTCAGAAAAACTGAAGCGTTTTAATGTAGCTGAAATCTGTTTATAACTCGGGTCTCCCCAAATACTAAGATCTCTTTGCTAGTTAGCAACGACCAACTACAGTAATCTGAACGAACAAACTTTTATTTTCAAAGGGTTGAGAATTGGGCATTCAGGCCCATCTGACATTCTGCCCTTTCTTTCTCTCATCTTTTATACAGAATTAATTTATTCTCACATGCATTTTACATATTAATGGTGTAGTTTCAATTGTTTTAAACAGGTTAGAGTTAAGCTGAAAGTGAAAAAAATTTGCAGAAGGCCAAGGAAATTCTTATGCAATGCAGGCATTCAGAATTGACAAAAAACTGATTGGACATGAGCAGACATTTCGATTTTGGACAGTTTTTAAGTTGTAAAGTCTATGGGTCGACTTATAGTCTTACCGACTTATACTCAAGCATATACGGTAGATCGATGGACAGGCATATGGATACAAGGACAGGCATATTAAAATTATGTTTTAGTTTAGTTTTTTGTTTTTTTATCCCTTTCTTTCTTGAAACTCTTTGAGGACCAGATTGTTAATTTGAAAGATTGTAAATCCCTGAAAAAGACACTATCATATGAGGAGTCTGTAAAACTTCTGCGTCACAAAGTTCTGCTGTGGGTGATATATTTCAAAGCAGTTATTTGGGTGTCATGACCTTATTGAAATCCAAATCAATTTGGTAGAATTTATTTTTAAAAAAACATTAATAGCATCCAAACAACATGCTTTCTACTCATCATCATCATTACCTTTCTGCTCATCATCATTACCTTTCTTCTCATCATCATCATTATCTTTCTGCTCATCATCATCATTACCTTTCTGCTCATCATCATTATTACCTTTCTGCTCATCATCATTATTACCTTTCTGCTCATCATCATCATTATCTTTCTGCTCATCATAATTACCCTTCTGCTCATCGTCATCACCTTTCTGCTCATCATCATTACCTTCTCATCACCATCATCATTACCTTTCTTCTAATCATCATCATCTTTACCTTTCTTCTCATCATCATTGTTGCGAACATTAAGTTTAGTGGGATAGTGTATCTCCACTAATGTTGCGGAGTTCTTTAATAAATTTTAATGTCGAGAAAGGGGTGTGAATTTTCATGTGTTGTGCTCGTGAATGTTCTGTGGGGTTTCTCTGTGTTTGACCTGACTTGATGGTGTGTTAGGAGGTGTTCTGTGAAATTAGGCACTACCCACAATACCACGGACTGCACAACACATCTGGAACACTACATTCAGATAAAATGTCCTCGGACGCCTGGCATAGACGACTTCTACAGATTTATTCACATAATACACGAAACTCCATTATACGACACATTCCAAAACAGATTACAATATATATGTCAATGTTAGCCAATATGAACACTTTGCCCTTCAAAAATCCTGTTAACGATTTCTAGTATGAAATGTAATGAATTTAGTGCAGATAGCATCGTATGTGAACATGTATTCATAGTTGAGAGGGTGTTTCGAGGTGCAAAAAACTTCGATATCAAAATGACCAAAATATCGTAGCTACTTCACACCGCGAAACAGTCCTCAACAATCATCGTCATTACCTTTCTGCTCATCGTAATTACCTTTCTTATCATCACCATTACCTTTCTTCTTCTCATCATCATCATCATTACCTTTCTGCTCATCATTACCTTTCTGCTCACCATCATCATTAACTTTCTGCTCATCATCATTACCTTTCTGCTCATCATCATCATTACCTTTCTACTCATCATTATTACCTTCTCATCACCATCATCATTACCTTTCTTCTAATCATCATCATCATTAACTTTCTTCTAATCATCATCATTACCTTTCTGCTCATCATCACAATTACCTTTCTTCTCACTATCACCATTACCTTCTCACTATCACCATTACCTTCTCACCATCACCATCATTACCTTTCTGCTCATCATCA
Source organism: Oreohelix idahoensis (assembly GCA_024509875.1). NCBI lineage: Eukaryota > Metazoa > Mollusca > Gastropoda > Stylommatophora > Oreohelicidae > Oreohelix > Oreohelix idahoensis. The sequence continues at coordinate 995,360 of JAMPIV010001636.1, forward strand.
TCATCATTGTTCTTCAGCTCCCTACTGAAGATAGTCCTTTAACTCATGCCAAAGCCTCCAGTCATGTGCCATCCGTTCCAGACAGTCTCATGTCTTTCTCATACTTTTCTTATCTGTCACCTGTTCTCCTCTCCAGGTTTTTTTCTATCTACCTCTGTGTTTCTGTCTACCTCTGTGTTTTTGTCTACCTCTGTGTTTTTTTGTCTACCTCTGTGTTTTTGTCTACCTCTGTGTTTTTCTGTCTACCTCTGCTTCTCTTACCCTTGGGATTCCAGAACACAGACAGCCTAGTAATGCTATCAACAGTGTTTGTCTTATCCATACCAGCATCTTATTTTCATCTCCTGTTCCATTGGCACTTGTCTGGTTTTTGTCATCAGTTCCACTTTGGTGAACATGTTGGACCATTTCAATCTTCTATTCTACGCGAGTACGCATTTATGAAAATCTGCAACTTCTTGGTTGTTTTTTGTTATTCTTCTTCTTCCATACAATAGGACTGACAACATTTGAGTTAAAGATTCTGATTTTTATGTTGGACAAATTTTTTGATCTCCAAATATTTCCTAATGCAGTGAAAGCTCCTCATGCTGTTTGAATTCTTATTTTAATATCACTGTCTGGCCCTCCAACTGTGACTGTGTTTCTTTATGCTCAATTATTGGGAAAATTCCAAACCAACTGTACCAAATGTCTGTGGTCTTTGCATTCCAGCCTTAAAAACAAATATGTAACACGTTAATTTAGAATTTGAGTGAAAATCTCCACATGTTTACAATGTTTTGTTTGTTGTGTGTTTTAAAGCTGTTTGTTAGATATTGCTGATGAATGATGTGATGCTGCACTGTAATTCTGTCCTTCAACCGGCCCGATTCTATGGTTCTATTTTGAATTTTCATCATTTTTTTTCTTCTCATTTGTATATATATCGTGTTTGGTATTTTTGGGTAGATAATTAAATGGGGTCGTTTTATGATGGTAGGTTTATTTTACACTCGACCAGTTTTACTTTCTTCTGATTTTCCGCGATTTTTCGTTGTTTACGGAAATCGCTATTTTTCAGGCACGCAGAAACGCACGTGGACGTGATGCAATTTTTGGACACGCGGTTTGCGCAGTTTCAAATCTGATTGGCGCAGCTCGTAGTTATTTTATTTTTCTAAGCATTTCCATTGGTCCGAGTGAATGCTTAGGTTATGCATAGGAAGGGAATCCGCGGGGGCGGTTCGCTTGTATATATTGAGATAGAAAATTGCGGGCAAGTCTCTATCGTTAGAAATAATTGTCAGCCGTCAGACTTCATTTTATCGTCTCCACTGTGGGAACAAAGCGGTATTGGTATGTAGGAATTTTATTATCGTTCTACTTATTAGTGGGTTTTTAAGAAATTCGCCCGTAGTTAACTTCTTCGGGGACATTAACTTTTTAAGTTTTAAAATGATAGTGCCATCCATTATCATCTTTGAAGAATGATGTAAATGTAACAGTGTGCTTATTCTTTCTATGATTTTGGCAGTAGATAGGAACGTGTGAAGTTATAAGCTACACGTGTGCTCATAATTGTAGAATGTTATGTAAAACCACCATTTATTCCTGTGTATTTACAAATGTAATTTTATTGGGAATCGATTGTGTGTACTAAATTTTATTATGCCTTAAATGTAAGAAATGCAGTCGGAGAGTAAAGATGTATGTTATAAGTGAATTATACTGCTTAGAGGAGTAAACTATTCCTATGGCGAGATTTCATTTAATTTTGGAGTAAGTAGGAAACCTCATGGGTGACGTTAAAGGGAGACCACGGAATTTTGGACAAAGGAATTCCCTAGTTGAAATGTTGGGACACGGGGTTAGCCATGCGTAACAGCCACGTAATATGTCAGACAGGTCGGGAGGTTTTTGTTTACCTACCTGGCAGATTTAAGTTGAAGAGAAGGGGAGTAGAAGGAGCGTGAGATAGAGAGAAACGTGGGTAGGAATATTTTATGTATTGTGGTTCAGAACGAGAGAAGGGGAGTAGGAGGAGTGAGATTTAGGTGCCACGTGGGTAATATTATTTTTTGTATTGTTGTACATGACGAGTGAAGTACTGAGTAAGGGAGTTATAAAGATTAATGGGTTAGAGAAGCGTTACGTTGGAGTTGGTATACAATAGACGCATTTTCTTTTAATTTCAGCGAGTCACGGCGAAACAGTGGGGGAGCATAATTTTGTCAAATAAAATTATCCACGGCAAAAAGACATATCTCAGGGTCAGAGTACTCGAGTTATCGTCAGGAGCAAAAGAACATAACCTAAACGGTCTATTGCAGTGAAGTTCAATTCTTCAGCGAGACTGGTTTCAATTGCGTACAGCCGGAAATCAAGGCTGAGTTTTTCCTCTAACTCCGGAGCGGGTTAAAAGAGGGAAGCTATTCAGCAGCAGAGAAGTTTGTCGACAGTTAATCAAGTACCTCATGCTTGACGCCAGAACTTCATCATCATCCTCCCCAGATTCAGGAACAGGTGATAGGGTTACCATACCTGGGTCTTGAAAGAAACGAGAGAAGAGCGTAACGGAGACGCCACATCATCAGTCGTCGAGTATTAGAGAGACACTGAGATCAAGAAGGAGAGAGGGAGAGAGAGAGGAGGGAGAAAATAGGCAGGAATAGTAGGGTCTGTTCAGTATCCACTCGACAGATAGACACTGAGCCATTGTATTACTCCAAGTCTATTATTTTTAGCATTTCCAGTAGTGTTAGATAGCGGCGCATATTGCCTACCAGGTTGGATGCTGTGTAGACGTTTCGTTGAGGAATAGTCAAGCAGACTGAGACAGTAGACATCTTATTGGTATTAGAGAGTAGGCTAAAGTTGACAGCCTTACAAGATCAGAGTAGTTTATATCACTAACCACTTTTATTGTTCCTCAGCAGGGTGACAGAAAGAGTGAATGTGATTGGGGTTTTATTTTTATTTCGTCTAGTGTCTATCAATTTAATTGTTATGTTGCTTTTCAGGCCTGTGCAACATTGCACGCTATTTTTTATGATTGATGTATGCTGAAATTTTAATGTTTTATTCTGTAAATAAATAGATATTTACTGTACACTGGATCAGCTTCTACTCTTTACTATACTTACTTTATGTCGTCTGTATAGTGGTGTCTGTGGTCGTTTTTATACACCTTATCTCCTTGTATTTAAAGGTAGTCAGAGGAGGGTGAGATTATAGCCTTTCTGAAGTCACGAAGCGGCAAGGGGAGAGTCAAAACCTGGTTCTATCCCTTGAGCCAATAGTCTCATCTGTCCACAGGCATGTCATTTTCCATCTAAATTCTATCTTCTCAGACTTTCTCAAACTAGGGTCTTGCTTTCATTCAGGCAAACTCTATAAACTTTAAAACCACTACGTGACAAATGATCAGTGAGAGTTTTGGAAAAGTTATGAACATTATCTGCAGGAACAGTGTTTTATAATTCATCTGGTGTTTTATAATGTCATCTGGTGTTTTATAATTTCATCTGGTGTTTTATAATTTCATCCTCATTTTCCTTTATGTTCCTTATGGAGCTTGGAGTCACCTCTGTAGCTGGTCCCCTAGCACGAAACCAGCACCCAGCATTCACATGGTCCTGCAGCAGTGGTTTCTTTGATGATTTGATTTAGATGGTGAGGTTGCCAGCCCCATGCACAACCTTAAATTAATCACTTTGTACGACATTCCCGATGGTGCAGTAGTCTATTCTTTTGCTGTCTTTTCAGAGACTCCTGGGAACTTCTCCAATTTACTGACTATTAATTATTAGGGCATGGTTTTATTTGATTACAACCTCATGTACAAACCCCGGGACCAAAGACGCATCAAAAGTGAGGAATGCAGTAAGCGACCCATAGCTTGACTGCCTGCGTCAGGGTCAGCGAACCAGAGCTGACCAAGACCCTACTCCACCTCCACGTGGTGGTCCTGGAAACAGGCTGTATCACTGCAGTCTGGCTGAGGAGTAGGGATCGAAGAGGGAAGGCAAACCCGGTCTCAAAAAATGCCGTGCGGAAGTTGGATGTGTCGGCCGAAAGGCGCAAATACCGCAGCTTTGCTGTAAACGGACACAACGCAACCAACGTCCTTTTCAGGAGGAAGAGGAAGAAGAAGAATGTACAAACCCTAGTTATAGATTGTGGATTTAGTTTGTAAAATTTGCAAGATTTTGTTTCTTGTCTTAACCGCCAAATTCATCCATCAGGTGTTCTGTCACTGGAAGGTCTCCTAAAGATCGTTGTAAATGTCCTGGAAGATGAATCAGCTGTGGCTGTAAGAGCTGCTTTGATAGCTTTACAAATGTGCCTAAGCCATGTGATGGACAGCTGTCATGGTCGCCAGGGTCTGCGCTTGCTGCTTGACCTGCTGATGGTGAAGACAAACCCATACTGGCTGGTTAAGGTATGAACTGTTGTACCTCTTTTATATTTAAATTATAAGTAATTGACAACGTTGCACTGCACATAATGTTTCTCATTTCCTGTTATTCAACATAGTATCAGGGAATGACAGTGGGCATATGACAGGGTTGTCTACTGTCACCTGACCTCATCTTCCTCTGCAGCAAAAAAAAAAAAAAAAAAAAAAGAATGTTTCACTGCATTTTTTACTTTTTTAGCTTGAGACTCTAATGAATTGCATTTAATATACATTTATGAAGAACTTGAAGTCTGTGAGTAGTACCAGTTGATAGAGGTTTCTTAGCATAGTTTATTTTCGTTTGGTTAAACACCAGAGCTCTGATTTGTTCTTCTCAAAACCCCTGCAAACACTTTGCTTGTACTTTAGTTTTCTATTCTTTTTCTTTAAGTACAATTTTAGGTGATCATGTCTCTCCACAACTTCTTTATTATTTATCAGTTCTTTTGTTGACTTCTTTCCTTACCACGATGTCTAAATGTCCAGTATCTTCTCTTTTTGTCATCCTCTGTGTCTTTTCCTTCAGTAGTTCCTACTGTCATGACATATTCTAGCTTTCTTCTTCTCATAACATGCCCAAAGAAAGTGGATTGTTACTTTTAACATGAGGAATAACCTTCCTTTGCACATTGGCCTTTTTCAGAACATTCTCCATTACTCTATTTAGCTGCCCCTGGTATTTTTAACATTCTCGTGTAAAACCACATCTCTGTGGCCTCTAGTGCTTTCCCCTACTTGTTTACTAGTTGTCCATGACTCACTTTTGCATGATCAGGATTGGTTCTGTTTAACACCGATGAACTGTTTCTTACTTCCATTGATGAAGAATTGTTGCGTAAAATACTTTTCATTTTATATTTAATTTGACGTACTGTGTCATTTTCTGTTTACCCTTAATCCTTTATCATTGATATTTCTCCAAAGCAAGAATTTCTATAACTTTCCATGATTAATGGTGCTCATACATGCCACCCTCAGAGATGATAAACCTGGACAAAAAAATCCAAAAAACCTGTTTAAAGACCCACAAAACCTGCAAAAGACAAAAAAAAATACCAAAAGATTTAATTTGTGTAAAAATATTTTCAATTACAGTAGGCCGCATTATAATTGAGACATGCGGCCTTTACCCTTTAAAGCATGTCTTCACTTGTTTTAAAACCCCAATAACAAGAGTCTGAGTTTATTTTACATAGTAAAAATGATGTAATCGTGTCATCATTTAGTCTATTTCTGTGCTTAAATATGACTAACAGACTGGGAAATCTTTTGTTCGATAGGACCTTATAAAAGAATTCTGAGACACAGTAATATGGGGTATGGGTCAGAAATCCAAAACCTAACCCTGATCCCAAACCTTAATCTTAACCATAAAGACATTTGTGACTAACAAGGATGACATCGAAGAAGACATCCCACTGTTCTCACAACTAATTTTACTAAATCATCATTATTATTATTATTACAAAGAAAAATTGAACTAAACCATATTATCCGGTTATATGATATGGAATGGGGAGGTTTCCAAGGCACTTTAGAATTTTTTCAATGAATATCTGATTTAATTTTAAAAATAATAAAATGCCGTTATCATATTTTTTTTAAACAAAGAAAGCTCATAACTTGCAATGAAAATTTATTCTCTACTGAACTTCAAAAGTTAAAATAGCCGTTGTAGCCTAATTGGCAATTTTAAATACCCAGCTGACTTTCAGTGTCAATCATCAATACGACAAACATTGATAGTAATGAATTATTTAATAAAAATAACTCACTGAATGATCATAATAATGATATATCTACCAAAGAAAAATCATAGAAAATGTTTTTAAAGAAATTAAATTAAAATGTTGCATGAGAGCTGTGTACTTTCTGTGCTTTTCTATGGTTCGGAATGCTGGAGAGTAACTGAAGGAAATGTCAAAACTGTCCTCCTTCCACACAATCTGCCTAAGGAAAATTCTCCAAATCCTTTGGCCGAATACCATCAACAACCAACAACTGCTAACTCGGAGTAACCAGGAGGACATGCACACCATAATAGCTGGCAGATGCTGGAGTTGGGTTGGCCACGTCCTCAGAAGGGACCCTCATACCATTACAAGAACAGCGATGCTTTGGACCCCAGAAGGAAAGCGAAAGAGAGGCCGACCAAAAACAACCTGGCGAAGAACTGTGGAAGCCGAGATGCAAAGAATGAACCAGAGTTGGGGCACTGTACGAAGGATGGCCGCCGACTGAACAAAGTGGAATAAATTTGTTGCTGCCCTACAAGACGCCACCAGGCGTGATGGCCACTGACTGCTTTGACGGTCGGCGGCTATGGATCAAAGAAGAAGAAGAAATTAAAATATGGAAAAGAAGTAACTCCAGATAAAATTTTCCCAATGCTCTGATCGGGTTAAGATGCAGATTTTCCTTGCTTTCATGATTTTTTTTCCAGTTTCATATTCTTACTATATTATTATTCAAATGTACATTTCTTACGCAGATCCTACAAGCTTTAGTGAAATCAAGCAGTATGTAGTGGTATCCACTTTTTTTAAAATTCCTTATAAGCAGCTGTAAATGATAAATTATGCTCAGTGCGATGTAATCATTAAAATAATTGGAATTCTGCCATTAGCTTTAGCGCAGAATGATGAATGAACGACAGGCCACACCGACTCTCGCAAATCCCACATCAATAAAAAAAATAGGCAACTTGATTTCATTGGTTGATTTTTTTCCTTCACGTGGCCTATTGTCTTGCCGAATCTAACGATGCAAATATCGGCTAAGGTGTGGCGCAAGATGATCGATTTATATATATATTTAAGGTACTGGACTACAGTGAAAACTAACTTTTGTTCTAATAACATTTTCAAACTTTTTATGTGCTCAATAGACACAGTGTATGTCCATGAACCAAATTCCACAGTTTATTTTGTTAAAAAACATGTGGTTACCATGGTAACCAAAAAAAAAAAACATCCGCCATATTGGATTTTCACCACTTTTCGAGAGCTAAAAACTTATGTTTCCCATTGACCAAACTTTACCAAATTGCACACACATGTTGTGACTGACAATTAAAACAATTTGTCAGGGGCTTTTTTTGATAAGTTTAAAATTCTATTTTTAATGATTTAAAAAAAAAAATACACTATATTTGTATGAAAAACAATGAAAAAAAATATTTAAAAAAATATATCAAAGCAAATTACCAAAATATCAAAAAAATATCAATTTAAAGGTATATATGTGTCCTACATGCATGCCAAATTTCAGACTGATCTATTAGATAGTTTGTAAAAAATAACATTTTTTGTTAATAAAATGTTAGTTTTGAGAAAAATGCATTTTAGTCACCGAATGACTTGTCTTGTCCAATATACTCCATTCTGGGGGGCTGAATGTGTTTAAAATTGTCCAGCACTATATGCTGCACCTCCTTCAGCTTCCTGCAGCTGCTCCTCTTGCCTTTATCTTGCCTAATTTTTCTTCTTTCCTTCTACATGGTAACCAAAAAAAAAACAACCGCCATATTGGGTTTTTCACCAATTTTCAAGAGCAAAAATCTTATGTTTACCATTGACCAAACTTTATCAAATTGCACACACATGTTGTGACTGACAATTAAAACAATTTGTCAGGGGCTTTTTTTGATAAGTTTAAAATTCTATTTTTAATGATTTAAAAAAAAAATACACTATATTTGTATGAAAAACAATGAAAAAAAAATATTTAAAAAAATATATCAAAGCAAATTACCAAAATATCAAAAAAAGCCCCTGTCAATTTAAAGGTATATATGTGTCCTACATGCATGCCAAATTTCAGACTGATCTATTAGATAGTTTGTAAACAATAACATTTTTTGTTAATAAAATGTTAGTTTTAAGAAAAATGCATTTTAGTCACCGAATGACTTGTCTTGTCCAATATACTTCATTCTGGGGGGCTGAATGTGTTTAAAATTGTCCAGCACTATATGCTGCACCTCCTTCAGCTTGCTTTAAAATTCTATTTTTAATTATTTAAAAAAAATAAATTCTATTTTTAATGAAAAAAAATATTTAAAAAAAATGTGACATTTAAAGGTATATTTGTATGCATGCCAAATTTTAGAAAAAAGTTTGTTAGTAAAAAAAATTTATTAAAAAGTTGTAAGAAAATGCATATCACCGAAGCAAATTACCATTCTGGGGGGCTAATTAAATTAAAATCCTCTATATGCTGCACCTCCTTCAGCTTGCTGCAGCTCCCCCCCTCGCCTTTGTCCGGCCTCTTGCCTAATTTTTCTTCTTTTTACAAGTTTCTCAGCCTCATGTTTCTGGCTGTTGGCCAGACGTTTCCTCAGTCGCACCTGTCCAAGGCGTATTGAGTTTGTTCCAGATGCTTGACCACACAGCCTTTTTATTTCTGCACTGGCTGATGGACCAAAGTTGAACTCTCCAACGGCCACAAGGACACTGAATTTGGCTTTTTTTAATGACACAAATTTCCGCTTGCTGCAACGACTCCATATAACATTGTGTAGGCTTTTATTTGCATTTTGTGTAGCACCTAGCTGACATCGCTTCAGCAAATGCTGATCAATAAGACGCTCATAAATAGGGGCTAAGTGCTTATGGAGCAGGTTGTAGTTTAGCGGAGTGTGAACCTTGGTCTCGTGTGGTCCGGCAGCTTCTCCTTTGGCGATGGAAGCCTGATAGAAACACCAGGAGTCTTTGCCTGGGGGACACAAATTATGTTGGGGTTTGTCGTTTGTCGAATACCCATGGTAGAGAGAAGCCATGATGGCTTGTTTCATCTCTGGGGCTGTACTATGCTTGCGGATGGCCCTGGTGTAGTAAATACACAATTTTCGTATGGCATTTTGGGTTAGACGACCACGGCCATTTCCCCCAAGGGTGACTTTTTGTTTCCTGCAGTCAGTAATCAGTGTCCTCAGTGCAGTGCCTAATCGCTTTTCAACATGGTTGACGCACTCTTCTTTGGTTATGTCAACTTCTGGTCCATACGGTTTGATGTCGCAGAGTCTGTTGTAGGCCTTGGAATCGCCATCTGATAGCAAAACAGTGTAGCGTAGCTTGTGATTTGCGACTGAACGAAGAAAGAGAACTTCACAGGCTTTTACCTCCATCATTCCGGCTGACCCTTCGTAATTACAGCAGCAGTCCTTCTGATGCTCTGCTTTCCATTTTTCAAATTTGTCAGGCTGATTTTTTAGTTGCCACTGTCCAGTAGTCTCACAGGTGTGACAGAAGGAAGACATAACATGCGTATCGATGACCATGCCAGTCAAGATGTCAATAACACTGCCAACACCTATCAGTGACTTATGACCTCTAGTTAGCCATGTTGCATCAAAGCTGACAGCAATGTCAATGACTTCTTTTTTATTAATGGTACGATGCTGACTCTTAGCGTGTTCAGCTCGGACGATGCTGACGGAACGTTGAAATACTGTAGAGTGCATGGTATCCAAATGATCAAAAATTTGATCTGCATATTTATGAAATGTTTTCTGGTGCAGGCCAGGGAGGTCTAGGTTCTCACAGAAGAGATTAAATGTATATGGGCCCATTCCAGACATGAGGGCACCAAGAACAGCAGATTTGTTGATTGCATGTCCACGAGGGCCGCGGCCTGCTGGTTCCCTCTCGGATGTGTACGTTCTAGAAATTGCTTTTTCACATGTGTGACACACAACTTCCAGGAAGAGAGAGAAACCTTTAGACTTGGTGTTGTCAGTTCTTGTTTGCAATGTGCTTTGCTTACACAAATTGCAACATACATTTTTAAGAAGGTTGTTGAAGAAAGAAATATCGACAATGGTTTTATACGTAGGTTTAGGCTGAGCGCAGACAGTATTATGAGATTCAACATTCTTGCTCGTGCTCAAGCTAATTTTTATATCAGATCGACTTGGGCCAGGCACTACTGGATCTGCAATGTGAACCGTGGGCCTATCGATTAGTGGGATGCAGAAATTCCACGTTGTTTGTGTATTATTCACCGCTAATTCTGTCTTACCTTTACCACTAGTAGAAATCACACACTGTCGACGCAACCTGGCAGCAGATATTTGCTTGGATCTCTTACTTATTCTTCCCATTTTGAAGTAATAGAACACAATTCACTGAAATTTAAACCAAGAAAAATATCGAACTTGCAGCAAACAATAATTGTTGATGGGCGGAAATGACTGTTGCTTCTTCCACATTGCGCACGCAGCCAAAATGTTGTTATGACCAATCAAAACAGTTGTTTACGATTGTGTCTTCAATGAGTCGGGAATGAGGGAATGAGGTCACCACGTGACAACTCCTTATAAGGCAATTAGCGTAAAATTACGGAAATTTTTAAACACAATTCACTCAGAGCTATGAGAAAAAATAGTTTCGAATTTGCTATATTACGGCAGACAATGAAATTCCCTGTGTATTGATACCAAATAGTCCCTGATATGGACAAGGTAACTAAGATATTATTTACCGACAAATCTTGTATTTTCGGCACAAATTTGCAAATCATAGCTGGGGGTGGGTACAGAAAATATGCTTTTTGATACATCAAATGCATTTTTTATGTTATAAAACCTAGCTCATTCGATTCCTCGATGATTATTTAATAAAATAAGCTCAAAAGTAAAAAATCGATATTTTGTACGTAAAATCGAGTTTTCTCTACCGGGGATCACCTTAATAATTAGGTGAAAAACCTGTACATAAATTATGTACGGGCTGCACAAATCTGAAAATGAGAATTACTTGTACAGATTACGGGTAAACCATACTACTTGGCATGTATGTGTTCTTTCCACTGAATAACATTTTGCATATTTATTTCCTTTTCTTTTTAAAAATGTTCTTTCCATTGTTTCTTTTCCCCAATTTAGGTGGAGCTGCTAGAACTTATTGCTAGTCTGAACTTCAAAGTTGTCAGCTATCTAGAAATCATATCACCTGATATAACCAGAGGAGACCACACTTTCTTAGGCGTATGTATTATATTTCCGGAACACCACGAATAGAGACCAAATATATTATTTATGCAATAAATGCATAGCTTCTTTGTTTTCATAAAAAATGTCAAACATAACTTTTTTTTATGAGATCACATAGTTAGATTTGTTGCTTGAAGGGAGATAATCTTGAGATGCTTGTAATAGATATGGGACAGGAGGTAGTCTTGATGTTAATATAATTGAGATGTGAATTTAATTTTATGCATATTACTTTCCATACAGAGAATGTGCTTACAAGACCATTGTTTCCAAGAGATATTGATTCACTTGCTGGGTGATGAGGATTCTCGAGTACGAGCAGCAGCCTCTTCAGCCATAATTAGGTGAATATTACAACAACTCATCTGGTATGCCAGTGTTGAATTTGTATTTTTGAATAAACTTATCTTTTGGTCATAGGAAGTACAATAAATGCACAATTAATGATGATATTTTGATAACACATTTAGCAAACGGTATGAAATAAATTAGCTTTCTATTCAAGCGCACATCATGTATTGATAGGAAAGGTAGTTTTGATGAAAACAAATATTTGTTACTTAGAATACTTAGTAAGAAAGATACGAACTTCTGTGTATTTGTTGGTTAAGGATATTGGTTGCAGTAGTTCATGTTAGTGGGAATAAAATGGTTTCACTGACCCAGTGGTGACTAGTGCTGTGCTGAAAGAACATACATCAGTTTGTGTATTACACACAGGACAGTGTGAGGTTTAGATGTGGCAATACTGAGTTTGATCATGCTCAGCTAGGGTAGTGTGACTGCCTAGTCAAGAGTGAATAGAGTAATCTATGCTATCAAGCAAAGTCCATTTAGCTACCTGCTTGCATCCAGGGCGACAGACTTTATTAATCTCATTGTTCGGACAGTGCCCTGTGTAGTCACCAGGGGTCTCTGAGGAGACAGAGAAAGAATAAGACTTCTGTACCCTCAGGCTGGCCATACGAGGTGACTAATATGAGGTTGTTCATGAGCCTGGCAACCTCATCATATAAAACTAATTGCCACAGAAGAGCATGTGACTGTTTGGTGCAGGTTTCCTGCAAGGGGACCAGCTGCAGTGGTGGCTCCATGCCCAAATGAAACTGATGATGTCCGAACTGGAACCAGGCCAGAAGGAAGGCAGCTCATAGGATAGTATGGCCCTCTCTGTGGCAAACCTATGCACCCCACGGTAGAAGTGGAACTAGTAAGTAAGTAAGTAGTTCACTTTAAGGTTGAAGATGCTGTTAGGAATAACTAAAAGCAATCGTTCTCATTTTCTTTTTCTTTATAACAACAGTTCCTCTTCTCTTTACATAATCCAGGTTAGTTCCCAAGCTGTTCTTTGCCTCGGACAGTCCACAGCAGGATCCAGTGCTGGCCATAGCATCAGATCAGACATGTGACCTTCTTACTCCAGTTATGCGACCTACCATGGCGGGCCAGTTACCTCCACTTGTCCAGGGTCTAATGAAACCATATCATTTTGACATTCTGGCCGAAATCTGCCCTGCCACAGAGAGTTCCTTGTCTCGTGTGGTTCAGACTTTGCTCCACACACTGCTTGTTTCTGATTCAAAATATACTACAGTGAGTAGTTCCTGCTTTAGGAACATGTGCATTTAATTTCTGAGCATCTAGCAAATATGTACAGGTTAGCAATCTTTTATCCTAAATGCATCGGGCAAATGTCTTTCAAAATTCTGGATTTTTCAGATTGCAGAGTGGTAGTGCCGTATATAACCTCACATTATCGTATGTTATGGTAACATCCTAGTGGCATCTGCAAAAGCAAGTTCTTCAATGTAATTTTCAGCTGATTCATGATCAGAAGAACTACAGATTTTAAGATATTTTATACCATACAGCTTCTGAAATTCCTACGAACATTAGTTGCTATTTACTACATGTCTGCTGAGATTCAATGGTTTTTTTTTTTTTCTACCTTTCCTCAGAGATGTCTGAACCGCAGGTCATGAAACTTTGTAAATGTCTTTTAAAGAAATTCAAGGCCATGGAAAATTCATAGAATTTTGGATTGTTGAGTCTCAAAATAAATTATTGCTAATTTCATAAGATATTTTTTAAACGGAAATGAGTTCTGTGTTACCGTACATGGATATCAACGAACTTAAATTTTTTTTATGTGTCTTAATATTGTTTTTGGTTGGTTTCCTCATTCTAAAATTAAACACTAAACCATGAGTTTTTTTGCAGGATTGATGTGTGAATCATTTTAAGTTTCATTTATTTATTTATATTTTACTTTGAATAAGCTCCAGTCTCGCTCTTATCAGTTGATTGGCTTCCATTCCAGTAATTATCTTTTTATGCCCTTCAGGATAATGGCTATGCCTTCACTGTGTTAGTCATCCTCTCTTCCAGAGAACAGTACTGTTTCCACAGTTGCTGTTTTAACTCTTCCTTCCCCAGTCCATTTGCTCTCACTTATTCCTAGTATGTGTAATCTTTAGTTTCTCATTTACATTGTAATCTGTTTCATTTTCCCTATCTTGTTCATTGTTCTTACATTCCAAAATACTAATTCTGATTTCATGTTTGGCGGTCAGGATGTCCATTTTCATGTCAGTGGCTTCCTTTCGTCTTTCACCACTAGCAGTCATACAAACCTCAAACTCCAGAGGTCCTTCCCACAGCAAAGCTTGTTCATCTGTTGCGGTTTCTGTAATGTATGTATCTCATACATATACAGGGGTGATGACCCTGTGCTAAAACCCCCAACCTGGATGGCCAAGGTGCCAGCTTTAGTCTGACCTCTACCCACGCAGATCTGTCCAGCTTGGTAGAACCTGCCAGGAGTAAAACTCCTGCTAGCATAGCTTTAGGGGTTGTCAAGGTACTCAGATTGCCATACTGCACAGTAGTGACATTGCAGAAGTGAGTTCTGTGTTAATGTGTGTATTAGACATATTTTTTAATAATTGATCATGATTAACATGTAGACTGCTAAGCCTGAGTTCTCAGTAATGCCATAACTGGACAGTCCAGACATTTAGAACCAACAGCATGCAACTATGAACTTTTCCCGACTTATCAGTCCAAATATTTTCAAATTATCATCACTATAAAAATGTTGCACTTGAAGAAACACCCTTACAAGATGAAGAATCCCACATATATCTTATCAGCAATATAGACAAAGTTGGAGGGACAGCCTGTGATATCAAAATAGGAATACAAAGGCAAGAGGAGCTTTCATTTCATTAGGAAAAAGATGGAGATTGAAAGAAATCATGTATAACACAAACATAAGAATCTTCAACTCAGATGTCAAGTCAGTTCTATTGTATGGCTCTGAAACATAGAGAACAACAATAACAACCAAAAAGTTGCAGATTTTCATCAATTGGTAAAGTGTAGAATAGAAGGATTTAAATGGTATAGCAAGATCAACAATGTGGAGCTGATGCCAAGAACCAGATTCCTATCCTGTTTTTTTATGGCCTCCTTATAAGGACTGTACTTCGATTACGGAAACAACAGCAGATGGATTGATTTGCCGTTGCCCTAAAGACGCCAATAGGCGTGATGGGAAACAATGGCAAAGAAAACCTATCTGCTGTTGCCCTAAGACGCCACTAGGCGTAATGGCCACTGACTGCTTTGACGGTCGGTGGCTAAGGACGGAAGAAGAAGAAGAATAAGGACTGTACTGAAATTGTAGCTGTTAACTTCCTGTATGGTATACATTACTCATTGCAACCTAACTGTAAAACATCCTCAGAGCGGAGTCTGCCAGGCATTGTGCAAGCTTTCAGAAGAGTACCTACCCACAGAATACTCATCATCATGGAGTTGTGGTCCTGCCAAGCCATTTGCCCCAAAGAAGAATGAGGAGAAATTAGGCATGAGAAGACCCCCAAGTCGATCATTAAGTGTATCAAGGTAATTTGAAAGACATCATTTTGTCTTTTTTTTTTTTTTTCCTCAAAGCTGCTGTCTCTAGCTGAGACACTAAAAAAATTAATTGTCATTTTTTCTTATAAGTGGGTTTCTTCAGGACTAGAAAGTGGCATTCATTTAATTTTTTTCTCTTCTTTTTTTCTGTCCTTTTTTTCCCCTCCTTATGGAGGCACCACTGCAGCTGGTCCCCTTGCAGAAAGCCTGCATCAATGCGTTCATGTGCTTTTGCAGTAGAGGTTTCTGTCGCAATTTGTTTTACATGAACCATTTGCCAGCACTGTGTTCAGCCTCATATTAGTCATTTCTTACAATATGCCTGAGGTAGTAGTAGTAGTAGTGGTCCTGTTCTCTCTTAATTTCCTCAGAGACCCTCATTCAACAAATTGGGCTAATTTCTTTGTGCTGATCTATTGTATATTTTAAAATATATAAGTCATTTAAGCAAGGTAAATACTTCTTCTGCACAGTGTAAATTTCCATTTGTTGCCACAGTATGGATGAGCTCATGTCTGCTAGTGGAGGGGGTCCTCTGCCCATTGTTCTGTCTCTTATGTTGGCATCACAGGCGGGTCTAGAACTCACAACACATCAAGACCTATTGCAGCTTGGTGGAAACCTTGTGGCAGGTTAGTTTTTTGTTTTGTTTTTTGTTTGTGTATAATATTTCATAACACATTATGTTAATTTCATGTTGATTGCTATGTTGTACTGTTATGATTTTATGTGCAGTCTTATTCTTCATCTTTAGGTCATTCTTTGGGAGGGCGTCCAACTTTATTGTAGAGTTTTTTTTTGCTCTCTGGATTGCCCAGCATGATTCTATGATTCTTCTAGTATCATTATAGTCATAACTGATTATAGTCCCCTGAGGTGATAACCCGCAGCTGCTTTTTTTCCTGGTGTTCCTTTCGGCGTGTTCTTTTCTGTTCTGCTTGTTGTGAGAGAGCTTCTTTTTGCCCAATCTGAGGTGGCGCCGTC
This sequence comes from Oreohelix idahoensis, assembly GCA_024509875.1. Lineage (NCBI taxonomy): Eukaryota > Metazoa > Mollusca > Gastropoda > Stylommatophora > Oreohelicidae > Oreohelix > Oreohelix idahoensis. The sequence goes on from JAMPIV010001636.1 coordinate 1,011,700, forward strand.
GCCACATAGTGAGATTGGCAGCTTCATTCTCCCAAATTGCTGGATTTATGTCCAGTGCCTTCATGTCTCTCTTGCATACATCTTTGAACCTCAGCTGCGGTCACCCGACTGTTTTTTTGCCATCTGCAAGTTTTCCATAGAAAATATCTAATTGGTAGTGATCATCTTCCATGCAGCGCATATAGCCAAGCCAGTGTATTCTGCTCTATCTCTATATGGCAGTGTATACATGCTTTGTAGGCCAGCACGTGTCAGCACCTCGACATTTGTCACAGTCCTTCCACGAAATGCCAAGGATGTGATGTAGACACCACAGATGGAAGGTATTGAGCCTTCTTTCTTGCTGAGCATAGATTGTCCATGTCACGCTGCCATATAGATGTATGCTAGTGATGCAGGCATTATATAGGATTCTGTGATTCTTGTATGATGTCTATATCCTGTATTCTTTTTTTTTTTTAATTTTCGTACACTGCCTTGCTACTGTATTTTCCATTGATTATTCTTGTAGGCTGATTATGTATAGTATTATTCTTCTCCACTTTTAAAAACTTTTTGTTTACTACTTGTATATAGTTTTCTACTTCACTCCTTTAACTGCTGCCTACATACATAATTCTTCTACATCTTTAATTTTGTGTACTGCCTATGTACTGTATTAATTCTTCATTTTAAATGCATGGAGGCATATCTGGAGTCACCTTTATATGGCCACCAGCTAAGCACAATGCCACAGTATTCAAATGTGAAAGTGAACCTGTCTGTGAGGCTAATTACACCCTCACTGACTCTTGAAATCATCCACACACTTCCAGGGATTCCCCTGTGGTGAAACATGTTGAGAAACCAGCATTGCACACTAAGCTTAGAGAAGTCATTTGAGCCCCAGATGTAACTTTGGCTTTTTACCTGGATCGCTGCATGCAGGAGAATTTCACTATGGACCCCATGATATGCAGGGGGAGCTGAGAAGTGGCTCTGTGTAGGATGTGACAATTCCTTGAGAGAGCCAAGAATCAGAGCACAGTATTTTAGCTCTGCACATTTGAAAAGCACCCTTGGATGGCAGGGAATGCACAGTATACCATGCGCTTCTTCCTCCTAGCTTGGGAATAGATTTGATTATCCTTTCGATGCAAGCCAAGCTGGAGAAACTGGAGCTCATTATCACGAAGTGGATTTAAGACTAGAGGCTGTCTACATATAGTGACAAGACACTAGTGAAAAGAAAGACTGGAAAAGATAGATTTAGGTGAAAATGATAGTGAAATGTGAAAAGTTGAAACTATTGGCCCCGAGGGTGAGAACCTAGAATAGACTCGTCCCTCGCCACTTTGGACGTTTTAGCTGGCTATAGCTTTAACTACCTCTAACTACTCTAAGGGGATAAGGTTATATCAAGATTCACATACACCACGATGCAGACAACAGATAGCTACTGTACGTAATTGAAATGACTGATTCCAGCTATAATGTACAAGTTTTATTATACACACAAACAAGTAATCAAATACATGTCAAAAGAATAAAAATGCAGTGTAAGCACTCCTGGAAAACAAATTCAGGCAAAATTACAAATGATGTATCATCAAAACCCAACCCTTCACCCACAAGTTTCACCTGTATGGAGAAAGAAGGTAAGATTAAATGACATAAACCACACTGCACTTGGTGGGGTCTCGGATGTCGAGCCTCCACTCCAAACTAGCTGTTCTAACTTCTAATGTTACTGCTAATTTTCAGGCCTCTGGTGGAACTAATGCGAATTTTCTACACAATCACTGCACAGACTTCTCAACTACCCAGCCTATCCTGAAAATCTCCTGAACACTGCTACACAGCTAACTGCACCTCTAAACTTCAGCAGCTGTCCTCTGCTATGATCTTCAACAAAACTATGTCTCAGTTCTGTCTTTCTGGTCTACACCTGTAGACTACACTTCAGCAGCTGTCCTCTGCTCTAACATCTGAAGAGAGTATTTTCACCCTTTCTCTCTCCACAAATTCTGGAATTGATGACTAAGGTTTACAAGAACCCCACGGGATTCTGGACTGGAACTGTAGCTGGTTTCTCCTATCACATCTGACGTTTACCTGCCCGATTACCTATCTCTGGGTGATGGGCCTTCGGCTTTATTATGGCCGGGACGAAGCGAAATGATTACAACAACGCTGGCAGCATGCCAAATTTGCGTGTGTAACAACAACGAGCTCAGCGCTCAGGATTTATCCACCAAATCCTATTCCACTCGAGAAATGCCTTCCCCTGCCTGGGAAAAACGGATTCTCTATTCTTCGTCCGCCTCTGGCAAAATCTCAAACCCTTCTCTGTCTGAGATGCCAACTCTTGCCATGGGGAAAGTTATTGGCACTTTCGCTCTATCCCACAGAGCCGTTATACCTGCTGTTTAGACAGAAATAAATGCAACAGCTAAACAACACATTAATAATACATTCCTATATAACAAATAACTCCCTGACTTTAACCTTTAAGTCCCAAGTCTTCAACACGTATCTCCCCTACTCTTTTCCCGTTATGTACCACCATACAAACGTAATCATGCCAACAAAGTCCGCTCCCCCACTGTTTCCTTCTCTACCTGAGTCCACTGTAAACATCACCCGGTAATACAATGCGCAGACCGGCTGACCTAGGGTTCTGCATGACTGGTTACAATCACAACAGTTTTACACTGAGGGCCTATCTACCTGTGCAAACATACTGTGGCCCACTTCTACGCTGACACTAAATGCAGCAAATGTTTACCACAATTAAAATAGCCCTCTCTAGGAATTCGATTCCCGTTCAGAAAAAAATAAATGTAATACAAAATAATTTCCAAAAAAATTACATCTCCCGTCTTCTGAGTTTACAGAACAATAATGCCCAATCAATAACATATAACCAGCTACGCTATCATCTGCATACTGCCAAAAGTTATTCATTACCCCCAGGTTACCAATTAAATCCCGGTAGTTACAAACACATGCTTACAATTCTTACGACCATGTGCTCCTGCATAAATATTCATTAAATGATAGCACCCACGTGCTCCACTCCTCCTCATCCCTCTCGAATAAATATTCAGTAATCAACGCACCCACGTGCTTACAAATTCCACCTCTTCACTCCCGTCCACATATAGATGTGTAAATATATAAATAACTAGCAGCATTAAACTCTCAATAAAATCACAAATACACACGCTCCCACCATTCTGTAAATTAATATAATTCGCAGATGTGGGTTTCTCTACAGACCTACTTTGAAATAATACAAAGCACGCCCGTAACATCTCAACTTTTAAACCATCTTAAATACCGCTATTCCTGAAATAAGGAATTATTATGAACCTCTTAAGTTTCTCAAGTCTATCACTAAGATAGTATTTGATGGCGCTGGCATTAAGAATTAATTTAAACTTAAACTTCCCAAAAGAAAACTAAACTGATCGGCCTAGGACAATTAAATAAAGTACCACGCTAAAGTTATGCTTACCAAATTCGAATTCCTACTGAAGGCGAATCAACTTGACTCTGGTAGGCGGCTGGCAATTACATTAAAGAGACCGAGCTATGAATTACGGGCCTTTTTATCATCATAGATTAGCACGCTGACCTCTTGACGTCATATGCGTGGCTTTGTTCTAGGCCAACGATCCCTCAGCATTTCAAATGCAGTTAGATCTCGGCCAATCAGAGTTGTAAACAACTCACGTGCATGGGTAACAGGTCAGTCTCTCCCCCTATCCCCTGTTTAGACAAAGAACCGGGATATTGTACTCAGCCCTCTACTGCCTAATGAAGCAAAAATGGCCGAAATATATTTAATTCCCGAAAAATAAGACTATGGCCACGCAATATCTTTAAAAGGACTAAAGCTGGTGCCCATCTGATCTAAGCTCTATAGTCTTCCCTTTAGAATAATACTGCAACAATTCCCTACAAACCCACTCTAAACTCCACCTACTAGTCATAAAGAAGAAATATAAAGCAGATGAGATAAAACTCCATCGTGATCTCACTCTGAAAAAAACCGTAACTAATAGAAGGAGAAGAATTATGGGGTGGATTACCTGTAATCCCTCCTAGAAAAAGCGAACAAATTGCAAGGAGAAAAAGACATGGGCCATTTGAAAGACAGAATCTCAGTACTTCATCACACTCATGACTTCAACTCAGCATCTTACGGAATGGCAGAAAAGCCAAAGGAAAAGCCTAGATTTACAGTGTAGATAATACCAAGGACTCTACCTGTTATTGGCTGCAAAAGAGCGATAAGCTCAGCAACCCTAGTTAAACGACAACAACAACTCCGTTTTAATTCTTGTGTGCTGCAGTATTATTGGTCTCAGTTTTTTTACGAGAGGAAAGAAGACATCAGATTAAGCTGGGAGAACAGGTCCTGGAGCAGGTCGACCACTTTAAATACCTTGGAGCTGTCATAGACAGGAAAGGGAGGCATCAAAGAAGAGTTGGCTACCCAAAGAGCAGCAGCTGGGAGACTTTTTCAAGCCATAAATCAAGGATTCCTCAGCAAAAGAGAAGTTGGTAAGAAGACGAAGATGGCTGTTTACCGCTCCACCTATGTCCCAGTCTTGACATATGGATGTGAGTCAAGGGCAATGACTACAACCCACAAAAGCCAGATCCAAACCTCAAAAATGAGGTATCTGAGGAAGGTGGTTGAAGTAACAAGAAGAGACATGGTACGCAACCAGACGATACGTCAAGGCCTAAAAACTCAACCCCTGCAGACTCAAGTAGAACAGTCCCAACTGAGATGGTTTGGCCATGTCTACAGATAGGGAGAAGATCGGCTACCATGACAAGCATGGGAAACTAAGAGCCAGGGATCCAGACCTCCAGGACAACCCAAAGTTTGCTGGGAGGACAACATTAGACAATCTTTGAAGGACCGAGGACTAGAATGGAACCAAGCCAGGAGGAAGACAGCCGATAGAATAGTATGGCGCTCTCTCTTACAAACCTCTACACCTACCGGTAGAAGAAGAACGACTAAGTAAGTTTTTTTAACTCTTACATGCTGCTTATAAATTGTTTTCTTGTTCTCCATGTTTTCTCTTGTGTGCTGATTATATACAGTATTTTGTACTCTAATGTGCGTCTTGTGTACTGTATTTACTCTTAAACTCTGTTTTTATGCTCTCTGCTTACTTTTTACTTTTCTCCTTTATTTTTTTAAACTCCATTGTATTCAGTATGTATACTGTATCCATCATTCTCCTTGTTTACTCTTTTAAGTTGCCTATACTGTAATCTGCTTCTGCATTTTCACCTCTTTCTGTCTTTCTTTTATTTAAGAGTGGGAGTGTCGTAGCTGATCCTGTGTATGTACAATCATTTGTCACAATTTTTTTACCTTTCTTACAGCCAAAATGTTTCTCTTCTGACATGTATTCACTGTAGTTTAATATGTGGGTATACAATACCTTGCAGGTGCAGCATATAAAAATCTACGCCCGGCAGAAGAAACAGATAAATTGTCAGGAGCAGGTGATGATGGTAATTGGGCATCCATATCTGACCGACTGTTAGTGCCAATGATAGAGCAACTTTTTTCTCACACAGCCAGGTAAGGTGCAGGAAAAACAAGTCTTTAATATACATTCATATTTAGTTTGGTTATGTGCATGATCATGTCATGTTCCTTAAGTTCCTTACAGCTTATTACAGGTGTTTTTCACCCATCTTGTATCCCAGTTTTTCTCTCCCCCCCATCTTTTCCTATCTCTTAATCTCTTCTTCTCTCTCTCCCCCAACCTCCCCTTCTTTATGAAGCAGATAAGAGTATGTCACACATTTTTTGTTGAAATAATTTGTCTTGATTAATCAGAAAACATTGCTGTTAAAAATTAATTTCAGTTTGTTGCAGCTGTAGTGATGTCCCTTCTTTGTTTCTGCAGGCTACCTTAAAGCGTGGAAGGTTAACATGTTTATGGCTTTTTTTAAAATACAAATGAATATCAATGTTTATGGTCTTTTGAGAAATATAAATCGACATATTTGTCATGTCTTCTGTGATGCTGCACTGTAATTCTGTCTTTCATCAGGCCCAATTCTGTTCTTCTATTTTGAGTTTTCACCATTCGTCTTCACTTTGTAACTAGATGTGGTTGCCACGTTTCTTCTCATTTGAATATATATCGTGTTTGGTATTTATCTGTAGGTAATTTAATGGGTTCTTTTTATGATGGTAGGTTTATTTCTTACTCCCACCAGTTTTACTTTCTTCTGATTTTCCGCGAACACGTAGATTTTCGTTGTTTACGAAAATCGCTATTTTCGTGCACGCCTGTATGACGCGTCAGAAACGTCACGTAACGTGATGTCATTTTTGGACACGCGGTCTGCGCGTTTTCAAATCTAATTGGCGTAGGTCGAAGGTATTTTATTTTTCTAAGCGTTTCCATTGGTCCGAGTGGATAGCTTAAGCAGATACTTAGGCGATCAGCGGGAGTGGTTCCCTGTGTCGTTTAGAGGGGATCTGTCTATATGAAGAAATAATTGCCTGCTGGTCTACTTCGTATTATCGTCTCCATTGCGGGGAAAAACAGCGGTAATTGCGAGTCACGGCAAACAGTGGGGAGCATAATTTGCCAATACAAATTATCCACGGCAAAAGGAAATATCTCAGGGGTCAGAGGACTTGAGGTATCGCCAGCAGCGAAAAGAAAATAACCTAAACAGTCTATTTCAGTGAAGTTCAACTCTTCAGCGAGACCTAAACAGCTCTTTTTGCAGTGAGGAGCAGGAACGGGTTTATTTATCATACAGCCCGAGCTCATCGCTATTATAGTCTCCAGCACCGGCAAGTGACCCGGGAGATTGGTGTAATGGTATTGTTACCAACAGATTACTGGTGGCAATGAATATAGAGATATATATATATATATATATATATAGGAAGATATTTATTTGTTTGTATACTTGTTATGTTTGGGTCTAAGATTAGAACTCTAGTCAAAGGGCGAATACTCATTTTTTGCTTCGAGTGAAAGTAAATATGTAGTTGTCCCACTTGAATATAGTTCAAAGTTAACTTTAGCGCATGCCCAGACTGGGTGTGTTTTTTGAAGAGGAACTTCCGTCATGTCGAGATGTGATCTGTGTACGGGGCAAGACATGTTCTGATGTCCCTGAGTTTTTCTTTCATCATGGGAAAAACCTTCTGTGAATTTGATGGCAGGTCTATTAACATTAGTCCCATGTATTTAATTCTAACGTCTGGAGACGGGTGGAATTGTGGTGTTCTCGAACACAAAGGTAATCGCTCCTCCTACTTTGTCCTGTAGCCGATGAAGTTAGACTTTGTTGTTCGACTCATTCACATCGTCAGGCAGAGGAGAGACTTTGTTATTAGAAGTACACCAGATATCTCTATACCTGATATATCTATGTTTCAGGTTACTTATGCCCACAGAACAGTTATTATTATGTTCCTCGAACTTCGCTATGCCAGCGGAGATACCTCTACGAAGGTTAGACTTAGAAAATATGTCCACAGAAGGTCAACGTGAACTGGATTCATAACCCGCCATTTCCGTGCGGCTTGTATTGAGACTTGCCTATATTTATATGATCCATTTGTATCAGGAAAGAGTTGCTTAACTCGCATATTGCTAATGTTTGAGCTGAACCTGCTGAAACTAACATATCTATGAGATCAGCTTACTTGAATGCACAATTTATTGAGGAACTTTACATTATGCTGATTGATATGCCCTACATTGCTTGTGATTGATTGTCAGTGTCAGCGTACCTATTGTGGCGTCCTAATAAATGTTTGGAAAACGTCACCAGCTGTTATTTTTTCGCTTCCTCGTCAGTGTGACGTCCATGTAACGAGTATACAGTTGCTCTGGGTGGAACTTTATCCATATCATCCCTCCATACATAATGTCAGCGCACCACCCACGCAAACCAGTCCAGAGACACCCTACCTCTTCATCTCCATCACCTCCGACATCTGAGAGCGTCTACCTTGGTTTGGGTGTCCAAAGATAGTGTGAAGAAAAATAATAACAACACAGAATAACACATTATCATTGTGGTGGCCAAATGCTGGTTTGGGCTGGCACCAGCACATTCGGGGTCCATTACCCATTCAACATTCAGCAGGCAACATTCTTCATTCAAGCCGTGAAGTACTCTATCGGTTCAAGACATCTCCATCTACAACGAGGTATAGCAAGTTGGCTGTATTTTCAAAGTACCCGGCGTTGCCGATACATTGCAGTCTTTTGAGAAGGTCAAGTACCATTACTTTGTTGCCATGTTTTGAAGCCCAAGTTACGATACAAGATTGCAGTAACTAGGTCAGCGCTTATTGACATCTACGTTGTGCAGACATTCCTACACAGAACAGCGCGGAAAGTACAGACATTGTTTATATTAAACAGACATTGCTACACAACAGAATACTTTGGAGACCACTAACTATTGTCGTTGTTGCAGTTCCCTTCAACGGTGGATCTTCTCTACATTATTATCTTGTGTTGAACTTCAATAGTTTAGGCCAGTTAATTTTGATTGAACTGTACCATTATAGGATATAACTGAGCCTTTGTTGCAACACACACTATTATATGCTATATATGTATTTATATTATTTGTTTGTGTATTAAATTAGTTTATTGTTTGCGGGTCGGTTGGGTAGGCGACTGATATAGGGTATACCACGTCGAGAGGTCCTATATTAGTGTTCTGTAGGTGCAATTTTCTTGATTGAAAATTTGCTGCAACATCTGTTGCTATTTTTGTTAGCTGTGACGATCTGTCCCATCGTTGTTTTTGTAATATTTTTTCTGTTCTTCAGTTTTGTTTTGATTTGTTTGTATTTGTAGGTCTACTCTTTTCTATTATTTAGTTCTATACACCTTTATATTTATACACTGTGGCGTTATTTGTTTTGTTTCTTACGGCGCAGTTATCATCACAGGTTCTGTGATTATTTTCTTCTGTTTTTTTATTTAACTTATTTGATTTCTGCGAATGTTTTCATGTTGTCTTTTATAATTGTTTTGTTTGTGTTCTTGGTTGACATATGCTATATAAAATATACTTGATCATACACTACTAGCTGTGTAGTGAACTTATGAGAAAGAATCAACTGATGATTAATTGCTATTATTAGAGGTACACAGTTGATTATACAAGACCTTATTTAAAGGCTTGTTTCCCACAGAGATTGGGATATAGGGAGCTGATTATACAAGTTTTTTGTTAAAAACTTGCTCCTGTTTGGTTGAAATAAATTTGTTATTTCAGTGATAATAGCCACATATTATTAAATATTATGGCAACTTTAGACTACTTCATTGAGCAAGGGAGAGCCCTTGGGATGACTCCTGAGGAGTTAAAAGAGTTTGCACTTTCTCATTATGCCAAAGCACAGAAGGATGAAGAGAAAAAAACAAAAAGCTGAGAAAAAAAAACTAAACGCTGAGGAGAAAAAAATGGAATTGGAAGCTGAACAAAAGAAATTGCAGATGCAGGTGGAGGAAAAGAGAATCCAGATGGAAATGGAAAAAGAAGAAAAAAGATTAGAAAGAGAAGCTGAGGCTGAACAAAAGAGATTAGACAGAGAAGCTGAACAGAAAAGACTAGAAATAGAGGCTGAAAATAAAAGATTAGAAGCTGAGGAGAGAAAAGCAAAGATGGAACATGAACATAAGAAAGAACTTTTAGCATTTGAGTTAGAAAAATTGAAGTTGACAAACATGGGTAATGTTAATCAGTCAACTGGTAATAATGGTAAACCTTCTACTTATAAGGTCAAGGTACCACCGTTCAATCCTTCCAGTGACGATATTACATTCTGGCTGGATCGTTTTGAACGTTCCTGTCGAACTCATAATGTGGATAAATCACAGTATGCTAATCAGTTGTCAGAAAATTTGAAAGGTGATTTTCTTACAAGTTTAAAGCTATTTGTTGCCCTTAAGAAGAGTAATGGCCCACTGACTGCTTTGCCGGTCTGAGGCTGATAAGGATAATTATGATGTTATTAGAGCAGCCTTGATAAAAAAATATCAGTTGACAGAAGAAGGTTATCGTATTTTGTTTAAGAAAATGGTACCTGAATCAGGGGTAGAATTCTCAGAATTCATTGCAAGGACACGTCTTACATTTAATCGTTGGATTGAGTTGTCCAAAACAGAAAAGACATATGAAGCCCTTATGGACTTGTTGCTCAGAGACAAGATTATGTCAAGTGTAAATAAACCATTCCTTGAATTCCTACATGAGCGTAAACCCAAGACACTAAAAGAAATGGAGCAATATTGTACCCAATACGTCACGGCACATCCGGACGTAGCTTTTAGCAATGCTAAGGTTAAGGAAAGTATGCCAGTTGCTTCAGCAACACCATACAACCCTAATTATTCACACAAATTTCAGGGACCACAAAACAGGTTTGATAAAAAGGGTAACCATAATAGTTATCAAAACCAAGGTAACCAATCATTTCAGGGTTCTTCTGCGAAGTACTGGAGACGAGCCGACAGCCCTCGATTCAGGGGTGGTCATAATTATAGGAATTTCCGCAGAGGAAGTCATTATAGGAACTATCCAAGTCATCCATCATGGAGACAACAAGACCATAGTTATAGAGATACTCATTATAATGAATATGATAATGGTAACCATGAGAACTATGACTCAAACCCAAATAGGGGTTACAATAAGGGAAACAATAATGATTACAGAGGCAATAATAATCGAGGTAGATCACAATACAAAAAACATAAATCACATTATCAGGCAAACTCTGCACAGCAAGAGTCACATGAAGCCTATAAGCAGACTAAAGATAATAATGACGCTAATAATATGGCATGTTCCGCTTTTGATTTTGGGAGAGCATCTCAGTGCCCCCAATGCAAAACATTATTTGAACCAACTACGGTGTCCACTTTAAGTTGTGGCCATCCTCTTCCCGCTCTTCCTGCGTCAGTCGCGCATGATGGAAGAGGTTCTCTTGTCTTACATAAAGGTTTAGTAAATGACAATCCAGTCTCAGTTCTTTTTGATTCTGGATGCACCACAATTGGTGTTAGGCAGTCACTTGTAGATCCTTCTCGTGCCACAGGAAAAGTAGTCAAATGTGTAACATTTGGCGGCACCTTAGAGAAATACTCTACTGCTATCATTAAGATTGCTACTCCTTTCTTTACAGGAGATGTACACGCATGTCTTCTGCCGAATCCGATCGCTGATCTTATCATCGGTCGTATTCACGGAGTCAAAGAATGCACTCCACAACAAATTTCCGTTTGGGAAAAACAAAATATGCAAACTGCTAATGCTGTAGTCACTAGAGCTCAAGCTCTTAATATGCCTCAAACTTCATCTACTGAAGATAATGAAGTGCATAACCAAGATGATCCCTTGGTAATTTCTCGTGACTCGTTTATAAAACAGCAAGAAGATGATCCGACTCTAAAGAAATTCTTCACTCTTGCAACAAAAGGTGATCCGAATAAAGATACAAAGCGTAAATCTTGGATTACAATGAAGAATGGCGTACTTGTACGTATGGTGCAAGACTCCACTAAGTCAAGTCATTCTCAGATTCTTGTGCCCAAGAATTTGAGAGTTAAAATTTTGCAGCACGCTCACGACTCTCAGTGTGCTGGACATATGGGTTTTTCCCGTACAAAGTCAAGAGTTCTTGCGGCTTTCTTTTGGCCTTTTGTGAACAAGGACATACGGATTTATTGTCGATCTTGTAAAGTATGTCAAGAGGTCAAATCCAAAGGTCCACGCCATGCTGCACCTATTCAGGCTGCAGACATCCCTATTCGACCATTTCAGAAAATGGCGATAGACATCATTGGTCCATTTAAGATCAAATCTGCTAGAGGACATCAGTTTATCTTGACGTGTGTTGATATGTGCACACGTTGGCCAGAGGCTATTCCTCTGAAGAGCATTACTACTGCTGACATTGCAGATGCTCTTTGGCTTATATTTTCTCGTCTGGGATTCCCCGGAGAGATATTATCAGACCATGGCACCCAACTAATATCGGATACCATGTCTCAAGTAATGTCTACTCTGCAGATAGAGAGATCTTTGAGTAGTATCTATCATCCTATGTCCAATGGGATGGTCGAACGGCTAAATAGAACACTCAAAAACTTACTAGGGAAGATAACTGAGGATCATCCTCAAGATTGGGACAGGGTTTTACCCGCGGCCCTCTTCGCTTACAGAGAGGTCCCCAATGAACATACAGGATTTTCTCCCTTTGAACTTGTCTTTGGCGCGCGACCGCGCGGCCCTATGTCTTTGCTTCATGATCTCATAACCGCTGATAATATTACCGATGACACAAAATCTTCTTACGAATATGTCATCGCGCTGAGACAAAAGATTATCGAAGCATGCAAATTGGCAAATTCTTCTTCTGAATTTGCTAAACAGAAGGCAAGACAATTTGCCAATAAGAAAAGAACCTTACGACAACTTTGTCCTGGTGACAAAGCATTTGTTTTGCTACCTTGTAGGGAAAACAGACTTCTTATTTCTTGGAAAGGTCCGTACGATATAATCTCGAAAATTTCCGATGTTGACTACATTGTCGATATTGATGGAAAGCATAAAACCTTCCACATCAATATGCTTACGGAATTCCATGAACGTCCGGATTATTTACAGCCTATTTTCCAGGCAACGGACGATTCACCAGTCCAACATGGTCATTACTCATCACTGTCCGTAATACAGGATGAGGAAACAAGTTTTTCAGATGCTAATCTTCCTCTTCCGATGATTCCACTTCATTCTAGTGAATCATGGAAAAATGTTACTGTCTCTCCTGATTTATCTCTAGGAGAACAGCGACAAGTTTCGGCTATGTTACAAACATTTCAGGATGTCCTTACTGACATCCCTGGACAAACTCATGTCATTGAACATGACATTATTCTAACTGACCATAATCCTATTAGGGTCAGACCTTATCCTATCCCTATACATTTTCAAGCACAGGTTGAGAAGGAGTTGGATGAGATGATAGATTTAAAAATAATTGAACCATCCACTTCTGCATATTCTTCGCCGATGGTTATTGTTCGGAAAAAAGACAATAACATACGTCTTTGCGTTGACTATCGCAAATTGAATCAAGTTACGAAGTTCGATGCTGAAACTATGCCTTTACTAGAAGAGCTACTTACTAGGCTTTCTAAATCTCTTTTTTTCACTAAACTTGTCTAAAGGATATTGGCAAGTTCCTTTATCTGAACCTGCCAAACCAATTACGGCTTTTTCTACACCTAGAGGCCTTTTTCAATGGAATTTCATGCCTTTCGGCCTTATGAACGGCACCGGCTACATTCGTACGCATGATGCGTCAAATCCTATCTTATCGGTCAGATGTCATTGCGTATCTAGACGACATCTGTCTTTTCAGCGACACTTGGGAAGATCACTATTCGGGGTTAGTTGAATTACTGTCTACTCTACGCGAGTATAACCTGACAGCAAAACCCTCTAAAGCCTGCATTGGTTTTAGCGAAATTTCTTTCCTAGGCCATCGAGTTGGTCATGGTTTCCTAAAGACAGAGGACCATAATATCACTAAGATACTTAACATCTCTATTCCTAAGACTAAAAAGCAAGTGCGAAGTCTCTTAGGTCTTATTCAATTTTATGGAAGATTCATTCTGAATCTATCCTCTATCATGGCACCTCTTTCTACACTACTGAAGAAAGGGTCGCCTAATATGGTCCACTGGTCACAGGAATGCCAATCCTCTTTGGATAAGATTAAAAATTTGTTTTCAACACCACCTATTTTAGTGTTACCTACTACAGATAAGACATTTGTTCTTCGTAGTGACGCTTCATCAACTGGGATTGGAGCGGCACTAATGCAAGAGTACTCTGGAACTCTGCATCCTGTAATGTATATCTCCAGAAAACTTAATGCTGCAGAAAGGAATTACTCGGTTTTAGACCGTGAACTATTGGCTATGGTCTGGTCAATTCTCAAACTACAAAGATTCCTTCTAGGCGCACATTTCATAGTAGAAACCGACCAGAAAGCTCTTACGGCTATACAGAGTAAGAATTTGAAGAGCTCGAGGTCTACTCGATATGCAATTGCTCTTCAACCTTTTCATTTCTCGGTACGATCTATCCGGGGATCAGATAATGTGATGGCAGACATTTTGTCTAGATGCCCACATGATTCCACCTAACTGTTGGGTCTTGGACTTCTTAACACATCTAACTCTACAACAGTTTTTTTTCTATATCAAGATAGATACACATTGTAATTTGTAATATAGTGATTGTATCACTACTATCACTGCGTTCATTAATGTATATTTACCGCTGATCTTTTGATGATTTTTTTTTCTTCCTTCGTGATCATGAACTCGTTGTAACAATAATATGGAATTATTGTATGATTTTTTGAATGGATTTTGATATTGCCAGTATTGTAGTATACGTTGGTGGCACCTCCCTGGAAATATTTATCCTTAAGAGAAATGCTTTCTCTGACATGTTGAGATATATTCTCACAAGTCAATCTATGCTTCGACTTTACCTTAATTTGACATTATAAATTGCTCTTAGTAGTCATCTGCACATTATTCGTGCGTTGTGAGCCTATTGTATGTTGCTCTCAGATGAAGAAAAAAAAATTGCATTTTTTTTCCCCGGGGGTTGCGGTAGTCTGTTACCAACAGATTACTGGTGGCAATGAATATAGATATATATATATATATATAGGAAGATATTTATTTGTTTGTATACTGGAGAGAACTGGTTTCGGCCTTATGCGCCGTGTTTGGTGCTTAAAGAATTTATTATTATTATTTTATTATACTTGTTATGTTTGGGTCTAAGATTAGAACTCTAGTCAAAGGGCGAATACTCATTTTTTGCTTCGAGTGAAAGTAAATATGTAGTTGTCCCACTTGAATATAGTTCAAAGTTAACTTTAGAGCCTGCCCAGACTGGGTGTGTTTTTTGAAGAGGAACTTCTGTCATGTCGAGATGTGATCTGTGTACGGGGCAAGACATGTTCTGATGTCCCCGAGTTTTTCTTTCATCATGGGAAAAACCTTCTGTGAATTTGATGGCAGGTCTATTAACATTAGTCCCATGTATTTAATTCTAACGTCTGGAGACGGGTGGAATTGTGGTGTTCTCGAACACAAAGGTAATCGCTCCTCCTACTTTGTCCTGTAGCCGATGAAGTTAGACTTTGTTGTTCGACTCATTCACATCGTCAGGCAGAGGAGAGACTTTGTTATTAGAAGTACACCAGATATCTCTATACCTGATATATCTATGTTTCAGGCTACTTATGCCCACAGAACAGTTATTATTATGTTCCTCGAACTTCGCTATGCCAGCGGAGATACCTCTACGAAGGTTAGACTTAGAAAATATGTCCACAGAAGGTCAACGTGAACTGGATTTATAACCCGCCATTTCCGTGCGGCTTGTATTGAGACTTGCCTATATTTATATGATCCATTTGTATCAGGAAAGAGTTGCTTAACTCGCATATTGCTAATGTTTGAGCTGAACCTGCTGAAACTAACATATCTATGAGATCAGCTTACTTGAATGCACAATTTGTTGAGGAACTTTACATTATGCTGATTGATATGCCCTACATTGCTTGTGATTGATTGCCAGTGTCAGCGTACCTATTGTGGCGTCCTAATAAATGTTTGGAAAACGTCACCAGCTGTTATTTTTTCGCTTCCTTGTCGTGAGTCAGTGTGACGTCCATGTAACGAGTATACAGATGCTCTGGGGGGAACTTTATCCATATCATCCCTCCATACATAATGTCAGCGCACCACCCACGCAAACCAGTCCAGAGACACCCTACCTCTTCATCTCCATCACCTCCGACATCTGAGAGCGTCTACCTTGGTTTGGGTGTCCAAAGATAGTGTGAAGAAAAATAATAACAACACAGAATAACACATTATCAGGTATACAGCCAGAAATCAAGGCTGTGTTTTTCCTCTAAATCCGGAGCGGGTTAAAAGTGGAAAGTTATAGAGGCTATTCAGCCGCAGAGAAGTTTTCGACAGCTAATCAAGTACCTCATGCTTGATTCCACGAATATCATCATCATCACCACATTCAGGAGCAGGTGATAGGGTTACAATACCTGGGTCCTGAAAGTAACGAGAGAAGAGCGTAACGGAGACGCCGCATCATCAGTCATCGAGTGTTAGAGTAACACTGAGACCAAAAAAGAGAGAGAGAGAGAGAGAGAGAGAGAGAGAAGGAGGGAGAAAATAGACAGGACCAGTAGGGTCTGCTCATTAGCCATTTGACGGATAGACACTGCGCCATCGTTGTAAGCTAAGTCTATTATTGTAGCATTTCCAGTGGTGTTAGTTAGCGGAGCATATTGCCTACCAAGTTGGAAGCTGTGCAGACGTTCTTTTAGGAAGAGGCAACAGGACGGCAACAGTAGAAATCTTATTAGTGTTAGAAAGTGGAGGCTAAAGTTGACAGCCCCACCAAATTAGATTTGTTTCTTCTTCTTCTTCTTCGTTCGTCCTGAAAAGGACGGTGGTTGCGTTGTGTCTGTTTACGCCTAAGCTGTGATATCTGCACCTTTCGGTCGACACATCCGACTTCTGCACGGCATTTTTTAGGACCGGGTTTGCCTTCCCATTTCGATCCACACTCGCTCAGCCAGACTGCACTGTTGCAGACTATTTCCAGGACCACCACGTGGAGGTGGAGTGCGGTCTTGACCAGCTCTGGTTCGCTGGTCCTGACGCAGGCAGTCAAGCTATGAGTCGCTGACTGCGTTCTCTATTGCTGCGTCTTTGGGTCCCTAGATTTGTTTAAATCACTAACCATTTTATTGTTCCCCAGCAGGGTGACAGAAAGAGTGAATGTGAGTGGGGTTTTTCTAGTGTCTATCTAAATTAATTGTTACTTTGTTTTTCAGGCCGTGCAACAGTGCACGCTATTTATTTGATTGATGTATGATGAACTTTACTGATTTCTGTGTGTAAATAAATATATCTATAATATATACTGGATCAGCTTCTACTGTATACTATACCTATATGTGGTCTGTATAGTGATGTCTGTGGTCGTTTTATACACCTTATCTCCTTGTGTTTAAAGGTAGTTAGAGGGGGGTGATTCTATAACTTTCTCTGAAGTCACGAAGCGGCAAGGGGAGAGTCAAATCCTGGTTCTAGCCCTTGAGCCAATAGTCTCATCTGTCCACAGGCATGTCATTTTTCATCTAAATTCTATCTTCTCAGACTTTCTCATACTAGGGTCTTGCTTCCATTCAGGCAAACTCTATAAACTTAAATCCACTTCGTGACAAGTGGGCGGAAATCGTCCGGTGGATCATCTTTGTTGGGATCAATTCTGGGAGCTTGTCTAGATTTTAGATTGGTTCTATAGAAAGTTTTCTGAGTATAGAGTTTCTTTAAATATCCCCTTGACGTTGAGCTATTAGAACTGATCCAGTTATAAGTTTTTCCACAGGTTGCAGTCAAGTAGATTTTAGTGGCAATGTAGTTATATGACTTAGAGGTAATTGATGGCATACCGACATATTTTTCTTTAACAGGAAGGTAATTTCAGGTTTTTGGAAGCTTCTTAACAAAATTATTTTCTCAGGTTATTATTCAGACTTGGTGCTAGTCTGAGTCCGGGTTTTGGGACAGCGGTTATAGAGCATATTTCCTATTACATAACAGGTAGTTACTTCTCTTTTCCCTTTTTGTCATTCGCTGTAGTTGTGAACTTACAGCAGGTTACAGGTAAGATGGCGGATATGGCCAAGTTACGAGCTGCCTGGCGCGAGGCTGCTCAAGACATGGGAATGGATAAGGAGGAGACTAAGGCCTACCTGATAAGGGAAAATGATAGGCATATTCAGCGAGAGAAAGAGGACAGGGCAGCCGCCGCAGAAGCAGCGGAGAGGCAGGCCGAGATGGAATTTAGGAAATTGGAAGCACAGGAGAAGGCAGCAGAGAGGGAAGCACAGGAGAAGGCAGCAGAGAGGGAAGCACAGGAGAAGGCAGCAGAGAGGGAAGCACAGGAGAAGGCAGCAGAGAGACAGCATGAACTTGCCATGCGTTCCTTAGAACTGCAACATAGATCTTCGGAGGGTAGTTCGGCTAATGGAGATTCTCCCGGAGCAGTAGCAGCAGACACCTCAGGAAACGGAGGCCCCCGGATGGCAGCCATGAGCTTCCCATTTGACTCATTCCCAAACGGGAATGAGAAGATTGACGTGTTCTTGGAGAAATTTAAAAGGATGGCAAAGGCATACGGGTTGGACGAGAGTCTTTGGTGTCTGAAATTATCGCAGTCATTAAAAGGACATGCGTATGAAGTGTACAACAAGATGCTCATAGATGACCAGAACAACTTTGAGGCACTGCGAAACGCTTTATTACAAAGATTTCAGTGGACTCCCCGTAAATGCCAAACCATGTTCAGGGAGAGCAGGCCAGGGAAGGGAGAGAGTTTTGCTCAGTTTGCAGAGCGGGTGAGAAATTACCTAACTCGCTGGAGGGAACTGTCAGGACTGGCGAAAACTTTTGAAGGGTTGGAGGAGTTAGTTCTGTGTGAGCAAATAAAGGCAAACATGTCCCCCGACTTGAGGCGGTATCTGGCAGAGCAGGGTGCCCAGCAACTCGATCAGATTATCATGTTCACTGAAAGGTTCCAGACAGCACAGGCCGAAGTACTGGGCCAGAAACGGAAAAACCCAGACCTGCCAGCCTCAGACAAAGGAGCTTCATCATCGCAGTCGGCTACTTCACCAGTTCATCAGCAACCAGGGCCTTCTCGCAAGGAGCCTCTTTCTGGTTATAACTTGCGCCCCCAGCCGCATAACAGAGCACAGCCAACAACATCTCAGGAACCAGCTAGGAACAGGGGAGATAACAACCGGTATTGTTGGAATTGTCGAACTACTTCCCACTGGACATCACGGTGCATGAACAAACCTCCAGCTCATCATGCAGCTTGTTTAAGGCCGGTGAGAGTGACTAAAGGGAATAAGTGGGAACCTGTCAAGTCAGAGAAATTGTTCTCTAACAGTGGACCAGCCATAGTGAATGGGACAGCCACTACGGGTTTATTTGACAGCGGGCTTACATACCCCAGTATCGTCGCTCGTCATTTGGTGAAACCAGGGCAGTGGACCGGAGAAATAGTTGAGATTGGTGGAATTTTGAGGAGAGGTACCTCACAGCGTCTGCCCATAGCCAATATTGAGGTGAAATGCAAGTTTGTGTCGGGCACAATCAAGGCAGCTGTAATGGCACAGCCAGCCCATGATTTCATCCTGGGAAGCCCATACTTAGTTTTGGGAAACCCAACCACACCGATCCTTGCTAAGCAAGGGGGACTACTGCAGGCCAGAGAAGTGAAAGGGGTAAGTCCCAAATTCACGGAGCCCCACGGGAGCTCAAACATCCTTGTCTTGCGATGAAGAGGATAGAAGCCTCCAAAGACAGTGGAATGTTATTTACAGAGGCGTATTCGCCTGTCAGCCCTGTTAAGCCTAAAGGTCAAACAGCGGCGACGCCTCTGATTTCGGAATTACCTTCTTTGTCGTCGGGAATTAGGCCCCCGATGGTATTACATCTCTCAAGGGAGGGAAATACTGACAAGAATGGTACGACTTATGTCCATGACCAGCGCCATCTTCATAGGGCACAAGATAGTGGTCTGAGCGAACATATGTTTCCGACCAGCCCTGGAGCCCCATACGATCAGCACTTTTCTCAAACGGAGGAGGTCAGTGGTCTGAGCTACCATTCGCCTACAAACGGAGATGGGCCCCACACCACCACTACCTCGCTTACTGGAAGGGACTCTCGCGAAGAGGCAATAGGCGAGGCAGTGTGTAGTGGATTTTGATGGTATTGTATGGTTGAGATGTTACCTAGTGTAATGAATGAGGTCAGCTGTGAAGGCTCCTGAGATAAATGTTGATGCGAATTACAGAAGGCCCTTCTTACTACCACTTACGACCTCAAACATATCTTTTTTTCTCTACTAATATGAATGTAGCTACGTTAAAAAAGTCTAGGGTACTGAAATGTAATGTGTTGTAGTAGATTACACACACACACACACAGATATTTAATAAGTCTAATAATAATAATAATAAAATTTATAACACACTGAACTAACTCAGGCTGTTTTAGTTTTAAATATTAAATCTTTTGTTAAATTTATTTGTTCTGAACCAAATGTTTGTTGGTCAGAACATATGAAATATTATGGAGTTATAAATGGAATGCATAATTACATGACATAATAAAATGGAATGTGATTACAAAGGTATGTTATAAGTCTGGTTAATATTAATTATATTAGACACTGGTCCACGCTTGTGTATTTCACAACAGCATTTGGCACCTCTTCGGTGCCAAACAGAAACTCACAATTCTGAAATAAAAGTTTTGTGGCATGTGTCAGAACTCTACCTACTGAGCCACTTCTGCACACAACACTACACAACAACACCACACAGACTGGGTCAGATCTCTCTGACCACACAGTACATCTTACCCAGTTGTTTTCATATAGTACTAGTTCCCCAAGACTGCATTGCATCTGAGATATGTTCAATAGTTTCCTTCTATTCAATAAGATAGGTGATATGTTCCACTGATCTCAACAATAGATCCGCCTTCCATAGTTTTAGTAGGCGTCCATATATTTTGTTTGTCTCTAGACCCTGAACTTGAGCTGGGGATCTAGAGCGAGCACTTACTTGTCGTAATCATTTTATATGATATGGCAGTATCAATCACTCGAAATATTAAAATGTACAAAAGAAATACTTTCATTCTTACCAGAATTCAGAATTGAGAACACAGTTAAATGCTAGCAAAACCCAGCTGAGCTGCTGGCTATATGATGGCGTCCCACTAAAATATGTATAATCTTCTGGAAACAACACCACAGGTACTAAACCACTGTGTCTCTGGACAGTCTTGTAACGAATGGCAAAAATGCGCATCTCTGTCCTGCCAATATGATTTCATTCATCCAATCACCGACTTCCCCCCTAACTTTCAAATCTACAACCAAAAGTCAAATTTCAGTCAGCTCTCAGTCAAGTATGTATTACTGTCTGTTGGTCCATCTGTCTCTACTTGTTTTTTCATAAAAAAACACGCTTGGTTCTTGGACCAACGCCATGCAATACCCTACACACTTCTGCCTCCGAAGTTATTTTTAGCCACAATTCTCCCCCTTTCCCCTCTCTTTAATTACAGCTCGATTTTTGCAATTGCGTCTCAAGGACGAAAATTTTGAAACTTTAGTGACATTTTTTAACAGTGCAGTCGCTCGTCTGATATGAACAACACAGTCTTTTGTCAATATCTTCCTTATTATCTATCCGTCTGTATAATTTAAAGTATATTATTTCGCTGCTCAAGATGAACTATCAAATTAGTTAGGTTTTATATTCATAACATTATTATTAACTCTTTCCGTCCACAGTGGCACACCACGCGCCAGATAGGACTTCCGTTTGGACCAATGACGCGTATCACGCCAGTACGATATATGTCGAGTTTGAACGAAAAGTTATAAATACCTAGCAACTAGCTGGTTTTTAAATCATTTCATTACATCTAGGACATGTTTATGGACGTTTGTGAGTGAAAAACAAATTTGTGAAGCTAAAATTGTGTGTTTTATATCCATTTCTATTTCTTTGTTTACATACAAAATGGATCGAGAATCTTCTTCTAAACACCTGCTTTCGGCTGAGCAAGCACGACGCTAATTTCTCAGTGGACAGAAGATAACTCGAGCGACACGGATTTTTAGAAGTTAGGTTTAGTAATTCCAATGAAGACATTGTAAAGACTTTGTGTCAGAATATTCATGAAAGTGATCATTCTGAGGGCGATGTCGATCAGCTGATTGAACATGCATCAGGTAGGGCTGGTATAAAAAGAGCAAAACTTTCAGTCACTAAAGGAGAAGGATAAAGAGGCAAAAACACCATTGTGACCAAAAGTAAAGCTATGAGAACTGCCACAAGTCTAGAGGCAGGTGCATCCTCACAAGATGTCCCAGAGTGGTTAGAAATTGCTGAGGGGATGACACAAAATGCATTTCGATTTTGTCCAAAGAGAACACCAGGTGTGACTGAGGGGTTTGACCTGTCAACCCCATTGAAATGTTTCAGTGTTTTGTTTACAGATGAGGTTCAAGATTTCATGTTCCAGTGCATCAATGATTATACCAGACTCAAATCTATTCAAAATAACCCTGCGAAACAATATTCATTGTATTCTCGGTGGACCAAAGTCACACGCCATGAACTTGATAAGTTTATTGCTGTCCTAATAAATATTGCACAGTGGGCTGATCACCTGCTTGCCAACCAATCTGATTACGGAAACAACGATAGATTGTTTGGTCTGTTTCTGTTCCACAAAGACGCCACTAGGCGTGGTGGAAACAGCGACAGATTGATCAATTTGTTGTTGCCCTAAGACGCCACTAGGCGTACTGGCCACATACTGCTTTGCCGGTTGGTGGCTAAGGATGGAAGAAGAAGAAGAATAAATATTGGGATTCAGAAAAGACCATGCATTCGCAACTACTGGTCTACATCTGCAGAATTTTATACTCCTTGGTTTCTTCAAATGTTTTCAAGAAGTAGATTTGAAGCATTATATCATACAATGCTTCATGCCTCTGATGAAAATTCACAAGGAAAAGAAAAGATTTTATGAACATGTTGTTGCAAAAATTTCAGAGTGCCTTTTACCCATTCCAAAATCTCAGTTTGAATGAAGTGGTAATAGGGTATAAAGGCAGATGGCAATATAAGCAGTATAATCCAAGGTTTTCCTTGTATCTTCTCAGGCCAAAGTGGAAGCACATTGTCAAACCAAAAATGATAGAATATAGTTGGTGTAAATAATATTAGTCATAGTTGTTTGGTATTTACAGAAATTTGTGGTGTAGGAAAAAAATCATATAAATTATATATTTGAAGTGATTGTGGTAAAATGTGTTGTGTTTCAAAATGGATGTGCACTGATATTCTGAGATTTTTCTGCTATGGATTAAACTGGAGCTGACATATGTGAGTACAGTTTATTTATCTTTTTTCCAGTTATTTTTGATTAGGTCTACACTTCACATAACATGACAGACTCTTTCCCTACATCAAATAATTATCTACAGCATTTCACAAGATTCTTCAGTCAATTTCCCACATGTTGATGTATAACATCAACACCTAGTTAAATAAAATGTGTATCTACTGCCTGCTTTTAAAATATAACCTGAAGAGAAAAATTGCACACATTTTGAGCGGTTGTTTTTACAAACATATGTAAAAAGGAAAAAAAAATCATAAAAATTACATCTATGAAGTGATAGTGATAAAAGTTTCTAGATATGTTTCAAACTAAATGTGCACTGATATTCTTAATATTTTATTGCCATACATTTATTGGGAGCTGAAATATTTAAATTTAAGTATACAATTTTATTTTATTTTTTAAACATTTTTAAAATCAAGTCTACACTTCACAAGACATAACACACATCTATTCATATCAATTAATTATATGAATCAATTCATAAGATTCTCCAGTCAATTTCACACATTTAAATGTATAACATTAACACCTAGTTAAATAAAATGTGTGTCTACTGCAGTTTTTTAAATATAACCTGAAGAGAAAAATTGCACACATTTTGAGCGGTTGTGTTTACAAACATATGTGGTTTTGAGAAAAAAATCATAAAAATTACATCTATGAAGTGATAGTGATAAAAGTTTCCAGATATGTTTCAAACTAAATGTGCACTGATATTCTTAATATTTTATTGCCATACATTAATTGGGAGCTGAAATATTTAAATTTAAGTATACAATTTTATTTTATTTTTTAAACATTTTTAAAATCAAGTCTACACTTCACAAGACATAACACACACCTATTCATACCAATTAATTATATGAATCAATTCATAAGATTCTCCAGTCAATTTCACACATTTAAATGTATAACATTAACACCTAGTTAAATAAATAAAATAAAAAAAAAAAAATAAAAAAATGTACACCCGTGTGTTACCGGGGCCCGAAAGGGGAGCAAAGAATAGTAACACTGCACCCTACCACGCATGTCGTAAAAAGCGACTAAGGAGGGTATGGGCATGGGACTGTTTACCCCATCCCGTAAAAACGTCGCACAGTGGGCTGATCACCTGCTTGCCAACCAATCTGATTACGGAAACAATGATAGATTGTTTGGTCTGTTTTTGTTCCACAAAGACGCCACTAGGCGTGGTGGAAACAGCAATAGATTGATCAATTTGTTGTTGCCCTAAGACGCCACTAGGCGTACTGGCCACACACTGCTTTGCCGGTTGGTGGCTAAGGATGGAAGAAGAAGAAGAAATAAAATGTGTATCTACTGCCTGCTTTTAAAATATAACCTGAAGAGAAAAATTGCACACATTTTGAGCGGTTGTTTTTACAAACATATGTGGCTTTGAGAAAAAAAATCATAACAATTACATCTATGAAGTGATAGTGATAAAAGTTTCTAGATATGTTTCAAACTAAATGTGCACTGACATTCTGAACATTTTATTGCCATACATTAATTGGGAGCTGAAATATTTAAGTTTAAGTATACAATTAAAAAAAAAAAAATTTTAACACTTTTTTAATCAAGTCTACACTTCACAAGACATAACACACACCTATTCATATTAATTAATTATATGAAGCAATTCATAAGATTCTCCAGTCAATTTCACACATTTAAATGTATAACACAACTACCTACTGAACTTATGTATTTGTCCACTGTCTGTTTTTAAAACCTCACCTGTCTGAAAAAATTGCATCCATTTTCGGGCCTGGGTAAAACCCAAAAACAGCCTGGGGGGGAATGAGTTAAGAAAAAATTACTTTTTCAAGGTTAGTTTTTTTCTTTTGAAATCTGTTCGAGAACCTTCTCCACTGCGTTTGCCGCTGAATTCAAATAACAATCAAGTATCGTAAAAGTCCAAGAAATGACTGTTTCTGACAAGAGCTAAAGTCGTTTTTTGTCCACTTCCTTACCTTGTGTCAACTAGTGACGTGAATTTTTTTTCTTTTTTCTTTTACTACCAATTGCGTCTTTTAGCCTTGCTATCTTCAAACACGTGTTCAGTCATATTTTTCCTTTTGTGTTCTCCGTTATCCCTCCCGTCTACAAAGGGTAAATGTTTCGTCTGCACGTCTAACTCGTTAGTTTTAAATGGCGGTGGGAAAGGCTGGCATGGGCGAGCATGTCTCCTAGTATCTTACGCATTATTTTTAACCCTACATTTTATCGTTAAATTTGGAGATATTTTAACGTTGTATCATGGTAAATTCATCACACATCTCCCCACCTGAGAACATGCACTACGGCAAGTTCCAAACCCAGTGATACACATAGATAAAATTACTCCTCAGCCTGCCACTACTCTAATCTTGATCACAGGGGTGCCGACTGAGGAAATCTGCACCGACATTTAATTACCCAGGGATGTATTCGATAATAAACTGATAAGGTTGCAGTAATAAAGACCACCTCAACAATCTTGCGTTTTCATGCTTAGCCTGAGATAAGAATACCAGGGGCTGATGATCCGTCTGGACCACAAAAGTCCTACCATACAGATAGATTTGAAACTTTTTTATCGCCCAGATTAACGCTAAACATTCTTTTTCGCTTGTGGAATATCCTTGCTCCGCTTTATTCAATTTGCGGCTTGCATAAGCGACTGGGTTCAGTTCCCCATCGGGTGAAGATGATCTTTGCAACAAAGCCGCCCCGAGGCCTACATTACTTGCATCTGTTCTCACCACGAAGTCCTGTGTCAAATCAGGCAATTTGAGAATAGGCTTGCTAGTGAGTTTATCCTTTAACTCTTGAAACGCTAATTCACATTGCGCAGTCCAAACAATTTTATCTGGATGTCCTATCAAATAACATTTTTAGAGAGTTAATGTGTTCTTCAAATGTCTCTGTGGCGACGAGAATATCATCCATGAAATTCGTGATACATGGGTTATTCAAGGGATCCAACAATTTGCGCATCATCCTTGAAAATACACTCGGAGCATTTTTCAATCCGAATGGTAGCATGTTGAATTCATAATGTCCTTCCGAGGTGCTAAAAGCTAAATAAGGTCTCACTTCAGGCTTCACTGGAATCTGGTAATAGCCTTTACTAAAATCCACCTTTGAAAAGTATTTTGCCTTGTTTAATCTGGCAAATAACTGTTTTGTGTCTGGTAATGGATCCACTTGTCCTTCTGTGACAGCATTCAGTTTCCTGTAATCTATGCACAGTCTGTGTTCCCCAGACGGTTTCCTCAACAAAACTACACTGGAGCTAAAAGATGATTCACTGTGTGAAATAATCCCCTCCTTCAACAAATAATCTATTTCTTCTTTCAATGCCTTCTCCTTCGCGAACGGAATAGAATAGGCCCTCATACAGATTGGGTTTGAGTCTACCAGTTTCATGTCATACTGTAGCAAATTTGTATGTCCTGGTTTATCTGTTAATACATCTGTATGTTCCTCTAGAACCTGTTGAACTCTCTCCCTCTGATTTTTAGTCAGGTACTTACTGACTTTTACTTGTGCCGCTGTTTCACAAGGATGTAATGGGTATTCATGTGAGGTGAGTGGTTCCTTTTGCATTTGAGTTGCGATAGCCAGGGTCAGTAAGGGGGTGCTTTCCTGGAGTGGTCTGTCCAGATACTTCTTTAACAGGTTTACATGATAAACTTTCTCCTTCCCCTTTTTGTCAATTTTATAGTTTGTTCTAGACACCTTCTCTAGAACCGTATATGGACCTTGCCATTCAATTTGTAATTTATTCTGGCTGCCGGGTAGTAGAAGAAGCACCTTCTCTCCCACAGCTAGTTCTCTGTCCTTTGCCTTCCTATTAAAATAAGCTGCATGTTTCTTCCTGGCTTGTCTCAAATTATCATTTGCCAGTTTCCATCCAGCTTTCAGACGAGTGGTCAGTTGGTTCACATATTGATACGATGAGGTAACAGTCTCTTCTGCCTTCTCATCTGTCCAGGTCCTTAATAAAGCTACATCTGGACTTTTAAATTTTCATACTGATTTTTCATGGCACCCTTCGGATCCCTTCCATTGGAAGCTTTATAATGAGGACTTTTCTTCCTAGAATCATCACTCACAAATCGACCACTACCAATTTTCTTCTTGGGTTTGTCTCCCCACTTTAGATTGCTTGTGAGAGATCTTCGCTCTCTTTTAGTTTCCTCCAGTTGATATAAGGTTGACCGAGGGATTGTCAGCTTATTCTGGGGTAAATTTCCTCTTTGTACTCGTCGCATAGTGGCTATGTTAATCCATTCAAGTGAAGACTGAGTGTGAAAAGGGGGCTCCCATTGCACTTTGTCTACCTGAGTATAATAATTTTTCCTTCCAGGCCTAAGTTTGCCCAGTGGCGTTTCTAGGTCCTGCTCATTTTTTCCCTTTGTGGGTGTTCCCTCATGAAATACGCCACATGCTTCTACAAAGTTTTCAATATCGACATTTACGTCGGTGTTACGCACGGATCATTATTATTTTTCGTTTGTATAAACATTTTTCATATGTATGATCATTTTTTTGACTGAAGTGTGTATTATGTTTTCTATGGTCAAAGGGACATAATCCGAGTTATCGAAACTACAATTTTTTAGGAGTTTGCCTTCTCTTGTATAGAGACACGTTCGGTCTATAATTTCTTGAACGAAGCGTGACCACATCTCCTTATTTGGTAGTACCAGTCAACTATGGTAGATGTCTGAAACCTTTCTTAACGCTTCTTTTCATGACCATAAAAGGCGCGATTCTATAAGACTTTTATCTCGAATGTTCTTAGAATCGTCTTATTGTGAACGGCAACTCAGAGATTGTCGTTCTGCGCATGTCAAAAGCTGGGAGTTCGTTCTGTGTGTTCCGCCCAGTTCGGGAGTTGAGAAATGGTTTAAGAAGCGAGCAGACGCGACCTGCGTCTTGTGATTCTCTGAGGGAAATACATTGTCGTTGTGAGTTAGTTAGCTAACTAGACTATTTCCCAGTATTATTCACGCCTGCCTGGAGGCATATGTTCATGGTTGATTTTCCGAAATAAGGTAATTCCTCTTGTATCGAACTTTATGCTATCATCTAGAGGTTCGTCATTTTGTCGCCTATTTGCTCGCCTGTGTGATTCAAAATGGAGAGGTACTTTGACTAGGATTAAGTCACCGGTATCTTTATACCTGAACTAGTTAAATATATATGGGTCGCTCTAGACCAACAAGACTATTGTCTGTGTTCCAGGATTCGTTATATCAGAGATCACGTCCAAGTCAGATGGTTAGACTTAGGAACATTATAAAGGTCGAGCTGACCTGTAGCCCATGTATGCTATTCATGTGCAGACAGTAAACGGACTGATTGTATACATCTGATCTGCTAGCATCAGGAAGGGAATATTATTATTATTGTCTATGAACAGTGATAACCTGCAGTTGACACTGTTGCAGAAATTATTATTATTTATACAGCTTCACGAACTAGAACTCTATGATTTATGAATTTCTGAATCTATTGAACTGTGATGTCTTATGACGCATATATACAACAGCTGTCATTGCTGACTACAGAAATTGTTTTCAATGTGCCATATCATCTTGCTGAACTCGTTAACTATGTTGATGTCATAAGTATCATGACTGTTTTGTGGCGTGCAATAAATGGAAGAAACTTATACAACGAAGTTACCCTTTCTATGACTCTACACGTCATGTTGCCTGTGTGATAACCCTGTGAACTGTTCCACTACCACATACACAGCAACATCCTAAATCAGAGAAGACACCTACATCTTGCACTTTAATACCAGGTGACGATAAGGGTGGCAAGTTACCACTTCAGCTCAAATCCACCCTTATCATTTTTGGTGGCCAATGTGGGGATTCTATCATCTGATATTTTGGCGCACCATATCATTTTTGGTGGCCATAGGTTGGTTCACTCTGATTCCAGCTATCAAGGGGGTCAGCAAACCCAGACATCATCATCATACTAGATACAACTACAGCATCAACTACCACCTTACAAGAAATTTTATTGAAAGTATCCGGATTTTCTGACAGTTGCTGATTTTGAAACTACCCGGCGCTGCTCGGCAATATTGAAGTTTATGTAAAATTAGAAGGACAAGTACCGAGCGAATGGATTTCCTAATCTGGTGAAAAGAAGGACAAGTGCCGTAACAACTGTTCCGGTCTCAGGGGTACTGTTGCGGGTTCAGAAGGTCAAGTGCCGGTTAAATCAATTTAGAAGATTCAGAAGGTCAAGTGCCGTAACAACTGTTGCAGTATTAGAAGCTCATTTCCTTCGTCATGGCTGTTTATGGGAGCAGAAGTTAATCAACGTTGGATCATTATCCTCAGAATGCTGATTACATCCTGTTCTGCACCGTGCTGACGCTGGATTTATAGAAGTTAAGTGGCCTGTTTTGTTTGTGAACTGTGCCCTTATGTTCTAACTGAGCCTTCTGTACTTTCACACTTTCTCCTATTGTTTTCATGATACATGTTTATATGTTATATGTTATTTGTTATTTGTATATTTATATGTTTATATTTCAGCGGGTTTTCTCGGTTGGGCGGTGTCTTTCAGTAGAAGATACCACGTCACAGAGGTTCTACTGTTAGCGTTTTCGTTAGGGACTGTGCGAATTTCCTA
The DNA here is from genome assembly GCA_024509875.1 of Oreohelix idahoensis. Taxonomy (NCBI): domain Eukaryota; kingdom Metazoa; phylum Mollusca; class Gastropoda; order Stylommatophora; family Oreohelicidae; genus Oreohelix; species Oreohelix idahoensis. The sequence continues at coordinate 1,041,507 of JAMPIV010001636.1, forward strand.
CAGTGAAATTTGCTAGCGACAATCGTTGCTATATCTGTTTAGTTGTGACGAGTTGTGCTTTATTTTTGTTTCTTGTATATATATATTTTTTTTCTTTTTTCTTTTCTCTCTTTCTTTGTGTTTTTTAGTTTCGATTTCGATTGTTTGTATTTGTAGGTCTCCCCTTTGCTATTATTCAGTTCTTTACGTATATTTTTGTGTATACACTGTAGCGTCATTTGTTAGTCATATCTTCGCATATTTCTTGTTAGTTTTGCTGTTTGTGTATTTGACTTATGCGAATGTTTTCGTATTGTTTGATCTTTGTTGTTGTTTACATTGACTTTGATCTTTGTTGATTGTTTACATTGACTCTGATCTTTGTTATTGTTTACATTGACTCTGATCTTTGTTGTTGTTTACATTGACTCTGATCTTTGTTGTTGTTTACATTGACTTTGATCTTTGTTATTGTTTACATTGTTGGTGACCTTTGTTATTGTTTACATTGTCTTGTTATTGTTTACATAGTTCTTGCATAGTTAGCTTTCACTATTGTTAATATATGCTCATGCACTATTGGTCTATAGTGCACTTATCATAACTAACTGGTGTTTTTTGCTTATGCACTATTGTAGTGCAGTTATGATAAATAACTGATGGTTATGCACTGATTTGGGTAGTGCACTGTTAATTAAGAGGTGACTTGTGATATTATTGTACATTTGATAATACAAGTTGGTGTCAACTCCGGTTTCCCACAGAGATTGGGTTCAACATAGAGATTATACAAGCACTTTATTAAGTCTTGTTGCTATTTAACATTGAAATAAGATAATTAATTATTTCAGGTTCTGTACTCACATTTTAGACATCATGTCTACATTTGAGTACTTTATTGAGCAGGGTAAAGCCCTTGGGAAGACAGGTGATAAATTAGAAGAATTTGCGACTGTTCAATATGCCAAGGCATTGAAGTCGGAAGAAAAGAAAATGAAAGAACAAACTGAACAAAAGAGAATAGAGGCTGAAATAGAACAAAAGAAACTGCAGATGCAGGTGGAGGAAAAAAGATTTCAAATGGAAATGGAAAAACAAAAAAGAGAAGCTGAAAATAAGAGACTTGAAAAAGAAGCTGAAAATAAGAGACTTGAAAAAGAAGCTGAAAATAAGAGACTTGAAAAAGAAGCTGAAAATAAGAGACTTGAAAAAGAAGCTGAAAATAAGAGACTTGAAATAGAGGCTGAAAAAAAAAAGTTACAGGCCCAGGCTGAAGAAAGAAAGTTACAGGCTGAGGCTGAAGAAAGAAGGTTACAAAGAGAGGCTGATGAGAGAAAAGCAAAAATGGAACATGATGAAAAAGTCTTAGCTTTAGAGTTAGAGAAGTTAAAGTTATTGAACACTGGTAATGCTAATGATGCAAATAAGGTGTCAAATAAGACTAATGCTAAGGATTTCAAGCTTAATCTACCAGCATTTAATCCCTCAATCGATGATATAACATTTTATCTAGATAGATTTGAAAGTGCATGTAATGTGCAAAATATAGATAAAACATTATATGTGTATCATCTGTCCAAGATACTTAGAGGTGATGCTTTGACTTTGTTGAGTATGGTAGATGTGCCTGACAAAAACAACTATGAGGTTGTCAGGGCGGCATTGTTAAAGAAGTACCAACTTAACGAGGACGGATATCGTCTTAAATTTAAAACCATGTTACCAGAAACTGGAGTTGAATTCTCTGAATTCATCTCAGGCATCCGTCTTACTTTTTTACGATGGGTTGAGTTGTCTAAGACAGAAAATACATTTGAAGCTCTTATGGATTTACTACTTAGAGATAAGGTTATGTCTTCTGTTAATGAAGCTTTTCTATCTTTTCTTCATGAGCGTAAGCCTAAAAACATAAAAGAAATGGAAGAATACTGTAGCCAGTATGTTACTGCGCATCCGCACATAACCATTAGCAACTCTAAGGTGAAAGAAGGTCTGCCAGTTGCTTCGGCAGCACCTTATGGCCCAAATTTTATGCGTAAATTTCAGGGTAGCCAGAAAAAATTTCAATAAAAAGAGTAATCGTAATTATGCCCAGAACCATAGTGATCAATTCCAGGGTGATTCTTCTTCCCAGAACTGGAGACAACCTAATACTACACGTTATTCTACTCCGGTTAACTTTAGAAATTTTCACAAAGGTAATCGGTATAGAGGGAAATATTTTATGCAGAGACCTCAATACCAAGATAATAGAGGTTCTCAACAGCATAGAGATAGTAATGACAGTTATGGAAACTGGAACTCAAACCAGGATAAAAATTACAGTAGGGACTTTAATGATAATTGCAGAGGCAATAATGGTCGCGGTAGATCGCAACATAAGAGAAAAAGATATCAACAGACAAACTCTGTTCAACAAGAATCTCAGGGAGCAGATAAACAGGTTAATAATGATAAAGACCATAATGCTATCGGATGCTCATCTTTTGATTTTGGTAGGGCAAATAAATGTATCCAATGCAGTACTTTATTTGATCCGAAAACCGTTAGTACTCTAAGCTGTGGTCATCCTTTGCCCGCTCTTCCTGCTAATGTTGCTCATGATGGGAGAGGTTCTCTTATATTACATAAGGGGCTAGTAAATAGTAATCCAGTCTCAGTGTTGTTTGATTCTGGATGTACTACTGTCGGCGTTAGGCAATCTCTTGTAGATCCATCCTGTGCTACAGGAAAAGTCATCAAATGTATCACATTTGGTGGCACGTTAGAAAAGTATCCTACTGCTATAATACACATTGCTACTCCTTTTTTCCCGGGAGGGTGCGGTAATGTTACGCACGGAATTTTATGAAAGACCTGACTATTTGCAGCCTATTTTCCAGGCTACGGACAATTCACAAGCAACTCATGGTCAGTACTCATCTCTGTCAGTTATACAGGATGAGGAAACTACTTTTTCTGATGTCAATCTTCCTCTTTCTATGGTCCCACTTTATTCTACGGAATCTTGGAAAAACGTGACCGTTTCTCCAAATCTTTCCGCTGAGGAACATCGACAAGTTTCTTCGATGTTGCAAACATTTCAGGATGTTCTTACAGACATCCCGGGACACACACATGTCATAGAACATGACATTGTGCTAACTGATCACAATCCTATCAGAGTCAGACCATATCCAATACCTATCCATTTCCAGTCTCAAGTCGAAAAAGAGTTGGATGAAATGATACGTTTGGAAATCATTGAACCATCCACTTCAGCATACTCTTCGTCTATGGTTATTGTTCGAAAGAAGGATAATAACATTCGCATTTGCGTAGATTATCGCAAATTGAACCAAGTTACGAAGTTCGATGCTGAACCTATGCCTTCATTAGAAGAGCTACTCAATAAACTTTCTAATTCTAGATTCTTTACCAAACTAGATTTGTCTAAAGGTTATTGGCAAGTCCCGCTAACTGAACGTGCCAAACCTTTTACAGCTTTTTCTACACCTAGGGGTTTATTCCAATGGAATTTCATGCCTTTTGGTCTTATGAACGCCCCTGCTACATTCGTACGCATGATGCGGCGAAATCTCGCATATCGTACAGATGTCATAGCATACCTAGATGATATCTGTCTATTCAGTGATTCTTGGGAAGATCATTATTTGGGTTTATACGAATTACTGTCTACTCTTCGCGAGTATAACTTGACTGCAAAACCCTCAAAAGCCTTTATAGGATTTAGCGAGATTTCTTTCCTAGGTCATCGGGTTGGTCATGGTCTTTTAAAGACAGAGGACCACAATGTTTCAAAAATACTTAACATTTCGGTCCCTAAGACGAAGAAACAAGTAAGGAGTCTATTAGGTTTGATTCAATTCTACGGACGATTCATTCCGAATCTGTCCTCCATTATGGCACCGCTTTCTACTTTATTGAAGAAAGGGTCGCCTAATCTGATCCGCTGGTCTAAAGAATGTCAATCCTCATTGGACCAGGTTAAAGCCCTATTTTCATCTCCACCTATTCTTAAGTTACCTACTATTGAGAAGACTTTTGTTCTTCGAAGTGACGCCTCGTCAACAGGGATTGGGGCAGCACTAATGCAGGAGTATTCTGATACTTTGCATCCGGTGATGTATATCTCTAGGAAATTAAACGCTGCAGAAAAGAATTACTCGGTTTTAGACCGTGAGTTATTGGCTATGGTATGGTCTATTCTGAAGTTACAAAGATTTCTTCTAGGCGCACATTTCATTGTGGAAACCGACCAGAAAGCGCTTACTGCTATTCAGAGCAAAAACTTGAAGAGCTCGAGGTCCACTCGTTATGCCATAGCTCTTCAACCATTTCATTTCTCGGTTCGAGCTATCCGTGGTTCGGATAATGTAATGGCAGACATTCTGTCCAGATGTCCACACGATTCCACATGATTCTTCTGTCATATATATATATATTTCCTGATATACAGTCCAATGTTATAATGACATGTTAGTAGATTTTGTTTCACTTTTTTTTTTTTTTTTGAGGGAAATTTATAACATTGTACCATGTAATTATTTAAGAAGGCTTAGTTAGTGATATACGGGCCAAAAGATCACTCGGCCACATTTAAATAAATTATTTTCAGGATTGTATTAAGAAATTTACCAGTTGTCTTTAAGATTTGTGTTATTGATATTTTCGCAGCACATCATTGAAGTCTGCGAGTTTATGTCCATTGTGGAACTTTGAGGATATCAAGTCCTGTCCTACATTGGGAGCGGATGATGTCCACATCTTCTTCTATTGAATGTTTTATGTCAACGAAGATCAACACATGTATTACTTATTAATTACTGTTACTTTATATAATGTAATAATATAGTGCGGTATATATTAGTAAATTACACCGCTATTTGCAACACATTGTATGATAACACATAATATATTTAATTTCATATATTGGTATGAGAATAATTTGATTGTCATTATGTTGTTGCCATCATTGTGGCGTGTGTTGGTGGCACCTTCCTGGAATATATCAGCGTATACTTAGATAAATTTTTTCTCTAAGGATCTGAGATATGATCTCAGTGTCGCTCCATGCGTTGAGCTAATTTGTTAGGTATATATCCACGCATCATACGTGCGTTAGGAGCCTAGATTTTTTCCGGCTCCAGGATTTAAAAAAAAAAAATGTTTCATTTTTTTTTTTCCCGGGAGGGTGCGGTAATGTTACGCACGGATCATTATTATTTTTCGTTTGTATAAACATTTTTCATATGTATGATCATTTTTTTGACTGAAGTGTGTATTATGTTTTCTATGGTCAAAGGGACATAATCCGAGTTATCGAAACTACAATTTTTTAGGAGTTTGCCTTCTCTTGTATAGAGACACGTTCGGTCTATAATTTCTTGAACGAAGCGTGACCACATCTCCTTATTTGGTAGTACCAGTCAACTATGGTAGATGTCTGAAACCTTTCTTAACGCTTCTTTTCATGACCATAAAAGGCGCGACTGTGTAAGACTTTTATCTCGAATGTTCTTAGAATCGTCTTATTGTGAACGGCAACTCAGAGATTGTCGTTCTGCGCATGTCAAAAGCTGGGAGTTCGTTCTGTGTGTTCCGCCCAGTTCGGGAGTTGAGAAATGGTTTAAGAAGCGAGCAGACGCGACCTGCGTCTTGTGATTCTCTGAGGGAAATACATTGTCGTTGTGAGTTAGTTAGCTAACTAGACTATTTCCCAGTATTATTCACGCCTGCCTGGAGGCATATGTTCATGGTTGATTTTCCGAAATAAGGTAATTCCTCTTGTATCGAACTTTATGCTATCATCTAGAGGTTCGTCATTTTGTCGCCTATTTGCTCGCCTGTGTGATTCAAAATGGAGAGGTACTTTGACTAGGATTAAGTCACCGGTATCTTTATACCTGAACTAGTTAAATATATATGGGTCGCTCTAGACCAACAAGACTATTGTCTGTGTTCCAGGATTCGTTATATCAGAGATCACGTCCAAGTCAGATGGTTAGACTTAGGAACATTATAAAGGTCGAGCTGACCTGTAGCCCATGTATGCTATTCACGTGCAGACAGTAAACGGACTGATTGTATACATCTGATCTGCTAGCATCAGGAGGGGAGCATTTATTATTGTTTATGAACATTGAAGATCTGTAGTTGACACTGTTGCAGAAATTATTATTATTTATACAGCTTCACGAACTAGAACTCTATGATTTATGAATTTCTGAATCTATTGAACTGTGATGTCTTATGACGCATATATACAACAGCTGTCATTGCTGACTACAGAAATTGTTTTCAATGTGCCATATCATCTTGCTGAACTCGTTAACTATGTTGATGTCATAAGTATCATGACTGTTTTGTGGCGTGCAATAAATGGAAGAAACTTATACAACGAAGTTACCCTTTCTATGACTCTACACGTCATGTTGCCTGTGTGATAACCCTGTGAACTGTTCCACTACCACATACACAGCAACATCCTAAATCAGAGAAGACACCTACATCTTGCACTTTTATACCAGGTGTCGATAAGGGTGGCAAGTTACCACTTCAGCTCAAATCCACCCTTATCAGTCGGGCCAATAATATTTTCGAGCAACTTTTTGGCAGATGGTACCTACTTTCTCATGGTCACCATCTTTTCCAACATGTAAGCTCCTTATTAAATTTGCCCTATATACCTTGGGAAGAACCAACTGTCCGTGACCAGTGGATCTAGTTCCTGTCTTCCTATATAGCAATCTGTCCTTCATAAAATATTCTCCCTTGCTTGGAGGTGTGTGGCATTTGGGCAATTTTTTAAAACATGGCTTGAGTGTCCTATCCTCAGCCTGCGCCTTCCTCATCTCCTCTGGATGAGCATTTATAGGTTCACCTTCTTCCTCCTTTTTCTGTGACCTGGTCTGCACTGTCGCCATGATCACAGGTCTCTCGGGATTCCCCAAGAAGACGTACCTACACCCCAATATCAGAGGGTAGATTGGTTCATCTATCACTGCTGCTCTGATTTCTCCTTCCACATAGCGAGTTTTCACCGTTATCCTTGCGATGGGAAGTGTCATGAGTGGTATGTTCTTAGTCGCCCCTTGTATTTCCACTGTTTCTGTGGTATACTGACTTGGGTCCACTAGGCTAGACTTCACAACTGAATCATAATCCAAACCTGTATCATAAAGGCACCTTATGGTGACCCCATTACAAATAACATCCTCACAAACTGGGGGGTGATAAGGTTCCTGCTGTCCATTAGGATTAACCTTTAATCTTTGAGTCCCCGACTTCATTGCAGCAATGTTTGAAGGTTTCCTTCTACAAAATTCGGTGTTATGGTTGTCTTTCTTACACCATTTGCACCATCTTTTTCCTTGGTTTAACGGTTTTCTTTCATTATATTTTTGGTCATTGAACTGTGAGTTTCTGTCACGATAGTCATTTCTTGGCCTTTCAAAGTTTGTCCTGCCTTTATTACCCTGTTCTCGGTTATCAAATTTATTAAATTGCTGTGGAGCTTTAAAATTTTCTATGTGCTTCTTTTTAGAGCCACTTACCTCTGCCTGGGCTGCCTGATACCTCTCAGCGACATTTAAAACCTCCCCCAACCTCTCTGCACCTTGTTCCATGAGAAATTTTCTCAAGTCTGGAGCCATGGACTCTCTTAATTGCTCTATCATGATCATTTCTTTAAGATCTTGGGTCTTCCCCAGAGCAGTCCATTTCTCCAAATAGGTTTCCAGTCTGGCAGAGAATTGGTGGTATGTCTCCCCAGACAACAGTTTGGCATTTCTAAATTTCTTACGGTAAAATTCACCATTTTTTTCGTATCTTAATAACAAAGCCTGCTTTAGCATGTCATAATTGTCTTGGTCTTCTCTGTTCATTTTTGCGAAGACTTCATAAGAAGTACCTCTCAGTCCCTGTGATAACTTTAAACTCCACCTCTCTCTCTCTAACCCATATGTAGTAGCTAATAACTCAAAACGACTGAGGTACCCCTCGATGTCATCGTCTTTCTCAACAAAATGGTCTAAATGAAACCCCATAGCTGAGTTTGAGGCACCCTGACTAGCTGCAGCATCTGAGGCAAAAGGGCTAGCACCATTTTCAGGAGCATGGCCTTGTAATTCCAGCTCCCTTAGTCGTAATTCATGCTCCCTTTGCAACCTTCTATCTTCTGCTTCCCTCGATGTCATCGTCTTTCTCAACAAAATGGTCTAAATGAAACCCCATAGCTGAGTTTGAGGCACCCTGACTAGCTGCAGCATCTGAGGCAAAAGGGCTAGCACCATTTTCAGGAGCATGGCCTTGTAATTCCAGCTCCCTTAGTCGTAATTCATGCTCCCTTTGCAACCTTCTATCTTCTGCTTCCCTTTCGGCAGTCAATCTTTTTTCTTCTGCCTCCAATGCTTTTGCCTCTTTGTCAGCCTCAATCTGCAGCCTCTTAAGTTCTCTATCAGCCTCAATTTGTAACCTCTTCTCTTCAGCTAACCTCCTATCTTCCCTTTCAATATACTTGTCACATTCAGCAGTTACATACTGAATTAAAACCTGACCTTCCATTCCCATTTCCTTCGCCGTTAGCACAGCAGCTGATCTGAACTTTGCCAGGTCAGCCATCATACAAAATAACACTGACCAGGGTAAATCTAATTACTTAATGACAGGTAATTCTACTTAATAAATAGACCAAGGTAATTCTAATTAATTAATTAATTAACTAACTGGCTGTGAAGATTCACCAACTTTGATTTTCCATTTTTATTTTAAGGGACCCTTTTAAATTTTTACAATTTGTCCCCACTGGTTTAATTCTCCCACCAGGAGATTCTAATATTTATGATTATCTAAATATCCCTGGACAAGACCCCAATATTTGTAGTGGATTTTGATGGTATTGTATGGTTGAGATGTTACCTAGTGTAATGAATGAGGTCAGCTGTGAAGGCTCCCGAGATAAATGTTGATGCGAATTACAGAAGGCCCTTCTTACTACCACTTACGACCTCAAACATATCTTTTTTTCTCTACTAATAGGAATGTAGCTACGTTAAAAAAGTCTAGGGTACTGAAATGTAATGTGTTGTAGTAGATTACACACACACACACACACAGATATTTAATAAGTCTAATAATAATAATAAAATTTATAACACACTGAACTAACTCAGGCTGTTTTAGTTTTAAATATTAAATCTTTTGTTAAATTTATTTGTTCTGAACCAAATGTTTGTTGGTCAGAACATATGAAATATTATGGAGTTATAAATGGAATGCATAATTATATGACATAATAAAATGGAATGTGATTACAAAGGTATGTTATAAGTCTGGTTAATATTAATTATATTAGATTGTCCCAGGAGAACTAATACTGACTGTACTGTTGGGGTGGTATCATCACGCCCAGTCCGTGTCTACCAAACATTGTCCATTGACTTATGGGATGAATACATGGTTTATTTTCCCACAATGGTATGTCTTTATTCAATGGTGAATTAGTTGGTGGATTAGTTGATAAATTAGTTGGTAAATTCGTTGGTAAATTAGTTGGTGAATTCCCAGCAGGCCAGATCTCACATATCTCGACTGCGTCGATCTTGTAAAGGAGTCTGGTGGCCCCTCCTCTCCGTGCTGGGGTACACTATTCGGCTGCTCTGACACAATGTTAGACTGCACTGGTCCACGCTTGTGTATATCACAACAGCATTTGGCACCTCTTCGGTGCCAAACAGAAACTCACAATTCTGAAATAAAAGTTTTGTGGCATGTGTCAGAACTCTACCTACTGAGCCACTTCTGCACACAACACTACACAACAACACCACACAGACTGGGTCAGATCTCTCTGACCACACAGTACATCTTACCCAGTTGTTTTCATATAGTACTAGTTCCCCAAGACTGCATTGCATCTGAGATATGTTCAATAGTTTCCTTCTATTCAATAAGATAGGTGATATGTTCCACTGATCTCAACAATATATCCGCCTTCCATAGTTTTAGTAGGCGTCCATATATTTTGTTTGTCTCTAGACCCTGAACTTGGGCTGGGGATCTAGAGCGAGCACTTACTTGTCGTAATCATTTTATATGATATGGCAGTATCAATCACTCGAAATATTAAAATGTACAAAAGAAATACTTTCATTCTTACCAGAATTCAGAATTGAGAACACAGTTAAATGCTAGCAAAACCCAGCTGAGCTGCTGGCTATATGATGGCGTCCCACTAAAATATGTATTATCTTCTGGAAACAACACCACAGGTACTAAACCACTGTGTCTCTGGACAGTCTTGTAACGAATGGCAAAAATGCACATCTCTGTCCTGCCAATATGATTTCATTCATCCAATCACCGACTTCCCCCCTAACTTTCAAATCTACAACCAAAAGTCAAATTTCAGTCAGCTCTCAGTCAAGTATGTATTACTGTCTGTTGGTCCATCTGTCTCTACTTGTTTTTTCATAAAAAACACGCTTGGTTCTTGGACCAACGCCATGCAATACCCTACACACTTCTGCCTCCGAAGTTATTTTTAGCCACAATTCTCCCCTTTCTACTTTTTCAAGGTTAGTTTTTTTCTTTTGAAATCTGTTTGAGAACCTTCTCCACGGCGTTTGCCGCTGAATTCAAATAACAATCAAGTATCGTAAAAGTCCAAGAAATGACTGTTTCTGACAAGAGCTAAAGTCGTTTTTTGTCCACTTCCTTACCTTGTGTCAACTAGTGACGTGAATTTTTTTCTTTTTTCTTTTACTACCAATTGCGTCTTTTAGCCTTGCTATCTTCAAACACGTGTTCAGTCATATTTTTCCTTTTGTGTTCTCCGTTATCCCTCCCGTCTACAAAGGGTAAACGTTTCGTCTGCACGTCTAACTCGTTAGTTTTAAATGGCGGTGGGAAAGGCTGGCATGGGCGAGCATGTCTCCTAGTATCTTACGCATTATTTTTAACCCTACATTTTATCGTTAAATTTTGAGATATTTTAACGTTGTATCATGGTAAATTCATCACACAGTGCAACCATATGCATCCGGCTGAGTATTGGAATTGGGTGTCGCTGAGGTCAGGCGCAACTCAGTGAGAGCCCCAGGAGAGAGGGAAGAGACAGGAGGAGTCTCTAGACATCCTCTAGGCAAACCAGAGGGGACTGAATTGTTGGCTACCAGCTATATTAGCCACAGCAGTTTCACCCCAGCCACAGTAGATGATGAGAGAAAGAAGGAACATGTGATAGTTTCTTCAGTCAACCGCAAACAGTTACGCCCTGTTACAGTGATGTCTGGCCAAGCCAGTCAGTCTGTTTCAAAACACTGGGAGGTCGCATCATTTGGTAATCATTGTTTACCACGCGCCGCCAGGAAAATTCTTGGGCGAAGGAAACACATGAGAGGGAGGAGGAAGGGCGACCAGTCAGGTTGCAGTCGCCAGGAGGAAATCCCCAGGCGTGACCCTCACAATCCAGTGCTTGCAAAGATTTTCAAGGATATGGAGAGGGGCCTGTATGATAATCCTAATTATGACAGTGATTAGATCGGGATGTAGATCTAGATAGGGGCCAGTATGAAACCCAGAGATTTCAGTGATTTAGCACGGATTCCCGCACTTCAAAGGGGGGGACTTATGTGATGCTGCACTGTAATTCTGTCTTTCAACAGGCCCAATTCTGTTCTTCTATTTTGAGTTTTCACCATTCGTCTTCACTTTGTAACTAGATGTGGTTGCCACGTTTCTTCTCATTTGAATATATATCGTGTTTGGTATTTATCTGTAGGTAATTTAATGGGTTCTTTTTATGACGGTAGGTTTATTTCTTACTTCCACCAGTTTTACTTTCTTCTGATTTTCCGCGATCACGTAGATTTTCGTTGTTTACGAAAATCACTATTTTCATGCACGCCTGTATGACGCGTCAGAAACGTCACGTAACGTGATGTCATTTTTGGACACGCAGTCTGCGCGTTTTCAAATCTAATTGGCGTAGGTCAAAGGTATTTTATTTTTCTAAGCGTTTCCATTGGTCCGAGTGGATAGCTTAAGCAGATACTTAGGCGATCAGCGGGAGTGGTTCCCTGTGTATATATAGAATCGTTTAGAGGGGATCTGTCTCTATATGAAGAAATAATTGCCTGCCGGTCTACTTCGTATTATCGTCTCCATTGCGGGGAAAAACAGCGGTAATTGCGAGTCACAGCAAACAGTGGGGAGCATAATTTGCCAATACAAATTATCCACGGCAAAAGGAAATATCTCAGGGGTCAGAGGACTCGAGGTATCGCCAGCAGCGAAAAGAAAATAACCTAAACGGTCTATTTCAGTGAAGTTCAACTCTTCAGCGAGACCTAAACAGCTCTTTTTGCAGTGAGGAGCGGGAACGGGTTTATTTATCATACAGCCCGAGCTCATCGCTATTATAGTCTCCAGCACCGGCAAGTGGCCCGGGAGATTGGTGTAATGGTATACAGCCAGAAATCAAGGCTGTGTTTTTCCTCTAAATCCGGAGCGGGTTAAAAGTGGAAAGTTATAGAGGCTATTCAGCCGCAGAGAAGTTTTCGACAGCTAATCAAGTACCTCATGCTTGATTCCATGAATATCATTATCATCACCACATTCAGGAGCAGGTGATAGGGTTACAATACCTGGGTCCTGAAAGTAACGAGAGAAGGCCGTGCAACAGTGCACGCTATTTATTTGATTGATGTATGATGAACGTTACTGATTTCTGTGTGTAAATAAATATATCTATAATATATACTGGATCAGCTTCTACTCTATACTATACCTATATGTGGTCTGTATAGTGATGTCTGTGGTCGTTTTATACACCTTATCTTCTTGTGTTTAAAGGTAGTTAGAGGGGGTGATCTATAGCTTTCTCTGAAGTCACGAAGCGGCAAGGGGAGAGTCAAATCCTGGTTCTAGCCCTTGAGCCAATAGTCTCATCTGTCCACAGGCATGTCATTTTTCATCTAAATTCTATCTTCTCAGACTTTCTCATACTAGGGTCTTGCTTTCATTCAGGCAAACTCTATAAACTTAAATCCACCTCGTGACATCTTCACACTTTGTAAGTAATGGCCAGCTTGTTGACAGGTAATAGCACCCCATCTTTTCTCCCCACCCCTCTATCTTTATGAAGCAGACAAAAGCATTTCTCATATTTGGTATTTTTTTCTCTGTGAAACCTAGATCCTAAAGAAGGCGAGAAAGACAAAAGCAGAAAAGATGGCATTGGTGTATTTTATAATCTTCCTCAGTACATGAAACTTTTTGATGTTTTGAGAGGTTCCTACTCCAATTTTAAGGTGAGTTCAGAAATATGCATTTTGTTACTGTCATTAGTGGATTCTGCAGACATAATACTAGGGTATTAGTGTATTTGTTGTCTTTCTGTTTGTTTTTGTTCTTGTGATTTTTTTTCATTTTACTACTACTGATGTTATTGTTTAATACTGTTTCTATCAGTGTGGTAAAAACTTAGGAGAAACAATAGTGAATAATGAACATGTTTAAAAATTTTTTTTTAAAAGGTTATCTTCTTTGTTCTGTCCCTGTTGGGAATGGGGTCACCACAGCAGTTTTCCCCCATTCAGGTAGCCTGCTGTAAAATGCTTCATGCACTCTAAGGACAAATTGCAAATGGCTCAAAATGACTCATTTAAAATTAATTGATTTTGTATGGTTTGTAGTGCCTGACTTTGTTGACATCTTCATTCACCTTTTCGTTTCTGTCTGTGTCAGCATATGTAGGTATCCCAGGAACGCGCCACATTACGATTGACATTGAGCAAAACCATCATACGACAATCTGTGGGACCGTGTAAAGACCTACTAACAGTCATTGAACAAGCAAACTTTGGTTTGATCACGTTTCAAAAAACAAATGGACTGTCCAAGATTGTCCTTAATGTGACAATTTAAAGAACAAGAAAAATTGTCCATCAAAAAAGTGTTGTCAGAAAGTAGATGGGAAAGATTTTTTTTCTGAAAGCTTTAGAAATATTTGCAGAAAACCCTCCAAATAAAGTAACCATTCTCACAGATTCCCTTTCATCAGTACTAGCAATCAGAAACAGAATTGAATGCAGCAGGCCAGATATTATAGAGGAAATACTGCAGGTCAATACATTTCTGCACACTGCAGGATGCAGTGTCACAATAACATGGACACCAGCACGTTGGGATAGCAGGAAATGAGCTTGTGGACAAAGAAACCAAAATTGAAGTAGGCCTAGGGAAATGGGAAATTAAGAGCTTAATTGCTCTAGCAATAACTGAAGAATGGAAACTAGCATAGGACCAAAGCAAAAAAGGAAGATACTCATATAAAGTCCTGGGACCCAAAGATGCAGCAATAGAGAATGCAGTCAGCGACCCATAGCTTGACTGCTTGCGTCAGGATCAGCGAACCAGAGCTGACCAAGACCCTACTCCACCTCCACTTGGTGGTCCTGAAATCAGGCTGCATCACTGCAGTCTGGCTGAGAGAGTAGGGATCGAAGAGGGAAGGCAAACCCGGTCCCAAAAAATGCCGTGCTGAAGTCGGATGTGTCGGCCGAAAGGCGCAGATATCGCAGCTACGGCGTAAACAGACACAATGCAACCAACGTCCTTTTCAAGATGAACGACGAAGAAGAAGAAGAATATAAAGTCCTGAACAAAACCAAGCAAGACGTGTAAAATACAAGATGAACTAAAAATACTAATTAATAAAAAATTTCTAAGGCTCAAGCTTGGAACTGGGTATTTCATGATAGAGGAACCCACATGTGAAGAGCGCCAAGAACCAAACACAATTAAACACTTTCTGGTGGACTGCAAAGAATATGACCAGCATAGGCAAAACATTAAGACACTGCAATAACCACAAGATAGAAATGAGTGTAGAAAATCTCATAGGCATTAAGACCCCACCAGAAATACAAAAGTTAATAATTGACTATATTTCAAAAACAAAAGTTAACATATAAAAAAAGAAATAAATAAGGATTCTTCTTCTTCGTTCACCCTCAGATGTCAACTTGAATAAGTTCAAAGAAAGCAGTAGTCAGCCTGAGGCTGTTGATATCTCCATAGATGTTCTCCAGGAATGGTACTGGTGATGGCCATATGCGTTTTCTCTGTTCCTCATATGTTGGGCACCTTTGAAGCAGATGTTCGGCAGTCATTTTATCAGTGCCACAGTCACACTCATCAGTAGTTCCTATCTTTAATTTGTTGAATAGATGGTATTTCAATCTGTTATGACCTGTGCAAAGTCTGAAGATTACCACTTGTTCTCTTCTGCTGAGCTGGTAATACGGATCGTTTTTTGTGTGGCCTGGATGCTTTTCTTCCCACTTGTGCCTGTACCTGCGCTTGATAAAACTCTTGGCCTCCTCATAAGTTATGTTTGTGTCAAGTTGAGGGAGCTTTCCCCCTTCCTTTGCCAATCTGTCAGCCTCTTCATTTCCAGGGATGTTGCAGTGAGAAGGGATCCACTGTATCATGACTTTTTTGTGTTGCTGACATAGTCTGTGAAGTGTTACTCTTAGGTCATCCAGTTCAGCATTACTTTGACTTTTCAGCATTGTAATCACTGACTGCGCATCTGAGAAGATAGCTACTGGTCTCTCTGAGCTTTCTTCTGTCATTAGATGCAGTTTTTAAGGCCTCTGCCTCTGCTCTGAAGTTACTTGAAAATTTCCCTGTTGCGACTGCTATCTTTTTTTGTGTGCATTGCTTAAGCTCAGGAAGACTCCTCCACCCCCATCTTCTGTTGCATTAGTTGCTGATCCATCTGTGTATGCATGGATCCAGGTGTTGCTTGGGTAATGTTTCTCTATATATTTTGTGGTTAGGACTCTCCTTTCTGTTTCATTTTGGCTGTTCTTTCTCTCAATACCAGGAACATTTTCTATCATTTCAGGGAAACACTGTTATTTCCAAATTGGTAGCTTGTGTGCAGTACATATTGGTGTAGCTGTTGATATTATATAAGGATTCGAGCCAGCTGTCTACGGTGGTGGTAGATTTCCCCATAGATAAATACGGATTGACTATAAATAATCCTCCATTCAATATTAAATGCTTACCAGTATAAACAATATCATTTTTTTTAACAATAAAACAATATGAACTATAACTAAAAAGTAAAAATACCGACTAGAGAAAGAATATAGTATAAAGCATAAAATAAAAAGAAACAAGAAAATATTGCAATAAATGAAACGCATCCTGATATAACCAGCAGCTCCAAGTATATAGTGGATGGTTGAAAGGGAAGGGCTACAAAGAAAAGTAGCAAACACGTTAATAAAAAAAATTTTTTTAATTTTGTGGAGACAGATACGGCACAAGACAGATAAATGTGGAAACAAATAATAGAACTATGACTTCAAGAATCACAGAATGCTGTAGAAATATGATGACAGACATGAGCTATAATTCTCCTTCCCCTTGACAGGAAAAAATGGGAGTAAGGAGAATGCTGCAGAAAAATACAACAATAAATACATCATTCATTCATCTCCTCTTTTTGCTCCGTATGGAGCTCTAATACAACTGACCCCCTTTCAGTGAAATTGAATGCAAAATTTACTTCTGCTGTGGTGGTTTCTGTAGCAAATTTTTTACAGTATGAGGTTGCCAACCTCATGTGCAGCCTCAAATAGGTTGCAGTTTATGACATGTTTGAGGGAGCAGTAGTACAATTATTTCTTTGTCTGATCAGAGACCCTTGGAAATACAGTATATAGGCATGATTAAAAAATGAAGAAGCAACACCAGCAGATTGAAAATGATGCAAAGCATAAGAAGTTAATCAACACAGTGAAGCATGCCATGAACCTCAGAATCAGCAAAAAGTAGACGAATGACAAGAACCTAAGAATTAATCTGCTGCTGCTCAGAGGCTTATCTACAGAGTAATAGAAAAGTTACTCCTTATTTTTAAATTGTTATATTCACACTTGTGTCCATTGGATATACACGAACCCAAAAAGTCAAAACAAGGAGCAGGAACTGCCATTTGACTAATGTTGAATTTTTTTAATTTCTAGAAACAAAATATAATTTAAAATTGCCATTAAAGGGATGTTACAAGAGAGAGCAACATTGCATCCTGCTGTGAGTTCATGTGCTGAACAGGCCTGATTTCACATTGAGCTGTAGTTCTGATGTGGCATATCATTTGCGTAATAACATGGCAGTTAATTATTTTTATTTTGACATTTATTTCATACAGATTAGTTGGATAGAAGTGAAGGCAAAAAATAAATAAAAAATAGAGGGGCTTTTCAATCATTTAGAGCAGCGGTAGCGCGGTGGTCGATGGTTCGATTCCCAGTTGAGGTCGGATTTTTTAGACTGCAAACAGCTCCGGGGTCCACCCAGCCTCATGAATTGGGTACCAGAGCAACTCTGGGAAGGTTAAAGGTGACTGGCATGATGCTGACCACATCACCCCTAGTGTGCCCTATGGTCAAGAAAATATGGACCTTTTGAGGAGTTACTGTTAATTTTATTTTCAACTCGCCCCAGTCTTCTTTCCCATGTAATTATTTGCGTTCTTTTATTATTATTAGGCGTTCGAGTTCATAGTTATTATGAGGGGCGTTCAGAAAGTAATGCACCACATCGTTTTTCTCAGCTAATAATGAAGATAGAAGCATGAAATTTTGCACACTTCAAATATGGCATGTGCCAATTGTGTGCACCAAATTGCACTGCAACCGGCCAAATAATACAGCTGCCCTAAACCGTTGAAATGGAGCGTGTTAGCAACTTACATTATAAGCAGCGAATTGTGATAGAATTTCTCGTTGCAGAGAAGGAAACTGTTGTGAACATTCACAAGCATCTATGTGATGTGTATGGAAGTTTTGCAGTCGACAGGAGTACAGTCAGTCGCTGGGTTCAGAGAATCAAAGAATCAGGAAGTGGAGATACGGAGCTGCTTGATCGGCCGCGCTGTGGACGTCCTGCCACAGCCACCAACGCAGAAATGTTGAAATGCGCTGAGGGCATTATTCTTACTGATAGGCGAATCACTACTCAACAATTGACCTTACAGCTGTCAGTCAGCATTGGTAGTGCAAATGCAGTTATAAAAACTCTCGGATTTTCTAAGGTTTGCGCAAGATGGGTTCCTCGATGTCTCACAAATGACTACCGATTGCAAAGGAAAGCAATTTCTTCTCAATTGTTGGAGTGTTTCAATGCTGATGGAGAGAACTTTTTGGCTAAGATCGTTACAGGTGACGAAACCTGGGCACATCATTTTGAACCTGAGACAAAAAGACAGTCAATGGAGTGGCATCATCCACAATCACCATGAAGAAAGAAATTCAAGACAATTCCTTCAGCTGGAAAGGTCATGATCACTGTCTTTTGGGACATTGAAGGTGTGATTCTTGTGGACGTTATGCCAAGAGGAGAGACAATCAATTCGCAAGCTTACATTAAGACATTGAAAAAACTCAATCAACATTTTCGCAGAGTTCGGCTTCACAATAATCCAGCAGACCTACTTCTCCTTCACGACAATGCGCGACCTCACACAAGTCTGGCAACACAGGAAGCAATCACCAAATTGGGTTGGACTGTACTACCCCATCCACTCTATAGTCCCGATTTGGTACTCTCTGATTTTCATCTATTTGGTCCACTTAAAGATGCACTCCGTGGGACAAGGTTTGAAGATGATGAAGGAGTGATTCATGCAGCGAAGAAATGGCTACATGATCAAGACAAAATCTGGTACGGGCTAGGAATACATGCAATTGTTTCGTGCTGGCATAAAGCCATACAAGTTGATGGGGATTATGTTGAATAATACCTATGTTTACATGACATATCCATTTATATTGTGTATAAATTTCATGCTTTTTGAATAAACAGCTCCTGAGAAAAACGATGTGGTGCATTACTTTCTGAACGCCCCTCGTAGTCTGGTTAATTTTTGGCTGTTAGGAGAAAATCCGAACACCCGCACCTACCCTGTTTAATTGTAGGGATGGGGGAAGAAGCACGACCCAGGTTCAGCGCTGTAACCAATAAAATTTATTCTGGTAACTAGAATGGTCAGAGGATTACCTAATATTATGTATTCTTTTGCGCGTGAGCAAAAATAAATTCACGATTGGCTTGATAAACACTGAGTCATCGGTTTGATTATGATATCATTGGACGAGTTCAGACTTAATTTATGTGCAGGCATCAAAATAGGTCAAAGGTTGGTTTAAAGTGGTTCCAGATAGATAGACGCCAAATCGATGAATCACCGCGTCTATTATTGCATCAGAATATTATACTACATATTTAACATCAAAATCTTTTAGCGCTCTCTGGTCCCAAGAAATTCAGCCGTGACACAAGTGCCATCATATAGTCTGCTCAGTCCGAGAAACTCTATATTTATTGGCAGTCACGGCTTATTGGCAGAGTTTATTGATAACCATAATCCTACCACCGACTTTGCCTTCTAGAGAGAAGGAGGCACGAGACAGCTGCGTAAATTGGAGAAACTTGGGTTCGCGCTTGTACCGGCGCTCAGTACGTCTGCAGCACTGAAAGAAAGAAGTTCTCTTGCAGTGAGGCAATTACCTCAGCGGGAATGGGTTCTTAAATCAGGAGCTCTTAGCTCATTAAAGCACACCAAATAGGCGCGTTGCCTTGTGCTTATAAACTGCCATAATAATGCAGTGGTCCTAAACCCCAACCGGGTCAACTCAGCAAGTTGAAGAAGTGTCATCAATGGTGAAACTATCTACATCATTTGGAAATTACCTAGCTATCTTATTAACAAGCCCCTCGTTATCAGTATTCAGGAAAGGAGAGAGGGAAAACATACCTTTCCAATCTGCAAACAAGAAGAGGGGAGTGACGGAGAAGCAACTCATCAGATCCTCAGACGAAGACGGTGGCGTCAGAGAGGCACTGAACTGTGACAGAGGTGAAAGGAAGGAGTTTAGAGAGGAACAGCAGATTCTGAATAGAAATACTTAGAGGACAGCCTCTGAGTGAGCGCTGGTTGGAAAGTTAATTAGTGTAGCATTGCTTGTAGAGTATTATTCAATTTTGTAGGACCGCCTAGAGCGCTAGACAGTGATTCATTTTGTACCATTACCATAACAAAATTAGCGACTTTTACCTGCACTGTCTTGGTTCCATCGCTTTGCCCTGGCCTTTTCCAGTTTTAGATGACGAAAGCTATTCTTTTTTCGAGGCATTTTCACACAAAAAGTTCAGAAAAATGAGACTAACTAAATGTGTATACAGAATTTATGAATCCGACGCCATAATGCAAACACAGCGGTTACAAGTCACATGGATTCATGCAGCCAATGAACAGTTTAGAATAGTGTGCGGAAAAGGCTGATGTCAACGAACGCCTGACGATTTCCATATATGGAAATAATTTTTTTACCGAAATAAATGAACTACATCACAGGATTCCCCAGATCTAGGAGAATCCAATGATGTATAATACGTAGCGGTGTAAGCTTGGTTGCTATGTAAGAAACTAGGTCTAATTAGACATATTTTCTCGAGTTTGAGAAAATCTCTCCGTACCATACCTTTTTCAAAGTCAAAATACATATTGTTAGAATGCATTTTGACATTTAATTCTGTTATATTTAGATTCAGGAGATGTAAAGTATCAGAAAATGGACTAATCCCAAAATCCTTAATTTTTTTTATTTTGATGAAAATTTAATTCCCGCTCCTCCCCTTAAGTAAGTATGTATATTACTTTTTAATTTTCAAAGACTTCTCTGGATCTGACAAGCTCAGACAAGTTTTGTTCATTCCTGAGAACCACCTTGACAGTGCTGTCACAGTTGCTTGAGATTGCCACCTTGTATGATATTGGTTCAGCCACAGAGGAACTTCTTGGTTACCTAAAGGTCACTATGGCACTTGAGCCTACTTGGACAGTGTTGTGCGTGCAACAGGTACCCAATTATTATTATAATTGTCTCTCTTTTATGTATATATGTGTGCATGCATGAGTATCATGAGTATATGCATAAGTATTTTTGTAAACACGCATACGACTATCGCTGTTGGAGGTTTGTGTAAAGACCTATCTCAGAACTACATTTCATGCAGACATCTATCGAGTGTAAATGGCTCTTACCCACTTGTTCATCATTATCATCATCATTTTTTCCCTTTTTACTCTTTATGGAGCCACCCCTGTAGCTGGTCCATTGCAGGAAGCTTACACCAAGCATTCACATTCTCCTGCAGCGGTGGTTTCTGTGGTAGTTTGTTTTATATAATGAGGTTGCCAGCCCCATGCACAACCTCAAATTAGTCACCTTGTACGACATGCCTGAAGGTGCAGTAGTCCAGTTCATTCTTTTTCTCTTCAAACACCTCCAGGTACCACATGGGGGACTTGATCAATATTTAGTAATTTCTTGCAGCACAGTTACAATGGTTGGTAACAGATATTAAATAGTTCCTTTTCTGAAATCCTTAAGTAACTTGCAGTAAAATATGTTTTCAGTTTGTTTGTACTCTTAAATCGTTTATTTCTCAGCTTCTGAAAGCCTTGTTTGGTACAAACTTGGCCAGCCAGTGGGATCCCAACAGCCAGTCAGCAGCTTCGCTTGTAGCAGATCTCAATGCCCGCGTGACTGCAGGCTCCAGCCCAGGCTTGTACTATCACTGTCTCAACAAACCATATGTTCAGCTTGCCCACTGCTTGGTTGGAGCAGCATGTAGGGCCACATTACCTACAGATGAGGCTCACAGGTTGGTCTTCTACTTCTTCTTATCTATTTTTTTGTCACTTCTTAAAGTTGGTTCCTTTACAGAAAGTCTGTGCCAAAGAACTTATTGTGCTCTTATAGTGATGATTTTCTGTAGTAGTTTGTTTTGCTTCCACCCAGAGGCAAAGTTATTGGGTTCAAAACCCAGTACTGTTACATTCTAGTCTACCCAGCTGTAAATGGGTACCAGATTATGGGTCAGTTATAATTTAGGCTGTGTGGTTTTTATTGCTGCATTACTTACGCTTGAGGCTTGCATAAGTAGGGCTACCTTATCAGCATGTGAGGCTCATAGTCAATTAGGTCACTTTAATTAAAACTTGTAAATTGCTATGGCCTCGAACCACCTCTAACTACCCTATGGGGATAAGGTTCAATTAAGATTCACAAACACCAAGGTACAGACAACATATAGCTACTGTACTAAAGGAAATGACTGATGCCAGCTACAATTTATACAAGTTTATTATACACCTATACACAAACTCATATACATGTCAAAATACATGAAGTGCGAGGATGCACACCTGAAACAAAAATCAAGCACAGTTAAAAATGCATCAACCCCAACCCTTCTCCCACAATTGCAACCTGTATGGAGAAAGAAGGTAAGGTTAACTGAAATGAACTACACTGCACTTGATGTCGCCTACACTCCAAACTAGCTGTTCTAAATTCTAACTCTAACTCTAAGTCCACTGATAGCTGGAACGACTGCGAAGTGACTACACAATCTCTGCACAGACTTCGGTTCTACACAGCCTATCCTGGAATCTCCTGAACACAACTAACTGCACCTCTAAACTTCAGCAGCTGTCCTCTGCTATGATTCACCAAAACTAACAGTTCTGCCTATCTGTGCTGACTTCAGTAGAGAGAATGTTTACCCTCTCTCTCTCCACTAACTCTGGAATTGATGACTGAGGTTTAACAGAACCCCACTGGATTCTGGACTGGAACTGTAGCTGACTTCTACCACTCTGAAATTACCTGCCCGAGTACCTATAACTGGGCCGTCGGCTTTATTATGGCCGTGAAGAAACGAACATAAAATTACCACAACGCTGGCAGCCTGCCAAATCTGCGTGTGTAACGAGCGTCAGAGCTCAGGATTTATCCACAAAAATCCTATTCGCTGGAAAATGTCTTCCCCTGGCTGGGAAAACGTATTTTCTTCCTCTCCTTCCACTACTGGCAACTAACGTAAAACCCTTGCGGTTCTGCGAATGCCCCAACTTTGCCGTGGGAGAAATTTTGTGGTCTCAAAATTCCGCTCTCATTCCCACAAAAAGCCGGCACCTGCTGTTTAGACAAAAGCAAAAAACAACAGCTAAACAAAACGTAAATACTCTATTACAAATAACAATTAACTTCCTGACAAACCCTTAAGTCTTTAACACTTAAGTCTCCCCCGTCTATAATCAATACAGCTCCCCTACTCTCTCCCGTTATGCACCACCATACAAAATCATGCAAACAAAGTCCGCTCCCCCACTGAGCTCCCTTCTCTACCTGAGCCCACAAGGTAAACATTGGCTAACCCAGATCGCTTGTTCTGCCTGACTAACTCCGAGCAACAACAATATTTTCAATGGCCCGTCTGGGCAGACGTACTGTGGCCTACTTCTTACGCTGACACTAATGCCGTAATGTTTAACACAACTAAAACTAGCCCTCTCTAGGAATTCCTAAAATTCCCGTCAATAATAGTAATCACATTCAAAATGTAATACAAAATAATTCCCTTTAAAATTACTTCTCCCATCTTCTGAATTCACAGAACAATAATGCACAATCAATAACATATAATCCTGTTTACGCTAAGCATCTACCTGCCGTCAAAAGTTATACATAACCCCCGATTATCAAATTGAAAACCCCGTAGTTCAGCCACGTGGTGCCGCAGTTTTTCAACCACGCGCTCCTGCATACATTCATTACTGATAGCACACATGTGCTCCAATTAATACCTCTATCACTTCCGTCCACAGATATATGCGTAACTATATAAATAGCGAGCATCAATACTCTCACTAAAATCACAAATAAAAATACACATTACACACGCTCCCGACTATTCTGTAAATACATATGATTCGCAGATGCGAGTTTCTCTCCCGACCGACTTTGCAATAATACAAAGCGGTGATATCTCAACTTTTAAACCATGCCGCTATTCTTTCAACAAGGAATTAAATGGACCTAGTTTCTCATGTCTATCACTCAGATCGAATTGATGGCTCTGGAGTTAAGAATTAAATTAAACTAAAACTTCCCAAAGAAACTTAAATGATCGGCTAGGACTAGAAAAATTAAATAAAGTCCTCACGCAAAAATTCATGCTTACCAAATCTCGAATGTCCAACTGAAGGCAATCGACAATATGCTTCTGGCACCCGGCTTTGGCAATTTTTTCATTAAAAGAGAAAGAAGCTATGAAATATAGGCCTTTTATAATCAAGACCCCCACGCGCCGACTTCATGACGTCATATGCGCGGCGTGGTTCTAAAGCCAATCGGAGCTCTGCATTTCAACTGCAGTTATCTCTCAGCCAATCAGAACCTTAGATCTTTCTGATGCAACCAGTTTCTGCTAGACAAAGAACCGGGAATTGGTCCTAGCCCTATACTGCGGAAATGAAGCAAAAATGGCCGCAAATAATTTAACTCCCGAAAAATGCGTATATGGCCACGCAATATCTTTAAAAAAAGACAATCTGGTGCCAATCCTGATCTAGCATCTATAATCTTTCTTCTAGAAAAATACTGTCTAATTCCCTACACCCCCATTCTAAACACATAAAGAAGAACCATAAAGCAGATGAGATCAAACTCCCTCGTGATCTCATCTTGAAAAAAAAACGTAAATAATAGAAGGAGAAGAAACATGGAGAAGGATTACCTGTAATCCCTCCAAAAATATAGTGAACAAATAATGCAAAGAGAAAGACATGGGGCCTTCTGAAAAAATAAATTACAGTATAGTATCACATTACTCCCCCCTTTTGAAGTACGGGATTCCGTGCTAGATTACTGGAACTTGTATTCTTTTCAGACTGGCCCCTATCTAGGTCTCCAGAGCTGTTGGTATGCCCTAAAGTTGTAAGATCACAACTGGTGAATACCGCCTTGCGACCGCAACACAAATGGTCGCTCTTCCTCTTTTCTCTCCCTCTGTCTTTGAATCGCTCTGCAACTGGCAGGCGGCTGGGCCAATCAACCATAACATACCTCCTTCCTGTGTGCACCTGGCCATGTTTACCTAATTTTCTCCTCCAGGGTTTCTTCCTGATAAGTGTTCTTGGCCTTGGTGGAGTACAGCTCCCGCACAACTCCCTGACCACTGTACAGGTAATTAGCGGGTTATGTGCTGTCCGATAAAGGCTATTCGCTGGGTGTTTACGTTTGTATGGCCTGTACCTGGTTGACCTGAGATACCTGCGGCCGACTGTAATGTCCCTCGAGCGAGAATCACTGTTCCAAAATTGGAAAAGTTTGTTGGCCAAAGAAACGCGCACCTGTTTCTTCTTCTTCCTCTCCATAACTACTCCCATGCTCCGGTGGGAGAGTCGATCTCTCTTCAGACCTGTGCCCTCCAATGGCGGGTCTGGAACTTCCCTTGCCTTGTCCGGCAAAAGAGTGACTTGGTCAGCTGAACTGACCGGCTGGCTCTGTAGAGGCCTGGCGATGGCGACTACCTTGCTGCTCATCAGCGGGTTTGAAACCGCTGGTACCTTAAAATGAAGATGCCCCATTTCGGGTTCCTCTGGTGTCGAGTTTCCGATCTTTTGCTTGGTTTCTACTGAATTCTCACTGATCCCAGTAGCTTCTATCTTTGGGAAAAGATAGGTAATATCTGCCCCTGGCAGTGGTTCTGTACTCGCTCTTCCCCTACCAATATGAAGCGGGACAGAGCTCTCCAAAATAGCTCCTTGCAAATGCGTAAGGCCGCTTTTCTCACTCTTTTCTGGCCTGAAAAGTTGGTGAGATGAAACTGTAGACCACGGGAGCTCTCCATCTAACACCCTGGTTCTACCTTCAACCTTGCCCTCCCCTGTGAGAGTTACTGGCGTCAGTTGGAATGTGTCCTGCAGTGACACTTGACGGTTTAAGATCCCGTTAGATCGCGGAGAATCTGAGATAAAGCTCTCAGTGACTTGTTCTACTGTTCCTTGAATACAGTTCTTGTCAGTATGTCCCTCTCCTGAAGGAGCTAATACCATCGGGGGCCTAATTCCCGACGACAAAGAATGTACTTCCACAATCACCACTGTTTTGCCATTAGGCTGCACAGGGATGTCAGGCGAATGCGCCTCTGCCTGTTGTTTTTCGCTGTCCCGCTGGGGAGCTGGCGAAACATGCCTTATTAGGGATTCAAACTCTGACCTCGACTTTCTGTGTCGAGTATGTTGTGCTCTCTTACCACGAGCATGGGAGAATCGGTAGCCATCCGAATTATAATGCTTGCTTGCATTATTCCCCCTGTTATGCAGTTTCCACGCCTGGGATCGCTTCGTAATCTTCCCAGCGTTGTAAGGGCTGCTTTCCTTAGCTGAATCCTTTCCTTGTTTGGGCTTCGGGTCCATTTCCAACGGAAAGTCCTTTTCCTGGAGTTGGGGTGCAGTTTGAGCCGACAAGTTATCCTTTACTGGCACAAGATTTTCAGAGGGGTTGTCCCTTTCTAGTCGCTCCTTTTCCCATTGTTGTCTTTCTATTTCCCGTTCTTGTTTTCTTCTTTCCGATTTCTGGACCATTTCTATTCCTTGTTCTATGAACTCTCGGATGAATGCTTCGCTGTCCCCAGCTTTTGCACAGGTCCATGCCAACGCTAGACGATTGCCAAATAAGTTGTCTACCTCATATTGCCCCTGCAGGCTTTCTGCATATTCCAGAAGGGGTGGAATTTCGCTGTCACCATACTCCATGAACTTAGCTACCTCAAGTGCAATCTTATGTACTTTATCGAGATCAGCCATGTTACCTGCAAATTCTGCCGTAAGCTCACAAATATAGAGACGTGAAGGCCCCATAACTTCCCGTTACCTACTAGGAAAAATGCTGTCGCAAAAACCCGAACTCAGACTAACACCAAGTCTGACTAATAACTACCTGAAAAAAATTCAAGTTATCCAGCTACCCAAAACCCGAATTTACTTTCCTGTCAAGAAAAAAAAATTCGATTAGCCATCAATTACCTCTAAGTCATAAACAACCTTACTACCACTATCATCTATACTAACTGGAACCTGTGGAAAAAAAACTTATAGCTGGATCAGTCTTAATATAGCTCAAGTCTAGGGGATTTTTAAAAAAATCTATTTCCAGAACTTTCTTCAGAGACAATCTATGAATCTAGAATTGATCCCAACAAAGATGATCCCAAGGACGACGCCACCCACTTTGTCAAGATCACAGAATTGAACGTAACAAAGATGATTCACCGGACGATAGCACCCACTTTGTCACGAAATGGATTTAGGACTAGAGACTGTCTACATATAGTGACAAGACAATAGTAAGAAGAAAGACTGAAATGATAGATTCAGATAGAAATATAGTGCAAAATGTGAAAGTTGAGACCATTGGCTCCGAGGTTGAGAACCGAGGTTGATTCTTTCCTCGCCACTTCGGACGTTTAAATTGCTATGGCCTCGAACCACCTCTAACTACCCTATGGGGATAAGGTTCAATTAAGATTCACAAACACCAAGGTACAGACAACATATAGCTACTGTACTAAAGGAAATGACTGATGCCAGCTACAATTTATACAAGTTTATTATACACCTATACACAAACTCATATACATGTCAAAATACATGAAGTGCGAGGATGCACACCTGAAACAAAATCAAGCACAGTTAAAAATGCATCAACCCCAACCCTTCTCCCACAATTGCAACCTGTATGGAGAAAGAAGGTAAGGTTAACTGAAATGAACTACACTGCACTTGATGTCGCCTACACTCCAAACTAGCTGTTCTAAATTCTAACTCTAACTCTAAGTCCACTGATAGCTGGAACGACTGCGAAGTGACTACACAATCTCTGCACAGACTTCGGTTCTACACAGCCTATCCTGGAATCTCCTGAACACAACTAACTGCACCTCTAAACTTCAGCAGCTGTCCTCTGCTATGATTCACCAAAACTAACAGTTCTGCCTATCTGTGCTGACTTCAGTAGAGAGAATGTTTACCCTCTCTCTCTCCACTCACTCTGGAATTGATGACTGAGGTTTAACAGAACCCCACTGGATTCTGGACTGGAACTGTAGCTGACTTCTACCACTCTGAAATTACCTGCCCGAGTACCTATAACTGGGCCGTCGGCTTTATTATGGCCGTGAAGAAACGAACACAAAATTACCACAACGCTGGCAGCCTGCCAAATCTGCGTGTGTAACGAGCGTCAGAGCTCAGGATTTATCCACAAAAATCCTATTCGCTGGAAAATGTCTTCCCCTGGCTGGGAAAACGTATTTTCTTCCTCTCCTTCCACTACTGGCAACTAACGTAAAACCCTTGCGGTTCTGCGAATGCCCCAACTTTGCCGTGGGAGAAATTTTGTGGTCTCAAAATTCCGCTCTCATTCCCACAAAAAAGCCGGCACCTGCTGTTTAGACAAAAGCAAAAAAACAACAGCTAAACAAAACGTTAATACTCTATTACAAATAACAATTAACTTCCTGACAAACCCTTAAGTCTTTAACACTTAAGTCTCCCCCGTCTATAATCAATACAGCTCCCCTACTCTCTCCCGTTATGCACCACCATACAAAATCATGCAAACAAAGTCCGCTCCCCCACTGAGCTCCCTTCTCTACCTGAGCCCACAAGGTAAACATTGGCTAACCCAGATCGCTTGTTCTGCCTGACTAACTCCGAGCAACAACAATATTTTCAATGGCCCGTCTGGGCAGACGTACTGTGGCCTACTTCTTACGCTGACACTAATGCCGTAATGTTTAACACAACTAAAACTAGCCCTCTCTAGGAATTCCTAAAATTCCCGTCAATAATAGTAATCACATTCAAAATGTAATACAAAATAATTCCCTTTAAAATTACTTCTCCCATCTTCTGAATTCACAGAACAATAATGCACAATCAATAACATATAATCCTGTTTACGCTAGCATCTACCTGCCGTCAAAAGTTATACATAACCCCCGATTATCAAATTGAAAACCCCGTAGTTCAGCCACGTGGTGCCGCAGTTTTTCAACCACGCGCTCCTGCATACATTCATTACTGATAGCACACATGTGCTCCAATTAATACCTCTATCACTTCCGTCCACAGATATCATGCGTAACTATATAAATAGCGAGCATCAATACTCTCACTAAAATCACAAATAAAAATACACATTACACACGCTCCCGACTATTCTGTAAATACATATGATTCGCAGATGCGAGTTTCTCTCCCGACCGACTTTGCAATAATACAAAGCGGTGATATCTCAACTTTTAAACCATGCCGCTATTCTTTCAACAAGGAATTAAATGGACCTAGTTTCTCATGTCTATCACTCAGATCGAATTGATGGCTCTGGAGTTAAGAATTAAATTAAACTAAACTGCCCAAAGAAACTTAAATGATCGGCTAGGACTAGAAAAATTAAATAAAGTCCTCACGCAAAAATTCATGCTTACCAAATCTCGAATGTCCAACTGAAGGCAATCGACAATATGCTTCTGGCACCCGGCTTTGGCAATTTTTTCATTAAAAGAGAAAGAAGCTATGAAATATAGGCCTTTTATAATCAAGACCCCCACGCGCCGACTTCATGACGTCATATGCGCGGCGTGGTTCTAAAGCCAATCTAAGCTCTGCATTTCAACTGCAGTTATCTCTCAGCCAATCAGAACCTTAGATCTTTCTGATGCAACCAGTTTCTGCTAGACAAAGAACCGGGAATTGGTCCTAGCCCTATACTGCGGAAATGAAGCAAAAATGGCCGCAAATAATTTAACTCCCGAAAAATGCGTATATGGCCACGCAATATCTTTAAAAAAAAGACAATCTGGTGCCAATCCTGATCTAGCATCTATAATCTTTCTTCTAGAAAAATACTGTCTAATTCCCTACACCCCCATTCTAAACACATAAAGAAGAACCATAAAGCAGATGAGATCAAACTCCCTCGTGATCTCATCTTGAAAAAACGTAAATAATAGAAGGAGAAGAAACATGGAGAAGGATTTATCTGTAATCCCTCCAAAAATATAGTGAACAAATAATGCAAAGAGAAAGACATGGGGCCTTCTGAAAAAATAAATTACAGTATAGTATCACAGGCTTACACTGTGCAGGACCACTTCAACTTCACAGAAGTCTTACATGTTGGTAATGCAACTTTTGCCCACAAATGAGGCATTATAATTTGGGTTTAATGGCATACCATTTTGGACATTTTCTGGCTTTTTTTTTTGAAAAGTTATCTACATGTACTCTTTACAGAAGAAAAGTAAAAATTAGGTTGCCTTGGACAAATATAGACTGTTGTGGATAATTATTAACTTGATAACTAAATTTTGATTTCTTTACTCATTTTGCTTGCTTGCTGCAGATTTACAGGATTTGAAGTTTGAAATCTGATAGTGACATGCTCCTGTCTACCTAGCTGTAAATGGGTACCTGACTCTGCTCTTGAGTTAGGGAAGCCAAAGGCAGTGAGTACGAGAGCTGGTCACCCCACCTCATAAAGCTGGATCTATTATAGTGAAGTCTCTAACACTTCACTCTCCTAAGGCAGTATCTGTTATTAGGCTACCTTTACTGTATACTCATTTTGTATTCATCACCCCCAAAGGGAGCCGCGCTAGCGTAGTGGTTACAACACCGCTCTGGCGACCGGGTGATACAGGATCAAACCCGGGCGACGGCATTTGAGGATTTTTCGTCGACCGGGATTTGGACTGGATTAACTCGAGACCTGGCGAGTACATTTGAAGGAGTGTCGTCGACCAGGGACTGGCGGCTCCTGAGCCGACCCAGCTGCAATGGGTACCTCCGAAATCGGCGAGTATTTGCCTGAATGGCGAGGGACACCTGTCTCTGTATAAAGGGATACTCACGTAAAATCAATGTCAGGTTAGACTGTAATACCTGAGATTTCGCCTCGAGTATTAGGGGGGGGAAGAAAAAAAAAAAAAAAAAAAAAAAAAAAAACACCCCCAAAGACTGTGTATATCATTTAAAAAAAAAAAAAGTAAATTCTAGATGTGGCTCTAACTGTAAAAGTTAGCCTGTTAGATGTTAATAGATGGCTGACTTATATTCAATGGCAGGTCAGTGTTGCTTACGCAGTCATGGATTTAGGACTTTTGGAAGCCCTACAGTCTTTCTTCCCAATTACATATGTGTGTGCACATGCACAAGCACAGACACACACACAGACACAGACTTTTTTTTTAAATTAATAAAAATAGGATGCATTTCGAGGAAGGAGAAGAAAACAAGTGAAGAAGTCTTTGAAATGAAAAGTTAGTTGCTTATCCTTTACAGGACGTGGCAATCAACCCCAGCTTTTATTGGCTGTTTGTGATTTTTCTAGGCATTTTTTTCATTCAGTAGTTTGCCATTGCTTTCTGAACGGTACGGCGCTTATACCATTGTTAAAAATCCACACAAAACGATCTGCTACCAAACCGCCTGCAGCAGGTTTCGAACCTGGTATATCTGGATTATGAAACTGCGTTCATATCCATTAGGCCACAGACGCCGACGAAATGAAAAGAGAATGAAAATAAAATTACACAAGTAAAATGTTTTGGGCAAACAAGGAGGCACAACACTTTAAAAAAAAAATGTTTATATCCTTACTTGTATCCACTGGACATACATAAAACAGATGTGAAAACATTGAGCAAAACTGCCATTTTGACAAACACATTTTATTTTTTAACTGTTTATTCCCAGAAACAAAATAAAAGAAGATAGGGTCTAAAACAGCCAGTGGACTGAAGTTAACAAGAGACTGCAAATATTGCAGCCTGCTATGAAATCATGTGTAAAACAAACTGGATCTTACATTGAGTTGTAATGTTAATGTGAAATAGCATTTTATGCAATAAATGGCAGCTAATTGTCTTTATTGTGATGTTTGTTTCATATAAATTAATTGTTCAGAAGTGAAGAAATACCAATTTAAAAAATAGGAAGTGGCTTTTCCGTCACCATTTATGGTTGATGGCAAGCATGCAGTAGGATAACAGTGATATATGGGGGAAGGAAACAACAAGAGGTGGATAGAAACTAGTCTGTTCAGAGAGTGCAATTGAGACAAGAGACATCATTTATTGGAGATCCCTTGCGGTCAACTTTCAAGGCAGAAATAGTAATTTATTTGCTCTGGTGAAAATCATGACCTTGCTTCTATTTGCAGTTCACTGCTATGGCTGAAACAAAGAGTAGACAGAAAATTTCCCTCAATACTGAAGCCCACAAACAAAGTAGATAAGGTAAGGGCAGTAAATTTTAATAATAGATTTTACAAAGTTAAAAAAAAAGCTCTTTTTTCAACCTTTCAGCGTCATATTTTGGTGGTTGCCTTTTCTTTGAACATTTTATGCATGAACATCAACCTAATATTTAGAGACCACTAATTTTCGCATTTTGGCCAACAGGAGTATTTTGTTTAAAATGTTTATTCCTTTTAAAACTCATTGTTTACTAATTTTAAAAGGCAGATGGATAGTACGGCTTGAAATTGTGTTAGTTTAGATAATATAAAAATTATGATTGAATTTTGCTTTTGATAATTGGTCAGACTAACTAGTTGACAATGAAATTCCAAGTGTTAGGTCTTCTGCTACAGGAATAAGGACATGTAAGTTAAATTTAAAAAAAAATACAAGCAGTATCCTACAAGATACGAGACAGTTGATATCTGATGTACAAGAGGACCCAGAAGTATTAGAAGAAGATGAAGGCCCTCCTGCAGAGTAAAAGGGCACCTCACGATGTTCCACCTGGATGATTATCATTGTCAGGCAACTAAAAGATCATATATTGGAGGAGATCATGACACAAGGCACCAGGAAGTACCTACCAAGAAGATATAGAGTATGTGCATCAGAAGGGAAAATGAAGTGAGGTACATCTGCAAAAGTTGTGGGATCCTGCACCGAAGGAATCATTTCTAGAAGTGCCATACAGCTAGGATGCACTAAGGGGCCTTGGGAGTATGTCCACAAATTTGTTTTGAAAAAGTCAATGGTAAGTAGAGATAAACAGGCTTATGTTACAGTAAGCACAACACAGTTTTGTCTGTAAAATACCCAGGAAATGGAGTTAGATTAAGAGAAATAATGCCCATCCACAGTTTGTTAGTAATGAAGAAGAGGAGAAAGAAAAATTATATTCATTTTGGATCATTTTCGTATGTCTGTGATAAATTACAAAGTCTGTTATAGCCTCTTTTGATTCAGTCTGTTATAGGCTCTTACATCCGTCTGTTTGAACCACTGGTTATCAAAGCTCTGAAGCAGTATACAGTTACCTCCAGCTTAGACCTTCAGGTTTGTTTTGTGAATGTCAATGTTTGAAATTGTTCCTCTTTATCTTTGGACACCTTATGGTATATTAATACGTACTATGGAAAATATCCATTGAAGCTTCAAATCTCCAGGAACTGGTGTGGATTGGTTTGGTTTGGTTTTAAGGACTATCTTCATTGTACACGGACAACCCCATCGAACTGGTGTGGATCTACTATCTTGGTCATGTAGGGGTACGCCGCAGTGAGAGAGCAGAAAGACTTGCTTCAAGAGCACCCATAGTAGGGACATTTAATATGGATAAGGGAGAAAACTAAAGACAAACACTGATTGCCTGCTAGAGAAAGACACTGCAGTCGATGAATCAACAAAACTAAGATTGCTAGAATTAGGCATAAAACGTAAGACTAATAGAGATTGACAAATGAGAGGATGCATTCATTGTGTATATAACCAGCGCGCTGCAGGAACAGTTAGCATTCATACCCTTCGATGTTTGCTGAGGAAGACTGAGCACCTATGGGTTTAACCGAAGTGCAGTGCAGTATGATTCTGATCAGCAGTAACAATAACAATTGTTACTAGTGTGTACATCTGTAAGAAAGTGGTGGATAGACAAAAGAGGTTATGTTTTATTCAGAAAAAGTGTTTGTTGAGCTGTTCTGAAGAACAAATATTCAGTGTAACAAATAGTGGTTTGCTGAGATC
Source organism: Oreohelix idahoensis (assembly GCA_024509875.1). Classification (NCBI taxonomy): domain Eukaryota; kingdom Metazoa; phylum Mollusca; class Gastropoda; order Stylommatophora; family Oreohelicidae; genus Oreohelix; species Oreohelix idahoensis. Next base: position 1,075,473 of record JAMPIV010001636.1, read on the forward strand.
AAGAAATTCTACTTATTAAGTGGTTACAGTTCATTTGTTATACTTTATAGACATATTTTAAAGGATCAAAGTAATGTCAGGGATTCAACTTGGTTTGTTTTGCACACGGTGATGCATGGCAATAATTGCTTATATTCTAGGGGCACATTATAGCAGAATTAATGCTTATTTTGTAAATAAGGACACAGTTCATTCTAGTCTACTTTTGCCTGTTTAATTATAAGGGGAAGTAAACTGGAGTATGTCAGTAGTTGAAATAGATTTTGAGTTATAGCACTTAGTTGCTTGTTAGCTATCGAATTATTTAGAGAGTATCTCGTGATAGTTTCGAGAGACAGATTACAGACAGCGTGAAAAGCGCTGATATATTTATTCTGTAATGTTTGAGCGGAGTGAGAATAGCTCGCGGCTAGGAGCAGATGATTGATTGACTGAGTTGTGTTGACCGTGAGGAAGTCTCGTGTCTGCTTTTGAGCGGGACGAGTGTGTTATCTAGGGAGAGTGTTCCGGGCGTTTTGACCGGGTAGGAAGACAGTGTTTTTGGGAAGTGTGAAATGCCTGTACAGTGCTGAATTTAAAATGTCGACGGATTTTTCGCTGTGGGTACAGCGTAGTATGAAACTGCAGTTTTGATTATTGTGGAAATGTTTATAACTGCAGTGTGCAGTCTTTAAAGGCCATTATCTCCTGTGTGGCCATGAATCATTAGCTCCTGTGAGAGGATTGTTATTGAGGATTCTTTATAGCGCTGAGTTTAATAAGAGTACTTTAGGCCATGAATCATTAGCTCCTGTGAGAGGATTGTTATTGAGGATTCTTTATAGCGCTGAGTTTAATAAGAGTACTTTAGGCCATGAATCATGATATCATTGTAGCTGCCGAGTGCGCAGTTATTATGTGGTACTTTATATCTTGTGTTGTGCTGTGAACGGTATTCTATGTGTATTTCATCAATGTGTTGTGACGTGAATAAACCCATATGAAATGTCATCAGTCGTTTACAACCATCCATGACTCTTGTGTACGTACCTGTGGTGTAAACGACTAAACCAACACACGCACTTAATATTACAAGTGTGACAGGGAACTTAACACGTATTTAGAAATAGCCCCGGAGTGGGCGTGGTCTATCTGTATCGAGAACTTGTGCATCGCTTACCAGTAGACTTCTACAGTGTTTGCCTGTGTGGCGTATATGTATGTATCAAATGTAGACATTACCAGATCCACAACACAGCAGCAACGTTAGCAGATAATCAATAAGACACCCTTACCGTACCATACACCAATCCTTTGTATCAGTTTCAGTGACAGCCATGATTGACTTTCACGTGCTTGACGGAGGTACAACAGTAATGACCTCCCGGATTTTCCTATTATCTTTAGGGGGGTGTAACAGTGGTGTGCTAGTTTTATAGGATCAGACACCCGCGAAATTCGCGTGATATTAATTCACAAGTGTTAGCGTGTAGCCTGAGTGGCGATAGTATATGAAAGACAGACATCACATTTGAGAGCTGTATCCAGGCCCAAGAAAAACTTATTCAGTATCAGTTAAACTGGGAACTGTTAACTCAAGTCGCAAGTCGCAACTCGCAAGTCAAGAAATTTATTACTCAAGATTATGAGATGTCATGATATACAGTGGCGTCTGTATACCAGTACAAGTAATCATCTGGCAGTATGAACGAGCGGTGTACCTCCTTTCAACGAAATTGACAGACGGTGACCCATTTCCTGCTTTCCTGTGCGGTGTGTTAGCACGTAGCGTGCTGAATCGAGGACCTGAGCGGAATCGAGGTGTCAAGTTCCAATGCCTTTCTGTTGTCGATTGTTTTACCATTGAACTTTGTGATATCCAGGGTGTTAACGGAAAGGAACAGAAGAGTTTTCATTCAAGATAAGTGATTATGTTTGTGATGTGAACTGTGTCACCTTAACTATGTCAACGAGCCTTCCTGTGCTTTGCATCTCCTATACTGTTGAAATCTGTTGTTTTTGTTGTCTAATTCTATATAGACATATTATTAGGATTTAGTATTGATGCTAAGTATTGATGGTTGTATGATATATGTTGACTTCCCTCAGATGGAAGAGGAATTGATGATACAAAGTTATGAATAATATTTTTGGTATACATACTGAACTGTGTGAAATGGAAGGGTAATTGTCAGAACTTCTTGAAACATAAACTTGCGACATTAATAATTATATTGATATAGATATATAGTTAACTGAGTGATTGAATCACCATGGATTTTGATAATAATCCTGCAGATATAAGGCCTATGTTGGAAAGTGCATTGTTAATAGGTAGAGATGAAAAGGGATTGAGAGGTCCAAGACTTGGAGTATGGATCATGGACGATTTGTTGGTTAATGTGTCAGTATCCCTAAAGTTATTTGCTGAACATAACTTTAAGCTTCTTTGTAATTCAATAATGGCTAAGGATTTGATTGATTTGTTACAGCACCTTCGTGTGTTTTTGAAACAGTATATTGAGCTTGAGCACGGACATGTAGTTCAAAGGATATTCAAAATAATCCACAACGGTAATCCTGATGAGCAGAAAAAGGAATTAGGAAATGAGAATCAATTAAAAATCAACAAACAAAATGCTCTACAGGAAAGAGCCAATTTTCTACAGGATATTGCCGAAAAGAAGGAATTAAGAGAAACAGTGTCGAGACTAACACATGATCTAGATAAGTCAAACACGGAACTTACTAAAGTGCAAGCGGCGTTAGATGCTGCATTGGGCAAAGTTAAAGATTTGGAAGATCAAGTGCATTATAGAGATAGTGAAGTAAGTGATCTCAAGCAACAACTTCAGGAAAACAAAGAGAGGTGTAGTAAATTGGAAGCTGAGACAACTGACCGTGATAGGTCGTATACAAACACACTTCTTGATTTGTTGAATAAAGTAAATTCTGGTATTGAAGAAGAGAATTATACTGTATTTCCAAATGAAGTTGAAGAACTAATGAATGATGAGGATAGTGAGAATGAAACACGACAACTAAGTGTAAATGAAGAAAAGGATGAGAAAGACAAATTAGAAGAGTTAACGACTGAGAGAGAGAAGATGATTAAGATTGAGAGATTGTTAACAGAGGAGAGAAGTAAAGTTTTGACATTTGACAAATTAAATAGGAAATTAAGTGAAGAAATTTCACAAAAAAATGTTGAAATTGCAGAAAGTACAAAAAGGGTAGAGGGTCTACTCGATGTTATTTTAAACAGCGGAATATGGTCTACTGTCAATGTTGACAATACTAGACAGAAAGTTGTTTGCCAACAGGTTAAAAAGATCCAGCCCTATACAATCTTTGCGGATAGAAAAGTTAAATGTGATAGACAAATATCTTTTCGGGGAAAATATAACTTTCGAAGATCTTTTGATTCTGCTTCCAATAGCAACGAATCTTGGCGGAAGTGTAATAGAGAGAATGATAAGGTAACAGTCAGTCCTGAGAGATTTCAAGCTAAAAGCCTAAAGATTAAACGAGTAACTGATTTTGGAAGTTCTCAGAAGATGATAGCAAGGGATAAAGTTATAAGTAGTGGTTCCAAGGATGAAACCCATTATAGGCGTAACGATAAAGATACTTATAGATCTGCAGATGATACTGCAAACAAGCATATTGTCAAAGAAAAGAATGGGAAAAGTTTTTGTAGGAGAGATGTTTCTAAGGTTAGAAAGTACCAAGGAAATTCATATGATAATAATTTTCCTTCTCAGAGAGATAAGAGACAAGTTAATGTATCTCAACAGTTTAATTCTCAGAATTTTGAAAATAATGGTACAGACAAATACAAGAAGAGTTTTCAATCGTGCAATAATTTTTCTGACAGATTTTTTGTGCGGAGTAGAAACGTTAATCATAACAAGCCTAACTGGGATTATAGACATAATAATAGTCTCAAACAAAGAGGAAATGATGATAAATATTTTGATCGAACGACGAATAAGTGCAATTATGCTAATTTTGCTCGACATGAGCCTAGAAGCATTGTTATTAAGCAAAGTAGCAATGATAATGATGTCACAAATACTACTGCTTGTTATGTTTCTGATTTTGAAAGAGCAGCACGCTGTTGTGAACTTAAAGGAAGAGTCGATGACAGCGTGGGGTGACCAGATTTCCACACGAACCACAGTGCGGGGTAATTGTTTGTTTAACCTCTCCGTTGTTCGTAGTAAATTTCACCATTCATTAAAATGGAATTTTCATTTGTATTTTTTGAACAGAGGCGACTTCTTGATATGGGTCAGCGCTCCTGTTTACGTTAACGGCTGTTTACGGTAGCGGCAAGAATATAGATCAACATTGTGCCCGAGTGAGTGTTTTCTCAAGCGAAACATATCAGCGTGCTAACCATGATTCGACGTTTTACCCCTAGTGTTTATGAGATGTCGGCAAGACCTATGGAGATTTTTGTTTGCGTTTGATTTTTGTTTTGTTTGTTTATTAGGACAGTAGATGTTAATGTATTCTATTGCATAGATCATTATAGGTTGTTATATTATGATCATCATCTTTACGCATCATTTGATGTCTATTGTTTTTCTTGATATGTATGACTGTTTTAATTATAAATTAGTTCATTTCGATGCTATTTTTTATACTATTGTGTTTTGGATAATATGTAGTGTGTTAGATGGTAGTGACGTGTTGTTTACTATTCATGAATGCAATGAGCAGATTTATATTTAACCTTACTGGTTACAAACTTATGCCTATTTTTTATACTCTGGTGTAGAACTTGCAGTTTTTTTTTGGTATTTGTTTTACAGATGTGTTGGGTAGAATAGTTTTGTACATGATGAGTTTGTTAGCCCTATGCACATACTCATTAGTTGTAATGTTACAATAATTATTTTTAATATATCAGATGGAGATAAATATAAATTTATAACTGAATAACACTATAGCTAAGCTGAACGTGATTGTCAGCCGGAAATATTTAAAAGTTTAAATTGAACTGTATAGAGAAAATTAACAGCGGTTGCTGATATTGTTATTTGATTGAGAAATCTAGAGATCTGATTTAAGCACTTGCTTAACATACATTACGTTGTTTTCATGTATTTGCAAACCTGTATGTTGGTAATAGTGTGTTTTTCTATGTGTTTCTTTGTGACGTATTTTTTGAAAAAATTTACACGTGTTGTTTCGTGTTTGCTTAGATGCAGGAATTGTTATATGTCTCTCATTTTGCTAAAGCTAGTTTTTTGTTAATTTGTTAATTATAGATTTGAATTAATTAAATTAAAATACTATTTTTATGTAACTTAGCATTACGAAATATTTTTGTACTGTATTTTTTGGAAAATATTTTTATTTTCCCAGACATTGTAATTTTTTATTTTTGTTTTTGTGTATGCCTAGCGTTTGACTATGTGCTATGTTTGATATGTAGAGTAATGTTAGTTCTTTAAAGAAAGTTTTTTGTTTGTTTTTTGGATGTTATGTTGTATTAGCGCTTGATTATGCGTTGGTCTTATAGCAATGCTATCACTTTTTTTTGTGTGGTGTCGATAATTTATTGTTGATTATGTATAACTTGTATAACTTGTTTAAATTACTGATTATGTTTTGTTTAGTTATAAACTATTTTTTGTAGTATTAGTATAGGAATACTTTGTTATTTTCTTTTGTGCTTTTCGATCGTGTTTGTATGTATTTTGAAATACGTTGTTGATCTAAATTGTTATTAGTATATATTTTTTACCAACGTTCTCTATATTCATACCTTTTGCTTTCTATCTGTCTTTGTTGATTATTCTTCATTCCATTCCTTCTTTTCTATTGTCTTTTCAGTATGGTTTCATATTTTGTTTACATTTCGTGCTTTATTTACGTTTCACTTCATTTTTCTTGTATACTTCTTCTTTCGCTTCTTAAACTTTCATTCTATGTATTGTTACTTTAATGGTATAACTTAATATAGTGTAACTACTTGTGATATTTGTAATTATTTTACATATAACAAATTGTTTGAATGTAATATTATTGTTTTTTCCTCATATTCTGATTTCATACTTACCTTTATTACGGATCATTTTTTCGTTTGCTTGATCTTGTCTTTTCTTGTACTATCGGTTGTTTCCTATTTAGTTGTGCTGTATTCACTTAACTTGGTTTTGTAATACATTATTTTTGGTATGCTTAGTTGATTACATTGGATACTTCATTTTTACATTTCACTTAATGCTTATATTTTGTAGATGTCTTATCTTAACTTAACTTAAAGTAATTCTTATACGCATATGTTAGAGTTTCATTGTCCTCTTAATCTTTTTTGGTTTTGGGGAATGTATTTGTCAAAAAATTGATAGAATCAATTTTTTTCTCTGGGGGTGAGGTAAGATGTAACGAACAGTTTTAGTGTAAGGGGAAGTAAACTGGAGTATGTCAGTAGTTGAAATAGATTTTGAGTTATAGCACTTAGTTGCTTGTTAGCTATCGAATTATTTAGAGAGTATCTCGTGATAGTTTCGAGAGACAGATTACAGACAGCGTGAAAAGCGCTGATATATTTATTCTGTAATGTTTGAGCGGAGTGAGAATAGCTCGCGGCTAGGAGCAGATGATTGATTGACTGAGTTGTGTTGACCGTGAGGAAGTCTCGTGTCTGCTTTTGAGCGGGACGAGTGTGTTATCTAGGGAGAGTGTTCCGGGCGTTTTGACCGGGTAGGAAGACAGTGTTTTTGGGAAGTGTGAAATGCCTGTACAGTGCTGAATTTAAAATGTCGACGGATTTTTCGCTGTGGGTACAGCGTAGTATGAAACTGCAGTTTTGATTATTGTGGAAATGTTTATAACTGCAGTGTGCAGTCTTTAAAGGCCATTATCTCCTGTGTGAGGAGTCTTGATTAATAAGAGTACTTTAGGCCATGAATCATTAGCTCCTGTGAGAGGATTGTTATTGAGGATTCTTTATAGCGCTGAGTTTAATAAGAGTACTTTAGGCCATGAATCATTAGCTCCTGTGAGAGGATTGTTATTGAGGATTCTTTATAGCGCTGAGTTTAATAAGAGTACTTTAGGCCATGAATCATGATATCATTGTAGCTGCCGAGTGCGCAGTTATTATGTGGTACTTTATATCTTGTGTTGTGCTGTGAACGGTATTCTATGTGTATTTCATCAATGTGTTGTGACGTGAATAAACCCATATGAAATGTCATCAGTCGTTTACAACCATCCATGACTCTTGTGTACGTACCTGTGGTGTAAACGACTAAACCAACACACGCACTTAATATTACAAGTGTGACAGGGAACTTAACACGTATTTAGAAATAGCCCCGGAGTGGGCGTGGTCTATCTGTATCGAGAACTTGTGCATCGCTTACCAGTAGACTTCTACAGTGTTTGCCTGTGTGGCGTATATGTATGTATCAAATGTAGACATTACCAGATCCACAACACAGCAGCAACGTTAGCAGATAATCAATAAGACACCCTTACCGTACCATACACCAATCCTTTGTATCAGTTTCAGTGACAGCCATGATTGACTTTCACGTGCTTGACGGAGGTACAACAGTAATGACCTCCCGGATTTTCCTATTATCTTTAGGGGGGTGTCCAAACCTCAGAAATGAGGTATCTGAGGAAGGTGGTTGAAGTAACAAGAAGAGACATGGTCCGCAACCAGACGATACGTCAAGGCCTAAAATCCCACCCCCTGCAGACCCAAGTAGAACAGTCCCAACTAAGATGGTTTGGCCATGTCTGCAGAATGGGAGAAGATCGGCTACCATGACAAGCATGGGAAACAAAGAGCCAGGGATCCAGACCCCCAGGACGACCCAGAGTTCACTAGGAGGACAACATTAGACAATCTTTGAATGACCGAGGACTAGAATAAAACCAGGCCAGGAGGAGACAGCTGATAGGATAGTCTGGCGCTCTCTCTTCCAAACCTCTACACCTCATGGTAGAAGGGGAACGACTAAGTAAATAAGAGTGAGAACCGAGATTGACTCTCCCTCACCACTTGTGACTTATGTAAGAGCTACTGTCTCACCACCTCTGGCTACCAAACGGAGATAAGGGTTCACTAAGTTCCACAGACACACTATACAGACAAAGCATACAAGTACAGTATAGTTAAAGATGAACTGATCCAGTGTACATTTTATAGTTTATTAAAACAACAAATCAAATCCACAGTAAACAAAATAAAGTGCAAGTTCGCACCACCTGGAAAAAAGAACAATTTAAGTGAAAGACACTATATAAACACAAAAAAACCAATTCCCCACTCTCCTTTCACACTTGCATAAACAGAATTAAAGATTAAATAAATCTACTCGGTGGGGGTCTCTGACTAAAAGCTACCACTCCTGTCTACACTATATTATCTAACTAACACTCTATCCCACTGAAGGTGGAGAATGAAATAACTACTGTTTCAAGCGCTCTCTCCTACACAATCGATTCCTACACCATGAGCGCTGCTACACTACTTGACTTTGCAGCGCTAACTCAGAGGCTGCCCTCTAAGTCTTTCAATCTGACCCTACTGGTCCCAGCTAGTTTCTCTCTCTCTATCTACTCCGTCTTGATTCAGTGACTCTCTGACGCTACTATCATCTTCTGAGGATCTGATGTGTTGCTGCTCCGTCACTCCCCTCTTCTTGGTTGCCGTTTGGAAAGGTATGTTTTCCCTATCTCTTTTCCGGTATACTGATAAAGAGGGTCTGGTTCACTACAGTGATATGTTGTTGCAGAAGGCTGTAGTTGATTTCACGGCTTTATTATGGCCGTATTAGAAGCACAAGGCAATGCGCCTATTTGGTGTGCTTTAACGAGCTAAGAGCTCCTGATTTAAGAACCCGTTCCCACTGAGGCATGTGCCCTCACTGCAAGAGAACGTCTCCTTTCTTTCACTGGTGCAGACGTACTGGGCACCATTACTAACGCGTTCCCAGTTCTCTTCCCCTCTGGCAATCTCTCGAGCCTTCTAATTCTGAGAAGGCAATATACCATGGTAGGTGTTAGTGCAGTCTACATCAACGTAAATAGCTGTCTGGTAGGAAAACCCCAGATACGGGCTGACTTGAATATTTTGTGCTAGTCTTGCCCTCAGGCGTCACAACATTGCATTCACCGCAAGCTAAAATCCCCGGTATAACTCCCTGGCCCTACTTCTTACGGACTGACCCAGGAAGGTATTAATTAACACAATTATATATACACCATCTAGGTAATATTAAATCCCATCTTAACCCTTTGTCTTCTGACTACAAGACCAAATAACACAAGTAATTAAATACACAAACTACCCGCGTATATACACTACAAATTATCAATAATCACATTGAGGTTACACGGCCCTCATAATTACATAATTGGTGTAACCTAGGGCTTAACCTTATACAGTTAAATTATCTCAAAAATCGCTACACACCTCCTAGATACTGCTAGCTTATTCATAGAAAAAGTAAAAGACACAACTTACACTACACTCTATAGTTTAGTATAATTAAGTAATTGATGGCACTCCTATCTAATAAAACTAAAATTTACTCCCAGAAGAAAGCTAACTCTAATGTACTAAGATCACAAAAAAAAAAAACTTTCTACAACGTTAATTAAGTTATACACATACCCAATACCGAATTTCTCGAGCTGAGCAGACGATATATAGACTGGCGCTTTCGTCACGGCTGAATTTCTTGGGACCAGAGAGCGTTAATAGATTTTGATGCTGAATATATAGTAAAATATTTTGATGCAATAACAGATGCGGTGAGTCATCGCGTCTATCTCTCTGGAACCGCTTTCGGTCGACCTATTGACCTATTATATTCCTGCACATAAATTAAATCTGACCTCAGCCAATGATATCTTAACTAACTTGTGACTCATGTTTACTAATTAAAACAAGCAAAATTATTTCCAGCTCACACGCAGAAATCCTACATAACATTAAATAATCGTCTGACCGGCTGCTCACCGGAATAATATCATTGGTTACAGCGCTGAACCTGGGTCGTGGTTCTCCCCCATTCTTACAATTAAACAGGGTAAGTTCGTGTGTTCGGATTTTCTCCTAACATCTGAAAAATTAACCCAGAAATAATAACTACGCGCTCAAACCCTAATAAAAATAAAAGAACGCGAATAATTACGTGGAACCGAAAAAAATGGGGCGAGTTGAAAATAAAAAATACAGTAACCCATCACAGTAAATGAACTATTGTTATTTATGGTATATTACAGCGTCAAGTCCTTGCATTGTTGGCACAGCTGATACAGCTGAGAGTAAATTACTGTCTGCTTGATTCAGATCAGATCTTCATCGGCTTTGTGATCAAACAGTTTGAATTCATCGAGGAAGGTCAGATAAGGTAATTTTTTAAGATCATGTCCTAAGACTGTTTTGAGTAGATTGTTTTGTACTGTGTTGTTGTAGAATTTTATGTACTCTGTTCGTATAGAATTTTGAGGTATTATCAGTATCATTATCATCATCATTGTTTGCCTTTTTTGCTCCTTTTGGAGCATAGAGCCACCACTGCCGCTGATCACCTTACAGGAAGCTTCATCACGTGACATATTCTCTCCAGAACGTTGTCTCCATTACAGCTGCTCTGAACACATCACGATTCTGGGCAAGTCAACCTGCATCATCCAAAGACAAGTTCAGACTCTCTGTGATGTCCTGGATCCACCGTTGTCTAGGTCGTCCCCTTCCCCTTTTTCCAGGGACCATGCCGCCCATTACAAGGAAGCTTGCTCCGGAGTATTCATATTCTTTTGCAGTGGTGGTTGCTGGAGCAATATATTTTACATGAGGAAGTTGTCAGCCCCATGCACTGACTCATATTATGACAGGCTTAACCCTTTGACTCCATAATTATTTTCCACCCTGTGCCATAATTATTTTTTGAAGAATTCTAAACGATGAAGTGTACTGTCTTTTGGTGTAAATTTTATGTTAATCTTTTTTTTGTGAACATGTACTTATTAAATACCAAACTGTAGGGAAATGGATAGAGAATTGTAATATATAAAGTCTTTGGTAGTATTAACACAAGTGTGTTCGGTATACTTAAAACATTTTGCATGTAAAATTGAAAAACACTAAAAAGTTAACTGTAGAATACGATCTTACCAAAGACAAATTGGATTTTGCTGATGACTTGGCTCTTCTGTCCCATAACTGTAATCAGATGCAGGACAAATTGAAAACACTCGATGAGAGGTCACAGCAATTGGGTCTGAAAATACACAGGGAAAAGACAAAAATAATGAGAATAAATGCAGGTAATGATAATAGGGTTGAACTTGAAGAAACACCAATACAAGATGTAGAATCATATACGTATCTTGGCAGTAATATAGACAAAGTTGGAGGGACAGACAGCGATATCAAAATAAGAATACAAAAGGCAAGAGGAGCTTTCATTGCATTGGGAAATATATGGAGATCAAGAGAAATAGGATCCAACACGAAAATAAGAATCTTCAACTCAAATGTGAAGTCAGTCCTATTGTATGGCTCTGAGACATGGAGAACAACAAAGACAACAACCAAAAAGCTACAGACTTTCATAAATGGGTGCTTGCGTAGAATAGAGGGATTAAAATGGTATGACAAGGTTACCAACGTAGAACTGATGACAAGAACTAGACAAGTGCCAGTGGAACAAGAGATGAGAAGAAGACGATGGCGATGGATAGGACACACACTGAGGAAACCTGTTGATAGCATTACAAGGCAGTCCTTGTTCTGGAACCCGCAGGGCAAGAGAGGCAGAGGAAGACCAAGAAGTACATGGAGAAGAGAGTTGGAAACAGAGGTGAAAATGATGAGGAGAACATGGAAAGAACTTGAGATGATGGCACGTGACAGGAGGACTTGGCATGTGTTTGTTGAAGGCCTATGCTCCTTTGGGAGTGGAGGGTTATGAATGAATGAAAGACAAATTACTGTTGTAGACAATAAAACTTTCTTTTTAGTCTTCAAACATCAAGTTAATCCATATACAAAGTAAAAAAAAACATTGCTTATGGCCACAATTAGTACATTTAGTGTTATTCACACCAGTTTTTACTGTGGTCCATTGTAAGAAAAAAAAAATTATGCAATCGTGCATTACGTAATTTTCAAACAAATAAAGAAGAATAACGTCATATAAACTCTTTTTGAATTTGTTTAATCTTTTAATAGTACCCTTAGCTTCATTTTCTACCTAGGACTAGTGATTAGATGTTACGGTAGGTCTAGTTTTGTTGCTTTTTGATTGGCCAGAATATGACTACGCCCACTCATCAACTAAATCTAATGTGTCTAGCTTTTCTGCACTGATTCCATATTTTGACAACAAACTGTGACTACCAAACAATCATCATCAATGTCAGCAATGTTTCAAAGTAGTTTGACACAATTATTTGCTTAGGAGACTTAGAAAATGTAAATATAAAGCGTGACATATTTCTCTAGCAATAACAATGAGAAACGCAAACAAGCGAATCGTCACACAAATTGTGATAACATCAAAACATGCACATGTGCTGCTTAACTACAGTTAAATTAGTTGTTTAAATAGTAGCGGAAGTCATTCTACGAGTTTTAAAATATGAACTGCATTAAACGGACGATTTTTGGGGTTTATTCGTGATAAACTAAAAACAACGCTTTGAGCATTGCGCTGGCCAGGCGCATTGAATTTTACAATGCTCAGAGCGTTGGTCTGGAGTCAAAGAGTTAAGGGAACTATAGCCCTATTTTTACCATCTTCTTCATATTCTCACAGACGTCAACTTGAATATGCTCAAAGAAAGTAGTGGTCAGCTCAAGGCTCTCTGTATCTCCTTAGAGTTTTTTTCAGGAATGGTACTGGTAATGGCCATATGTGCTTCTGTGTTCCTCATATGTTGGGCATCTTTGAAGCAGATGTTCATCAGTCATTTTATCAGTGCCACACTTACTCTCATCAATAGTTCCTATCTTAAGCTTGTTTAATAGATGGTATCCCAATCTGCTGTAGCCCGTGCGGAGTCTGAAGATTACCATTTGTATTTTTACTTATCTCTACAGAGACCCCTGGAAACGACATGGGGTATTTGCATAATAGTGACCACAAAGTTAGTTCAGCTGTAGTGCAAATTCAAGATTTTACTTGCTAGGGTGCAGATTCAAGTTTTTATTCCAATATGTTCATTATTTTCAGTTGTTAATCATGTGAAGATTCACTGACTTGCAGTTATTGTAGCCTGTTTAAAGTGTAGCTCTTTAGCCTTTATATTTTTTTCTGTTTTATCTGTTTAAGAGCTGTTGCTCACCTACTAACCTGTATTCTTATGGTCATAATAAATGTAAGCAAGAACATCCGATTGGCAGAGTGGTTAGGGTGCTGGCCTCTCGAGGGAAAGGTGCTAGGTTCAAAACATGGTGGCATCACATTCCAGTCTACTCAGCTTAAATGGACACCTGACTTGAGTTAAGGAAGGCAAAGGCAGTGAGAAAGGGAACTGGTCACCCCTTCATCTTTCGAAGCTGGACCTAGTATAGTGAAGACTCTGAACACTTCACTCCCTTGCATTCTCTGCTGTGGGGCTACCATTACTTTGTTTTGGGAGGGGGGAAGAAATAATTAAGCAAATATTATTTTGAAATTATATACTGACAAATATTTAGAGAATCAGTTTTTAAAAAAAAAGATATTTTTTAAAAATGAGTACAGTTTTTATTTAAAATTTGCATGAGGTGGTACAGTTTTTATTAACCATGTTTTTGGTTTCAGAAATTCTGAATTGCTGATCCCTCACATCTTCCAGTTTTTGGTGATGCTGTCTTATGAAAAGTTCCACAGCAAGTCTATTATAGACATGCCTCGTATCATTCATCGTTGTGATGGTATCATGGCTAGTGGTCTCCAGCCAGCTACACATGGTTAGTTATATATTTAGAAGTTCGTCTGAGTGACCTATATGTCAGCCTGAAGAGAGTAATTTATTTTGTTTTCTGTGATGACCAACTCTCGTAAGTGATGAAAACAGTGAACAGTGTTCTTGTCCTTTCTCTTTGTAAGACGTATTACTATTTGTGTGTTTTAGTAATATGTTTTTTTTCATTCTACCGAAAACAGTGAAGGCAAAACTGTTCAGGAGTTGGTTGAAGAAAATTATTTGCTTGTTTAGAATGAACTTTCTGCTACAAATAAAAAAATCTCCAGTTGTTTTCTCGCTATAAAAGTTCTTGACGATTAAGTCACAGTTACAAGAACCAATGGAAGCAAGTCTTTTAGACTATGGGAATATTTGTATAAACTAATGTGAACATATCTTTTGCCATGTTGTTTCCAGTGGTCTCAGTGGGGAGAAAGTAAAAAAGAAACTGTTTCTCACTCCGGCATATGGTAAGAGGTGACTAATGTGAAGTTGTGCATGAGGCTGGCAATCTCATCTAACAAAACGAATTACTACAGAAATCACCACAGCAAGAACACAGAAAGTGATTTAGCTCAAGCTTCTTTCAAGGGGTCAGCTACAGTGTTGTCCCCAACTCCTGAAGGAGCATCAAAGGAAGGAAGACGTTAACAAAGCTCTTGGTCCAGGTGGAGTCAGACAAAGAATGAACTAACATTATCATCATCATTTCCCTTTTTGAGCCCTATAGAACTTCGAGCCACTATTTCAGCTGAACCTCTTACAGACAGCCTGCGCTAAAGCATGCATGTACTTTTTCCACAGTGGTTTCTGTAGCAATTTGTTTTACATGAGGATGTTGCCACACTCATGTACAACCTCATATTAGTAGCCTCTGATGGTATACCAAAGGAAGCTGTAGTTTGATTGTTATCTTGCCTCCTCGGAGACTCTAGAAACTACACAGGGCATTATTGTCATCATGGCAGAACAAATATTCCTTTGATTTAGAAACTTGTCTAACCTTGTACAGATATGAATGGAATATTTCTATATAATTTTAAAAGGATTCATTGTATGCTTTACCCATTTCTTTCGGTTCTTCTAGCCATTCCTGCATTGAGACCAGTCGTCTATGATCTCTTTCTCCTGAGGGGTACAGTGAAGTCAGAGGTGGGGAAGGATCTGGAAACTCAGAGAGAGGTGGTGGTATCTATGTTACTGAGGCTGGTCCACTATTATCAGGTATGTCAGAGCACCTGTTATGGTGCTACCTCATTAGTGCTAATAAGTAATCAGTGTTAAAACACAGAAGAGATAGAGAGCAAACAGTTTTATGGTATCACGAGAATAAAACAACCAAATATAAATAGTTTTACCCTCCTCATATCAGAACACATACAGAAACCACAAAAATAAATAAGCGCATTCACAAAAATAAATAAGAGCTTACATTTCAGACTGACAAACTCTCCATGTCCCAGTTAAACTTGTGTGTCCAGCTTGTAGCCAGTGATGTTTTCAGTTTGCTCATGTCCTCCCCAGGCTTTGGACATGTTTGTGATAGTTCTGCAGCAGTGTCACAGAGAGAGTGAGGAAAGGTGGAAGAGGCTGTCAAGACAGGTCATGGATGTGGTGTTGCCAGCCCTGACCAAACAACAGGTCTGAACAGCAACATCATGTTTGTCTCTTACTGTTTCATGCATGTGTTTTTTATTGGGGGGGGGGGGGGGGGGAAAAACCTGCGTCTGAGTATAACAATTTTAATTTTAAATTGGCTTAAATTTATTAAGCCCTCCCCTTGGTAAATTAATAACATCAAAGCAGTACTTCTTAACGAAATAAATTTATTGGTAAACTTTTGTTAATACAAGTAGATCATCACATGGAAAACAGGCAAAATGCTTACCATTAAAAAGAAACCCATTGATGCATCGTAAAGATCCGAACACAGTCAAGCACATTGGGGAGTTACTCCACTCATTGTCATCTGTGTTCTTAAAGCCTTACACTTACACAGGCCTAGATTAGTGATGTCATAATGTAAATAGTAGAGAATGCCCATCCTACAAAGGAAAATGTGATGACATTTTTTCATTTGTATGATGTATCCTATATATTGCTTATATAGTGATGTCACCAGTCTAAACCTGTGTAAAAGCAGTGTATTAGTAGCCCTTGTCAGTCATAACTGACAATGGGAATGGGCCTTGGGAAAGTAGTTCAAGACCTTGTTGCTATAGAAGGCTGTACTCCACCACACCATCAGGTTATTCAGTCAACTGGCAAAAATGAAAAAAAGATGATTTAGCTAAGGACATGTTGTGGAATTGTTATTGTTGAACAGAATCAACATCATTGCACTCTGGTCAAACCCATAGGTGCTCAGTCTCCCTCAGTATATGTCGAAGAACGGAATTAAGATGTGGCAATGTATAATTTTTTTATTTCAGAGCATTGTTCATAAACATATATTGTGTATACTTTACTCGAAATGATGGAACAAAGTCAACAACATGGTTCCTTGGAAAGGATGGACAAAGAGTAAATTGTAATGGCCACAAGTCCTTCTTTGGAGAACAAGACAAGAAAAATGACACAAGTGGACAGTTAGTGAATAAACCCAACACACACATTATTGAAAAAAAACCAAAAAAAAACAAATAGTAACAAAGTTGCAAACTAATAAAAAGCTTAGCTTGAAAGCAGTGAAAAATACTTCCAAAGTTACGTGTATTGAATCTACAGTCTTAGGTAACTCATACTATATTGATTTATGATGGACAAATTCAAATAATTTTTATATGCATAATCTACCGTTCATTTTTTAAAGATAAACCTGGACAGTCAAGACTCTTTAGATGTTCTCCATCGTCTGTTTGAGTCTGTGTCACCCAGTGTGTTCAGACCTGTGGACTTCATACTAAAGACTTTGCTAGCTCCTCCTCATGATGTGGTAAGTGTGACAAGTTATTCATCATCATTATCATTTCCTTTTTTAGCCTCTACTGGAGCATGGAGCCACTACTGAATCTGGCCCCTCCCTTGCAGTAAGCCTACACCAAAGCATTCATATGCTGTTGCAGCATTGGGTTTTGTAGCAATTTATTTGATATGATGAGGTTGCCAGCCTCACGCACAAGCACTGCCTCATATTAGTCACCTCTTGCAACATGTCTGATGGAGCAGTAGATCTACTCTTTCATTGTCTTACAGGATGTAAAAAGTTAACACATGGCATCAATGGTACCTATACCTTGTAGCGATATGGCAGCTTGTGAACCTGTTAACACATGGTTGAAAATTACTGTGATATGAGTGTTTTATTTTTCAAATTACTCAGTCAATACCCTTTAGCTCCCCCAAGGCGCATAGGCCTTCAACAAACACACACCGTGTCTTCCTGTCACATGCCATTAGCTTAAACTCTTTCCACATTTTCCTCATCATTTTCACTTGTCTCCAATTCTCTTCTCCATTTGTTTCTTGGTCTACCTCTGCCTCTTTTACCCGGGATGTTCCAGAACAAAGACTGCTTTGTAATGCTATCCACAGGTTTTCTCACTATGTGTCCTATCCATTGCCATCATCTTATTGTCTCTTGTTCCATTGGCGCTTGTCTGGTTCTTGTCATCAGTTCCGTATTAGTGAACTTGTCATAGCATTTTAATCCTTCTATTCTATGCAAGCACCCATTTATGACAGTCTGTAGCTTTTTGGTTGTTGTGTTTGTTGTTTTCCATGTTTCAGGGCCATACAATAGGACTGACTTGACATTTAAGTTGAAGAATCTTCAACTCTTTCAAATTATTATTATTATTATGATGAAAATATTGTACTGGCCTCCATTATGGTTAATCGCTTATATAAAAGTAAGTCTTGAATAGCTAAGGAGATCAAATCTTTAACTACTGAAAAATGCTAAGTTGGTTATGTTCTTGAGTTATCACATAGTTGTAGATCCTTGAGCACCATGTAGATTAAGTCTGCCTGTGGGTTATCTTTAAGAAATTTGTATGTTTTTGTTTCGTTAATGTTTTTTTGAAAGTCACAAGCTGAACAATTTTCTTTGAATATTACTTACATTAAAGTTTTCCTGAAATATAAAGATTACTTTTCCTAGTATGTCAGAAAATTTAAAACTTTTCTTGAATTACCAAAGATGAACAAAAAAAAAAATTTTTTTTTGGGGGGGGGGGGGGGGGGGGGGGGGGGGGGGGGGGGGACACCAAAGTGAGTTTTTTTTTATTTTCATTAAAAAGCTTATAACAAGTAAAAATTGTTTCCTCAGATATCAATGTAGTTAAAATCATTTTCTGTGACATTGCTTACCAAGAACCTTTCCTGGAATAGAAATTTGTTGAAAACTTTGCATGATATATCTCAGGCTGCAATTCAGCCCCCTTGTAAAACTTTTTAAATTTCTTATTTCCCCACCTGATTTTATGTACTTTAAAGGACACATTTTTTTTTTGGCGGGGGGGGGGGGGGGGGGGGGTTGTTTGGGAAATTGCAGCATAATCTCTGTTCTTTGTAGAATAACATCTCTTAAATTATTCTCTTGTGCAATCTGTTTTGTGAACATATCCACACTAGAGAAGTCTACCAAGCTTCCAGAAGTGGTTGTTGTTTGGTCCTTACAATCATAAGGGTTGGGTTATTCTCTCATGAGGGGGGAGACGGGGTAAAGGTTATGGGGAATAGCAAAATAATCTCTTTTCTTTGTAGAATGACTTTTCCAAAATAGTTATCTTTTTTTCTCATGCAATTTGTTTTATGAACTTATCCACACTAGCGAAGCCTACCAAGCCTCCAGAAGTGGTTGTGTTTGGTCCTTACTATCATAAGAGTGCTGATTTCCCAGTCAAAGGAAGAGGTTATTCTTTCACGATTGGCAGAATTACAGGTGAGGTTAACTTTTCTTCTTCTTCATTCGTCCTGAAAAGGACGGTGGTTGCGTTGTGTCTGTTTACGCCTAAGCTGTGATATCTGCACCTTTCGGTCGACACATCCGACTTCTGCACGGCATTTTTTAGGACTGGGTTTGCCTTCCCCTTTCGATCCACACTCGCTCAGCCAGACTGCACTGCTGCAGACTGTTTCCAGGACCACCACGTGGAGGTGGAGTGCGGTCTTGACCAGCTCTGATTCGCTGGTCCTGACGCAGGCAGTCAAGCTATGAGTCGCTGACTGCATTCACTATTGCTGCATCTTGGGGTCCCAGGTTAACTTTTGAAGCAATTTGTTTTATAAATTGGGTAATCTCTTTATAAGTAGCTTCTTTAGTACGAACAAACGAACAAACTTTATTTTCGAAGGGTTAAGAATTGGGCGCGCAGGCCCGTCTAACATTCTGCCCTTCCACTCTCATTTATCTTGCATATTATATCCTTTCATTCCCACATGTTACTTAAAGCATTAATATGAAGGCATGCAACATTATAAAGGTAATATAACAGCGTGCATTTACAGTATGCAGTCATAATCAAAATTAAGTATTGTTAATTAAACAAATATTATAAAAAAAATTAAATTAAATTAAATTTAAAAAAAACAAAAACATACAGTAAATTATGATTTCTTCTGCTGGCTGGATGTCCGGCGGGTTTTGTGGAGCTGGTCTATTGAGAAGGTCCCCAAAATATTCTGATTTGCTCTTGTATAAGCACTTTTTTTTCTTATCTTTTATGAGGCAACTTGTTTGCTTGTATTTCCCTGTTAGCTTCTTTGTGCTGCTATACAGTTCTCTCATATTTCCTTTGGCTGCAGCATCTTCTGCCTCTCTTGCCAACTCCTCAATATACTTCCTCTGTCTCTTTTGATACTTCTTTTTACTTCTTTGTTTGCTTCTGTGTACACTTCTTGAGCCTTGGCTTTGGAACTTCTGGTTTTGCTTGTGTTTAACTCTGCTTTCTTGTTTTTTCTATCTTTTATCTTATTGATGGTTTCTGTTGTTATCCATGCTTTTTGTTGTCTTTCCCTTTTCCCCAGTATTTCTTCACATGTCTCCTTCCATACCGTTTCTTTTCTTGCTGGCAATAGATTGGGTTATGAGATCATCGACAACACACAACAGAAATGGAATCCAGTGGACTCTGACTGGGCAGTTGGATGATCTGGATTTTGCTGATGATTTGGCTCTCCTGTCCCATAGCCGTAATCAGATGCAGGACAGATTGAAAACACTCGATGAGAGGTCACGGCAATTGGGTCTGAAAATACACAGGGAAAAGACAAAAATAATGAGAATAAATGCAGGTAATGAAAACAGGGTTGAACTTGAAGAAACGCCAATACAAGATGTAGAATCATACACATATCTTGGCAGTAATATAGACAAAGTTGGAGGGACAGACAGCGATATCAAAATAAGAATACAAAAAGCAAGAGGAGCTTTCATTGCATTGGGAAATATATGGAGATCAAGAGAAATAGGATACAACACGAAAATAAGAATCTTCAACTCAAATGTGAAGTCAGTCCTATTGTATGGCTCGGAGACATGGAGAACAACAAAGACAACAACCAAAAAGCTACAGACTTTCATAAATGGGTGCTTGCGTAGAATAGAGGGATTAAAATGGTATGACAAGGTTACCAATGTGGAAAAAGAGATGAGAAGAAAAATGGACAAGTGCCAGTGGAACAAGAGATGAGAAGAAGACGATGGCGATGGATAGGACACACACTGAGGAAACCTGTTGATAGCATTACAAGGCAGTCCTTGTTCTGGAACCCCAGGGCAAGAGAGGCAGAGGAAGACCAAGAAGTACATGGAGAAGAGAGTTGGAAACAGAGGTGAAAATGATGAGGAGAACATGGAAAGAACTTGAGATGATGGCACGTGACAGGAGGACTTGGCATGTGTTTGTTGAAGGCCTATGCTCCTTTGGGAGTGGAGGGTTATGAATGAAATTATGATTTCAAGCATAATCGGATAAGTGGCATGGTATCAGAACTCATGAAGTATTTGACAGTCTGCTATTGAAGGAGGTGAGACTTGGTGTAATTTCTTTGCCCTCCTTAACCCAAGAGCAGAATCAGTAGGAGAGATAGATGGACATAACTTTATTTTAAAGGGTAAAGAATTGGGGACCCAGGTCTGCCTGACCATCCAGCCCTTTATCTTTCATTCTGTATCCCGACACTCATGTGTTCATCAGCAATTAATCTGCATTTTTGAATGTGTCATTAAACATCAATACACAAATTACATAAACTTATTCTCGCTTATATCTGTACATTCTTGAGGGAAAATGAAATAACAATAATAATTTCTTTCGCACATCTGTAGCAGGACACATCTTCGAGCTGTAAAAATGTATATCTGCTCATTCTCATACACATCATCACATTTAAGCAAACAAAATACAATTACATATTTCAAAAGTACAGTACTATGCAGGTACATTCTCACTACATTACGTTATATAGCAATACTACATGGATATAAAACAAATTTTTCACATAGACAATAGCGAGCGGAAGAGGAAAAGAAAGGTTGACATATAGATAAGATGTGGACTGACAATGGCTGCTTCTATGGGGGTAGATAATCGGTGTTGATCAAGTGTTTAAAAAGTGCTTTGTTGAATGAGTATTGTGTATGTTGGTTTTTTATGTGGTGTGGAAGGCTGTTCCACAGGTAGGCTCCAGAGTAGGCTAGACTCTTTTTGAACAGGCCGATCCTAGGTTTGGGCAGACGTAACTGATGTAATTGTAGTCCCTCTCTTCTACTGGTTTGAAACAATGATCGTAGGTACGGCGGGGCATTGTTTGATAGAATTGCGTGAGTCAGCTTGGCTTTGTTGTAGAGGAGACTTTTTTTAGGGACAGTATTTTGGGTTCTTTTCATGTCCTTGCATGTAGTATCGTGCGATAATCGGTAATAAGACGTACTGCTCTCTTATGCAGGGAGTGCAGTCTCTTTGAGGTGGAAGCAGGGCAACCATCCCATAGTGTAGAGCAGTAATCTAGATGTGTCTGTATATATGAGTACCCTAGTATGAGAAATGACTGAGAAGATAGATTTTGATTTTAAGTGACAGTGAATGTGGTAAGATGAGCCTATTGGCTTGAGGGTGAGAACCTAGATTGACTCTCCCTCGCCACTCGTGACTTCAATAATAGCTATAGACTCACCCCCTCTGACTACCTTTAAAACAAAGGAGATAAGGTTTACATAAAGACCACAGACACAACTATACAGACAACATATAGGTACAGTATAGTGTAGATGCTGTAGTACCAGACAACGAGCTGTCTAACTTGTCAAACATCCTCTTACCGATCAGTATGGTTAACTTTTTTCTGGAAATTATATTTTTAATGACTTATTTTTTGCTAGTAATAGCAGAACATATTTAGAACTAACCCAAACCAGCATGTTGGGCTCAGTCTAGCCTAGCCACTTTCCAGTGTCTTGTATGGCTTCTTCTTCATGCACCAAGCCAGCTGGTGGAGTTATGCACCCTGTGTTGTAAATTTCATTCAACAGGTTTATTATCAATTCTATTTCAAATCCTCCTAGAGCCTACATTTTCTCTTCTGTACCAGGGTCCTCTGGTCCAGGGGACACCTTTTTTCATGTGACGTGTGGCACCATTAACTTCTGCTGCAAGTCTTGATGGTCCTTCACAGTTGTGTTGAATATTTAATTCAGGTCTTTTATCTACTTTGAGATCCTTATTTTATTTGTAATCCATCCTGTTTCCTAGTGGGTTATCTTAAACCATAAATATTGTACTTTGATTTTGTGTCTATTTGTCACGAAGTGGATTTAAGTATAGAGTTATGCCTGAGTGTAAGACAAGACCCTAGTATGAGAAATGACTGAGAAGACAGATTTTGATTTTAAGTGACAGTGAATGTGGTAAGATGAGCCTATTGGCTCGAGGGTGAGAACCTAGATTGACTCTCCCTCACCACTCGTGACTTCAATAATAGCTATAGACTCACCCTCTCTGACTACCTTTAAAACAAAGGAGATAAGATTTACATAAAGACCACAGACACAACTATACAGACAACATATAGGTACAGTATAGTGTAGACGCTGATCCAGTGTACAGTTTATATAGTTTTATTTACACAATAAAAATAAATTACACATCAAAATAAATACCGTCCGTGGTCGCACACCTGGAAAAAAGAATAAACGATTAAAAGGACTGATATTATCATCCACCACCTTCACCCTCTCTTGCAACCTGTATGGAAGGAAGTTAAGGATTAACAGAACCTAACTACAAGGTGGGGGTCTCTAGTTTAAGTACCACCACTCCTAACTAACCTAATATAACTATTAACTTTAACACCACGGTCTGGCTGCAGACGTACTAAGTGTCTACACTCGATAATTTCATTAACTGGTGTCCTACAATGTTAACCACTGCTTCACAAGCACTGATCCACTAAATTACTTTTTTCATTTGCTATCTCAGAGGCTGTCCTAACACACTTTCTATCTGCCTCTAACACCTCTGCCTCCTATCTGTTTCTGTTCAATGTCTACACTGACACTGCCGTCTTCTGCTGATGTGGCGTCTCCGTCAAGCCACTATTCTCGTTTTTGGTCGGGAAAGGAATTTTGACCCTCTCTCCTGCCCGGACCACTGCTGCTGATGACTTCTGACAATAATGACTAGGTACTTGACCTAGTATGTAGAGGATTCACTGCTGGCGAAAAGTAATTTCACCTGCCCGGTTAACCCTCATTGTGTTTAGGGCAGTCGGTTTTATTATGACCGACTTTTAAACCTTTTACAGCCTTTGTTTCGGTGTGTGTATATGAGCTTAGAGCTCAGGATTTTAAGAAATCCGTTCGCTGAATGATGCTTCACTGAAAATGGAACTGATTCTTTTTTCTGTGCCAGCCATACTTGGCGCCAGTAACCACCTCATCACCAGGGCTCTTCACCTCTGCCGATATCTCGAGCACTAGGCTCCTGAGACGACAACTTTCAGTTGTAAATTGGAAGGCCAGTTGAAATGTTAATTGATTACGAGGAGCCAGACGACTGCCATGGAAATATTTCTATCTTCACAGAAGTCCCTGAAATAAAAAAGAAAGGCCACCAGACCCCTCAACAACTAAAAACTTTGGCTCAAGAAATGATTGAAGAAAAGTACAACCCGAAGGAGTGGACACACGCATACACAGATGGATCCGCTGAGGGGGCAGTAAAGAACGGTGGTGGGGGAATTTTTATAAGATTCCTAAATGGAAAGATCATCCGAAAGGCCTTCCCAACTGGAAAGATCTCCTCCAACTTCAGGGCAGAA
This sequence comes from Oreohelix idahoensis, assembly GCA_024509875.1. Lineage (NCBI taxonomy): Eukaryota > Metazoa > Mollusca > Gastropoda > Stylommatophora > Oreohelicidae > Oreohelix > Oreohelix idahoensis. Next base: position 1,099,653 of record JAMPIV010001636.1, read on the forward strand.
GCTATGGCACTACTGCAAGCCCTGAAAATCTTCACCAGACCCGAACAACAACCACCAGATAAGATAGTAATCTTCACTGACTGCAGATCATTACTGGAGTCAATACAAAACACCAGAAATGATAACATGATGAATGAGATCAGATCAGAGCTTAACATCATCCAAAGGTCATCAACCATTGCCCTTCAGTGGTTACCCTCCCATTGTGGAATTGCTGGTAATGAGAAAGCAGATGCTCTATCAAGAAGTGGCAGTAAAATGGAACAATACAGCCATCCATTGCCGTATCGGGAAGCAAAAACCATCATCCACAACAAGTACAAAAACCAGTGGAAGGAGGAAGGGGATACATACAGCAGAGATGACCCAATACACCATCTAAACAGATACCAACAGACCACAATGTTCCGCCTGAGAACCGGCCACTGCAGATTACTAGGACATCTCTATCGCCTCAAGATATCCCACACAAATGAATGCCCATGCGGAACAGGAATCCAGACCCCAGAACACATTCTCCAGACCTGTCCAACCCATGATGAACCGCGATGTGCGACCTGGCCAAGGGGTGCTGAGCTCCAGCAGAAGCTATGGGGCTGCCGCGCCGACCTGGTAAAGACTGTGAACTTCGTCCTGGCAACAGGCCTGCAGATTTAGCATGACTACAAACTGAACGCAGAAGAAGAAGAAGGAAGGCCGGTTACCTCCTCCCAAGTTGCAGTGAAACTGACTGCTCTGGAAAAAATAATACAACAGATATACAACATGTCAAATATAATCATCTCTAACATCTAACTCCCTTAAATAAATACAACTCTCGTCTGCCCCTCCTCAACTATGCACAGCGATAGACAACACTCCTATCTAAAGGTCAAAACTACCCCACTTCAACCTTTCTGTTTAGGAAACCCCAAACACAGCTGACCTAAATCTTTTGTGCTGGCTGGCCCGTCTGCCGTCACAACATTCATACACTGAAACGGAACTCCTGTACGTAAAATACTAAGTCCTACTTAATCTTACAGGCGGTCTCAGGACCATTCCCTCGATTACACAATATAAACTAGGAAAGATGAACTCCCGTCTCATAAATATTAATTTACATCCTGCTATGTAATATAATTCACTTATAAATTACATCTCTATGTATATATATATATATATATATATATATATATATATATATATATATATATATATATATATATATATATATATATATATATATATATATATATATATATATATATATATATATATATCCTCTAGGACTAATAAAATCCCATCTAGACCCTCTTCTACTGACACAAAAGGTTATAATTAAACACCGTAGATAAATACCCGAATTCCTGTACTCTCAATAAGGTTAACTTCACCCCTTCTCCGGGCTCCTGTCACGAAGTGGATTTAGTACTAGAGGCTGCCTACATATATAGACAAGACACTAGTGGGAAGAAAGTTTAAGACGATAGATTTTTTAGATAAAATGACAGTGACTGTGGAAGATGAGGTTATTAGCGTCAAGGGGTGAGAACCTAGATTGACTCTCCCTTGCCACTAGGTGATGTATTGTTTGCTATAACCTCAACACCTCTAACTACCAAGACTGGGATAAGGTTTAATTAACTTAACACCACAGGCACCACTATACAGACAACATATAGGTTGAAGTAAGTGACTGATCCAGACTAAAGTTTAAATAGTTTTATTTACATATCAAAAATTCAAACATATAAAAAAATCAAATAAGTGTGAGTTCGCACACCTGGAAAGAACACACACAAATAAAGTACAGTGATTAAGTAAGGTAACCCCCACCATCGCCCTCCCCTCAACCTGTAAGGAAGAACGGTAAGTAATACAACAATCGGTTAAGTGGGATCTCTAACATTCAGATCCACCTTACTATAAATCAACTGATAATTACATAACCACACTCTAACTCCTACTGAATGACTGGTTACAGACATCACTGAATTTGAAGGGCCTACACAGCTTCTTGTAGGAACCGCGGTAGCATAGTGGTTAGTGCACTGGCTTCCTAGCGCAGTGGTCTATGGTTCGATCCCCAGATGAGGTGGGAATTTTTTAGGCCACAAACGGCTCCTGGGTCGACCCAGCCCCAAATGGGTACCAGAGCAACTCTGGGAAGGTTAAGGCGGCCGGTGTGATGCCGACCACATCACCCCTAGTGTGCCAACGGTCAAGATAATATGGGCCTAACACCATATTCCCAATATGCCTCAATGGGCATGTAATGGGTTCCTTTACCTTTGTTTTTACACAGCTTCTCTGCTTTAGGCAAATTACCCTTCACTAGCTAACACTATGTCCACCTAAAAGAACTGGTGTTATCACCTCCTGCACAAACTAACTGACGAATTGCTGAGTTCTATCTAAGTTCAGTGTCTGTAAGACGCTCCTGGTTTCTACTATTCTTCTCCACTACTCTCCTTCTCTCTATCTAGTGCAATTCAGAGGTATTTTTGCCCTCTTTCTTCTGACTGCTTGTAGCTGCTAACGTGGGTTGGTAGACTGGTTTCCTTGACTCGGACTATCTTCTGCACTACCAGTGACGAATCTGAATTCACAGGCCCGGTTACCCCTCTCTTGGGTTTAGGGCCGTCGGTTTTATTATGACCGATTTACACGACACCTCTAGGCCATGGGCCTAGGTTCAGTGTGTGCGTATATGAGCGTAGAACTTAGGGTTGGTTAAGAAACCCGTTCTCTTCTGAAGAAGGCTTCGCTTCCCGCTCCCTGCTCTCTCTTGGGTACAAAAACAGACTTTTGCACCAGTGACCACCGCGTCACCACTCCACTTTCTTTTCTGGCTCTGCCGACTCTTCTTCTCCTGAGAAGGCCGACTACTTCTGGCAAGCTGTAGGACCACCCTGTCGCCCTAGCTGCCCGCCGTGAAAATATTTGCTGTGGACCAACCAATAACAAAAGATATATATCACACATCAAATTTTCCATATCCTTAACACTTAATCTCCCAACCTTTAACACTTGGAGCCGCGGTAGCATAGTGGTTAGTGCACTGGCTTCCTAGCGCAGTGGTCTATGGTTCGATCCCCAGATGAGGCGGAAAATTTTTAGGCCACAAACGGCTCCTGGGTCGACCTAGCCCCGAATGGGTACCAGAGCTACTCTGGGAAGGTTAAGGCGGCCGGCGTGATGCCGACCACATCACCCCTCGTGTGCCGACGGTCAAGATAATATGGGCCTAACACCATATTCCCAATATGCCTCAATGGGCGTGTAACGGGTTCCCTTTAACACTTCCTTCCATCTTTAACCCTTACCTCCCAATCTTTAACACTTAACTCTCAATCTTGAACACTTAAGTCTCAAATCTTTAACACTTAACTCTCAATCTTTAACACTTACTCCCCTTCCTTCAATACAGCTCCCATGCTCTATTATCGCACCAGCGATCCGTAAATATGCCTACCCCCACTTCCCCTCAAATACTGTCCTATCGAAAAACTCTTATCTCCAGACTCAGCTGGCGTAATCTCTTAAATGCTGGCGGCCCAATTATCCATCAAACATTGCTACCACTGAATGAACCTGTTGCCGGTAAAATTCGTGGCCCTACTTATTTAACAGTGTTCGAGGTTAGTCCTCGCTAACCAAAATCAAACAGACTTCTCCCAAGATAATAACTTCCCGTCTCCCTAAATTCCACCACTATAAATATATCTCTATATCAGGACTAAGTAAATCCCTCTCTCTAACTTAATAGTGTTACCCACTAAGCCCACAGGTAATCTCCACATATTTAAATAACACTTAAATACTGTACACAAATACCTAGCGTATTTACTCTGCCAACATTATAAATCAAACAGTGGGAAATCTTCATCTCTATGTCAGAAAATAGGTACACCCTTATTCATATAGAGTTACATATATATATATATATATATATATATATATATAGATATCTATATATATAGATATATATATATATATATATATATATATATATATATATATATATATATATATTCAGGAAATAAATCCTATCTCAGAAAATACATTCACCCTCATCTCCCCTGTTCCCCTTCCGTTATCAAATTAGCCCGCTAGAAAAATACACCGAAAGCGCTCATGTACACCCGCTCCAAATCCTTGAAAATCACAGTGAAATTACGTGCATCGTATCTCACGATTGTGGCACTTAGTATCTCAAATCTTTAAGCTTTCCTTATCTCACAAAAATAAATGCACCCTTACAATATTATTTGATAAGAGGGTAACTAATGGCATGTCTGTTACGAAATATAATTAATTTCACGAGCGTGTTTTTACACTGCAATATTTATAGATCACAAGTCCAGGAAATAGTAAATGCCCCTGTCTTCTGACAAAATAACAGTATTACCCCAATTAATTACAATACCCAATTATTACGAGCATCTACTCTGAGAAAACTATCAGAATTCCCTACTACTTTTTCACAAAATACCTACATGCGCTTTCCAGTTTTATTAAGTTCTAATAGATAGCCTTGCATGGCCCTACTTCTACGAATAACCACGATACAAACTCTGCTAAAACTTACAGACCATATTAGCTTAATTAACTATATATTTACCAAAGTAGACTATCTCCTTAGAGCAATCTGACTCTGTATATGACATACAGGCATAGATTTTCACGGCTGGAAGTTGTTGGTTTAAAAATCTGAGAGAGTTCTGCCTTGTAAACACGCATATTTATTACGGTCCCCAGAAGCCGACCCCACGCTACTCGTGAGTCATTCGTGGGGCTTCGCTTCTTTATCGGGTCACTCTCTTAGATCCAATCAACATGCCTAGAAATCTAAAAATAGCCCGCAGGTCATAAGCTAAATTTAGAACTTAAGAACAACCTGGAATAACTCCATTGTTTTCTGTTCCACGCGCTCAATCTCCCCCTACCCCCAACTGTTGCACTGCGTAGATGCAGGTTTCGTGAACTGTCCCCCGTCTTGAATTACCCTTCCTAATAATTACGGCACGCTCACTGTTAGAGAAACTAAAATGCTCCGCCATTATGTTTACACTAGAAATTCCTGCATGAACGGAATTTCTTCATGAAAAAGAGAACTGGTGCAAGTCTAGAATCGAAAACCTACCGTCCCTCTTGAAAACGTAATTAATAATCTATAGAAAAAGACCAAACACCATTATCTCTTCCTAGAGAAGAGAAAAAAAAACCCCTGATAATATAAAAATCCCACCATAATCCTTCCCTGAAAAAACGTTAATACTACAAAGAGAAGAAACCTGGGGTGGATTCCATGTAATTCCTCCTACAAAAACGTAATTAGATGCAAGAAGAAGAGACATGGGGCCTGTTGCAAATCCAATCACATTAACTCCTCACAGCTCCCTTGCCGAAATAATACTCAAGTAAATTCAAGTACCGTGATTAAAATTTACACCAATACGCTCATATATATATATATATATATATATATATATATATATATATATATATATATATATATATATATATATATATATATATATATATATATATATATATATATCAAGTATCTTAAAATCCCCTCTCCATAATATTTAATTGCACAACCAATTTACGTACATGTGATGCTGCACTGTAATTCTGTCCTTCAACAGGCCCAATTCTGTTCTTCCATTTTGAGTTTTCACCATTCTTCTTCACTTTGTAACTATATGTGTTTGCCATGTTTCTTCTCATTTGAATATTCATCGTGTTTGGTATTTTTGTGTAGGTAATTAAATGGGTTCTTTTTATGACGGTAGGTTTATTTCTTACTCCCACCAGTTTTACGTTCTTCTGATTTTCCGCGATCACGTAGATTTTCGTTGTTTACGAAAATCTCTATTTTCGTGCACGCCTGTATGACGCGTTGGAAACGTCACGTAACGTAATGCCATTTTTGGAGTCGCGGTCTGCGCGTTTTCAAATCTTATTGGCATAGGTCGCTAGTTATTTTATTCTTCTAGTGTTTCCATTGGTCCGAGTGGATAGCTTAGCAGATACGTAGGCGATCAGCGGGAGTGGTTCCCTGTGTATAAATAGTCGGTTAGACGGGGGATCTTTCTCTTTGAAGAAAATAATTGCCTGCCGTTCGACTTCGTATTATTGTCTCCACTGCAGGGAAAAACAGCGGTAATTGGTATGTAACTATTTTTTATCGTTTTACTTGTTAGTGGGGTCTGTGATAAATCTCGGCCCGTAAGTAAAGTTCTTCGGGTACATTTACTTAAAGTTATAAACGGTAGCGCCATCCATTATTATCTTTGAAGAACGATGTACATGTAAAAGTGTGCATAAGTCTTTCTAGGATTTTGGCAGTAGATAGGAGCATGTGAAGTTATGAGATTCACGTGTGCTCATAGTTGTAGAATGTTGTGTAAAACCACCATTTATTCCTGTGTATTTACAAATGTAATTTTATTGGGAACTCCATTGTGTGTACGTTAATTTTATTGTGCCTTAAATGTGAGAAATGCAGTCGGAGGGTACAGATTTATGTTATCAGTGAATTATACGGCTTAGGGGAGTAAATTATTCCTATAGCACGAGGTTTAATTTAAATTGGGGCTTAAGTCGGGAACCCAAGGTGTAATGGGAATTTCGGACAAAGGATTTCCCTAGGTGAAATGTTTGGAAACGGGGTTAGCCATGCGTAACAGCCTCGTAACCCGTCAGACAGTGTCTGGGGCTTTGTTTACTTACCTGGCAGATTTAAGTTGAGGGAAGGGAGGAGTAGAAGGAGTGAGATTGAAGAGACACGTGGGATAGTATTATTTTATGTATCGTTGTTCAGAACGAGAGAAGGGGAGTAGAAGGAGTGAGATTGAAGTGACACGTGGATAGAAATTATTTATGGATTTGTGGTGCTTAGCGGGTGAAGTATTGAGTTGTAAAGATTATGGGAGCAATATATGTTAGAGATAAGTGATGTTAGAGTGGTGTACATTAGACGCATTTCCTTTTAATTTCAGCGAGTCACGGCAAACACAAATTATCCACGGCAAAAGGACATATCTCAGGGGTCAGAGGACTCGAGTTATCGTCAGAAGCAAAAGAAAAATAACCTACGGTCTCTTGCAGTGAAGTGCCCATGCTTTAGCGGGAACGGCGGTTATTTATCATAAAAACCCAGAGCTCTTCGCTGTTATAGTCTCCGACAACGGCATGTGGCCGGGAGACTGGTGTAATTGTATACAGCCCGAAATCAATGCTGTGGTTTCCTCTAAATCCGGAGCGGGTTAAAAGTGGAAAGTTATAGAAGCTATTCAGCAGCAGAGAAGTTTCTACAGTGAATCAAGTACCTCATGCTTGATACCCGAACATCATCATCATCACCGAATTCAGGAGCAGGTGACAGGGTTACCATACCTGGGTCCTGAAAGTAACGAGAGAAGAGCGTAACAAAGACGCCACATCATCCGAAGTCGAGTGTTAGAGAGACACTGAGACCAGGAGAGAGAGAGAGAAGGAGGGAGAGAATAGACAGGACCAGTAGGGTCGGTTTTATTATCCCTTTGATGGATAGACACTGAGCCATCGGTGTAAGCCAAGTCTATTATTGTAGCATTTCCAGTGGTGTTAGTTAGCGGCGCATATCGCCTAACAAGGTTGAAGTTGTGTAGACGTTCGGTGAGGAAGAGTCAACAGGGCTGAGACCACAGAAATATTATTTGTGTTAGAGAGTGGAGGCTAAAGTTGACAGCCCCACATAATTAGAGTTGTTTAAATCACTAATCATATTATTGTTCCCCAGCAGGGTGACAGGAGGAGTGAATGGAATTGGGGTTTTTCTAGTGTCTACCAATTTAATTGTTACTTTGTTTTTTTTCAGGCCGTGCAACAGTGCACGCTATTTATTTGATTGATGTATGATGAAATTTTTATGTTTGATTGTGTAAATAAATATATATATACTGTATACTGGATCAGCTTCTACACTTTACTATACTTACTCTATGTTGTCTGTATAGTGGTGTCTGTGGTCGTTTTATACACCTTATCTCCTTGTGTTTAAAGGTAGTTAGAGGGGGGTGATTCTATAGCTTTCTCTGGTGTCACGAAGCGGCAAGGGAAGAGTCAAATCCTGGTTCTAGCCCTTGAGCCAATAGTGTCATCTGTCCACAGGCATGTCAATTTTCATCTAAATTCTATCTTCTCAGACTTTCTCATACTAGGGTCTTGCTTTCATTCAGGCAAACTCTATAAACTTAAATCCACTTCGTGACAGTACACAATAAAATAACGTACACAACTACCCAGCGTATTTACACTGCAATCATTATAATTAAATCGAGGTTACATGTATCGGCCCTCACAATTACAATTATTGACATAACCTAAGGACTTAACCTTATCTAAGTAATATCCAACCCTCGTTATACAATTGGATGATATTGCTATTCATTCACAGGAAATAATATAGGCGCTCTTCTAGTTTATTAATTATTTCTACCAGATAGCAATTGATGGCACTACTGTTTAAGAAATAAAACTAAAACTTCCTGAAGAAAACTTATACTTTACCAAAGCAAAGATCTTACAGACTATCTCCTACTTCAATCTAACTTAACAACATACCCGGTTACCAAATATCTCTCGTCAGAGCAAGTCGATAACGACGTCGATTTCACGGCTGAATATTTCTGCAGACAAAGGACCCCGCTAATGTATAGATGCGCGTATATATCATAAAACAAACCATGCTGACCTATGCCCTACGTCATAGCTGGCGTCCCTCTAAGACCAATGAAATCACTACAAAAATTAACAACCGTGACCCCCGCCAATTAGATTTGAAAGCAACTCGTGAGTCAAATATGTTACAGCCTGCGCATCCATATTATGTCAAAGTTAAATAATGTTATACCGACCGCGTGAGCAAAATTAACTTTGATTTGCTCTAACGTAAGTTCAACGTTATCTGGGTAGTGTTTCCCCCCCCCATCCCCTGTTTCCGTGGGTGGGTGCTTTATAACGTCTGCCAATAAATAATACTCACGCGCTTAATACAATAAAAGTTACCGCGATCCCTTTTAACAAAGAAAAGCCTACGTGATCGCAATTAATTAATAGAAAGGAAGACTGGTGCAAGTCTTAGAATTAAACCCTACAGTCATCCCTCTTATAAAACGCAATTAATTACCTACAGAAAAAGACCAAACACAAAAATTATTCATGGAGAAGAAAAATGGGGCCTGTTGAAAAATAAAACCACAGTACTGCATCACACTATTCTGTGCTGGACGTTGAGCTCTCTGCACCTCTGGCTTAGCCATACTTTATTTGCTATCTTAGATTTGTTTACTATTTCTTTATTTAATCTTTCATGTTCTTCTTTGGCTTGCTTATTCATTTTTCTGGTGTCCATCAGTGGAAAAATCATTCATTTATTCTTTACAGCCCTTTTTATTTCTTATATGATTTCTTTTGATGTTTGATGTATTGACTGTAATAGTGTTTCATATGTTCAGTGGCGGTGTATTGTTTTTGTATTGTGGTGTTATATCTCTCAGACTAAATCTAGCTTGATATTTTTTGAAGCCTTGTTTTCTTCAATTTTGTTCATATTTTCCTATTTTCTATTATCTGGTCGCTGCAGCATTTGGCTCCTGGCCTAGTTTTCACAGATACCAATCTATTTCTAAATCTTCAGCCTATCTTACGCAGTCAGTTTGATTACAAACATTTTTTCCTGTACTTTTCCACACTCAAAGGCATTTAGGATGTTGTATAAACCAGAAGTCTCCTTTTATGTCATCATGTGTTCTTGCCCACTCTTATAAGTTTATCACCTCTCTCATTTCTTTCTCTTGGGCCATAACTAGTCAGTCACAGTTCTTTAGCTTTTTCATAGCCATTGACGTCTCCAAGTATCATAGTTGTCTCATGAGGTTTGTACTGTGTCATAGACATGTCTAGTTCATTGTAGAATATGTCAATTTCTCCACTATACTATTCACTGTTTGTGTTTATGCATTCATTCATTACCCTCAGCTCCGCATGGAGCATAGGCCTTCAACAAACACATGATGTGTAATAAAAAGCAACTAAGGAGGGTTGGGGATGGGGCTGGTTACTCAATCCTGTAAAAATGTTAAACCACAAAAACTTCAGCAAAAATGGACAGTTCAACTAAGGAAAATAAAACTCTGCCATCCAAGTCGGGAGAAGATCCTCTCATAGGAAGGCATATGATGCAGCACAGAGAAAGCCAAAAGCGGTCTCTATTACTAACTAACTCTCTTTCTTCCAGGAAAACCTCCAGATTTGGAATCTGGAATGTTGAACATTGTTTGTATGTACTTGTATGTTATGTATAAAATGAATATCTCATGATCTGCCATTCAGTTCAGCCAATAGGGCAGGGCTCCATCTAATAATTGGCCAAAATCGTGCTACTGTTGCTGCTCTTTTTTCATACACAATTATGCCAGCTTCTTTATCAGGTTTTTTTTTCTCCTCTGGAATCAGTTATTTTGTTGTTATCAAAATGTATTTCACCTGCTTTGAGATATCTTATTTCTCCTGATTCAGATAAATTTACATTCATACTTTTCTTTTCCCTCTTGATGTTTTATAATTTCCCATCCTGAACATGTGCCCTGGCATTATTAGTTCATGAGGTCAATGTATCTTTAATGTTAATTATATTTACAGTAATATTATGATGATTGGGTATCCTTTGTAGCACAAGATGCTCCCTACTGGACAAGGTGGTTCCTCTGGAACCTCCATTAACATCATTCTCTTTTCTATGGAAGTTGTTTTTATTCACAGCTGTAGAATGGACACTACGACAGTGGTTTCCTCTTGCCTTCTATCAGTTTATATATGAGAATCTCCTCTAACCTTTGACCTAGAAGTCTAATCCAAAAGGCAGTGGGGAGGGGAGGGGTTAGGGCATCTGCATCTTGCCAGCTGTCACATCATAAAACTCTACAGTTGTTTTATACAGATAGTTACCCCTCACAACTACCTCGCTTGACTCACAGTGACAACTACCAATTGTGGTCCTTGGCCTATTTATTCAGTATTCACAATTAATTCTCTGCATCCAGAGGCATTTCATCCGTCTGCCACTTAATTGAGACATCTGGTAAGTGACAGACTTCTCTCCCAGATCTTATATGGCAGTGTTCATTTAAATCATGTCCAAGGTGTTTGTAACTGTGGTGCTCCTTGAACAACTCCATTATGAAAGCAGACCTCCCAGATATTACTGTCAATGGACTGAAGATTGAAAGGCAAGAAAAGCTGAAATACCTCGGAGTTACATTTGATCATGGGCTCTCATATAAGTACTATGTTGAGCAAATCACACAGAAATGCAGGAGAGGTCTAGTGGCTCTAAAAATAATGGCCGCGGCGCGTCTGGAGCAGAGATTACTATTTCTTCTTTATTAACAGCTAGTCATATCGGTCATTGAGTATGGGCTGGGGATACTCACGCTGTCAGTAACACAATGTGAATGACTAGAATGCATTCAGAATGAAGGGATGCGCATAATCTTGGGCTGTACATGAGATACCCCCATTGTGACAATGAGGTATATGTTTGGAATGCTGTCGATTAAATCCAGATATGCGATGGCCCAAGCAAAAGCCTATATGTGAGTATCCACAGACAAACGGCACCCTCTGCATGATAACATAGCTGACATTAAGGGAGCAAGAATAAAGAGAGGAATGTCATGGATGGCACAGGCAGAGACAACGATCAAACAGGTAGCCACAGTCGACAATATATTCAAGGGGGAAGAGTGGAGTATGTCAGATGAGAACTGGATTAACTACCAGCATGTAATCATCAGCCTTGGCAGAGAGTAGAAATTGGAGGAATGGAAAAGCAGAATTGGAAATTATTCAACTGATACATGATCATTCCTGGGATGATGATGCCATTGTGTATACAGATGGGTCTGTGATCCATGGTGAGAAATCCGGTTGGGGCTTCTCTGCTCCGGTGCAGGGCAGAATCGTCGCTGAACATAGCGGGGCTTACAAGATAACGACTTCCAGCATGTGAATGGAGGTCGAGGCTGTTACTGCAGCCTTAAGGTGGATAACTGAAACTTCATTAACAAAGGCTATCATTGTGTCCATGCTTCGGAAGGTTCAAAGTGGTTGGTTGCGGCATGAATGGAAAACATTCATAGAAGCTTCCAGTCTACAAGAACTGGTGTGGATATACTGTCCTAGTCATGCTGGGGTATGTGGTAATGAAAGAGCTGACAGATTAGCATCAAGAGCACCCATAGTGGGGACAATATGGATAAGGGAGAGCAATTAATGATCGCCTGTTAGAGAATGACACTGCAATAGATGAATCATCAAGGTTAAGACTGTTGGAATTTGGCATCAAACGTAAGGCTAGTAGAGATAGACGTATGAGAGGATGCATCCGTCGTGTTTACAACCAGCGAGCTACAGGAACAGTTAGCATTCACACTCTTTGACATATACTGATGGAGACTGACACCTATGGGTTTACCCAGAGTGCAATGATGTCAATTCTGTATAACAATAACAGTAACACAGCTCAAGAGTACAGTCTAAACCAGTGTTTCTTAACCTTTTATAGCTCCCACACCCCTTTACAGCATCTTATGAAGCCTTGCACCCCATTATCTTCTAGCTCGCAAAATATGCCAGAAGAGAAAAAAGCGATAAAAGTATGATTTGCGAAAATGTTATTAACAACGTGTGACTAAGCTTTGGTATCTAATTCATGTTACCAATGTTCAGTTGTATACAAATACTTTTGAGTTCTAGGTATTGTATATTGTTTATGATGATTTGCTTTCTACAATACCTGCATGTCTCACACCCCTAGAAGATAGGTTTCACACTCTCAGGGGGTGCATGCACCCCTGGTTAAGAAGAACTGGTCTAAACTATGCCATTGCTCAGTACCAGCCTGCACTTTAATTCTGCAAGTACACATTTGAAACTGCCCATATAATAATTAATTCCTTCAGTGCCATGATCTCCTATATGAGAAGGTCTAACATTTGGGTCATTATGGTGATATCACAATATAAGCAATATAGAAGATGTTCAACAAGAGATATTGTCTATGTCATGAAGTGGATTTATGTATAGAGTGTTGTCTGAGTGTGTAGACAAGACACTATTTTGAGAAAGACTGAGAAGATAGATTTTAGATGAGAATGACAGTGAATGTGGAAAGATGAGACTATTGGCTTTGAGAGTGAGAACTGAGATTGACTCTCCCTCGCCACTCCTGACGTCTTTGATAGCTATAGACTCACCACCTCTGACTACCATAGAGGAGATAAGGTTTACCTAAAGACCACAGACACACTATACAGACAAATATATACGTACAGTATAGTTAGATAGAAAGAGACTGATCCAGTATATAGTTTATAGTTTATTTATACAATACAATAAATTACCTATCCAAAATAAATAACGTGCGTGGTCGCACATCTGGAACAGAACCCAAAACAATTAAAATGACATACAAATGGTAAACCCACAATGTCACCCTCCCCTCAACCTGCAGGAAAGAAAGTTAAGGGTAAAACAAACGAATTTACTCGGTGGGGTCTCTAACTTGAGAGCCACCACTCCTAACTATCTTATGATTAAATATATATATATAAAAAAATCAAACACCACTGTCCGGATGTAGACCTAACTAACACAAAATCTGAAAAAAGAACTTCCTAAATTCTGTCTCTCCTCTGTTTCTGTTCTGACTATCTGCCTCTATAACTTCTATAACTTCTGTCTCTCCTCTCTAAAACATTCGGAAGGAATTTTGACCCTATCTCCTCCCACGAATATTGCAGCTGATGACTTGGCTTCTAGAACTTCGTTACTTGACTCAAAATGTAGCTGCTTCACTGCTGACGAACCTTAATTCAATGGCCCTGTTACCCCTCTTCGGGTTTAGAACCGTCGGCTTTATTATGGCCGAATTTACACAACCACAATGTTATCACTTGTTTTGGTGATTATGGAAGGTTATTTTATCGAGCATCGTGCAATTGATGTTGTAGCAAATGTCGTAAGGGTGGTGCAAGAACTTGAACCATAAAGTGACTTCTCAACTTCTTGATATTTGGGTCCACATAAATGACATAGTTTATTTTGACAAAATTAGACAAAAATGTTCATGGTAAAACATTCTATACATGAGTAATTTGAAGCTCCTACAGTCCTTCATAGAACGTCACTTATCTGGAATATTTACTAGCAGTGCCATCACGGTTATCACTGAAGTATCGAAAACCAGACATGGAGTTAATATTATAAAATTGCGATTGCAATACTTCTCTGGCAAAAATACTTCCTCAAACTCAAGCCTTCTGTTCGGAATCTTTATATAATATCAGTGGCGACCTTCGTAAAATATACAGCCACGTAGAAGAATAGATAATCTTCTAAAATCAAGGAGCAACAGCTTTGACGTCTTCCTTGGTCAAAATCCACTAACGAAAGGCACCGTCTAACGGTTTGCATAAATTATGTTAAGCACCAAAACCACGTCATCATATCCAAGTGACATCAGACTAATATCGCGTTCATTTAACATTCATATAAGTGCAAAATACATCATGCTGGCCCTGAATAGAACTGTTAGCACATAGATTCTACAGGCTAATGTACGACAACTTCAAAAATAGACTCATCTCTAACACATAAACACCCTAAATACCTCTCCCGTCTTTCTCCTAATAACACCGCACCCCTCTACGCACAGCGATAGACAAAATTCCTAACTAAAGGTCAAACTACCCCACTTCAACACTGTCTGTTTAGGAAATCCCAGACGCAGCTGACCTAAATCTTTTGCGCTAGTCACAACAATTCATTCGCTGCAGGAAACTCCTGTACTAAAATTCCTAGGCCTACTTTTTATTTCAGACTGACCCTGGTGAGTCTTCGATGAACACAGAATTAAACTAGACCTCTCTAGGAATAATAAATCCCATCTCCGTATTATTTATTATATCCCTCACCCTCCGACTACATAATTAAATGCCCAAAAAATAACGTATACAAAATTAAATGCCCAATAAAATAACGTTCACACGATTAAATGCCCAATAAAATAACATACACACGATTAAATGCCCAATAAAATAACGTACACACAATTACTGTAGCGTATTACACTGCAATTATTATAATAAAATCGAGGTTACCTATATGTATATATCGGACCTCACAATTACAATATTGATATAGCCTAAGGACTTAACCTTATACAATTAATTTCACAAACCCGTTTCACACGATAGATATTGCTACTCGTCACAGAAAGTTATAAGCACACTTACAGTTCTATTATTTCGTTAAGATAGTAATCGATGGCACTTCGAGCTAAATTAACTTTAATTAATTTCCCAGAAGAAAACTTTACTCTAACGTGCTAACATTTATTCTTTAAAGCGAACTATAATTACGACGCTAATAAGTTTTATGGACATACCCAATTACCGCGTTTCTTCTGCTTGGAGTAGACGATAATGCTTAGATTCACGGCAGTAAATTTTTGATCATAGAGACTGCTACTTGATTAGACGTGGGTATTTATTACAAAAAAAAGCTGATGCAATCCCACGCTATGAGTGAGTCATCACTTGGCTTTGCTTTAGGGGCCGCTCTTCTGAACCAATAATCTTGCCGCAAAATCTAAAAATAGTTGGTGCTCATGCGCTATAATTAGTACGTAAGAGTAACCCGCTGACCTATTAGCCTACCGGAGTAATTCCATTAATTACCGAGCTGAAACCTGGGTCGTGCTTTTCCCAATCCCCAATAAACTGGTTGGGTGTTTTAAATGTCGGAAAATTTTCACCCAGCCTAATAATAACAGCGCGCTCACTGCTTACTAAATAAAATGAACGCGATTTTATTACAAAGAAAAGCCTACGTAAACGCAATTACTTTAGAGGAAAGAAGACTGGTGAAAAATCTTAAATTTAAAACCCACCATAATTCCTCTAAACTGCACTCAAAAATTACATAGAGAAAAAGATAATTACATAGAGAAACGAATGGGGCCTATTGAAAAATAAAATTACAGTACTGCATCACAGTCTGCTTAAATAAAAGTCACTAACTGTTTAGTGACATCACTATAATGGGCTTAGTCTCAGGCCTTGTTTTACAAGAAGCTGTGGCCCAGCACCATGTGACAAAAGAACCCTTATCTTCTATCTATTTACTGTCTTCTACACTGTAGTATAAGATTAACACAACATTGACTTAAGGTAGAACATGGACTTGTCACAGTCAAAGAGCCACTGGTCCAGCGACAAACTGCAGTCAAATCTAGAATATAATAGCATTTTAAATAGGTTAAGTGATATTGAAACCAGATTTCAATTATCAGATAAAGTGACCTATCATTTTATCTGTCTTTGTGAAACATTTACGAATTTTTTGTTTGTTTTGAGAAAGTTTATTTTCTTTATATCTTTTGTATGTCTTTGATTACTGCAGCTGCATGTTTGTCTCATACGAGAGTTGGATACTACAGATGCATCTTCTGCCAGTTCTGTAGTTGAACTTCTGCGCAATCTAACACCAGAAGAAACAATGGCATGGTGAGCATGTTTGACATTTTCTGCTATTAAATGAGTTTTTTTATGTGAAAAAAAATAAAGGTGAGAAAAATTCTGTTCATTGAATTTTTTTCTTAGAGCAGGTAGGTTTAGTCACATGTTTCTAAACTGTTTTCAAAGTTTATTTAAACTGTTTCATCTGTTGCTTGTTTTTGTTTTTAAACAGGTTCTTGCTTCAAGTCATTGGTAAATGTTCTGAGATGCTAGATCAAGAGGCCTCACTGTTAGTATCGAACAGTGCCGTCAGTACAGGTGGCAGCACAGGTTCTTCGTCATCAAACAATGCTTTCACCAACAGATATCGTTTTTTACTGCAGCAGACACTGCACTTGCTGTTGTATATTACACATATGTTCCAATCAGGTAAAGCTTAATCAGAGGTTTAGATTTAAATCTTGTGTCATTTGCTACAGTAAGGTCTCGGGTTATAAAGTTCCATTCTTAATGACGTTCTAACCCAATTTTGTACCTAAGTTGGAATTTGAATGTCCAGTAAATGTGCACAAGCATCCGTCAAAATAAAACATTTGTAAAAATAATGCTTTAGAACCTTCATTTCACCCAAAACAAATGCACAGTACTATAGTATGTTGATTTGAATGTCTGTGAGGTTAATTACACCCCCATTGACTCTTGAAATCATTCACACACTTCCAGCGATTCCGCCTGTGGTGAAACATGTTGAGAACCCAGCATTGCACACTAAGCTTGGAGGAGTCACTTGAGCCCCAGATGTAACTTTGGCTTTTTTCTGGTTGCCTGCATGCAGGAGGATCTCACTATAGATCCCATGATTGGCAGGGGGTACTGAGAGGTGGCTCTGTGTAGGACATGACCAGAGCACAGTATTTTAGCTCTGCATATTTGGAGAGCCCCTTGGATGGCGGAGAATGCACAGTATGCCGCACACTTTTTCCTCCTAGCTTGGGACCAGATGTGATGATCCTTTAAATACCAGCCAAGCTGAGAAAAATGAGCTCATGACTTCAACTCAGCATGTTTCACATTGGCAGAAAAGCCACAGGAAAACCTACAGTATAGATAATACCAAAGACTCTTCAACTTGGTATTGCTGTTAAAGAGCGTAAAGCTCTGCAGCCCTAGTTAAACAGCAACAACAACAACCAGTACAGTGAATATGCTTCCTTCCCCCAGTACCTCTCTACGATAGACACAGAATAACTTGAATGGTTTGGTTGGTTGATTGTTAGGTAGATATGTGAGCGAGTAATTAAAGAGGATTGGATTTGTTAAGGTTAGGGAGAGAGTAAGATAGTGCTTCATACAAATATAAATTTTAAAAAAACTTAATTTGTTTTTTCAAGGCTTGTTCCGTCGTGTGGCCACAGCTGCCATGCGTCTGCTACAACTGGAATCACCTGCTTGCATGTACAGTGTTGGAGAAATTAATGAACACATGGTAGGAATCAGCAGTATCTGCCCAGTCTTGACTTTGCACTGGTGCAATGTGCTTATCCTTCTTAACTTTGATGATAGAGGACTTTGGACAAGAGTTGTTCAGACTCCATCTTCATACAAAATTGTGGAATCAAGGTAAATTGGTCATCTCTTATATTAGTGTTCATTACATTAGAATACATTAGGGAAATGGGCTCTGAGCACATTGCAGCATTCTGAGTCATAGAGGTTTTTTGGTGCAACCCCAGTCATAAAGGTGCCCTATTTACTAGTGTTTTAATTCAGTGATATTTTGTATAAAATTGGTCATCTCTTATATTAGTGTTCATTACATTAGAATACATTTTCTCACATTGCAGCATTCTGAGTCTGACAAAGGTGCCCTGTTTAACTCTCTTCTGAATGTATCATTTTCTCAAATACATATTATAATGTTATTTGATACATTATAATTTGAAGTCTACCCAAGAGTGTTATACATCAAATTGTTTGTAATTGAACAGACTACCATATTTAGATGTAAAATTAATATTTTAAAAATTTATATTGATGTGAGTTTTAAAAAATTGAAGGAAAGTCAACAGGAAAAATACACAAAAATTATAAACATGATATTTCACAAAGAAGAAAAAAATAAAGTATAATCAGAACATTTGACAACAGTCATATTTTATTGTAGTCTGACCATTTCTGCATTATATGTTACATTTCCAAAACAATTCAAGGTTAAATAATAAAATTATGCAAATTTTTGAAATGTTACATAGCTATGCTTTTAAAAAAAAAAATTTTTTTTTAAATCTTCCACTGAATACATTACAGTTATTTTAGGTAGCTGCAACATCTTTGCTAAAATAATGAAATATGACTTCAGTAGACATATTTCTAGTGTAACACTGTATGATCACTAACACATAAGTAAAATCAGTTAAGAGGGTGACATAATAAAGACTCAACACATCTTTATATATTTCCTACTAAGACTTGTGGTATTCTGACAGACAATTCCTACCTGCATGAAAACATTAAAAAAAAATATCACAAACTTTACATTTAACTTTTTATTTTTCTTTCAATCTTTACAATCTGATATCAAAGCTTACAACTTCTTTTTGTCTCTGTAAACTTGGGGTCCATGGTGTGCCGAGAAAAAACTGGTGGCTTTGAAGCGAGTAGTGCATCATCATACAAACTTAAGTTCCCCAATTTTGGATTAGTTCTTCTGTAAAATCTAGATGACCATATCTAGCTGGTCTTCCACATCTGGGTGTTTTTTCTGCTAGTCTAGAAATAAAATGTAAGCATCTACCACAGCAATATCCAGAAAATGAAAAAAAAGAGTTTTCCAATATTTATTGGTCTTTCTCAAAACATTGTACTTGTTAATTGGCTGGTCACTCTTGTCCACTACTTTCATAACTAACTACAGTATAAGCTAAACCAAATGGTCCATTTGCAGTGATCCTACCTAAATAAACATCAAAGTATATCCACTAACAGCATCAGCAAGAACCCATAATTTCATCCCCCATTTTGTTGGCTTGTCTCTAATATAGGCCTACTGTCAAAAAGAAAACACCCTTTTCTTATATATATTTTCTTATATTCTTTCATAAAATTACAGTTTGAAGAAGTCAATGGGTCTCAAAAACTGCTTTGTATTTTCTCTGGTGCTTACCTCTGACAGTTGCAGACTGGAACCCTCTCAGGCGAAAAAGGTGGAGGGTTGGAAGGTGGGCCTTCATCAAGTCCATAATAACCAAAACATCTGCAAGAAGAACAATTTAAAATTAATTTTTACAGATCAACAGTAGAATTCAAAGTTACAGTTTAGTGTACACAGGAAAATTGACACACAATACGTTTTCCGTACAAAGGAATACTGTCAATCATATAGTCATATGATGTAAATAATAATTTTTAAAACCAGAGACCACAGGGCAAATGAGGTCAGAAAAATCAGCTGATTCAGAAGTTACGTCAGATCCACTTTATATTTATTTCCTGGTGCCATGAGTTCTTTGTTAACTGTTTGAATGGTGAAATATTTGTTTCTTTTTTTCAAAAACAAACAGAAAGCAGCTATACTGACTACAATAGCACACTAAAATGACTGTTTTTCTACTTTTCAAAATCAGCTGTCATTTCGTTAACGAAGTAACAATACCTTTACATGTACGGCTGGTGATCTGAGTTGTTCTGAGCTGTATTTTCACCATCCAACTCATCAGACGTTTCCAAGTCCTCTGAATAATCATCAAAACAGGAATCTACATCACTAGATGCATTGTAGTCATTTTCAGACTGCATTTTGTTTACGACCTGTTTAGTCGAGTTGATCGGAAAAAATCCAAAATGGCGGACGGACAAATTCGGTGTTTACGTTTTTCTGCGTGTAATTTCAAAGTCAAAATAAGTGAAAGCTGTATATTTTTTAGCACAAATATAATTTTTAACATGTATTCTTAATATAAAACATAGATTTGAAGTCAAAATTCAAAAATAAATGTGCTTTTTTTACTTCAAAAGTCATCGTTCCATTTGGAACGATTTTTTATATATCCGGTCTGAAGAGTGTTAATTAGCTGTTTTTTTTTATTTTAAATTTGTACAATGTATCTTGTAATTAAAGTCTTAAGCTACTTCATTTATCTTATTTTCCAATTTTTTTGTCATTAAGAAACACTCATATTTGACTCTCTAAAAAATTGCTTAGGAATTTTTTGATGATGCAAAAGTGTACTGAAGGATATAATTGATGCTTCTGCAAAAGTTAACGTTCGTCTCAGTCCTGTTGGTTGAGAGGTTGCTACTTTTGCTGTGTAGATGTTAAACAGCACTGGTGATAGTGAGAACCCTGGGGTAGTCCTGGGCAAATGCGCATTGGTTCTGATGTCCAAGTTCCCAAGTGAAGTGCAACTGATCTCTCCTTTAAGGCAGCTCCTATCCACCTTGTTATCCAAGGGTTTACACTACATGCATTATACAGTCTATTAGGGTTGAAAAGACCACACAATTATAAGCATCATACTTGAGGCTAAGAAGGCCTTAGGTGTAATGCCAAGAGAGAAAAAATAAAATGTTATGTGTGCTGTTGTAGGTGGTAAAGTAGAGAAAGATTCTTTCTTCATTTTGAACTAAAAATATAAACAAGAAGAAACCTCATCTCTAACATTGGAAGTGCAATGTCAGCGCCAGCTTTATTGTAAAATAATATTAAATCTTTGGAAAGGCACGTAAATAAAATTTCAAAATAGTTTTAAAATGAAGCATCGTTACTTTGTTTTGCCTTGTTTCCTTTGTACTTGAAGCTGACAGCTTCACTTGACTTTAAATTATGTGTAAATGATAATTTCTGCCAAGCTGGACAGGTCTGGTCTGGTAGGGGTCAGACTAAAGCAGGCACCCTGGTCCTCCAGGTTTGGGGTATTAGCACAGGACCAACACCCCTGTCTATGTTAAAAAAGAAGTCACTTTATGGAAACAGCAACAGATGAACAAACTTTGCTGTGTGATGGTAACCCGGAGTTTGAATCTCATATGACTGCCAGTGGTGAAAGCTGAAAGGAAGCCATTGAATGAAAATGGATGCCAATAGTCTTGATAGCAAAACATGAAACCAGATTAGAGGGACAGGATGCAAAGCATGAATCATAGTTGGGGCACAGCACAAAGGATGGCCACTGAATGAAAATTGTGGAGACAGTTTGTTGCTGTCCTACAAGACACCACTAGGTGTAATGGCCATTGATTGCTTTGTCAGTCAAGAGCTAAGAATCCAAGAAGAAGAGCAACGTACAAATGAAATCCTGATTTAGGTAGTCAGGATTTATTTATTATAGATCATTCTTTCACAGTCAGTCAAAATTAACAGATAACATCCACGGATTCTTCTACAGCATTTGATAGTGAGAGCTATAAATAGAGTTTGTTAGTAATATCAGAGTATACTCAAGGACTGCGAAAACAAATGAAAACTCTTCCTACATAATGGCAGGGTATGTATTTTTTAGGGCTGGGATCTTTAACGATTAATTAATTGATTATTTGGTTAAAATCTGTTTATTCAATAAAGCAAATTGTGATCAATTATTTAATTTTTAGCAATATTTGTTTTTTGCTTAAATGTGAGAGCATTGCTGTGTTATAGGTTTGTGATAAGAAATTTGGCAAGTAGGGTCAATAATAATAATAAGTTGTTTGGTTGTAACTTTTCAGTATTTTCATTATATTTCCTGGACGAAATTGCTTTATAACAAGTAAAATTTTAAAAGTCCTTAGTGATCTGAAAAAAAATGTTATTTAGGATTTTTTTATAATTTTTCAAATAGTTTGAAATTAATTAATTAATCTTCGATTAAAGAAATTTGTTTAATCGATTAAGATTTTAAAAAATCAATCCCAGCCCTAGTATTTTTGCCTGTTTTCATATCTTTTTGCCTCTTTTTCATATCTTTTTGCCTCTTTTTCATGTGTCATACTGAATATACATTCTAAAGTGGTTTTATTTTGTTCTGAGTTATTCACGTTCCCTGGAGGTGTCTGTGAGTAACAAAGACAGACTAGGACAACTGTTCCCTCATGCAGACTTCCTGCTAGGAGACTAACTGCAGGGGTGGTCCCATGATCCTTAACAATGTTAATGTTAATGTTAACCAGAATCAACGTCATTCCACTCTGTGCAAACCCATAGATGCTCAATCTCCCTCAGCAAATTTCGAAGGGTGTGAATGCTTAAGAAACACAAAGGGAAATGATGATGAATAAATAAATGACTTATTCTTGCATGCTTAGGCCACTTACTCATTAACAGTAGACATGCCAGTGAGGATACAATGGCCAAACAAATTTAAAAAAATGCTGTTTGGCTGAATAAATGGCAGCTGTTATGCTTTATTTTTTTTAAAACTCTTTTACATTATGTACTCATAAGTAACAAGTTCATTATAGATAATCTGAGTGGTCATCATTATTCCAGAGGAGGTTACACTAGGAACCAAGAGGATGGTGATGCTGGTAGTGGGTTACAGCATGCTTCACAGAGCTGTGGGCTAGAAATGTTGCGAAGAGGTGGTCTTATTTTGTTCTGTGATTACGTGGTAAGCATGTTTTTTTTTTTTTTTTTTTGGGGGGGTATATTTTTAGTAATGGCAGTCATATTTAAAGTCTTTGTTACTTCAAGATTTATTGAAAAGAATTTAAAACAAATGTACAAACAGAAATCAACCAGAAACAATCACATATTTAATTGTTTTTTCACTTTGCTCAATGTGTATATAAATATATAACTTGTTGTTGCCAGGGGGGGGGTCTGTGAAGAGACAAAGAAAGAATAAGATTACTACTCCATCTGGCATGTCACAAAAGGGCAACTAATATAAGATTGTTTTTGGTGCTGGCAATCTCATCATGTAAAAAAATTACTACAGAAACCACTTCTGCAAGAGTTGGTGCTTTCGCATAGCCTTCCTCTATGGGGGCCATCTGTAGTGGTGGCTCCACGCTACATTAGGAGCAGAAAAGGAGATGATGATGATGATAATGCATTTTTAGTATTTTTATCATGATACAGTACTTTGGACAAAGAGTAATTCAGACTTCGTCTCCATATTTCATAGGTATTCATGCTTCATGTTAATTCACTATGTTACCATCAGATTTAAAAAAGAAACATGAAACTGACCGTATATACATATTTTAAAAGGCAAGAAGAGCTTTCAGAAAGTTTTATACAAACAGTTAAAATAATAATAGGACATAACAGACTGAACAGTCACTTATACAGACTGAGATTGGTCCCTTCACCCCTATGCACGTGTGGACAGGCAGCACAGACAGCCGAACATATCCTGCAAGACTGCCACATGCTTGGTCAATTACGGACTGAACATTGGCCCACAGAGACGCACATCCACACAAAGCTGTTTGGGAGTCTTGACGAACTTTCATCCACAGCAACATACATCCAGAGAACCGGACTTCTTGTGTAGACATTACTAAACAACAGCAAACGAGAAGAAGAAGAAGAACATAATAGGTAAATGTCCGGCACTTGTAAGAAAGAAAAGGAGGAGGACATTAGACAACAGAAAAGTAAGTGAAGTAGTAAGCTCTCTGTGGACTTGATTCAGGTCCATCCAAATGATGCCATTACCTGGCTGCTAGAATGACCATATTATGACAGATAACCAGCTAAGCGCCCCACCCCCAGAAAAAATGTTGTAGCTGGGGTAGTTAAATCCGCTGCTCAAATATAATTGCAAAATTATAGATCTAAATGATCCAGGCATTTATGTAGACATTATTACCTTCAATGCTCCTATTAACCAGCATAAGCAGAATTTCATACAAAACAATGGGCGCCAAGTACTCGGGTGTCAAGTAAATCATAATAGAATAGAAATAACATAGAGTAGCATTGGTTGGTTTAGTCTTCAGGTATGTCGTAGAAGACAACTAATATTAAGATGTTCATGGGGCTGGTAACCTCATTATGTTAAAATTAATTGCTATAGAAACCATGAGTGCCAGAGCACATGGATACTTTGGTGTGAGCTTCCAGTAAAGGGACCAGCTGCATTGGTTGCAGCATTCTCCATAAGGAGCAAAAAGGGAAACGATTGGTCTGTTTTAGTAACAAATCAGTAAGCACAGAAAGAAATAAAAAGGGAAACCCAAGGCATGTAACTTCTGAACAAATAATGAACATAGGAGAATGAGAAAGCAGTAAGAAAGAAAAAGGATACTTGACAGCAGGAAGTGAGGGAATTAATAGGCAGTCCAGGGATTCGATCTAGATCTATCTAAATAACACTCTTGCCTCGCTGTGTGAGTGGCTATGTTACAACAAATAACCAGCTGATGGGGCTATAACTGTGAGAGCTGCTTTCATGACACAACCTGCTACTACAGAATTATAGACCTGAAAGACTTAGACATGGGAAGTTTTATGACTTGTTCTCAGCAAACATTGACAACCATGAACTAACAGGGATGTTGTTGATTTTTCCTCTGTAAGAAGATGTTGTTAAATATATACTGAAGCACATTAAAAACGCACCACTATTATATATACTGATGCCGAAAAGCTGGAAAAAAAAAGCGTGGGAATGGATTTTGCCCGTGTTTGTCATGAGGTAGAGAGCGAATGGCTGCTGGAATGGAAAGTGCATGATTCAACCTATGGGTTTGTGTACAGACTTCATGAAAACAATGAATGTTACATGTGCAACACGATTCCCAACAGCTATGACCCTGAAAATGTGTACGCGTTGTGGCAGTATACTCGGTATAAAAAGGCCATTGAGATAAAACACCCAGTACACGTGCTTGAAATGCCACGACTATCTGAAAACGACCGCCAACGAGCCATTGGTATGTTGGAGACCGGAATGAGCTCGCGGGCCATTGCCAGAAGGATGAATTGCCACTACAGCACTATTGTACGTCTCAGTGAACGTTACGGATCCACTGGCAGTGCCGGGATAGACTTCGGAGTGGCCAACCACGAGTTACTACCCCTGCGCAAGATCGTCATATTGTGCTGAGTCAGCTAAGGAATCGTTCTCTCCCGGCAAGTCAAACAGCAAGAGCAATAGTGGGTAGACGTGGGCAAGTCTCTCGAATGACAGTCATACGACGACTCAGAGATACAGGCCTTACTGCAAGACGACCTTATGTTGGGCCAAACTTGACTCACAGACATCGTCAGCAGTGCCTGCAATGGGCAGAGCAACATGTCAGATGGACTAGACTGCAGTGGAATGCTGTCCCATTCACAGACGAGAGCAGATTCAACATATCCTTTGCTGATGGACGTATGGGGATTTGGCGACGGTGTGGAGAGCGCTTTGCAGATTGCTGTGTTCATCAGCACAACCGATTTGGAGTTGGCAGTATTTACATTTGGGGAGGATTCAGTTTTCACCATCGCTTGCCTCTTCACGTCTTTTGTGGAAATGTTAATGCTGTGACATATCGAGATGAGGTTCTGGGTGCATTGGTTGCTCCTGCGTTCACAAATTATCCAGACTTGCAGCTTCTCCAGCAGGATAACGCACGTGCGCACACCGCATGCATTACGCAGCAATATCTACAGCAGCAGAACATTGTGACGATTGATTGGCCTGCCCTATCACCAGACATGTCCCTTATAGAACATCTGTGGGACGAACTTGGACGCAAGTCTACAGGCAAGGTTCTCCAGCTAATCTGCAACAGCTCGAAGCTGCTCTTACACGTGAATGGGACTTGATTCCCCAGAATTTCCTTCAGAGACTTGTGCGTTCCATGCGGAGTGTCACGAAGTGGTTTTACTTTTATAGAGTGTGCCTGAATGAAAGCAAGACCCTAGTATGAGAAAGTCTGAGAAGATAGAATTTAGATGGAAAATGACATGCCTGTGGACAGGTGAGACTATTGGCTCAAGAGATAGACCCAGGATTTGAATCTCCCCCTGCCGCTTCGTGACTAAAAAAAATGGCTATAGTCTCCCCACCTCTGACTGCCTTGAAACACAAGGAGATAAGGTGTATAATTACGACCACAAACACCACTATACAGACAACATGGAGTAAGTATAGTAAAGAATAGAAGCTGATCCAGTAAATAATATATGTATATATTTATTTACATACAAGGAAAACATAAAATGGCATATTACGTCATCAAGTCAGTCGATAGCGTGCACTGTTGCACGGCCTGGAAAAACAAGTAACAATTAAATTGAGAGACACGAGAGACAAAAAAAAACCCCAAATCACATTCGCTCTTTCTGTCACCCTGCTGAGGAACAAGAAAAATGGTTAGTGATTTAAACCAAATCTAATTTGGTGGGGCTGTCAACTTTTAGCCTCCACTCTCTAACACTAATAAATTCCTACTGTCTTAGTCCTGGTGACTCTTCCTCAACGAACGGCTACACAGCTTTCTACTTGTTAGGCGATAGGCGCCTATAACTACACCACAAGAAATGCTAAAAATAATACTTGGTTTTTCGAACGCAGACTCAGTGTCTATCCGTCAAATGGATACTGAACAGACCCTACTGGTCCTGTCTATTTTCTCCCTCCTTCTCTACCTTTCTCTCTTGATCTCAGTGTCTCTCTAACACTCGAGGGCTGGTGATGCGGCGTCTCCGTTACTCTTTTCTCGATTTCTATCAGGACCTAGGTATGGTAACCCTGTCACCTGTTCCTGATTTTGGTGATGACGATGCTGTTCAGGTATCAAGCCTGAGGTGCTTGATAAACTGTCGACAAAACTTCTCTGCTGCTGAATAGCTTCCCTCTTGTAACCCGCTCCGGAGTTAGAGGAAAAAAAAACACAGCCTTGATTTCAGGCTGTACAAAAATGAAACCAGTCTCCCGGCCACCTGCCGTTGTTAGAGACTATAATAGCGATGCTCTCGGCTGTATGATAAATAAACCTCGGTCCAGCTGAAGCATAGGGACTTCACTGCCAGAGACCATAGGGTAATTTTCTTTTGCTCCTGACGATACTCGAGTACGCTGACCCTGAGATATGTCTTTTGCCGTGGATAATTTTATTTGACAAAATTATGCTCCCCACTGTTTCCGCCGTGACTCGCTGAAATTAAAAGAAACAGCGACTCATGTACACCCACTCTAAAATCGCTTATCTCTAACATATACGATACCTAAAATAATTCTATACACGTGTCTCGTCAATCTCACTCCTTCTTCTATTCCCCTTCTCTCGTTCTTCACATAATACATGAAATACTATTATCCCACGTGGCACTAAAATCACACTTATCCTCCCCTTCTCTCGTTCTTCTCACAATACATAAAATACCACTATCCCACGTGGCCTCTTCATCCCCCCTCCTTCTACTAAAATCTGCCAGGTAAAATAAACAATAGCCCAGACCCGTCTGACATGTTACATGGCCGTTACGCATGGCCGATCACGTGTTCAAACCTGACAAACATAGGGAAATCCTTTTACCCATTAACACAGGAGTTTCCCCGGCTTACTCCTATTTAAATTAAAT
The DNA here is from genome assembly GCA_024509875.1 of Oreohelix idahoensis. Taxonomy (NCBI): domain Eukaryota; kingdom Metazoa; phylum Mollusca; class Gastropoda; order Stylommatophora; family Oreohelicidae; genus Oreohelix; species Oreohelix idahoensis. The sequence goes on from JAMPIV010001636.1 coordinate 1,127,709, forward strand.
CTCGCTATAGGAATAGTTTCCTCCCCTAAGCAGTATAATTCATTCACAACGTAAATCTGAACCCTCCGACAATATTTCTCACATTTTTAAGGCTCAGAAAAATTAACGAACACACCAGGGATTTCCCCATAAATTTACATTAGAAAATATACGGGAATAAATGGTGGTTTTACATAACATCCTACAAATATGGCACACGTGTTTCTCACAACTTCACACACTCCTATCTATTGCCAAAATCATAGAAAGAATAAGCACACTGTTGCATTACGTCGTTCTTCAAAAATATGATAATGGATGGCACTATCGTTTATTTTAAAACTGAAAAGTTAATCTTTACCTAAGGGCGAATTTCTGAAAAACCCACTAATAAGTAAAACGAAATATCTGAAAAACCCACTAATAAGTAAAACGATTAATAAAATAGCTACATACCGATTATCGTTTGTTTTTCCCACGGTGGAGAACGATAATTACGACGTCCTACGGCCAGGCAATAATTTTTCATAGAGACCGAATCCCCGTTTTCTGTCTCAATATATACAAGAGAAACCGCCCACGCGGATTTCCCTTCCTACGCAAATCCCGGACCAATGGGAGCGCTAGAAAAATTAATACTATCAGCCCACGCAAACCCCGCGTGCTTCCGGCCGCGTGCTTCCGGCCTCGTCATATCGCGTGCCGGAAATGGCGATTATTTTCGTAAACAACGAAATTTACGGGAATCGCGAAAAATCAGAAGAAAGTAAAACTGATGCTAGAATAAAATAAACCTACCATCATAAACGAACCCATTTAATTTATCTACTCAAAAAAAATACCAAACACGATATATATTCAAATGAGAAGAAATAAAATGGTGAAAAAGCGTGCCCGAAAATAGCGATTTCCGTAAACAACGGAAAATCGCGTGATCAGAAGAAAATAAAACTGGTGAAAATTCAAAATAGAACCACAGAATCGGGCCTGTTAAAAGTCAGAATTACAGTGTAGCGTCACACGGAGCCACTGCCAAGCTTGTTTGCAAGCACACGGTGGACATACCAGATACTGAGCATAGTGTGAATGAATTTTTTTATTGGTTACATTTTTGGTTTTCTCCCTTCCCTGCACAGAATGCAATTAATTTCATAACAATCAAATGTACAAATTAATGACCAGCATGGATTCATATGAAAATGAATAAAGATTCCAAATATGTAAACTTGTAAACACTTATATTTACATTTCACACTCTGTTTCTGGATTATACAGGTGGTGCGTTTTTAATGTGCTTCAGTATATAATTTTCTTAGACTGTTTTATAAATATTATTTTGTTGACCTTGGTCTTTCTTTACTTTGTTTCACCAGACAATGCAGTATGTTCTAAGCCATTTTTTTCCTGCTTGTATATCCAAATTCTGATATAGTTGTAGTGAGACTTACATTCTAGTTTTATTGTTTGTCTTTCAGTGTGAGAACCTGAGTGATGCTGAACATGTGACATGGCTGATTATCAATCATGTCAGTGACCTCATTCTGTTGTCCCAGGAGTCACCTGTACAGGATTTTATTGGGTAGGTTTTTAAGAGTATTGTTCCATGATGGGAATGGAAGTGGTAGGCTACTTGCAGGGAGTAAATAATTGTAGAACAAGAATTTTCTTTTTTTCCTTCTAAAATTGGGACCAGTGAAATTTATGAGAAATTGATAAAAATAAGAAAAAAAGGCAACATTACTATTTTAGGGCTTAAAAATTTTTAAAAAAGCTCAAAGTTTTAAAGTTGAAACAAAAAAGAAATTGAATAATGTTTTTATATTGAATGAAAAGCAATTTAATGCTCATGCGCAGGCATTTAATGTTATTATATTATATGCACGGAGGGAGAAAAGTTACATGTTTTAGAGTGGGAGTATGAAGTGGGACATACTTGGCCGTATATGTGTGCACGTGGAATGAATGGGAGGAGCAGAATATTTGTAGTTTGAGAAGAATAATACTTGTTTAATAAGGGGGCAAAAATACTTATTTTGTGTACATATGTTTCGTGGAGGGTAGTCTATTGTATTTCAGTGCAAGGTTTAATGAGTGCATACAGTTTGTAATGTCACACTTTTTAAAAAAATTATGCAGTGCAATACATAGAAACCCAGCAGCCAGCAGCTTATTTATTCAAGCCATTCATGCAAGAGGAGACAGCATTGTCAAGGTAAGGCATTAATTGAGAAATATAGAGCTCTTAGAGCTCCATATGTATGTATTTTGTATGTATGTGTGTGTTACATTGATGAATGCAATATTAATATTTACTACTTACTGTTGAAGTTAAGAATGTATTAATATGTAACCACTTTTACAGATGTGTTATTACAAGGCAGAAATGTAAAAAAGGCAATACCTATTTCTTTACCCTGATGAAATAAAGATTTCACTCGTTTGTCCGTTGCAGTTGACTTTCAGTGAGGAAATGGCTGATCTGACCTGATAACATGTTAAAAAAAATAATTAAAGCATTAGAAGAAAATATAAAGCAGGAAATATTAAAAATTAATCACAATTTAGAAGCCTGCCTAAGACAAAGAATATTTTGGGGTTTAAGGCTTCCCATGAGAAAGATGTAGACCAGCTATTATCATTCCAGAACATGATTTTATCACAGGTACATGAATATCAAGAGTGTCCAGGTGAAGATGTTGGTTCCATCCAAAAGATGTCATTAATAATGTTAGCAAAAAACGGTCACGCAGTCATTTTACCAGTTTCATAACATATCAACACTTTAAGATAATCATGGGCGGTATGAATGTAAGAACATTTTTTTTTAATTGAAAAGAAAATGAAGACATGAAAATATAATGTATAAAATACATAAAATAAGTTAATAAAATACACTGTGCTGAGATTCTCCTTGTATGATCTAAGGGAGGAGATCGGAGCACTGATGGAGTTATCCATGTGCAATGAAGATAGTCCTTACAACCAAACCAAATAAAATACAAGTTAAAAAACTTAAATACAAAAGTAAAATTATAAATGAAAATTATTATAAATTGATAATATTAATAAAATTTTATACTAGTAATAATAGATTTGAAAAATAAATAACGTGAATAATAAATTAAAAAAGGTGCAAAAATAAAAATAAATAAAATGCTATTTCTGAAATAATAAGTAAATAATTATTACAAGTTCATAGTAACAGCAGTAGTATTAATAATAATATTAATGAACGGCAATAATAATTAAAAAAATAATGTTAATGATAACATTTTGCGAAAAAAAAAAACGTGTGATGCATGTATGTGTGAGGAAGAGAGGAAGAGGAAGAAAGAGATGGAAATTTTAAGAAAATAAATTACTTTGAAAGGGTGGACTTCATACAAAGGAGCAATTGGTTTTAAAGCCTTTACGGCTGAACGTATTCCTTTTGAAAGATTAAGTGATTCTCAAGAATTGGCCAGTTTCTGTCATCTGAGGCACCAGGGTCTTATCAAAACCTGAAGGTCACTTACACTCTGGTGATCTGTTCTATTAGAGTGGGTGGCTATAAGTTTGAATTAAAGGAAGATTGTATCTGTAGGAAAGAAATCTCACTGGTAGAAGACAGTAAGAATACTACACATTGCTTTAGAGATTATTCATTGCACTCCTGATGTATTTCTCTTCTTTTAATTTTTAGTGCTATATCCGTTAATGTTACTGTGATTTCCTTAGCCATCCATGGTAAAGCGAACTTTAAAATGCCTAGATGCTATTCATGCCTCCCAAAGTGGTTCTCTGGTGACCTTGTTGATAGACAAGTTCTTGGGTTGCCACCGACTGGCCATCACTCGAATGACAGACTCTATAGTTTGTCAGCGTCTGGAAAGTTTACTTGGAGAGACTGCAGAGGTGAGCTGATGTTTCTTTTTGTATGGTAATTTTTTTGGTTTTGTTACTGATAACTGGTGAATCCTTATACCTAGTACCAGCATTTTCAGGTTTGTATATTATTTGTATATTACCTCATCATATAAAACAAATTGCCTCCAACACCACTGTTACAAAAGCATGTGAATGCGTGGTGCATGCTTCCTGGAAAGGGACCAGCTGTAGTGGTGGCTCTGTGCTCCGTAATAAGCGCAAAGGAAAATGATGATGATATTACGACAGTCCTGGGACTCTGGTTTATACCTTGTGGCTGCATGCAGGAGAATCTCACAATAAATAGATGACAGGCGAGGAGAGCTGAGAAGTGACTCTGTCCAGAACATGATGGTTCTTTGGGAAAGTCCACAACCGGAGCACATCATTTTCGCCCAACAAGTTGTGAGAGCCCCATTGAAGCAGGGAATTGACAGAATGTCATCTCCCTTCCCCCTTCTATCTTGAAACCAGATGTATGGATCCTATAAATGCATGCCAAGCTAGGATAGAATACGTGGGAAAGAAACAAATTTCAAAATGGCAGAAGGGACCGAAGACGCATCAAAAGTGAGGAATGCAGTAAGCGACCCATAGCTTGACTGCTTGCGTCAGAGTCAGCGAACCAGAGCTGACCAAAACCCTACTCCACCTCCAAGTGGTGGTCCTGGAAACAGGCTGCATCACTGCAGTCTGGCTGAGAGAGTAGGGATCGAAGAGGGAAGGCTAACCCGGTCCCAAGAATGCCATGCCAAAAACGGATGTGTTGGGCCAAAAGGCGCAGATATCGCAGCTTTGCTGTAAACTGCGACACAACGTAACAAACGTCCTTGTTAGGGCGAACGCAGAAGAAGAAAATGGCAGAAAAATCTAGATCTACAATGTAGATAATGCCCAGGATTCTTCAAATTGGCATTGGCTACAAATGAGTGGCAAGCTCAGCAGTGCAATTCAACAACAGCAACAGTCCAGGGACATCTGTTGTTTGTTTCTAAACTTTAAAGACTTGGGACCTTATGTTGTTTAACTCTAGACTTTAAAGTCCTTGAACCTGTTTATTTCTGGACTCCAATCAGCGCCGGATTAAGCCAAGAAGGTCCTCAAGGCTTTTTGGTGCGTGGGCCCACTTTCACCTAATAGGCAATAAAGTTATGGAATAGCAAATAGTTCATGTGCCATTATGATTTCGCAGGGGTGCATTATGTCTTTTAAGCTATATTTGTTTTTACTGTCTTTTTAGAACGTTATGAATGCGATTGCAAAGTGCTAAAATTGTTTGTGTGTACATAAATCTATGCATTAAAATTTTTTTCCCTTATGCATGAGCCCCCAAGACCTCTGGGCCTCTAGACATCAGCCTACTTAGCCTAATGGATAATCCGTCCCTGGCTGTAATAGTGATGGTAGTTAGCAGTTTTAAATAAGTGTTTGCAGAGGGGATGTTTTAAAAAACAGAATACAGAAAACATATTTTAATAGGGTGAAAACTGGGTAACAGTGAAGAGTCAGAAGCAAAAGGGACCTAAGCTAAGTGAAGAGGTTCCCCAGAGTGCAGCATCAAGAGAAATGGTACATCATGAAACAAGTCAGTAATTTAACACTTGTGAATTCTAATAACCGTTAAAGTATAGAAAAGTATAAGCTAGAAGTAATGATCAAAGTTGGGCAAGCCTAAGCAGTATCCCAGAATATAAGAAGAAAAAAATGTTTATAGTTAATATTTATCCACGTAGGTAACAAGAGTCCTCCATTGCTGCATCATCAAATTAATCCTTCAGCTCCCCATGGAACATAGGCCTTCAACAAATACCTTCCAAGCCATCCTGTCCCGTGCCATTCACTCATAGTCATTTCTTATCTTCTTTTATCCCTTTTGTTTCTCTCTTCAGTTCTTTTTCTCCATATTTTGTTGGGTCTCCCTCTGCCTCTCTTACCCTGGGTATTCCAGAATGAGGGCTACCGTGTGAAGCTATCAGCTGGTTTCTTCAATGTGTGTCCAGTCCTTTGCCAACAACCTTTAGTATATAGGGCCACTGTTATGGAGATTGGAGTTTATGAGGGGGACATGATTTCTGACACTATTTTAAATGTGCCAACGATGACTTGTGAGGAGACATAAATTATTGACGTCATTTAAAATGTGCTGGAGGCCTGCACTAGAAGCATTCATGATCTCTTACAACAGTGGTTTCTTTAGCAGTTTGAATTATATGAATGAGGTGGCCTACCCCATGCATACACTCATATTAGCTACCTTACACACCAATATGTCTGAGGGGGCAGTAGGCCTGTTCTGTCATTGTGTCCTCAGGGACCCCCTGGAACTGCATGCTGCTTACAGTTCATTCAATACCCTTTAGCTCCCCGGGGAGCATAGGCCTTCAACAAACACATGCCAAGTCTTCCTGTCCTGTGCCATCCGCTCAAGTTCTTTCCATGTTTTCCTCATCATTTTCACCTCTGCATCCAGCTCTCTTCTCCATGTGTTTTTTTGGTTTACCTCTGCCTCTCTTTCCCTGTGGATTCCAGAACAAGGACTGCCTTGTAATGCTATCAACAGGTTTCCTCAATGTGTGTCCTATCCATCGCCAGCATCTTCTTCTCAGCTCTTGTTCCACTGGCACTTGTCTCTCTCCATGTCTCAGAGCCAAACAATAGGACTGACTTGACATTTGAGTTGAAGATTCTTATTTTCGTGTTGGACTTGATTTCTCTTCTCCATATGTTTCCCAATGCAATGAAAGTTCCTCTTGCTTTTTGTATTCTTATTTTGATATCATTGTCTGTCCCTCCAACTTTGTCTATATTACTACCAAGATATGTGTATGATTCTACATCCTTTAGTGGTGTTTCTTCAAGTTCAATCTTGTTATCATTTCTTGCATTTATTCTCATAATGTTTGTCTTTTCATGTATTTTCAGGCCCACTTGTTGTGACCTTTCATAGAGAATTTTCATTTTCTCTTGCATCTGATTATGGTTATGGGACAGAAGAGCCAAGTCATCTGCAAAATCCAGATCATCAAGCTGTTTAGTCAGATTCCACTGGATTCCATTTCTGTTGTGTGGTGTCGATGTTTTCATAACCCAATCTATTGCTAGTAAGAAAAGAAATGGAGATAAGAGGCATCCCTGTTTCACTCCCATTCTTATCCTAAACGGTTCTGTAAGTTGTCCTTCATGAAGAACTCTGCATGTCATGTCTTCATAGGTCTTCCTTATTAAGTTAATGATCTTCATGGGAACTCCATAATGCCTCATCAGTTTCCAAAGTGATTCTCTGTCTACACTGTCAAATGCCTTTTCGTAGTCCACAAATCTGATGTTTTTTTTGTTTTTTGTTTTTTTCGTACGCCCGCTAATACTCGAGGCGAAATCTCAGGTTATTGTTAATGTCTAACCTGACATTGATTTTACGTGAGTATCCCTTTTCTTGTGCAGAGACAGGTGTCCCTCACCATTCAGGCAGATACTCGCCGATTTTGGAGGTACCCATTAGAGCTGGGTCGGCTCAGGAGCCGCCAATCCCTGGTCGACGACACTCCTTCAAATGATCTCGCCAGGTCTCGAGTTAATCCAGTCCAATTCCCGGTCGACGAAAAATCCTCAAATGCCGTCGCCCGGGTTTGATCCTGAATCACCCGGTCGCCAGAGCGGTGTTGTAACCACTACGCTAGCGCGGCTCCCTAAATCTGATGTAAAGCGGGTGAATTCCATTCCAGACTTTGTTCAACTATTATTCTCAATGTGGCTATCTTGGTCTGTACAGGATCTGACAGATCTTTGACAGATTAAAAGAGTCCATAGACAAGCAACTGAGAGATGAACAAGCAGGTTTTCGGCAAAACAGATCCTGCTTGCAGTTAATAAGTACAAATTTTCTTGTGAACAGGAAATATCCAAGCAACTGCCAAAGGAAGACATAGAAAAACTACTGCACTTTATGAAGTCAAATGGATTGATACAGCGGTAAGTAATAGTTTTTATTTTAATTCATTATTTTGTGTGTGTGTAGTTTCCCTGCTAGAAAGAGAGTATGCTTATTAACTTTACAGTGAAATGCAGCATAAAAGAGATAGGAGCAGTTGCAAGGAATTTCAAGAAGTAAACCAGCCAACATGCTAGCCAGACACCTTTCTCGGGGCAGTATGTGAAAATGACAGAAGTGAATGAAAAATGAATGTAAGAATTAAAAACTTTGTTCGAGTGTGGGTTACTGTTTGTATAAACAAGTGGTAGCAGCTATTTATAAGTGATAACTTATTCCTTTTTTTAAATTATTATCTTATTTTCTGAGATTAGCTTTGCTACAGTTACCTTTTGACATGATAGCTGTAGGATTATTTCAGACAGTTAATTAGGTAACAGTAGTTTTTCTGTTGGATTATTGTGCTGCTACACATCCTGCAAATGTGGAGAGAATCATCTCCCTTTTAAACTAGGCCTTTTTTTTCTACCTTTTTTCTGCTCCAGTCTGTAATTTCTAATTCCATCTCCTGTAATCTCTTACTAGTATGTTTCTGAGTCTTCCTGTGTTTTTTCCATCTAAGAATTTCTAGAACAATGACTTGTCTTGTGACAATCACTGATTACTTCCTAACTATGTATGTGTCCTGTCAACCTCCACCATGTTTGCTTGAACTTTTATTCCACTAGTGTTTGTCTGGATTTGTCACTGAGTTCCACAATGGTTGTACTGTCAGATCAAATTAGTTCTTCTATTCTGTACCAGCACCCATTTATAAATGTTTTTAGTATCTGAGTTGTGTTTTTTGGGAGAGAGACTGTTTGATAATGCATATAATATAAAATACTCAAAACACAGGTGAAATGGACATTTAGAAAAGTACAATATTTTTTTTACTGCAGACATCAGCGTTTAGCCTCTCTGCTTAGCAAATTGTGTACAGCAGCAGGGTCCACAGCACAGATTAAACTTTCTCCGGATAGATCGCATCCATTATCCCTGATCCCAATAGATGTTTCCAGCATCAGTATTGACAAGGTAGGTACTGAGTAAGTAGATTTGATAGACTGACTAAATTCATTTGATTTAATCTGTTCATCTTCTTAGTCATTGTTTTCAGCAAATTTTTGCTTTTGCTGTGTTTATGCTCTGTCTCCTGGGCTCTTACTGCTTGACCAGCTCTTCCTTCTGAAATCTTGTCAGTAATGGTTTATGCTCTCTGCTCATGTCTGGGGTTGCTCCATTCTGTTACTTGTTTACTGTCACTTATTTGAGAATTATTTATTTATTACCAGGCGTTTTAATTTTTGACCCAGTAGTTTGTAGTTCCCAGGGGGTGTCAGAGGAGACAAAGGAAAAAGTATGACTACTGCTGCCTCAGGCATGTCATAATATGTGATTAATATGAAGATGTGCTTGGGGCTGGCAATTTCATCATTGAAAACAGATTGCTACAGAAACCACTGCTGCACAATCACTTGCATGCTTTGGTGCAGGTTTCTTGCAAGGGGGTCAGCTGCATTGGTGGCTCCATGCTCCATGGGGAGCAAAAAGAAAAACATGATGATTTAAATCTTTTGGATTTTGTGAAGAAGGATTTATATAATTCATACACTTATTCCATTTTCCTCAATTTTTTAAATGATGTCCCAGATGCATTCTTATTACGTCTTTCCATTTTCCTCAATTTTTAAAATGATGTCCCAGATGCATTCTTATTACGTCTTAATATTCTGTTCTCTGATTACTTAAGTTAAGCATATACATCTATTCTCAAGAAAGACACATTTTAAAGGAAGTTTAGATCTCTCCTTTTTTGATGTACACTTTTTCTGTAATCCTTAGCATGGCTACTTCATCAACTGGAACAGATGCTGAGTATTTGAGCAAGCAGACGCAGTATCACTTTTCACATTAAAACTGCTTAAATCAGTGGCTGTTACTGACTTGTATACTGCATTATATATGTGTTAAGTATTTGGCTCAGTTTGCTTCAAAATTTGTTATGTTTTACATTGGCCCATAAACTTTATCCAGACTTGTAATCTGACCCCAAACTCAAAAGTTTGGCCAAGCCTAATTTCATCATCTCATCTCAACCCGTAACCCGTCATGGGTCGTAGGGGTGCCATGGTGGAAGCATCAGCAGACAGGGTCCTCCACTGCTCTCTATCCTCAGCAATGCGTACAAGTGTGGAAAAACCGTGTCCTGCCCATTCTTTGATGTTATCAGCCCAGGATTTTCTTTGCCTTCCTCTTCTCCGTTTACCTTCGACTGTTCCCTGGAGGATCGTTTTTGAAAGGGAGTTATGACGAGTTACTTGCCCAAACCAGGCAAGCTTTTGACGTTTTACTACTGACAAAAGTGGTTCTTGGTGGCCTGCATAGGTGTTTATCTTCTCTCTAACATAGACATTTGTTTTGTGCTTTTTATAGCAAATGCGCAAAATTCTTCTATAACATTTATGCTCGAAAGCCTGAATCCTTCGCTCCATATCTGCAGTGAGTGTCCAGCCCTCACACCCATACAAGAGAATAGATAATACAAGTGATTTGTATAATTTGATCTTCACAGGAAAACTGATGTTACTTTTCCAGATCACATTCAGCCTTGTCATGGCAGCTGAGGCCATCTCAAGTCTTGTCTTGATTTCTTTACTTGATCTTCCATCACTGATATGATAGGAAACTCTTTACAGAGCGATACAACAGGAAGCAATCTGATCATCAGAAGAAGTCCCCCCATCCGACAAGTGTTTCGGCCCGATTACTCCTTTACACTCTAAGGGGGGCGGGCCCACTTGGGTCATGACTCCCAAGCGTCTCAGCTTCCTGTTGTCTTGTATCGAAAATGAACCCATTTCACTTACGGCAGCAACTTTTAATCCACAACGCCAGCCGTGAGGGCAATTGTGAAAGTAACAAAGAGAAGACAAATTATTCCGTTCGTTCCGTCACCCTTCACAACTAAGGACACACACTGAGACACGAGCGCGCAGCCGACGAGCCTTAGCCACTGCGCGCCGCAAGCCACTGAAATTCTGTACCTGACACACTCCCTATAGTATACATCGCCTGTTGCCCCAGAGTCGCAGCCCTTTTACTAGTACACCAGAAAAAACTCAGCGCTGTGGACTTAGAAAAATTTTGGTGCTTTGTACCGCAGCGTTTATTGTCACGATTTCCACTGCCCATTGTGGTTGTTCCACAGCCAGCCTGATGCCTTTTCGGCAGTTTCGCTAAGCCTCTTCAGTGCCCTTGTTCTAGACTGTCCCTTCAGCCCCAACAGTTTCAATAAATCATACACTGATGCAGCCACAAGCCCTCTTGCGCCCACTTTAACCGCCATGACCCTTGCACTGAATCCATCGTGTCTCAGATCTGCGGCCAGATCGCTATACTTGGCCGCTTTGAATGAATGTGGGACCTCAAGACGCAGCAATAGAGACCGCAGTCAGCGACTCATAGCTTGACTGCCTGCGTCAGGACCAGCGATCCAGAGCTGGTCAAGACCGCACTCCACCTCCACGTGGTGGTCCTGGAAACAGTCTGCAGCTGTGCAGGCTGGCTGAGCGAGTGTGGATCGAAATGGGAAGGCAAACCCGGTCCTAAAAAATGCCGTGCAGAAGTCGGATGTGTCGACCGAAAGGTGCAGATATCACAGCTACGTTGTAAACAGACACAACGCAACCACCGTCCTTTTCAGGGCGAACGAAGAAGAAGAAGAATGAATGTTGCTCGTCTAATCTGGATTCAAATGGCACGGTCAGTTCAATCAGTATGACCTGAAGTGTTGCTGAAGAATGAAGCACTATATCCGGCCGTCTCCGCGATTTCCTGATACTCTCTGGATATGCCCCCTGTCCAGGTAGGTCTACCGCCATCTCCCAGTCGTTTGCACAGTCAAGAAGAGATGGTAAACTGCTACCAGGTTTACTCGGTTTGGGGTGTGCTGACTTTCCTGCCCTCAGAAAGTATGTATTTGTGGTGTCTGGCCGGACTTTGCTATTCGCTTTCATTCTTGCCTGATCTATTGTCGCAGCAAGTTCATTTAGCACTTTGTTATGGCGCCAAGTGTATCGTCCTTGCCCTAATGCCACCTTACATGCTGAGAGCACGTGTTCAAGTGTCTGCCTCCCCTGGCACAGGGGGCACTGCTCATCATCTGACTTTCCCCATTTCACAAGGTTGGTGGCCGACGGCAGCAGGTCATACATTGATCTAACCACGAAGCTGAGCCTAAGAGGTGCCATATGCCATATATCATTCCATGTCAAGGATCTCTGCAGGGCTCCTTCCCATGTAGTCCATTGGCCTTGCTGGACCTGCTGCACTGCTTTTAGCAACCTCTTATCATTCTCAGCTCCTCGTATCTCCTGAACTACCATGTCTCTGCGTTCCCTGCTTGATGCCTTGGACCACCAGCGGATGTCACCATGCCCAAATCCCCGTCTATTCGTTTGTGTGTATCCGATTACCTCTCTCAGTTTGAGTGACTCTTCAGCAGCATCAACAGCTTCTTCCACTCTCCACTTCCTTCCCGTTTTCAGTGTGGGCTGAATGGACTTAACCACGTCATCAGCTGACTCGCGTAGCATCATTGCAAGCCTTGCTTTTCCAACTTTGTACTCTTCAACAACTGACTTGAAGGGAAGCAGAAGTTTTGACTTTTTGCAGTACAGTGCTACATCTGACAGACCTGGTGGTACCCCTAGCCATTTTCTCATGAACTTGTTGACCTTCTGCTCTATAGCTTCCACTGTACTTGTGCTTATTTCATATATAAGCAGTGGCCACAGCAACTTCGGTATCAACATGAACTGGAGGCACCACAGTTTGAACTTTCCCAGGAGTCTGCTTTGGTCTATGATCTGTAGTCCTCTGTCTGCCATTTCTATTGTCTGTTGCACTGCCTTCGAGTCTTTTAAAGAGGCATCGTACACCCTGCCAAGACTTTTAACAGGTTCCTCAATGACAGTAGGGATTCTTTGGCTGGAAACCGTGAATATGACCTCTGCTATCTTCCCTTTCCTGACTGATAGGCTTCTCGACTTCTTGGGTTTGAAGCTCATTCTGCACCAGCTGACTAGTTCATCCAGGCGTGCTAACATCCTCCGGGCCTGATGTTCATCTGACGTCAGAATTGTTGTGTCATCCATGAATGCTTTCAGCGGTGGCATGTGACAAATTCCACCGAGCTTTGGACCTATAGCCATTCCTTCAGCCGCATTGAGGATTACCTGCATAGCCATGACGAATAGTATCGGAGAGATGGTACATCCCATCGCAATTCCAACTTCAAGGCCAATCCACTTTGTTGTGTACTCTCTGGTTGAAAATCTGACAGAAAACCCTGCGAAATACAGCTTCAGCATTGCTGCAATCTCTTGTGGAACATGATACATTTCTAGGGCCTGCCACAACATCTGGTGTGGAACGGATCCATAAGCATTCGCTAGATCCAACCAGATTACATGGAGGTTTGTTCTGTCAGACTTTGCCTTTTGGATTGCTTCCCAGATCATTGTGGCATGCTCTAGACATCCTGGTGTACCTGGGATACCTCCTTTCTGAATGGTAGTGTCAATGTACCCATTTGCCAGGAGGTATGTAGTGAGTCTTTTCGCCATTACTGAGAAGAATATCTTCCCTTCCACATTGAGTAGTGAGATTGGCCTGAACTGACTGATGTCTGTGGAATTTTGTTCCTTCGGGATGTAGACTCCGTTTGCCTTTCTCCATTCCTTGCTTACGAGTTGGGTTTTCCACGCATTCTTCAGTAAACGGAGCAGTCGTTTGAGAACCTCAGGGCATCTTTTATACACCACATATGGAACACCATTAGGACCTGGAGCTGACTTGCACCGAGCTTTCTGGACAATGCTTTCTACCTCTTGCACCGTTGGGGGCTTGGTGTTAAATTCAGCTCCTGGCTTACCCGGCCATTTAAGGCCTGCCATGCTGCTGAGCGGCTCATTTTTGCGACCATCTGAATATGTCATTCTAAGGTGTTCTTCCAGGTCTTCTTTCCTGATGTTTAGCGTACCCGACCGTGGCTGCTCAAACAGTTCTTTGGCAACTTGAAGGGCTCCCTAAAGAATCTTTCCCTATCCCTTCGAGTCTTCCTTCTCTTCCTGCACAACCTTTCCGCTCTACAAAGGGCATTATGTTGGCCTTTCAGGTGCTCCCAAACTTGCCGTAACCCTTCCTTCTCTGTGGCAACTGCGTTCTTGAACAGTTTTCGGGCATGCTTCTTCTGTTTCCTGATTTCATCTATTTTAATTTGTCTTCTACTTTTCCGTGGTGGGTTACTTTCCCTTGCCTCCCTCACTCCGAACACTTTGCGACAGTGCAGATATATTATGTCGCCGAAGATTTCCAGCTTCTTCTCCAAAGTTAGCTGCTTCAGGTTGTTATCCAACTCTTTTGCCAAGGCTTCGTCCAGCTGTTCCCAAAGCCCTTTTGCACTGGCAGGTGGAAACTTTATTGCATCTCTCTTCCCGTCCAAGAAGTGTGTGAGATCATCATCTGGCAGATCAACTTGAATGTACTCAGCACTGTGGATTGACTCCTGGCTGCGTTCTTCTAACGTCTTATCCGTCGAGACAGAGCGCTGTTGATCTCCCCCTGATGACCTCCCACACCCCTTTTTCGTTCTGTGGATTTTCATTCCTCTCTGAGTAGAGAATTCCCTACCACAGGCACATGGAAATTCCAGCCGTTGTTCAGAGCTCGAAGTCCGTGTAACGGGTCTGGTCGATTCCATTGAGGCGCCTGTGGATTCATCATCCTCCCCCCCTTTCGTACATATAGTGGACCCGAGATATTTAAAGGTGTTAACTTCTTCTAACGTTTGCCCATTTAACGTAATGTTGGTCGGAACATGTTTCTTATGGCTATTCACCAATATCTTGCTTGTTTCTATATTTATTTCCATCCCATATGTTCTTGTTACTTTCTCCAGTCTAGAGGTAAGGTCTTGAAGTTCTGATTCTGTTCCAGCTATCAGATCAATATCATCAGCAAAACGTAGATTGCAAAGAGGTCGGCCTCCAATTGATATGGTTGTTTTATAATCGTAGAGAGCCTCCTGCATAATATGTTCTAGATATATATTAAAGAGCACTGGGGACAGGATACATCCCTGGCGAACTCCTACAGTTGTTTTGAAAAATTCTCCAATGTCATTGCTTGCAAAAACAGCACTGCTTGCGTCCTTGTATAGTGCTTCAATGATATCTATGATGTTGGTATCAAAATTGAATTTTCTCATTATTTGCCATAAGCCTTCATGTCAGACTCGATCAAAGGCTTTTGTGAAATCGGTGAAGTTATGGTATAAATCGTGTTGATGCTGGAGATGTTTTTCGATCAGTAATCTAATATTGAAGATTTGTTCTGAGGTACTTCTTTTTGGTCTAAAGCCAGCCTGTTCCTCGGACAAGATTTCTTCTGATTTCTGTTTTATTCTGTTCAAAAGTATCCTTAACATCACCTTACTTGGATGACTAATAAGGCTAATGGTTCTGTAGTTCTTGCACATTTTTAGATTTCCTTTCTTTGGAAGCGGTATTACTAATGACTGCGTCCACTCTTTTGGCCATTTTTTTGTACTCCATATCTTCTGGCAAATTGTTGTCATGATTTTTACTATATCTGGTCCTCCATATTTCAAGAGCTCTGCTGGGATATTATCCACACCCTGTGACTTCCCTCCTTTCATCGAACATATAGCCTCTTCCACTTCTTCCCGTAATATTGCTAATTTAACTAGTTAAATTCAAAAGTTTGGTGAGTATTCAGAAATTCCGCATTCTTCGGCTGTCCATATCTTCCCCAGGAATTTTACTTGTCAGTTGTGAAAGAGCAGTGCTTTCAGGTCAGTCCCAACACTAGAGAGTGTGCCTTCCTGTTGCAGAGGCTCGACTACCCTGATATTCTTTCCATTACTATGACAAAGGTAGATGTTTAGAGGCTAAATTAATTTTATTTAAAATGGGTGGTTAGGTTTTACTGATACAAATTTTTCTGTCACTAAGGTAGGTGGTTAAAATTTTTGGATGACATGTTTGTCTATCGCTATAATAAGATAGTTGGTTAGATTTTACTGAGTATTTTTTTCTGTTACTAAGATAAGTCGTTAGAAATTTTTGAATGGCATGTTTTTCTTTTCCTATCACTAAGATAGTTGGTTAGATTTTGTTGATATAATTTTTTTCTATCACAAAGATAGTTGTTTAGATTTTATGATTGTTGGTTAGATTTTACTGAAAGTATTTTTTTTCTCTATAACTAAGATAGGTGGTTAGAATTTTGGATGGCATGTTTTCTATCATTGTAACTAAGATAGTTGGTTAGATTTTACTGAAAGTAATTTTTTTATATAATTATGATAGGTGATTAGAATTTTGGATGGCATGTTTTTCTATCATTGTAACTAAGATAGTTGGTTAGATTTTACTGAAAGTAATTTTTTTATATAATTATGATAGGTGGTTAGAATTTTGGATGGCATGTTTTTCTATCATTGTAACTAAGATGGTTAGATTTGACTGAAAGTAACTTTTTATATCACTAAGGTAGGTGATTATATTTTACTGAAAGTAACTTTTTATATCACTAAGGTAGGTGATTATATTTTACTGAAAGTAACTTTTTATATCACTACGATAGGTGGTTAGAAATTTTGGATAGCATGTTTTTCTATCATTGTAACTAAGATAGTTGGTTAGAGTTTACAGATTGTGAATGATTTTTTTTTCTTGATTTAAAAAAAATTGTTCTTGGTTTATTTTTTGATTTGAATAGAAATTGTTCTCGGTTTATTTGTGTACAATACTTCATCATGCTTTATAATGTTTGTTTAAACTGAATTAAGAAAAATTTATAGAGCAAAACCGTGTTTTGACAAAAGTGAAATGTAACTTGCAGAAATATTTGGCAGTTAAAAAAAAAAGTAAATTAGGAAGCATTTGTCATTATGGGCTTCTTTAATCCTTACAGGAGTTACTTCTTACCTGTCACTTTATACAGTAGATTTCTTCACAAGGGATGAAGAGTTACCTACAAATAACAAACAGCAGGACAGCAGCAGCCAACAGTGATATTTCAACCGCTTTTATCACTATTGTAACAGTGCTTTATTAAAACTGCTGCATTTTTCTGTATGCAATATCTCACTTCTGTTTTACATTTCAGTTGCTGTAGCTATATACATGTTTTTAAAGTCTAGTTACCAATATCTTGTATGCAGGAGTTCTGTTTATCCATCTTGGAGGAGTGCATGTCTCTTGGAGCATTCCGTTCAGTGTTGCGTTACAACAGAGATGCTGAACTCATATCACTGAGTCCTGAGCCTACGCCACATGAACCAAGGCTAGATCCTCTGTTTCAGGCATCACAGTTAACCCTTTTCCGGCACATCAACAATGTGATTAACCAGCTGCCATTGCCACATCAGTCTCTTGTTTTTACAGGTTTGTGTTGTGTGTGCTTATTGTTGTGAATACAAGCTCAGAATTAGCAGTGCAAAAAGTTCAAGGTAGTCCCGCAGTAGGAGAGTGAAGTGCTAGAGACTTCACAACACTAGGTCTAGCTTTATTTGGTAGGGTGACCAGTTCCCTTCCTCGCTACCTTTGCTTTCACTAATTTTACTAGAGTAGAGTCAGGTACCCATTTACAGCTAGGTAGATCGGCGTATGACACTACCAAGGTTTCAAAACCAGAACCCAGTAACTTTTGCAAGAATGAACTACACTGAGGTCTAGGACAGACAGTGAGAATATATGCTAAAGACTAGTTCACACTTCATGGAAATTATTACTTATTTTCTAAATCAACTCCCTCAACTTTCATTTTTATAGTTTCTGTGCTTCTTGAAGTTTATGTAAACAGTGAATAAGATAGAGAAAGAAGGAAAAGTTGTAGTCATCGTTATATCATCTTTAAGAACACCACTGTGACAAAAGTTAACATATTGCTGATTTTAACAGCTCAGTGCATTTACAGTTTCAGATTCTGAATAAAAGTATGTAACTTAAAGTTTGAATGAAATCGAGCTGTTTTATTCCAGATTCAGCTCCAGCTTCAAGTCTGCACTACATGGACCGCATTGAAGAACTTTTCACGGATGCCCAGTGGGTTGAAAGCAATTTTAGTCTAGCTGCTGCTCTTGTACGCTACATGGTAGCTTTAAGTCATTTTCCTTGGACAGTTGAGCTGCCAGCTGAGTCACACAAAGATGTTTCCAGCTTTGCAGTTCTTTGTGCTGAGGTATAGATTTTGTTCACTGTTTCCTTCCTGCATTCTTTATCTTTTCTTGTAGTAATTTTTTTTAAATTTTTAATTAAAAAAAATAAATTTATTTACAATATAAAGAGAACAGTTGTGCATGGATATTTAAAGACTCCTGTTTTTCTTTAGAGGAGTTTGTTCAGATAGATAAAGTGAATGTTTTTTTACACGCTTTTATTTAACTTCACTTGTATGTCACTTTCATGTCACTTTCAAATCTTGCAATCGATTTTTCAATCACTTCCAGATGAGCAATAACTCTGAAACTTGGCATAGTTGCGTATTCTCGATGACAATACAATAATCAGTCAATTATTTAATAATTTAATATTGTAATTATGACATTATGAGTAATTAAAGTTTTTCATAAAGAAATGTAAACAAATCAGGGGCCATAATCAAGTTAATTAAAAATTCAAGAGTACTTGGTGTGCTTTATTTTTTTCTATGCATAAAACAGGGCAGTACTCAAACAAGTGTCTAGCTAAATCAAGGGAAACAATCCAAATTATAAAATTATGAATCAAGGGAAAGTCGAGTTCGATCTCTAGTTGGCCTTCAAATTGATGAAATTGATTGCACCAAATTAACAGGCACAAAGCCATGTAATGTTGACGCTCTAAAAGAAATGGATCGCTTAAGAAATTTTAGACCAGATTTACAATAAGTAAAAATATTGTTTATGTTTTAGTATGTCATAATTTTTCTAACACTAAAAAGAATAAAATAAAAAAATGTTAAACACATGCTTTTAATGCACTAAAAACCCAAAAATAATTTTTCTATGAGTTTATAGCTTGCAGTAAAAAAATGTAACATCAAATTGACAAAAAGCATGGGGCGCTGATTCTGCATGAAATTAACTTCTGCTTTATACTTCATTAGACACTTATAGATAAAATATATGATAAGCGCTTAACTCTTTGACTCCATAATTATTTTTTGAAGAATTCTAAACCGTGAAGTGTACTGACTTTTAGTGTAAATTTTATGTTAATTTTTTTCTGTGAACATGTACTTATTATAAACCAAACTGTAGGGAAATGGATAGAGAATTGTAATATAAAACATCTTTGGTAGTATTAACACAAGTGTGTTCGTTATACTTAAAACATTTTGCATGTAAAATTGAAAAACACTAAAAAGTTAACTGTAGAATACGATCTTACCAAAGACAAATTACTGTTGTAGACAATAAAACTTTCTTTTTAGTCTTCAAACGTCAAGTTAATCCATATACAAAGTAAAAAAAACATGCTTATGGTCACAATTAGTACATTTAGTGTTATTCACACCAGTTTTTCTGTGGTCCCTTGTAAGAAAAAAATAAATTATGCAATCGTGCATTACGTAATTTTCAAACAAATAAAGAAGAATAACGTCATATAAAAACTTTTTTACTCTTGTTTAATGTTTTAATAGTATCCCTAGCTTCATCTTCTACCAAGAACTAGTGATTAGATGTTACAGTAGGTCTAGTTTTGTTGCTTTTTGATCGGCCAGAATATGACTACGCCCACTCATCAACTAAATCTAGTGTGTCTAGCTTTTCTGCACAGATTCTGTATTTTGACAACAAACTGTGACTACCAAACAATCATCATCAATGTCAGCAATGTTTCAAAGTAGTTTGACACAATTATTTGCTTAGGAGACTTAGAAAATGTAAATATAAAGCGTGACATATTTCTCTAGCAATAACAACGAAAACCGCAAACACGCGAATCGTCACAAAAATTGTGATAATAACATCAATACATGCACATGTGCTGCTTAACTACAGTCAAATTAGTTGTTTAAATAGTAGCGGAAGTCATTCTACGAGTTTTAAAATATGAACTGCATTAAACGGACGATTTTTAGGGTTTATTCGTGATAAACTAAAAACCACGCTCTGAGCATTGCTCTGGCACGTCACGTTGAATTTTGCAACGCTCAGAGCGTTGGTCTGGAGTCAAAGAGTTAAGCGCCCTACGATTTTTATCAATTTGATGTTATATTTTTTTACTGCAAGCTATAAACTCCTAGAAAAATTATTTTTTGGTTTTTAGTGCATTTAAAAGCGTGAGTTTAAAATATTTTTAATATATTTTTTATTATAACACAGGACAGTGATAGATCTCAATGGGGGCAAAAAGTCATAGGTGAAGGTAAAAATGTTAAAGGTGGGTCTCTAACTTCTGCACTGAGAAAATTGAAGAATCTGAAAACTTAAGGAAAATACATAGGATTTTTAACACATTGTTTCTGACGGTTGTTGGAACTGATCAGAAATAGACGATAATCCAGATGATGAATAGAGCGATGACTTGCATCATAAAGAAGCATATCATGACAGTATACCGGGTCACAATTTATACTCAGGATTGGAAACAATAACCAGTCCTTTCTGAGACTTTTCACAGTGTAAGCATTAGATAAAAGGGTGAAGAAAGGTGTAACTATTCTAATATACAGAAACATGGAAGAAAAAAAAAAACTCTCACAATGAAATTCAAGATACAAATACTTAGAAGGATCTAGATATTTTGTGGCAGGAGAAAGTCAATCAGTGTGTGTGGTTTCTCAGTTTCCCTGAAGAGACAAAGAAAGAATAGAACCAATGTACCCTCAGAAATATTTTATGCTGCGGAACAACCGCAATAATTTGTCTTCACTTTGTTACTTTCACAATTGCCTCTGGCTGGCGGGATTGTGGATTTTAAAGCTGCAACCAAGGTGGAATGGGTTCATTTTCTACACAAGACAACAGGAGGTGGAGACACTTGGCCGAAACACTTGATCGACAGGGAGACCTCTTCTGACGATCAGATTGCCTCCTGTTGTATCGCTCTGTATAGAGTTTCCTATCATAAGTGGCAACTTATATGAGCGTGTGTATGGTGGCTGGTAGCCTCAGTATGTAAAACAAACTGCTGCAGAAACTATCATTGCAGAAGTGCTTTGGTGCAGGTTTCCTGAAAGGAATCTGGCTACAATGGTAACCCCATGCTGCTTAAAGAGCTTGAAAGGTAAAAGAAGTAGAAGAAAAAGAGATTAAGATAGGAAGATTTCTTTGATATAACAAAATTGAGAGCCCAGTGAACAGCAGATATGATTTGAAAATAGAAGATATATTGAATATTACACTGAAGAAGTTAACCTCTGGCATAACTCACCAGTCGCTGATATAGAGCCCACAGGGAAAGAAATATAAGAAGGCTGAGAATACATGGAGTAGAGACACTGTATCAGAACTGAAGGATGGAGTTAGTGCCTGGAGAGGCTAGGAAAATGGTGAAATAAATGGAAGTTAGAACACTGACCTATTGTCCCAAGGGAGCCATGGACATTAATTGAGTGATAAGAAATTATTAGAAGAATATTATGAGTTGTTACAGTGTTTTCTAATCCTTTCAGCTCATCAACTGGTCAGTGAGCCATGGTGTGCTCCCTGATTCTGAACAGATGCAAAACTGCTTGGCCTGCCTATCCCTGCTTCTCCAAGACCAAAACATTCACTCGCTCTTTGGACTGACAGAACATGCCACCTGGGTATGCAGTGTGGTGGATTCTCTCTATCAGTTGCTGTCTTCATGTGAGTTTGATGTATTTGCCTTATTGTGGCTGTGTGTGTGGATGCTGTTTTGTTTAGAGTAGATGGTGCCGGGGATTTAGGATTGAGGCGAAATTATTATCATAGCACTAATGACTGGAATTGTTTTGTTGAAGTCTTTGAAGACGCTGGAGATGGAAAGGACACACATTGAGGAAACCTGGTGATAGCATTATTGGCAGTCTTTATTCAGCAATCCCCAGGAGAAGAGAAGTAGAGGGAGACCAAGGCCCACATGGTGAAGAGAACTGGAGACAGACATGAAGGGAATGAAGAGAGGACATGAAAAGACCTTGAGCTGATGGCACAGGAAAGGAAAGGACTTGGCATACGTTTGTTGAAATCATGTACTCCTTGGGGACTGAAGAGGGATGACAGTGAATAACTGGAATCTTCGGATAAAGAGCCAAAAGGAGTGAACAAGAAGCAGCTGGAGGTTAAAATCTGAATTTCATTTAAAACACATAAGATATTTTTGAAAGACATGAATATATATATATTAACAAATAAAACGGTATTGAATCAGTTTTACAAATTAATGGTACACAGGAAACATGGGACATTTCGGGTTTCACCCTTCGTGAGCCACAGTTACAAATAGGCAATAAGGACAAGAAATACACACAGGTTAAAGAAAAATACTATAGACACTACAAACATGTAATATCTGTATGAAATATAACAACACAGGTGAAAAGCCATAATAAAGCAAGGAAAATACAAAACTGAAAAAATATAAAAACAATTAATTCAACAATCAAAGAAAATCAAAAGCAGAAAATGGAATAACAAAACAAGAAGTTCTGCTATGACACTCTTTGATAAAAGATCTGGTGAATACAAAATGGTGTCAGGAAGCAATAATGAAAGTTACATCCACAGAAGATTACTGGTTAGCTGAAATTGAATATACAAGGTACTGCAGAGCAAAGTTTGCAAGAAAGACTAATTTCAAAATACAAAAGGCATGAGGAGCTTTCATTGCATTGGGAAATATATGGAAATCAAAACAAATCAAGACCAACACAAACATCAAAATCTTCAACTCAGATGTCAAGTCACGCTATTTTATGGCTCTGAAACATGGAGAACTCAAAAACAACAACCAAGATGTTACAGACTATCATGAATGGATGTTTGAATAAAGTAGAAGGATTTAAATGGTTTGACAAGATCACCAATGTGAAACTGATGAGAAAAACCGTACAGGGGCTAGTGGAACAGCAGATGAGAAGATGCTGGTGATGGAGTAGACACACATTGTGGAAACCTTTTGGTAGCATTAAAAAGTATTCCCTTTTCTAGAATCCCCAGGGTAAGGGTGGTAGAGGGAGACCAGAAAACACACAGAGCAGAGACCTGGAGATGGAAATGAAAGGAATAAAGAAGACATGGACGGACCTTGAGCAGATGACACAGGAGAGGAGGGTAATGATGATGATAAGGTGCTAATTTTGATGACCTAACTCCAGGAGATCCAATAAGCTAGAGAGAAAGTGTGAGGGGGATGGAAAGATTTGTGTCTTAAAGATTATATACCTTTATGTTGTAGTGTGTTGCTGCATAATTTAACATTAGATCATGCTCCTTTTTTTACTTTTAAAAAACATGATCTTGTAAATATAGGTTGGTAACCAAGAATTGGAAATACTCGAGGATGGCTGTGTTTCGATTTTCATATTTTTTCACTTTTAGGATTTCACCCTAAGTAGCCCATAAATCGCCCAAAATAGCCCTAAAATCCTCCCAAAATAGCCCAAGTTGTTCTAAGTAGCCCAAGTCGCCTAAAAATTGGTTCGAAAGTCAGCCGAAAAATTTGATATAAAATATTTTGGTCTTCGGATGTTCGAATTCTCGGTTACCGACCTGTATAAATGTGTACTTTAAGTAGCTGTCTTTGTTAAGGAAGAAGCACGAATGTAAACTTGCAAGTATAGTCTCAGCAGCATCTTGACAGCAACACTAATAGCACAGCATCACCTATAAAGTTGTGGTCTAGCCAGTCCATGATGACTTTCTCCATCTCATTTTTATTTCAGTGGCTGTTCTTCCAGGTGAGGAGGTTGCCAATCTGTTCCAAGATGACCGCAGAGATGATGTTGATGAGGATGATGGTGAGACCTAAGTGGCATATGCTTTTGTTTAAAATGTCTGCTTTACCTTAAAATTTAACCTCCAAAATTCTATCAAGAAGCCATTTTAGAAACAGCATATTTCAAATAATGTATCAAGAAGCTTTATTAAGATTATACAGAAACAAGGAGCAGAATTTTGTGTACACTGTGCAGAAAGATCAGACTTTAAACATCTTTTCTTGACTGGAAAGACTGCAGAAATGAGGCACAGGACATTTTTAATGATGCAGTTTTATTAAGATACTGTGGGATCAGTCTGAAGAGAACTTATCACATAATCTTTTGTCAAAGTAAAAGGACCTCCTGCAGGGATATGGTTGTCAGTGTAGACCAGGCTGGCTTTATATTTCTGTGTTTTTACGAGTATTTTTCACTCCTGGTCATGAGGCAACAGTTTCAAATTCAGTTACTTATGAGCATAAGGCTATTACTCTAAGCCTAAAATATTTTTTTTAGCATCTGTTGCAAACGGTCCCGTGAAGTACCCCAGGGGTTTTTCTGGAGACAAATAAAGAACAAGACTATTGCTGCCTTAGGCATGTTGTAAAAAAGTGGCTTGTGTGAGGTTGTATGGGGCTAAAGATCCCTTTTTTTTTTTTTGATGACAAGTATTATTGTTAACATTTCCAGACTGTAGAAGATTGGATTAGTACATGATGCATTATTTAAAATTAGCTCCATTTAAAATCTATATCAGGCACATTGAAATACATATCAACGTGTGATCAAGCCTCATGTTTGTATGAACTTTTCAGTTTCACTATCTGCATGTCTCATTCGGGCTTGTGATGAAATTTCGGAGTTAGTTCACTGCCTTCATACGAGGCTGGATCAAAGCAATACCACTGAGCCACGGCTTCCAGCATTTTTAGCATCCACACTGAGGAATATAATTATATGTAAGTGACTAGCAAGTATGAATTTGTATATCTCGATTAGCATTTGAGGTGTGACATCGCTGACATTTGTTTTTTTTTTCTCTTTGTTACTTCAACTCACATGTAAATAATTCATGCTTAAAATTGTGGAGAGGCATGATCACCTGTGCCATCAGGCATGGTATTTGAAAATGAAGAAGTATGTGCAGGGTAGTGATGGTAATATTCAGACCAAAGAGGCAGCCTTGAAAAAGGCAGCTGGTCATGCTGGATTTAGAAATCTGGTCAAGAGAGAAATGATCTCTAAGAGAAAGATATAGAGAAGGACCTTTATTGTTGTAACGAGGTGGATTATTGGTTGAATCTTGATGATAGTCCAGAAAAGAATTCTGACTACAAAAGAATACCCCAGTCCCAGAAATGAGTACTGGTGTAAGGATAACTGTGATAGAGTTACTGCGATTTTATTTTCAACAGGCCCCATTTCTCCTTCTCTCTGTAGCTATATGAGTTTGCCCCATGTTTCTTCTCCTTGTAATAGGTACGTGTTTTCAGGAGGGATCATTTTCATCTGTCCATCAGTTTTCTTGTAATCCTACTAAAACGACATCGATAACACACAGATTTACAGCTGCCGTATTCTCCATTATAAGCTTTGCAGACTTGCCTATCGAGCCAGCAAAAAATGCGTGATTTTGATTGGTCGCTATTTTTGCTCTGCTAATAATTCACAAGGCATCTGTTTACAATTTTGTGACAATTGTATTAAGATCATTAGTGGCTTGAAACACTAAAGAAATAGAGCTATTTATTGATTGTTAGTAGGAACGTACATTAACTTTGTGGATTACTTCTGTTAAAGCTTTTTGGAGGTTACTTATATCAAAGTTAATCTTAAAGAGAGTGTCTGATTTTCAGAGTGGGTAGAGTGCTTGCCTCTCAGAGCAAAATTGCTGGGTTACAGAATCAAAACCTGATAACATCATTCTCCAGTCTACAAAGCTGTACATGAGTTCCTGGCTCTGCCCTTGAGTTAGGTAAGGCAAAGGCAGTGAGGAAGGAACTGGCCACCCCACTTCATAAAACTGGACCTAGCATAGTGAAGTCTCTAACACTTCACTCCCTTACGACAGTATTTGCTTTGGGACTACCTTTACTTGTTAAAGATGTTGATTGTTTTACTCGTTAGTAAAGCTCTTTCCTTGATGTTTCACTTAGCTGTTGCCCGGCTTCCAGCAATAAACACATATGCTCGTACGCCTCCCCTCGTGTGGAAGTTGGGCTGGTCACCTACACCATTTGGAGAACTGCACACCTGTTTGCCTCCCTTACCTGTGGAATACCTGCAAGAGAAAGATGTGTTAAAAGAGTTTGTTCTGAGGATTAATTCTCTAGGTATTGTATAACAACATAAGAGTCTTAAGTTAGGAAACACCAAAATAAATCTTAACAAGGGAAAAACAGAAATTAATCAGACTACAGTATATTATTTTCATTTAAAAAAGGATGAACAGAGATTTCGCTAAGAAATTCACACATTGCTATAAGTTAAATTTAAGATATGTGGTTGTAGGACAGTGTATGAGTAACACAGATTATCAGAAGAATTTATTGGCATTGAAACTAGAGTACATGAAGAGGTGGAGTCAACAGTCTGAATGTAGGATAATTCACATGAATAGAATGTATACTGGCCATCTTACGTTTCGTTATGTCCTCCAAGGCTGGGTCAACAGACAACAGTTTGAGGAAAGCTGGATGAGTTTACTGGGTGTTCTCAACCCTGTATCACACACAGACCATGAACTCTCCCCAGAGGTGAGTGTTGGAACATCAAGTATTTGTATCTGTATTTAAGAGATCTATTTCTCAATCCATTTTTAAGCTTATTTCTGCAATAACATTTCTGACTCTTCTGCTACCTCGATTTGAGTATTTTTAATAGTGATATACTAATGTATATATAATTTGTGTAAACATTTGAAACTGTAGTTAAGATTTTTGAATATTATAAAAATTGTGTTGAACAATGACCAAATGATTAAATTTTGTTTGTAATCACAAACAGGAGGAGATAGAGCAAGCTCAGGAAATGGTCATAGCTGTGAAGGCCATCACATCTCTGCTGCTGCAGGCTTCACTAGTACCTTGTGCTGGCAATCCAGCCAATGGCTGCTATGAGACCAGACCTAGGGACAAACCACTAGCTTTCCTTCATACTAGGTGAATTAGTCATATTTATTTATATATCTTTCTTAAGATAAATATCAATATTCTAAACTTGAGATATCTTTGTGAAATTTTGTTTCTTTCAAAGTCAAGAATCCATGCTTCCTCTGTGAGGGGGATTTTAAAATAAACTTTCATTGCCTGTATATCTTCTGTTGTGAATACATTGTAGAAGTAGTTCAGCTCAAGTGATGCTGTATAGAGATCAAAGCCATGCACAGTATTTTTACTCTTGAACAATACTGTCAGTAATAGCTAAGGACAATGGTTTATAGAATCATAGTTTTGAGGCATGAAAATATAAAAATCTTCTTGTATATGTTTTGTTTTCTCATTTCTATGTTGTTGTCAAATGAAGGTGCTTTGTCACTTCTTTGAGAGTAAAATATTACTTCCTTAGAGTATTTTTTCTCAGTTTCTGATGGCCAAGATTTTGAGATAGGCCTCCTTCAGTTTAAGTCAGGTTTGATGTCTTCTTTGCTAATTATTTCATTTTTCAAATAGATCTTTTTGTTACTGATTCGATTAATGTCTGTAATCCTGTTGGTTTGAGTTATATTTTTTCTTTTGTGTACTGTTTCTTTCTGTATGTATATTTTGTCAATTTTTAACAACAGTTGTGTTCTCATGAGGTTCTTCTTATGAATTTTTTTAAAATTGTTCTTAAGTCGCTGTGTGCCTGTCCACTGATGAAAACATATTTTTCTACATATTAGATGTTTTGTTGTGTTCTTTCAGCCAAGCTGTTCAAATCAGTTTTATTGCATTTTGTTACTTGATTTTCTCTAGGGGCATGTGTGAGACCACTGTGCATTTTCTTTCATCCATCCTACTCCATATTTTCCTCTGATCTTTTTTTGGGTCTTCAGCTGTCAGTATCCATATGCCTTCAACTCATTCACACCAACTCATCTTGTCCTGTGTCACCCAGTCAGGTTCTTTTCATGTCTTTTCTACCTTTTTTTTTTTTTAGTCTTCTATTTCTTCTCCACATGTTTCTGGGTCTCCCTCTATTTCTTTTATCTTAGGGGGATTACTGAACAAGGACTGCCTTGTAATAACTATCAGTAGATCTTTTTTTTTCAGTGTGTATCCATGAGGTGGCAATATCTATACTTCACTTCTTGTTGTACTGTGATTTTGCTGGTTATTTCCTTCAGTTCTGCATTGGTGATCATGTCATATAATTTTAATCCTTCTGTTAACACCCTTCCATCTTGTTTCGCACGGTCTCAGGATGTCAGTTTCATACTTATTCATCTTTGCTGCCACCTGTGCAGTTTTTCCTTGTTTGTTTAATATTTGAACATTTCTGGTGCCCAGTCTAGAGATTTTCCTAAATGAAATGACAGTGTGTTGGTAGACCAGATTCTTTTTGGTTTTCTCTGAACTACATCATCATCCTCTTGACAGAGGACCCTCTTCCACCTGGGCTGGTTGAGCTGAAATACTTGCTTTGGATTATTTGTTCATGCTGCT
The DNA here is from genome assembly GCA_024509875.1 of Oreohelix idahoensis. Taxonomy (NCBI): domain Eukaryota; kingdom Metazoa; phylum Mollusca; class Gastropoda; order Stylommatophora; family Oreohelicidae; genus Oreohelix; species Oreohelix idahoensis. The sequence continues at coordinate 1,156,170 of JAMPIV010001636.1, forward strand.
GAGTATTTTTTTAGCTTTCGGTTTCTGCAGTATGGAGTAGCTGACTCTAGAGTCACCCTCCTGAGTTACATTCCTGGTAGATTACAGTGTTAATATTTTTTGCTTCCCCTTTCAGGACCCAGCAATACATGACTTGTTTTGTGGGAGAATTTTTTTTTAGCTATTCTTTTTGAAATGGCACAATCAGACACACTACCTCCACTCAAAATGCTAGCCAGCTGCTGTTTTTCTGTGTAATGATGTGTGACTAGCCCTTCTAGGTCAATTTTTAAAATTGTATATCATGAATATTTTCTTCCCAAATCGGCATGTAAATGCACTAAAAATAAGACGGCAGATGTGAATCAAATAAGAAAGGCTATGTTTCCATGCTGCTTCACCACATCACAGAATACATGTGCATTTGAAATGTAACAAAACATGCAACACAAACTGCCAGAAAGGTCAACTGATTGGTTGTGGCATTATGAAACAGATGACATTGCACATATGCAATTTATTTTAGAAATTAAAAATAAACAAAACGTGCAGCCATTACTGAGCAACTATTTTTGTTCCACATTTGTGCCTTAAAAAATAGAACTGAGGTCGTTACATGAGCATGGCCATTACTCTAGCAGTAAGGGTTACATGTTGTGCACATTGATTATACAGTTGTAATCTGTTTTTGAGTCCCGTGTAGTTCCTGTGGATCGCTGAAGGGACAAAGAAAGAATAAAACTACTGCACCTTCAGGCATATAGTACAAGTGGACTAATATGAGGTTGTGCAGGGAGTTAGCAATCTCAACATGTAAAGCAAATTGTCACATAAACCACCGTCGCAAGATCATGTGACTGCTTCATGCAGGCTTCCTGTACGGTGTTGCCACAGCTGGGTATTTTTTTACTAGATCTGGGTTTTTTGGCTTCTGTCTGGGTATCTGGGTATTGTTTTTCCAAATCTGCATTAATCTGGATATATTTGACAATTAGCATTTACAATGTATGTATCAAGATTCCACATTGTCAATTCATGCCTATGATATTGACGAAGGAGAAGTTGTCGACATGGATGCCGAGTCGCTGACAAGTGACAATTTTCAACAGTAACAAGTTACAACTAACATTTTATATTTGATTTGAGGAAAATTTTGTTAATGTTACTACTGCAAGTATGTTACTGTTAAAATATATCATTTTCAAGAGTTCATATATTGGGGTGTTAATAAAATCATTTTTATATAATTGTGAATTTTTGGTAATAAAAAAATGAAGAAATATATAAAAATTGGTAGCACACAGCTTATTTGTGCTAAAGTTGCACTAAAAGATGTGTAAGCATCGTTTATCCTGTGTATTTGAGGCATAAAATAATCAGGATATTTCTGGGTTTTTTAAGAAGAAAATATGGGTTTATCTCTAGAACTTGAGTGGCATCCATGTTCCTGCAAGGGGACTAGCTGCAGTGGTGGGTCCATGCTTCGTATGGAGTGGAAATGGCAATTAAGATGGATCTGTTTTTGTATTGTGCTGATAATTTTTGATTAATTTACTGTCCTTCTGACAGTTCTTCCCTTTTACTTTCCACCTCATCTGTTATTACTAAGTAATATGCATACTCTTTCTTGTAGGTGTGGAAAGAAGCTGTCTGTTATTCGAGGGTTGATTGAGCAAGAAACTGGTGGCTGCCTCAGTGCATGATCTACTGAAATTGTTGGGTTTGAAAGGACAGTCAAGATCAAGGGCACTTAAGAGACTCTGTGAAACTGCGGAAAGGGCATCATGCTGGCTGTGAAACAATTGCAATGGGCTATGGAATTCAGGACAGTAATTAATTTTCAACACAAGGGTTACTTTCACTATTGTTTCCAACTGGCAGAACAACAGGAGTGAAGTTGAAAGCTGCAACCAAGGTGGAGTGGGTAAATTCTCTTCACATGACAACAGGAGGCTGTCACTTGGGAGTCTTGACCCAAGTGGGCCCTTCCCCCCTTAGAGTGTAATGAACATTAAGGGGCCGAAACACTTGATCGATGGTGGGACCACTTCTGATGATCAGATTACCTCCTGTTGTATCGCTCTGTGTAGTGTTTTCAATCTTATTACCATCTGCTTCATAATGATAACATTTTCTTCTGCAACTGTATCCATCCATATGAGACAGTTTAACATGTGCTACTTACAAGCCTAGGGCTCACCACAGAGAGAAAATGGCTTGTTGCCCAGGGCTTACCGCAGAGAGAAGATGGCTGTTGCCCAGGCTCCCCCAACAATCAGAAACACTCTATATGGCACTGCCAAGCAGTAACAGAAGATGTACAAATTATTCAACATGACATAGGCTGCGAAATAGCGACAACCTCAGCAGCTCTAGTTAAACAACAACCCTGTGAAGGGGTTGTATCATAACAAATTAATCATGTGATCTTAGTCTTGATTGGATAGCATAGGCATTGAAGCATTGCTTGTTTTGTTTGTTTGTTTTTAAACTTTAGTAAACTTTATTTTTTTTTTCTTCAATTTTCATACCTTCTAAAAGCTGTGGATAACCTTACAGTTACATTAAGTAATAATGTTTATTCTTACTAACCTTTCTCCCAGGCCTGATCGCATGGTACCTCAGTCTTACAGTGGGAGCCCGTCAGACAGGACAAGCCTGAGTTTGTATGAATGTAACTTGGAGAGGGAACTGGGCTCAGAAGATTTCAACCTAGGACAGGTTTGTCTTTCTTGCAGGGTGTCTGCTGTTTCTTTCTTCTATGAGAAACATAACTAATGATTACAGTTGCTTGATTTCTTTTAAGGGCAAAGGTTAAAAAAAATATACATAAAAAAAGAAAGAAAGAAAGGTAGTCCACTAGAAGATATTGCCGTAGGGGAGTAGATTGTTAGAGGTTCACTATACTAGGTCCAGCTTTATGAGGTTGGGTGACCAGTTCCTTATCTCATTTCCTTTGCCTTCCCTAACTCAAGAGAAGACTCAAGTACCCATTTAAAGTTGGATAGGCTGGAGCATGATTCTTCCAGGTTTTGATCCCGGAACATATTTTTGACAGCACATTTATAGTGTGTGTGTGTATTTGTAAGGGAGCAGTTATCAGATTAGCTGATTATCAGATTAGTTTGAATTTCTCACAAAGTATGATGTACATTTTGAATGATGTTCAATGCTGTTAATTTGATGGAGGCATATAATGAGAAACAAAGTTGTTCTTTCTGCTATTTCATGTAATCTCGCTGTCAGATCTCCATTGAATCTACCTGGTCACTACTTGGTAGCCTGGATAATAACCTGTCAAACTCAGACACTACTGACTCTCTGGACAGTCCCGGCAGTCAGGGAGGCAACGCTGCCACTACTCCATCCCTTGCATCTAACACTAGGGGTGAAAAACTGGCCTCAACTCGGTCAGTCAGCAACTGTGGGCTGGACATTCATTCATGCCTCCAGTTTTTGCTGGAGCTGTATGGAGCTTGGCTTCATGTTGACAACAGCCCTAAGCCTCCCCTCATGCTGCTCAACTCAGTAGTGAAATCTGTAAGTATCTTCTTTATTAATTTCATTTGTACATTCTTCTTGATGAATTTTATTTGTATTTGTACATTCTTCTATTATGTATTGTATCTGTACTTGTACATTTTTCAGTTGTGAATTGTATCTGTCTTTGTACATTTTTATTTTTTGAATTGTATCTGTATTTGTACATTCTTCTTTTTAAATTCTGTCTGTATTTGTACATTCTTCTTCGTGAATTATACCTGTTCAATCTTTTGAACTGTATTCACTTATTTCCCATTTCATTCCATTTGGAGCCTGGAGCCACGGTTGCAGTTGTCCTCCTTGCAGGAAGTCCAGATCTTGCAGCAGATGTTTTTGTAACAGTGAGCAGGAGCCCACTGTGCTTTGACTTTGTTCAGTTTATATCTGGTTTCCATTAATGTCTCTGAGAGGTTGTCTAATTTGCTGCTGTTATGGCTCCTTATGCCAGTTATAACTGTCACGAAGTGGATTTAAGTTTAGAGTTTGTCTGAGTATAGAGACAAGACACTAGTTATGAGAAAGTCTGAGAAGATAGATTTTGTATGAGAAATGACAGTGAATGTGGAAAGATGAGACTTATAGCTTCGAGGGTGAGAACCGAGATTGACTTTCCCTCGCCACTTGTGACTTAATTACTAACTACTGTCTCACCACCTCTGACTACCCTAAAGGAGATAAGGTTTCACTAAAGTCCACAGACATCACTATACAGACAAGCATATAAGTACCGTATAGTTATAGAGAAACTGATCCAGTGTACATTTTACAGGGTTCGTAGCGACCTTGAAAAACCTTGAAAAACCTGGAAAACGAAAAAAAAAATTCCAGGCCTTGAAAAGCCTGGAAAAATGGCTAACAGCCTTGAATTTCCCGCATCGGACCTTGAAAAAATATTAAAAATCGGAAGTTTTCCATTTTTCGGTTATTGATGGTATCTTTCGTTAAACTTCAGTTACCGCAGAATTTTTACTTCCCTTTGGGCACAAAATCCATTTCCAGACGTTTTCGGCGGTTCGTGTTTTCGGCGATTTGCGTTTTCGGCGAATTGCGTTAACGATGTGAAGCAGATTTATTTTTAGCGTGCGTGTCTGTTGTTACTCGAAAGCGGTAATTTCCTATTACTCGTGGGTTTTTGCTCCGCAGTGAATATGTGTAGTTATGTCTTGTTTCGTAGCAGTTAGGGTTAGGTTTAGTATTAGGGTTAGGATTTGGGTTAGCGTTAACCCTAATCCTAACCCTAATACTAACCCTAACTGCTACGAAAGGACACATAACTACACATATTCACTGCGGAGCAAAAACCCACGACTGGGAAAAAATGTATTTATAACCTCAGACCTAAGGGCCTTATATATTTGGATATGCGCCCTAATATAACCGACTAGGTTGAACGGAACGCGCCTCGCCAAAACTTAAAAAAAAACAACAACAACACCAAGAACTTGTCTCTACGCATTCATGTTGTATTAAATCGTTCATTTCAACTGAGGTAAGTAATAAATTCATTTATAAAACATATTTACATAGGCTAAGTGCGGTTTATAGATAGGCCTACTGTACTTGCGGCCGTAATTTACAATGTAGGCCTATTTACAGTTATTTTTAACCATGGCCAAAATTAGTGTTTGAATAAAATTTCTTGGTTTACAACTGCTTACGAGAATATGTTTGACACAGTTTGAGATGGTCAAGAATAGAAATTGATGGCGATTCCATATCCTATAGCCTACTCTGTTATCAGACGTGTCCCACTGTTCATTTCACCACATTTTTGGGAAATAAATATATTTTGAATGCTTTTTCATTATATTTATGATGAAGAGACATATCCCGTTCTGCTCTGCAGGGTTTTAATTAGGATATGCATAGGCCTACATGTTTTCAATTCTAGATAACATGAATAACCGCCGATACATGAAAGTGGCGTCACATCTGTCAAATCACTGTAATTAGAATAAATGAAAATTACCAATTTTGTGCATAGACCTATGTTATTTAAAATTTTTAAAATAATTAAAAAAAATTTTTTTTAATCGAAACAAACAGAAACGATAAAACAAAACAAACCCCAACAAAAAAAATCAAACAAAAATAGTAAAGATGGGGAGGGGGTGTGTGTGTGTAAAGGCCTGATGTTTCCAGTTAGATATTTAATAGATTTTCACTTATCATAAGTGTTATAAGGATATCATCATACCTTCACCCTCCCAATTACTATATATTAACTTTTGTTCTAGTTAAATATTGTTTGACTATATTATTCATGCGTTTAGAACTTTGACTTGGTAAATATGCATAGCTTAGGCCTACTTATAAGTTATTTGTGTGTTCCATTTTTTTTTTTTTTTTTAAACAGAAAAGAACACAACCCTAAGGAGCAGTTTTTCCTTCAGAAACATCAAAACTATCTAACACTATTCCCTCGGACACGTCAAAAACATCTAACACTATTAGGAGACCTACAGATGTGACATCATTTGTGACCAAGGAAGAAACTCTCAGAGCTGAGATTATTTGGACTCTTTTTTTCAGTGAAAGTCACCATAGTTTTAATTCAAATTTCATACGCAACAAGGGACATATTCTCTTCTGTGGTAGTTTTTATTCAGCCTTCAGCTTTATTTCAAGACCTGAAATTCAGATTGGTGCATTTGGAACAGTAGCTGAAAATAGGAAGCATTTTCCTGTAGCATTGAAGAAAAAACAACTCAAATTGAAAAAGACAAATCATCCTGTGTTTTGTGCGACAGAAGATAAGGCATGCTGACAGTCACCTGGCATGATATGAAAAGATGTAACCTTATATCTACTGTTCACTCCAATGATAATATAAACAAGACAGAAAGACAAATTCTTTAGGGCAGAACAATTCAGAAGCCTTTGCTTGCAGAAAAATACAGCAAAAGTATGGGAGGTGTCGACTACTTCAGCCAACTAGGTGCAAGCTACCCCTACCCACACATATCCTATTTTTATATCATTTCTTAGTTGAAACTGCCCTGGTCAATGGGCACATAACCTACAACACTGCCAACTCTACAAAAAAAGATCAAAGCAAAGATCAGGATGTCAGTATGACTCTTATTGAACCTGCTATTCTTCGACGTAATGTGACACCTTCAAAACCACAGGTCACAACAACACGACTTACTGAGCACCACTTCATTGATAAATATGAAAGGACAAGATACAAACCAGACTGTAAAGTGTGTAAGGCTGCAGGGAACAGAAGCCAGACTTGCATGTACTGCCCAGATTGCAATGTACCTCTATGCCTGATATTCTGCTTCAAGTTATACCACACAGTCAAGGATCAACGATCCAGACAAAGACTCTTGCAGAGGCCTACAGCTACAACTTCAATCCCAGTTAATAAAGGAAGCAGCTTAGACTCCAACTAGAGGTACGTAGCTACTCAAACATTTACAAACGCTCATTGTCATGCCACAGACGCAGAATACATTCAAAAAAGACAAACACGAAAAATAGTTTTTTTTGCATTTTATTCACAATTTTATTAGCCTTTTATGTTGATATACGTTAATCATTAAATCAATATGTCAATCAAGCTTATTTTATTCATTGACATCCATGTCACTAACATTTTATTGCGCTGACGTTGAACAAATTCGCTAAAAACGGGGAAAAGATGTCTGTTTTTCAATCTTTTATGAATTTAAAAAAAAAAAAATGTTCTTTTTAAAGAAATCTGCAAACACCCTTGGTAATGGGAGACGGTAATGCTCCGGATTGTTGGTCAGCAAAGTGATAATTATATCTGAGAAAATTAGATGAGGAAAATATTAGAGTTTCCCATCCTTGAAAATCACGTACTGGACCTGGAAAAACCTGGAAAAAGCCTGGAAAATGCTTGAAGAAATTTGCTATGAACCCTGATTTTATAGTTTATTAAACAACAAAATCAATAACACAGCAAAATAAATAACGTGCGAGGTCGCAAAACCTGAAAACAGAACAATAAAATGACAGACACTTATAAACCACCAATTTCACCCTCTCGTTCAACCTGCAAGGAAAAAAACATTAAGGATTAAACAAAACCTACTTGGTGGGGTCTCTAACTTAAGAGCCGCCTCTCCTAACTATCCTATTATTATTAACTCTAACACACTGTCCTGCCGCAGACGTATAACTAAATGTCTACACAGTCTTAATGCACTCTATGATGTCCTACACAGCTAACAACTGTACCACAAGCACTGATCCACTAACTGACTTTTTCAGTGCTAACTCAGAAGCTGTCCTCTAAGTCCTTCTATCTGACTCTAACTTCTCTCTCTCCTCTGCTTTGATTCGGTGTCCCTCTGACACTACCGTCTTCTGATGAAAGGGATCTCCGTCACTCCCCTCCTCTCGTTAGCATTCGGAAAGGAATGATTTCCCTTTCTCCTTTCCTGACTACTGCAGCTGATGACTTTGGTATTAAGAACAAGGTACTTGACTCGGGATGTAGATGCTTCACTGCTGATGAAACTTCTTTCAACTGCCCAGTTACTCCTCTTTGGGTTTTGGCATACGGCTTTATTATGGCCGGTTTTTTTATAAGCACAAGGCAACACGCCTATTGGGTGTGCTGTAACGAGCTAAGAGCTCCTGATTTAAGAACCCGTTCCCGCTGAGGTATGTGCCTCACTGCATGAGAACTTCTTTCTTTCACTGGTGCAGACGTACTGGGCGCCGGTATTACCGCGTCACCAGTTCTCTTCACCTATGGCGATGTCTCGAGCCCTCGGCTCCTGAGAAGGCAAATTACCGTGGTAAGTTGTAGGGCAGTTTACAACCCTCCCTATGTGCCATGAAAATGCTGTAAAACGAAAAAATAACAACAACTATACAACAAGTCAAAATATTCTCATCCCTACCACATAAACACCTTAATATCCTCTACTACCCGGGTGTCCCCTAAATTAATACATCTCCGCTACACAAACTACGTACAAGCGATAAACAACTATTCCTACCCAAGGGTCAAACTAATTGACCGTCCCTCCTATCACTCTCCCACACTCACTTACTATATGTCTGTTATGTAAACTCCAGACACGGACTGACCTGAATCTTTTGTGCTAGTCTAGCCCTCAGGCGTCATAACATTAGCTTCGTTGAAGCGAAACATTCCCCGGTACAGGATAATTTCCTAGCCTTAGCTTCTTATTAAAGACTGACCCGGGAAGGTTATCAATTAACACAATATTAAACACACTGTTACTACACCATCTCAGTAATATTAATTACATCCCTTACGCCCCTTGTCTTCTAACTACATTACCAAAAATAGCACAATTAATAAAATACACAAATTACACTCGTGTATATACGCTACAAATTATCAAAATCAAAATGCGGTTTTCACAGTCCTCATATTACAGAGCACCCGTTTATCTTAGCGCTTACCCTCACACAGTAATATCTCAAAAGCCGCTACACAAATCATAGATACTGCTACTATTATTCATAGACAAATTATAGGCACAACTTCTCGTTTTATTGCATAAAATAGCAATTGATGGCACTTCAAATTAATAAAACTTAAATTAACTCCTAGAAGAAAACCTACTCTAACGCGCTAAGATCTTATATAAAACGAACATACTACGACGCTAATAAAGTTATACACATACCCACTACCGAATTTCTCTCGCTGAGCAACCGATACCTCGCTGAGCAGACGATAAGGCATTGATTCACGGCAGAAAATTTTGAGACCAGAGAGAGTGAGTGCTAAAAGATTTTGATGCTACATATATAGTAAAATATTATGATGAAATATCAGACGCGATGAGTCATCGCGTGGCGTCTCTCTCTCTGGAACCGCTTTCTGCTGACCTATTGACCTATTATATTACTGTTCATAAATTAAATCTGACCTCAGCCAATGATATCGTAAACAACCCGGTGACTCAGTGTATATTTTGCTCATGCGCTACTTATTCAGTAACGTTATATAATACTACTGATCATTTTAGTTACCGGACTAAAATTGATTGGTTCAGTGTACCTGGGTCGTTTCTCTCCCCCCCCCCTTTCCCATCCCTACAATTAAACAGGGTAGGTGCCGGGTGTTCGGATATTCTCCTAATGTCTGAAAAATTTAACCCAGCCTAATAATTATGAATTCGGTAACGCCTAATGAAATACATAAACGCAATTAATTACAGAGAGAAGAAGACTGGGGCGAATTGAAAATAAAAACCCCAGTAACTCCTCATAAATGAACGCAAATAATTACATGGAGAAGAAGACGGGCCATTGAAAATAAAAAATACAGTAACCCATCACAATAACTGACAGGGAACTTGTGAGGAACACTAATTTGGCTCCAGCATAATCTTTGTTTTCCATGATGTTATTAAGGGCTTCTGCCTCAGCTTCGAAGTCATTTGAAAATTTTTCAGTGGCCATTTACATATAATTTACTGTCCATTCCTCAATTTTGTGTATTTGCATCCACCTCCACTTTTTTTGTACCTCTGTGTTGATGATCCATCTCTTATATGTAGGTCCATTCTCTATTTGTATACATCTTTCTTATATATTCCCTAGCTGTGTGTTTCCTCTCATCATCTATTTGGCTGTCTTTTCTATTTTTTTTTTTTTCATCGCTTCTGGTATGTTGTCAACAAACTCTAGAAATCTTGTTCTCCTCCATGGTGGGAACATGATGGTTGTCATTTGGGCTCAGTCTTTGTCTGTGGAAAGCCTGGTGCAGTGGGAGCAAGTTCTTTTGTATCTTATGCAGAGCAACTTTTCTTAATTTTGTCCTGACTTTATCCTTTCAGTCTGTCATTAAATGGCTGGTTTATGAGGCTATTAAATGTTTCTGCTTGTAATACTACTCTGTAGTCCTTTCTATCATTTATAGTTTGCAGTTTCCAGAAGTTTCTTTTTATTTATTTCTTTGTTTGTTTGTTACAAGGTGCTTGAGCGGTTAATTTGTGATTCCATCCTTTTCCTGATATATTTAGATTTGTAGTCGCCCACATTTTCTAGTTCATGCAGTGTAAATGTTGTCATCAAGTGCTCTTCAGCTACATTTGGTGTCTGTTCCTTTGATTTTATATATTTTTTCATATCCCTCTTCCTTCTTGCTGTTATATTTGTTTTGATGCCCGTTCTGTATTTTTTAATGAGCACATTTGTAGCTGATAGTTCTTCCTCAGGTTTCTTCAGGTCTTCTGTATAGTTTAGGTTTATTTTTGTTCTGGCTCCTCGAGAAATTGATCCCTGTGCTGCCTTTAGAATTGCTATATATAGCTTTTCTACCATTTCTCCCACTTGTTTGTGAGGTGTGCAGACATCTGTGCAGTATCTCTTAGTTACCATATAGTTCCCAGGAGGGGTCTAGTTACCATATAGTTACCAGGAGGGGTCTAGTTACCATATAGTTCCCAGGAGGGGTCTAGTTACCATATACTTCCCAGGAGGGGTCTGTGAGGAGACAGAGAAAGAATATGATTAAGGCTCCCTCAGTCATGCCGTAAGTGGCGACTAATATGAGGTCATGCATGGGGGCTCACAATCTTCTAATCTAAAACAAGGAAGGTAAAAGGGGTAAAGGATCCCCTTACACCCCCATTGAGGCATATTGGGAATATGGTGTTAGGACCATATTTTCTTGACCATCTGCACACTATGGGTGATGTGGTCAGCATCACGCCAGCCGCCTTAACCTTCCCAGAGTTGCTGTGGTACCCAATTCATGAGGCTGGGTCGACCCCGGAGCCATTTGCAGTCTATAAAAAACCCACCTCAACTGGGGATCGAACCATGGACCACTGAGCTAGGAAGCCAGTGCACTAACCACTGTGCTACCGCGACTCCTAAATCTAAAGCAAGTCGCTACAGAAATCAATGCTACAGGGGCACATGAATTATAGGTTTCCTGCAAGAGTCAGCAACAGAGGTAGCTGCATGATCCATAAGGAGCAAACCAAGAGATGAATATCTCGGTTCTGTGAAGCTTTTCCAGATTGCCTGTTTTGCTGTAGTGGTTTGTAATTTAGATTACCTTCCGTTTTACTGGTATATGATCACTTTCTCCCAGTCGTTCTCTTACTGTGCTGTGTGTTTAGGGTCAGGTCTGGATTTGTTGTTGTTTTCCATTGCAATGAGTCAAAGGTTGTTAGGTCTTCTATCTTGGTTGTTTAGCTATAAGTTGTTATCTGTTTCCCATTCTCAACTTCCTCTCCTCTGGTATCTGTCTTTGTGTACTCCCACCTTTCATAGTAACTGTTGAAGTTACCAACTATAATACATTTGTTTTAAGGTATTTCGGCTGCTGCTAGTTCCATGGAGTACCATTATGGCCAGTATATGTTGCATTTTTGAATCGTTTCCTTGCATTTCACAATATCTGCTCCTGCTACCTCTGTTTATCATCTTGTCTGGATTTGTATTTCTTTGAGAGACGTGTTTGTTGATCTGTTCTTCAGCTTGTTTGACTCAGCTTTTTATTGTTTTTGTTGTTGCTTTTTTTGTTTTTAACATTTCAGTTATACAACTGTCATCTCCTTTTGGTTTGTGGAGGTCTCCGAGAAAACAAAGAAAGAATTGAATTACTGCTACCACAGGCATGTCATGAGTAGCAGCTAATGGGAGGTTGTGCCTCATCAAATAAAACAGATTGCTGAAGAATCTACCACTGTAAGAGCACATGAAGGCTTACTGCAATGGGCCAGCTGCAATGATTGTGTCATGCTCCTGAAGGAGCATGCCAGGAGAATGATGATGCACCTTCCATCGCTCTCCCATCTTTTATTTGCTCTTCCATCTTTTATTTGCTAGCCAGTCTGACCACTTATATTTATGCTCTTTCTACCTACAGCCCCATCCACATCTTCTAACACTATTGTTTTCCAGCTATGGTTCCAACAAGTCTCCTTGTGTTGTATGATGTCCGTTCTGTCACATTAACCATCTTCACTATTATTCCACCTTGCCACCTCAGATTGTGTGCTTGTCAGACTTGTTCATGGAGAGAGAGCAGTTTGAGTTCATGCAGGATATCCTCCTGGACCTCCTCAAGGGACATCCTGTGGAAGATGAGCTCATTACTCAGTACCTTGTAGTGGGCATGTGCAAAGCAACTGCTATCGTTGGGACAGTGAGTCTGAATTATAATTATGTATATTACTTCTTTGCCTTATGTAGTTCCTTGGGGTCTCTGATAAAACAAAGAAAGACTAGAACCGCTCCCTCAGGCTTGTCGTCTTCTCTTCTTCTTCGATCCTTAACCACCGACCGTCAAAGCAGTCAGTGGCCATCACGCCTAGTGGCGTCTTGTAGGGCAACAACAAATTGATTCCACCTTGCACGGTCGGCGGCCACCCCCCGCACAGTGCCCCAACCCCGGCTCACCCCCCTGCATCCCAGCCTCCACAGCCCCCCGCCAAGCTGTTCCCAGTCGGCCTCTCTCTCGCCCTCCCCCAGGGGTCCAAAGCACACCTGCCCCTGCGATGGCATCGGGGTCTCCCCTGAGGACATGACCAACCCAGCCCCAGCGTCTGCCAGCCACGATGGCGCGCATGTCCCCCTGCTCGCTACGAGCAAGCAGATCTTGGTCGGCGACGGCATTCGGCCAAAAGATGCGGTGAATTTTTCCCAGGCATGCCGTGTGAAAAGAGGACAACCCTGACATCTCCCTCTCCGCGACTCCCCAGCACTCCGCACCACAGAGAAGCACAGAAAGCACGCAACTCTGGTACAACCTCAATTTTGTGCCCGTGCTGCACCGGGAGGACCCCCAGATGCTATCCAGGCCAAAGAAGGCTGCCCTTGCCCTATTCACTCTGACGCTGATGTCTCCGCCCGCCCCACCGCCCGGTGTCACCATGCCTCCCAGGCATGTGAAGGCATCTGTCCGCACCAATTGCCGACTCCCCACTGACATGGGCCCAGGGCCGCTCACATTGAGCGTCATGACCTCAGACTTCTTTAAATTGATGTCCAAGCCCACCCGCTGGCTGAATTTACCAAGTCCATCCGTCCCTTCCCGGACGCGCCGATGCGAATGCGCCAGCAGTGCAACGTCATCCGCACACTCCAGATCCTCCAACGCAGAAAATGCAGTCCATCCCATTCCTCCCGGACCGCCCTCTGCCGCCTGGCGCACCACCCAGCCCATGACCGTCAAAAAAAGAGTGGTTGACAAGGGGCATCCCTGCCGCACCCCCACCCCGAAGGCCAGGCCACTCTGCCCAACACTACACGCAAAGCCGGCATAGAGGCCTTTTACGACTGTCACCATGCAGCCTGGAATTCCACAAGCCCTCAGTACCTTCCACAAACTGTCCCCACGTATGCCGCCAAAAGCCCCCTCAAAATCAACAAAATTTATGTAAAGCTGTCCCTGCCACTCCGAGCACCGCTCCACAATGTTCCCGAGAGCGAATATATAGTCTACACATCCCCTGTTCTCTCCAAATCCTGCCCGCCCCTTCCTCAGCCCGTAGTCCACTGCCCCTGAAACTCTCCGTATAATCATCCTGCCCAGTATTTTGCTGGGAACTGAGAGAAGAGTGACCCCTCTCCAACCATTGCAGCCCGCAAGATCTCCCCCCCTGGGCAACTCGACAACTACTCCCCTGCTCCACCCCGACGGTGCCGTTCCCGCCCTCCACACCTGTGCAAACAGTGGCTCCAACAGCTCTGCCGCCAGCTCAGGGTCCGTCTCAAACAGCCCTGCACCTAAGTCATCACGGCCCGGAGCCCTACCGTTCCCCAACCCCTCGATTGCTGTGACGACCTCCTCCCCTCGTGGAATGTCTGCACTCACATCCAGATCGTTTTCAGCCTCAGGAACATTCAACCGTGTCTCCGGGATTTCCCTGCCAGGCTTGTCGTACAAGATAACTAATATGAGGTTGCGCTTGAGGGTGGCAACCTCATCATGTAAAAGACATTGCTATAGAAACCACCACTGTAAAAGCATGTGAATGCTTGGTTCAGGCTTCCTGCCAAGGGACCAGCTACAGTGGTGGCTGCGTGCTCCATAAGTAGTGGATAGGAAAATGATGATGATGATACTAGTTCTTTACAATAATTAGGTCTCAGTTTTTAAAAGCTGTAAGCTGTGTAGATTTTGTAGTATCATGGTAGCTTATTATTTAAACACATGCATGGCTAAGCAGGGCAGATAATTTCAAGATTGTTAGAGTATGGAGACAATGAGGGCCATATGATTCCTTTCTCAGTACAACCGCTCATCATTGCTTTTATATTGATCTCTTACATCCATGTGTTTGTGCATAGTTTGTTCTCCTCCATTTATTTAGTGAACATTGTTATCTTATGTTTAAAAAAAGAATCTTCAATTCAGATATCAAGTCGGTCCCATTGTACGGCCCTGAGACATAGAGAACAGCAAAAACAACAACCAAGACGTTGTAGACTTTCATAATGGGTGCTTCCATAAAATAGAAGGAATGAGGGAGCCGCGCTGGTGTAATGGTTACCACACTGCGCTGGCGATTGGATGATCCAGGTTCAAGCCCGGGCGAGGACATTTGAAGTAGTGTCTTCGACCGGGATTTGGACGATTAATTCGAGCCCTGGCGAGGACATTTGAAAGAGTGTCGTCGACCAGGGACTGAAATAACCTGAACGGCTCCTGAGCCAACCCAGCTCTAATGGGTACTCTCCGAAGACGGTGAGTATCTGCCTAAATGGCGAGAGGACACCTGTCAGCGTACAGGGATAATAGGATACTCACGTAAAATCAGTCTCAGGTTAGACATACTAACCTGAGATTTTGCCTTGAGTAAGAGCGGGCGTACGTTAGAAAAAAAAAATAGAAGGATTGAAATGGTACAAGATCACCAATATGGAACTGATGACAAGAAAACAGAGTGGAAAAAAGAGATAAGAAGGTGCTGGCAATGGAGTTTGTAGATTACTTAGTGGCTTGATGGGATATGTCTGCACTTGGAGGAAGCTTATTGATAGCAGACCTTGTTCTGAAAGTGCTAGGGTAGAAGAGGTAGAGGGAGCCCAAACAACACGGAGGAGAGAACTGAAAACAAAAGCGAAAGGGATAGGGAGGACATGGAAAGACTTTGAGCTTATGGCATGAGACGGAAGGTCCTGGCATGAGTTTGTTGACAGCCTATGCTCCTTGGGGAGCTAAAGAATAGTGAATGAATTATCTTTTGTTTTACCTGCAGGAAGCCCTGGTCAGTGAGCGAGTGATCAAATTGGTAGAGGCTGGACTAAAAAGTACCCATTTGCCAACTAAAATATCTGCTCTGCATGGATCATTGTACCTGCTAGAGGGTGGTGTCACAGACCTCAGCATGGCCCTGCTGCCCATTCTCACAGACTTCCTAGTCAAGCATCTGGCCATTGTGTCTCAGTAAGAACATATTTTAAAGTTCAAGGTTAATTTTATGCCAATAATTATTGATGTATGCCAGTTTCCTGTACCTAATCGTAGAATATGTAACTTGTTTTGAGGTATTGAACAAAAGTAGCTCTTAATAAAATCTGTATGTCATTTGTTGACTTTTATTTATGTCTCTATCATATTGAACTTTTACGATTTTCCTTTATTACTTCAGCAGAAGCTTTTGTTGAGAATTAGTTATTGTATGTTGAATTGATTGGCCTGGCTTTCCTGTTTGTTTTTGTCCAATCTTACTTCATTGTTGCATATCGTTGTCCTGTGTCATTCTCTCTAAATTACGCATTTGTTCTGTTACATCTATAATCTGCATCCTTCTCTGAAGCAGTCTCTCATATACATGTTTCTTCTATTTTACATTTATATTATGCAACACTGTTTAGTGTCATTCTCTCTAATGTACACACTCTAATGTACACATTTGTCCTATTCTGTCCTGCTCATTCATATATATTGTAGCATACAAAGAAAGCTTGACAAAAAAAAAAACTACAGAAACATAAGTAAATATATATACATTAAGCAAAGTGGAAAATCTTCATTTCTTCAGTGTTTACCTACAGCTCTTGAAGTTCTTGGCTCCAGGTGCGGTTTGCTTCTAGATTCATAGAGGCCAAGCTGTGTACTAATAGCTCGCTTTCTACATGACCATGCATAGAGTCTGGTATCATCTGTCAGTTCTGTACACACTCTGTTGTTTACCATCATTTGTGCAGTCCGTTTCCAGTTAGGTTATTTAGTTTTTTTATAAGACTTCCTTGGGCAGTTTCTTTTTTGTTCGCTATTATTTCCTGTTTTCCATCACTGTGATTCTTGATGGATTTGTATTGTCTTCCTTACATTTTATGCAGAAAATATTGTGGTTGAACTACATCCTACTTCTTAGTTGTACTTCATATTTCAGAGCCAAATAGATCTGGGTTTCTTTGTTATATAGCATTTTAACATGATTTTTTGGGGTTTTTGTTTTTTGTTCTTGGTAAAGTGTTATTATGATTTAGTTATTAACTTACTCATATTGTGTGGTGTTGTGTAGATGTTTCACTTTCAACTCATATATTTTGTTTTTTTAGTGACAGTCATGCAATGTTATTGTTAAATAATTTTCCAGAGCATGCATCATTAGTCAGCAGTTTGTGGTCACCATGTGGGCAGTAGCTTTCTACATTATTGAGAACTTTTCCACTGGGGTCAAGGACATGGAGTTCACATCCAAAATTATGCAGGTACAAGAAACAGTGTTAAATGTTGTGGGGTTTGACTTCAAGATCCATCTTTACAGTTGTTAACCTTTTTTTTTTTTAGTCATGACTAGGTCACTGGGAAGAATTTTGAGCAACACAACATAGAAGTATAAAGTTCTGAGGAAACAGTGATGACAATAGGCACATTAACAATCATTCGTCAGTAACATTTGTTAGCGGGCAATGCTGAAGTGCTGAAACTGCTTTGATTTATTCCTTAATCTACAATGACTATTTTATTAGAAAACACTTTAAGCAATGTTTTGGTCACATTTATCATTATTTTCCTTTGTGCTGCTTACAGAGCATGAAGCTACCACTGTAGCTGACCCCCTTGCAGGAAGCCTGCACCAAACATTCACATGTTCTTGCAGCAGTATTTTCTATGGCAATTTATTTTACATGATGAGATTGCCAGCCTCATGTTTTGGTCGTATTAGCTGCACATAATTTATGACTGTGCTTTCAGCCTGCATAAACTTGTTTTTAGACCACTAACGGCTCCGGGGTTGACCCAGCCTCATGAAGTGGGTACCAGAGCAACTCTTGGAAGGTTAAGGCGACCGGGGGGATACTGACCACATCGCCCGTAGTGTGCCGATGGTCGAGAAAATATGGGCCTAACACCATATTCCCAATATACCTCAATGGGCGTGTAACGGGATCCTTTACCTTTACCTTACATTCATGAACTTTAGGCTAGGATTAAATTATGACCAGATTATGAGGGGATTTTGTAGGACTTGATAATATTTTGTCCGAAAGAGTTCATCAGTGTTATATAGAGCCAGTCCTAGCATATGGAAGTGAGTCATGGGCAGTAGTCAACAAGGCCAAAAGCCCTGGAGGCCACAGAGATGTGGTTTGACAGAAGAATATTAAAAATACCATGGACAGCTAAAAATAATATTGAGGACGCCTTGAAAGAAGCCAACATGCGAAGGAAGCTTATTACTTACATTACAACAAAGCAGTCCACTGTCTCTGGGCATATGTTATGAGAAGAAGAAAGCTGAAATGTATTGTGATAACAAGAAAAGATTACCTCGTGTAGTTCCCAGAAGTCTCAGAAGAGAAAAAGAAAGAATATGATTACACCCTCAGGCATTTCAGACAGAGTGATTAAATATGAAGTTGTGCATGGGGCTGGCCGTCTCATTGTGTCAAATAAATTGCTACAGGAATCACCTCTGCAGGAGCATCTCAATGTTTGGTGCCGGCTTCCTACAAGGGAATTAGCTGCAGTGGTTGCTCCATCAGGAGTGCTAAAGAAAATGAAGATGAACAAGATTAAAGGAAAAAGAGAGAAACTACAACAATGAGAGAAGATGCTGGATAGTTTGACATTGTGGCATGGAAAGAAGGCAACAGCAGAATTGATAAACAGCACCGGGGATAGAAGGTTTTAGATGAGGGACCTAAGACGCGTCAACAGTGAGGAATGCAGTTAGCGACCCATAGCTAGACTGCTTGCGTCAGGGTCAGCGAACCAGAGCTGACCAAGACCCTACTCCACCTCCTAGTGGTGGTACTGAAAACAGGCTGCATCACTGCAGTCTGGCCGAGTGAGTCGGGATCGAAGAGGGAAGGCTAACCCGGTCCCAAAAATGCTGTGCTGAAGTCGGATGTGTCGTCCGAAAGGCACAAATATCGCAGCTTCGCTGTAAACGGACACAACGCAACCAACATCCTTTTCAGGACGAACGAAGAAGAAGAAGACGAAGGTTTTAGAGAAACATGATAAACATACTCCAGGTGGTATGGTTCTTGATGAGAGAAAAAAATTCTTACTGTCTATTGTTTCACGACAAGTCCTTTTCTGTAAGTGATCTCAGAGATGTCCAGTCATGTTATGGTGCATTATTTAATGTCCAGGTGTCTGTTTTCAGATGACTCTCCTTGCATGTTTCCTATGTGCCCTTTTTCATTCATGAGATTTTTATCTTCTTTCTGTTAATCTGCAAGTCAAGTTTTTAGTGATTACTACTTAGAGTGATGGTTTTATTAAAAAATAAACCATTTAAAACTGGTATTTTAATTACTTTTTGTTTGTCCCTCCCACATTCTTTAGCTGGTTGTGCAAGCAGTCTCAGGCACTGAAGAAAATGTTTCCACAGCTGTGTTCCTGACAGTCATGAAGGGCACAGAAAGGCTGCTACTGACAGATGTGCTGACCTCTGCAGACACAGAAACCATTATTAAGCTTAGCATGGACAGGTATATGTCAGTATCTCACTCTTATCACAGTACTTTCTGGACTATATATGTTTTTTCCTGACAAATATTGAACACATTTCCTGTGAGTCTTATTGTTGGAATTTCTATCTTTAAGACTTAGTAAAAGTAATCAAGATTGCAGTGTTCATTGTTTCTCTTGTCTAGTTTTTGATCGACCATCATTGAGTGTTAGCTCTTCGTGATTTTGATGCCATAATGTGAAACTGTGCGGTTCTGATTAGTTGTTCAGGTATTCAAAATAGGATGTTCTCAGTGGTTGGGTTTTGTGGGAAGAGGAGCTCATTGGCTACCTACTCGTAGTCTTTGTAGAGAGACAAAACGTAGCATAGTTTTTATTCTATCTGTTTAGTCGTGTACATTTTTAAAATGCTGAAAGGTATTTTGATTTGCTTCCAACCAAGAAGATAATATGTAAGAAGAGAAAGCATGAAGAAGGAAAAACACAAATTTAGAGAAATATAAATGCGTTCAGCACATGTAGCAGAGGCAGGCAACCCAGGAGCCACGAGAATCTACTTTAGAAACACTGAGCTCTCTTAACTCGTTCCAGACCTGATATTTTATAATTTTCTCATACTCTGACATATCTGACTTCTGATGTTCCTTGATACATTTTAATTTGAAGTCTACCTAAAAGTGTTACACACCAAATTGTTTGTAATTGAACAGTCTACCACACTTAGATGCAAAATTAATATTGTTTTAATTTATGTTGATGTGAGTTAAAAAAAATTGAAGGAATGTCAACAGGAGAAATACACAAAAATTATACACATGATGTTTCACAAAGAAGGAAAAAAAAGTATTATCAGAATAATTAACAAAAGTCGCATTTTATTGTGGTGTCGCATTTTATTGTGCATCATATATTACATTTCCCAAAACAATTCAACATTAAATAATAAATTTATGCATATTTTTAAAATGTTACATAATTAGGTTTTGTTTTTTTTAATATTCAAAAAATATCTTCCAGTGAATACATTACAGTTTTTATATGTAGTTGCAGCATCTTAGCTAAATTAATGACATATGACTTCTGTAGACATTTTTCTTGTGTTACTGTATGGTCAGTAACACAAAAGCAAAATCAGTTATGATCGTGGCATAATAAAGACTCAACACATCTTTATATATTTCCTACTAAGGCTTGTGGTATTCTGACAGACAATTCCTACTTGCATGAAAACATGGGACCTCAAGACGCAGCAATAGAGACAGCAGTCAGCGACTCATAGCTTGACTGCCTGCGTCAGGACCAGCGAACCAGAGCTGGTCAAGTCCGCACTCCACCTCCACGTGGTGGTCCTGGAAACAGTCTGCAGCTGTGCAGGCTGGCTGAGCGAGTGTGGATCGAAATGGGAAGGCAAACCCGGTCCTTAAAAATGCCGTGCAGAAGTCGGATGTGTCGACCGAAAGGTGCAGATATCACAGCTACGTTGTAAACAGACACAACGCAACCACCGTCCTTTTCAGGGCGAACGAAGAAGAAGAAGAAGAAGCATGAAAACATAAAAAAGTATCACAAACTTTATATTTAACTCTTGTTTTTCTTTCAATCTTAAAAGTCTGATAGAGAAGCTTACTATTTCTTATTGTCTTTGTAACGCGCTCAAGTCTACCCAGCTGCTCTTTGAGTTAGGGAAGGAAAAGGCAGCAAGGACGGGAACTGGTCACCCCCACTTCTTGATGCTGGACCTAGTATGGTGAAGTCTCTAACACTTCACTCCCCTACAGAATATCTGCTATGGGACTACCGTTACCTTTAAACTCTGGGTCCATGCATTCCGAGAAGAAACGTGTGGCTTTGAAGCGAGTGGTACAACCTCATACACACCTATGTTCCCCAATTCCCTGACTAGTTCTTCTGTAAAATCTAGCTGACCATATCTAGCTGGTCTTTTCAGTTCTTCTACATCTGGGTATTTTTTCTGCCAGTCTTGAAATAAAATGTAAGCATTTACCTTAGCAATATCCAGAAAGTGAGAAAAAAAAAGTTTTCCAATATTTATTGGTCTTTCTCAAAACGTTGTACTTGTTAATCAGCTGGTTGCTCTTGTCCACTCTCTTCATGTATATATTATAATCCCTTACAAGATTTTTCTGTCTAACATTAACTGATTCCGTACGCAAGATCTTTTAAAAGACGCAATGGCCGACCGCTGGGACCGCAAGATCTTTTAAAAGACGCTGATTTATTTCGTTGTTTTTTTCTATTCTGATATTTTATACTGCCCGGAATTTATCTCGAACGGAAGTAAACACAAAACTGGGCAAATTTCAACAAGTTTCAACGTCTTTTATTTGCGTTTGAAGGGATTTTTTCACATTTATCTTCATCTTTAATCGTGTTTTGTCGTATCGCCATAATGGCAGAAAAACACTCAAGATATGTTACTAATATGTGAACAGTGAACAAACTGTGTAATCAACCATAACTTTCTTACTTTTTCTGTGTTTCTAAATGGATTACCTGCACAAAGAGAGCAGTGAAACTGTATTGTGATAACAATTTATGTTACAAGCCTTACGTAAGTCGAAAATTTTTGTTCAAAATTTCAAGTTATCTTTTTTCCGTGTACATGTTATCTGTTATAACATAAACATAACATACAATTAGCTAGAAAGGCATATGGATTTATATTGTTCATCCAATGTACTTTAATTTGATATATAATATGTTATACTTAACTCATGATTAGACACACATTGTCAGTAAACGTAAATTATGTATGTGTAAATTTTTGGGGCTTAAAAATAATTCCGTCCAGAGCTGAAAATAATTACGTACGGAAAGAGTTAAGTTCTCAAAAATTCCCATTAACCTTAGTTCCACACTTAGTGAACCTATGGCCACTTGCATTGTGAATGCTTGAAAACGGTGTTATAGTTTTGTTATATCTCCAGTGCAGTGCTAGTAATTCTTCATCTCCAACCCATCTCATTGCCCCTTTCATACTATTTTTTTCAAATTCCTTTATATTTGAAAGTGCAGCTGGAAACCCCTTTCTGTTTCTAAGAAATGCTCCACAATCTCAGTCCCTAACTTCAACATTGTAGAGGGTATAGAATATAGGTTGGTTAGTCTGGTCTAACTTCTCCCTCCTCCGAGTTCATTTAAAGTCATGAGTTAACAGGATCCTTGCTTCCAGTTTGTCTAGGGTATAATTTTATGTCAGGCCTATAAGTCCAACTTTTTAACAGCCTTAGAAAACTTGTAAGTAGTCTTCAACAGTCATTAAACTCCATAATGCCAGTTTGACGTGAAGAACAATATTCAGTTTAATTACAAGACGAAGCTCCTTATATAATTGCATCCATATAATATTCAATGGCAATCACTAGCCAGTCCATGAAACACGTCTATCGTCACGTAGACTAAGGACAAGATGTCTGCGACATATTGCTGAAATCTTTTAATATAATAGTTCCACACTCACTTCATTCATCTCAGCATTCGCTTGTCCAATACAATATTATCAAGCATAGACTCCATCTGTAGGACGACCTAGCTGATATAATTTCACAAAGTCTCTATCACAAGAGTACACTTTCTGGAGCTCGTCTAAAATACGTCTTTCACACACAGTGAATACACATCAAAAGAGAACAACTCCCAGCTCAAATTTGCCACGTAAAACCGGCAAAGAATCGTCTGCCCAATATTAGCAGACTATGTGATGTACTTCTGGAGTAGTCCGGGCAATGCAGTATCAACAAGGAAGTGTGTATACAAATCATGTCGAGTGCGATAAAGCCTGTTATGATGATTTTACTCATAACAACTACTCCCCCCCTCCGGCCAATAATGGCAACGCAGTTATCATTAATGCTGTATGAGAAAACACCACTAAGGTGAGCAAAAGGTAACATTACATGTCACAGTTGCTATGACCATGCATAGACCTATGTTTGTGCCGTAATGTAGGCAATTTAACACACAAGGTGTGGAAAACCAGCATGAAATGCTAATACCACTGTCTACGAACAGCTCAAAGCAAATTAACATCATAATGAGGTACTATAGCAAACGTCAGTCAACATATAACATTAATAATGATAATATACCATGCATTCTCACATTTCTGTCTGTCAGAGAACACCTACTGCTCATGGTCATGTCACCTAGTCAATTAATGTCACTTCAAATTAACATTAATGCTAAGTATATATAATAATCTTATTCAATCATAGAAAATGTAAGACAGACACTTGACACACACAAAATGTTTGACTGTTACACATTGTCAAATACATAAAGTTTGTGTGGTAGTGAATGGTATGTCAAATTGTATCATATACATAATATGAACAACAAATCATGAATTAATTTTATACTAGCGTAAAAAGCGCCTTAATATCCAACTCATAAGTGTCCAAGTAATATTCTTTTGTGTTGAAAAGTCAATGAATATAGTGAGTTAATATGTCTTTTCCACTCCTGTAAGGAAAAAACTATCATTTCCGATACAGTCAAGTCCATTCAGTGCACACAATCATATAGTGCTTGAAGTTTCATGTAGAAATTCCATCTTGAATGTGTCCATGATTATAATAATAATAATAATAAATTCTTTAAGCACCAAACACGGCGCATAAGGCAGAAACCAGTGCTCTCCAGGTTGTTCGTTGTGACGCCACTCCTCTTAGCTCTTGCACATTATTTAGGCCCAACGTTCTTCCTTCTCTTATTATTGTTCTTCTGAGTGTTTCTTTTGGTCTTCCTTTTTTCCTCTTACCCTCAGGAACCCAAGTGAGCGCCTGTAGTGGTATTCTGTTGTTTTGCATTCGTAGGACATGACCGATATATGACCATCGTCTTTTCCTTATATAGTCGGAGACATATTTCTGCCTAGAGTCTTCTCTTATTTGTCGATTAGTCTTGAATTCTTTCCAACTGATGTTCATGAGTTTTCTAAGACATTTGTTCTCGAATGTATTCAGCTGGTTCTCCAATGATTTTGTTATTTTCCAACTCTCACAGCCGTATGTTAACACTGAGATAACATTTGAATTAAACAGACGAAGCTTGGTATGTATATTCAATGATCGTAATTTCCAAATGTTATATAATCTATTGAAGGCGCTAGCTGCCAAAGCAATTCTAGTATGGATTTCTCTTGTTGTGTCACCATCCTGAGTCATTTTACTGCCTAAATAATTGAAACTTTCAACTTTCTGTAGTTTTTCCCCGTTCAAGATGATATCAAAGGTCTCGTTAGAAAAGTTCATAGCTTTAGTTTTAGAGGCATTTATTTGGAGACCTATTTTAACCGAGAGATGACACAAATTATTTATTGCTTCTTGGGATTGTCTTGGTGTTGAACTTAAGAATGCTACATCATCTGCGAAATCCAGGTCCCCCAGGAATTTTCCATTTGTCCATTTTATACCTAATTGTTCATTGTGGGTATAGTTTCTCATAACCCAATCAATAGCTATTCCAAAAAGTAGTGGTGACATAATACAGCCTTGTTTCACCCCTGTTTCTACTGTAAACCATTCTGTATTCCATGATTGTTGTCTCTTTAATAGTATGCGACAATAAATCCATAAGTCCGCGCATGTCACGTAGCGTTTAAAGGATAAGAGAATTATTTAGAGGAAATAATAGATCTGATGTGGAAGATTTGGCTCAAGGAATCCCTGCTGGGTTTTCCCACTTCCAAAGGGTGACGAAGAGGGTAAATTCTCCTAACTCGACAGGTCTGGAAAAGATTGTAAGGAGATATTTGGTCTCTCGCTACCGTCGTCCCCTTCTCAGTTATCTATTATTATTATTCTTTAAATTATATTATATTTTACGAGCCCCCCCTCCCTTATAAAGGAAGATAAACATAGACAATATTCAACATCTAATGGAAGGAACAAAGCGTGGGGTACAGTATATACACCCAATTGGTTTATTGCAATAAAGTGAATAGATGGTGAATGATAGTATTGTCGATGGAATTAGTGTCTGCTGTATGTATTATGTGTCTCACACTTCACGTGTTTTTCATCATGGATGACTAAACTTTGTGGCATTGATTAGGTGAGTTTCCTTTGTCGTGGACTTAGCTTTTCAGCCCCCGGCTGATAGTGAAGTGTGGTTAGTTCTCCGGTCTCCTGACGTTGCCCCGGTAGGTCTTGAATGGTTCGGATTTGCCTTCTCTGTGCTCGACTCCGTATTCTGCGCTGAGATTGGACTGTCGTGCAAGGCTCCACCATAGACTGAAGACAAATACGACGGCTCCATTAATTTTCTAGCTTTAGAAAGCAGTCTTTCCCTAAGCCGTCCCTCTGCCTGTCACCTCAGATTTTAGTCTCTAACATCATATGTCTAGAGTCTAATCTTGAATTCAAGTTTCTCCTGTCTGTCCTTTATTATATTACTCTGCCCCAGTGGCAGTATTATAATTCTTTAGACTGAGTTATCGTCAACTTAACCCGATGAATTATTATAAATGTCAGTTAAACCCACCAAATTTATCATAGAAATGTCGGCAACAGTATTCTAGTTCTGTGCCTCTAGCCTAATCGTCATGTCATTATGATGAATTTAACAAATAATTGGACATCCGTGTTTTTTAGAATTGTCTGACAACATTATCACACACTTCATGTCTGGTCGCCTCGTCATATAATTTATAATGAATATATGTCACGGTCTGTCAACATTATCGTTAATATTAATTTCCGTTAGTCTAAACGTCGGGTCGAAAATAATCAAATAATATGGAAATTAATAGCTATATATATATATATTCCCGTTATACATTATTATGAACATGTACATATCCCGTGGGATCATAAAATATACCCGATCACATGTGGCTGGATGTGATCGTAAAACAAAAATATGAATAAAGTAAACATACCAATCTTGCGTCGATTTTGCAATGTACTACACATTTCATCACATTATATTCTAGCGAGATTTCACTTACCTACTCAAAGATGGACGCTAACCCGCAATTAGACACGTGGCTTCAGTGCTTTTAATGCGAGAATTCGCCGATAATTGGGTTAGACCTAGCTGTCTCAAGGGTTCCGGGCAAGTGAAGATTGCCCGTGTTTGGCGCACTTTTAGCGGGACATTTCCGCTTGGACACGTGATCCATAGCGTGCATCATGTGACATTAGCGTCAAATAAACGCTCCAATCAATAGCGTTAAAAGTCACGTGGGGTCTTCCTAAAGTGGCATAAACTGGTTTTATCAGCTTAAGCAGTCTTAAATTAAAACAGGTTCCTAGCTACCGAGGTCATTGGTCAACAATGACGTCGTATCTAAAAATAGCGAGGAGAAAATACTGAATGCTAGGAGAATTTCCGCAAGTGACACTTCCCGGGACTTTGCGATCATGCATTGAGGATGAGAAAAAAAAAAACGATGTCCGTAAATAATAAAAAAAATGAAGAGAAGATTGGGCAAGTTGTCACACAAGCCCCTCCTCAAGTTTGACGTTCCGTCCAACTCCTCTTGTCCTGTCTTCCTCTTCTTTTCCAGTTTCTCATATCTCCTCGGTTGCGTCCGGATGTCTGCTCAAAAAATCTGCCCCTACGTTGTTCTTCCCAGGTATGTATTCTATGTGAAATGAATATGGCTGCAACAGTAGTGACCATCTCATAAGCCGGGCATTAAGGTTCTTCGACGCTGCAAGAAATATCAACGGTTGGTGATCACACTGCACCGTGAACTTTTTCCCGTATAAATATGGTTGAAACTTCTGCACAGCCCATATTAGCGACAGACATTCTCGTTCGATGGTAGAGTAGTTCTGTTCAGCAGGGTTCAATTTCCTACTAGCATATGCGATGGGGAATAGAGTTGCAGAAGGTCTATCACTAGGCTGCAGGAGAGTGGCTCCTATCCCTATATTGCTAGCATCTGTTCGCAGCGTAAAGTTCAGAGTTAAGTCAGGCAGTCGCAGAATTGGCCTAGCTGTGAGTTTTCTCCTTCAGCAGCGTGTAGGCATTTTCGCACTCCGCTGTCCCAGGTTACTTTGTCCGGGTTCCCATTCTTGGTTAATGCGGTCAATGGCGCACTCAGGGTATTAAAATCTTTAATATATCTCTGGTAGAAGCCACATAGAGACACAAATGACCTTACATCCTTTTTAGTCTGGGGTCGTGGGGCCCGCTGTAACTTCTCAATATTACGCGCATCTGGGAACATGCATCCATGCGAGATAGTGTGTCCCAGGAATTCTAGTTGCTCGCAGGCAATTTGACATTTTGTAGGGCGAGCGGTGAGTCCTGTTTCTCTAAGTCTTTCGAAGAGTAGGGAAACTGCGTCCAGGTGCTCCTCAAAGGTGTTCGTGGCAATAAGTATGTCGTCCATGAAATTACTTATCCCAGGGTGGTTCAGGGGTTCCAGTAGCTTCCTCATCATACGAGTAAAGACGCTTGGGGCGTTGCTTAGCCCAAATGGCAATACATTAAACTCGTAATGGCCTTCAGAAGTACTAAATGCTAACATATGTCGAATTTCCTCTTTTACCGGGATCTGGTAGTACCCTTTGCTAAGGTCTATCTTCGAAAAGTATCGTGCTCTACTCAGCTTGGTGAAAAGCTGATTCTGATCCGGTAAGGGCTCCGCTTGAAATTCCGTTACAGCGTTGAGCCTTCGGTAGTCTATGCAGAGGCGATGTTCTCCTGTGGATTTTCTAAGCAACACTACACTCGCACTATAAGGCGACTCTGATTTTGAGATAATATTTTCCTTAAGCAGGTACTCGATTTCCTCACTCAATGCCTTTGCTTTAGCATAAGGAACAGGATAGTTCTTAACTCGTACCGGGGCGAGGTCTGTTAGCTTCATATCAAATTCTATCAGGTTGGTCATGCCAGGTTTATCCGTGAGTGTACTAGGGTGTTTTCTCAACAACTGTTGAACCCGTGCCTGCTGATCCTCCGTTAAAGTTGAACTAATCTGAACATCTTGATGAGTTTCGCACTGACGAAGAGGGTATTCACAGGAGGTCAGGGGTTCTGCACAGTTTCCGTCGCAATAGCCAGTGTCAGGAAATGTGCTGGTTCTGCACCTGGTCTTTCATAATATCGCTTCAGCAGGTTTATGTGGTAAATTTTCTGCTTCCCCTTTATGGCAATCTTGTAATTGGTGCGCGACATTTTCTCAACAATTTTATATGGACCTCTCCACCCGATTTGCAATTTATTATTGCTACTGGGCAGGAGTAATAATACCTGTTCTCCTACTTCTAGCTCCCTATCCTTCGCAGTGCGGTTGTAGTAACGCGCATGTTTACGACGGGCACGGCGTACATTTTCCTTTGCCAGTTCCCATCCTGTTTTAAGGCGTTGGGTCAACTCCTTCACGTATTGGGATGCAGAGGTGACCGTCTCATCAGCTTTATCATCTGTCCAAGTACGTAACAGTGCCTCTAAAGGTCCTTTTATAGGTCTACCAAACAGCAATGTGGCAGGAGGCATCCCAGTAGAATTGTGGGGTACTTCGCGGTAAGCAAATAGTGCTGCGGGTAAGTATTGATCCCAGCTCTCTGGTTTTTTCCTGCGCAAGTTTCCGAAGGATGGAAATAAGGGTCCCGTTAAACCGCTCCACCTGGCCATTTGCCTGGGGGTGGTAGGGAGAGGTGTGGATATGTCGGGCCTGAAATATCCTAAACACTTCCTCGGTGAGTTTTCCTCGGAATTGGGAACCATTATCTGTCAGGATCTGTGACGGAAACCCTAGCCGAGTAAATATGGTGAGCAGAGCCTCAGCAACATGCTTAGAATCACAGGCGGGCATAGCAATTGCCTCTGCCCACATGGAGCAACAATCCACTAACGTGAGTATATAACTGTTTCTCTTTTTGCTACGAGTAAGTGGACCCACAATATCCACCGCTACTCGTTCGAAGGGTGTGCCCAAGATTGGCATTTCTCCCAGAGTGGCTGGGGCCGTCCAGTGTTTCGGCGCTGTCCTCTGGCACTGCGGGCATGATTTCACATATCTCTGGATATCGGCGTTGATACCTGGCCAATAATAATGACATGAAATACGCTGAATCGTGGCACTTATGCCCATGTGGCCACTAAACGGAAGGGCATGGCCCATTTCTAGGACCTGGGCTCGGTATGCTGATGGAACCACAAGTTGCCCATGTTCCTGTCCTCCATTTCCTGCTTTCCGATGCAACAGTCCATTTTTCTTGTAGAAGTCTCCCTTTTGGAGAGGAGTGTGCGCTCTCGGTAGTTTTTTGTAGCAGGGTGCTAGAGATTGATCCTCCGTTTGTGCCTTTTTTAATTCCTCAGGAAGGATGTTGGGTGGGGATTCCAACTCCGTATTCCGTTTGGCCTGTCCTCTAGTGGTGACAGCCGCCACAACCAGAGGGTGAATGGGTTCTCCCAAGAACACATACCTACACCCTAAGATCAAGGGATAAATAGGGTCGTCCAAGATCGCTGCACGGATTTCCCCAGTCACATATTTTGATTTGACCTTAATCTTGGCTATGGCCAAACGCATAGGTGCTGCACTTTTAGTAGGTCCTTGTATTTCTATAGTGTCTTCTGTCATCTGGTCAGGCTTGACTAGGGATGCACAGACAACTGCGTCGAATGCAAGGCCTGTATCATAAAGGCAGGTCACCTCTTGGTCATTTACGAGGACTGTCTCAACGACCGGGGGATGTCGGGGTTTGTCCAGAGGTTCTTCCGGTCCATTTCCCCTTGCGGCACTTTTACGTAAGCAGGCAGCATGATGAGGTGGGTTTTTCCGGTTGCACTCCTGCGTATTGTGGGTGATGGTTCTACAGTGCTTACACCATTTTTCCCCTTGCCTCTGCTGCTGGAAATTAGATCTCTGAGTAGTCTTGTAGTCTGGCTTGTCATGCTTTTTGCAGTTAGTATACGGTGGTTTCACTTGGGGGTCCATGTGTGACTGAGCTGTCTGTCTAGGTACGTAATCTGGTTGTTTCCGTCTGGGTGGTGGATTCTCTGATAGTGCTGCCTGATATCGTTCCGCTAACTGGACTATGGATTCTAAAGTGCTGGCCCCATTCTCTGTCAGGAATCTTCTCATGTCGGAAGTCATGGTGTCCTTCAGTTGTTCGATCATGACCATTTCCTTCAGGCCTTCCCAATCATGAGTAAAATTCCCTAGGGCACCCCACTTCTCCACGTAGGAATCCAGTCTCGCAGCAAACTGAGCAAAGTTCTCTCCGACTTCCCTCCTAGAGTTACGGAACCTCTTCCTATAGGCGTCAGCATGTAGCTCATAACGAACCAATAGTGCCTTTTTCAAAGAGTCGTAGTCATCCTGTAAACCTGGAGGAAGCTTGCTATACACGTCATAAGCAGTTCCTCTAAGCCCTTGCGACAGTTTCAGGTTCCATTTGCTCTTCTCCAAACCAAACGTGGTGGCAAACTTCTCAAATTTGTCGAGATACCTATCGATCGAGTCGGCTTGTTCCGAGAAAGCTTCAAATGGAAACGTCAAAGGTCCCAAAGTTGACATGAGTGAGGATGGCAAAGGTCCGGTGCCCCCTGCGTGCAAGGAAGGCATATCATCTGACCGTGGCGATAGGTTGCCTGAGGAGGTAGATGCGGTCGCACCGGCTACTGGTTCAACTCTTTGAGCTTGTCCCTGCATCTCTAACTGCTTCATCTTCAATGCATGCTCGCGTTCATCTCTCTCGCTTCTTTCTCTAGCGTCTACAGCTTTTATCCTCTCATCTATTTCTGCTAACTTTATTCGCTCTTCTCTTTCAGCTTTCGCTGTTTCTCGAGCGTAATACTTATCAGTCTCGACACTGACATAATTTGCAAGGTCCACCCCACTATAACCTAGATCTCGACCGGCCTCCCCTAGTGCTGCCTTAAGCTTAACTATTTCAGCCATCTTTTGCAGTTAAAGTCCACACTGAGTAAGCTAGTGCTACCTTCCAATAGTATTTCTAGCAACAAGTAAATACTAATTATTTATCCGACTGCTGTAGAATGAAATTACTACAGTTATGGAGACTTAAGGTCTGTAATTCAATGAAATACAAAATCAAGAACTAACTTAATTAAACACAACATATATAAAGGGATTCACCAATCAATGCCTGAATTTCTAGAAAAAATGTTTTCTGTCTTTCTAGAGCTCACTGTGTGAAAATACATGTGTTAAAATGGTATACTGTAATGACTGAATGGATGATACTATCCCAGAGGTATGATAAAATACATAAGTTCAAATCCCGGACCGAGACACCAGTGTCACGTAGCGTTTAAAGGATAAGAGAATTATTTAGAGGAAATAATAGATCTGATGTGGAAGATTTGGCTCAAGGAATCCCTGCTGGGTTTTCCCACTTCCAAAGGGTGACGAAGAGGGTAAATTCTCCTAACTCGACAGGTCTGGAAAAGATTGTAAGGAGATATTTGGTCTCTCGCTACCGTCGTCCCCTTCTCAGTTATCTATTATTATTATTCTTTAAATTATATTATATTTTACGAGCCCCCCCTCCCTTATAAAGGAAGATAAACATAGACAATATTCAACATCTAATGGAAGGAACAAAGCGTGGGGTACAGTATATACACCCAATTGGTTTATTGCAATAAAGTGAATAGATGGTGAATGATAGTATTGTCGATGGAATTAGTGTCTGCTGTATGTATTATGTGTCTCACACTTCACGTGTTTTTCATCATGGATGACTAAACTTTGTGGCATTGATTAGGTGAGTTTCCTTTGTCGTGGACTTAGCTTTTCAGCCCCCGGCTGATAGTGAAGTGTGGTTAGTTCTCCGGTCTCCTGACGTTGCCCCGGTAGGTCTTGAATGGTTCGGATTTGCCTTCTCTGTGCTCGACTCCGTATTCTGCGCTGAGATTGGACTGTCGTGCAAGGCTCCACCATAGACTGAAGACAAATACGACGGCTTCATTAATTTTCTAGCTTTAGAAAGCAGTCTTTCCCTAAGCCGTCCCTCTGCCTGTCACCTCAGATTTTAGTCTCTAACATCATATGTCTAGAGTCTAATCTTGAATTCAAGTTTCTCCTGTCTGTCCTTTATTATATTACTCTGCCCCAGTGGCAGTATTATAATTCTTTAGACTGATTTATCGTCAACTTAACCCGATGAATTATTATAAATGTCAGTTAAACCCACCAAATTTATCATAGAAATGTCGGCAACAGTATTCTAGTTCTGTGCCTCTAGCCTAATCGTCATGTCATTATGATGAATTTAACAAATAATTGGACATCCGTGTTTTTTAGAATTGTCTGACAACATTATCACACACTTCATGTCTGGTCGCCTCGTCATATAATTTATAATGAATATATGTCACGGTCTGTCAACATTATCGTTAATATTAATTTCCGTTAGTCTAAACGTCGGGTCGAAAATAATCAAATAATATGGAAATTAATAGCTATATATATATATATTCCCGTTATACATTATTATGAACATGTACATATCCCGTGGGATCATAAAATATACCCGATCACATGTGGCTGGATGTGATCGTAAAACAAAAATATGAATAAAGTAAACATACCAATCTTGCGTCGATTTTGCAATGTACTACACATTTCATCACATTATATTCTAGCGAGATTTCACTTACCTACTCAAAGATGGACGCTAACCCGCAATTAGACACGTGGCTTCAGTGCTTTTAATGCGAGAATTCGCCGATAATTGGGTTAGACCTAGCTGTCTCAAGGGTTCCGGGCAAGTGAAGATTGCCCGTGTTTGGCGCACTTTTAGCGGGACATTTCCGCTTGGACACGTGATCCATAGCGTGCATCATGTGACATTAGCGTCAAATAAACGCTCCAATCAATAGCGTTAAAAGTCACGTGGGGTCTTCCTAAAGTGGCATAAACTGGTTTTATCAGCTTAAGCAGTCTTAAATTAAAACAGGTTCCTAGCTACCGAGGTCATTGGTCAACAATGACGTCGTATCTAAAAATAGCGAGGAGAAAATACTGAATGCTAGGAGAATTTCCGCAAGTGACACTTCCCGGGACTTTGCGATCATGCATTGAGGATGAGAAAAAAAAACGATGTCCGTAAATAATAAAAAAAATGAAGAGAAGATTGGGCAAGTTGTCACAGAATGTTTTGAGCGCTGGATCTGTGCATGTAGATATTCTGTCTACATAGCATTATGTTGAACATTTGAGCTTGTAGACGCAATGGATGATGGAGCGTCCTTGATGGATCTAGACAACACGTCAGCAACAACATTGAGATTTCTCTTGATTGATCTAATGCTGTAATCGTACGGTTGTAAAGCCAAGCTGGCTCGAGCTGCCTTTGGATTAGTAAAACGAGCTGTCTGTAAATAAATCAGCTGTAAATTTGAGCTGAGAGTCGTTCTCTTTTGATCAGTCTCAAGAGTAAAGTGAGCTCCCAAGAGGTATCATTGAAGTTTCTTGAAGGCAAACACAATAGCGAGAAGCTCCCTCTCAACGATAGGGTATTTTTGCTCTGTGGGGGTTAACTTTCTACTCACATACATAAAAGGATGCATGTGGCCTTCAAACTCTTGCATTAGTGTTCCCCCTATTCCGACATTGCTTGCATCAACTCTGAGAATGAAAGGAAATTGAATATCAGGCAAACGTAATATTGACGATTTAGAAAAGGCATACTTAATCACGTTCAGTGCATCATCACACGCATGCGTCCAAATTACTTTCTTTGCCGCGTCTTTCTTCAACAACGCGGACAACACTGAAGTTAAATCAGAAAAATTAGGTAAAAATCGCCTGTAAAAATTTATTAGACCCAAAAGGCTTCAAACTTGTTTTTTTGTTCGAGGAATATCTAGATTAAGAATTTTGGAAACTGTAGAATCTTCAGGTTTTAAGACTCCACCTCCAACCTTGTATCCAAGAAAGGTAATTTCAGAAAAACCTATTTTCGTCTTAGAAGGTCGAGCTGTAATATTATGACATCGTAAGGTATCTAATAGAGAATGAATACCGTTGATATGATCATTCCAAGACTGGTATAATAAACAGATATCATCTATGTAGGTAATCAAATCCTCACGATCAGAAAATAGTCTCCGCATCATGCATACAAACGTAGCAGGTGCGTTAACAAGTCCAAAAGACATATAGTTAAATTGAAACAAACCTAAAGGTGTAGTGAAAGCTGTGTACGGTTTAGATTTGTCAGTTAAAGGAACCTGCCAATATCCCTTTGATAAGTCAAACTTAGTGAAGAAAGTGGCAGTAGATAGTCTGTCAAGAAGTGAATCAAGAATGGGAAGAGGTTCCGCGTCTCGGATGGACACTGCATTTAACCGTCTAAAATCAATACAAATTCTTGTAGATTTGTCCTTTTTCCTGATCAACACCATAGGAAAGCTATATGGTGAATTGGATGGTTCTATTATGTTTAATTTAATCATCTGTTTTATCTCATCTTGCACCTGAGATTGCAAATGAATAGGAATAGGATACAGTTTCAGTTTAATAGGCCTGAAATCCGTTAACATGATATCATGATGAATAACATCAGTATGCCCAGGAATATCCGTGAGCACATCTGAAAAAGATTGTAATAAGTTAGAAATCTGATCCTTCTGATTAGAATTCAAAGTAGGATCAATGGAAACATCTTTCCAAGATTCAGTCGCCAACAGATGAATATCAGGTAATGATAGCATAGGTTCACCATCATCAGCAAAGTCCGAAGTTTCCTCCAGAATTACTGCCAAGGAAGAACGACGATCAATAGATTCGTCAATAGCTTCAAAGATGGACGTAGATGTGGTGGTCTAGTATGAAATTGTTGTAACATATTAATGTGAAAGATTTTTTTTTTCCCTTTCACATCTACAACATAGTCGACATCTGATAATTTGTTTATGATTTTGTAAGGACCTGTCCAAGAAATCAACAATCTATTTTCCTTGTTTGGAAGCAACACAAAAGCTTCGTCTCCTGGCCATAATTGGCGGAGTTTCCTGTTTTTATTAAAAAACAGTCGAGCCTTTGATTTTGTCCTTTCCGGCGACTGCACTGCTATCTGGCATGCGTCAATAATCTTTTACCTTAAATTTACGACATATTGATAAGAGGATTGAACTTCCTCATCCATATTAGTACCAATGAGTAGTTGTTTTAATATACCTATGGGACCACGTGGCTTAGCACCATAGACTAACTCACAAGGAGAAAACCCGGTACTAGAATTGGGAATTTCTCGGTACGCGAAGAGAACAGCTGGTAATATACGATCCCAATCTTGCGGATATTTAGCTGTAACTCTATCAAGCATTTGCTTTAAGGTCCTATTAAATCTTTCTACCTTCCCACATGCTTGAGCGTGATATAATGAACTGAGTGATCTATCAATTCCAAACATGTTCATTACTTTTTTCATGGTATCAGAAACAAATTGCGATCTATTACACTGGCTAACAAAAAAAAATTTTTTTTTTCTTTCTCTAACATTTCTATGTTTTTCTGGTCAATTTTAATGCGCTGTTTTTAAATCTGCAAACCGTTTTTTCTCTATCAGGTCGGGATCTCGAGAAATACGCAATTGAAGTTTTTTAACAACGCATACAGTATTATAACATCATTCGTACAAGAAGTATAACAGTTATGTAGGCTTGAATTTCTTTGCAGTCGACTTTCGTCGGTGAATGGCATGTGGTACATCGCGATGAAACATCCAACAATAATCGGCAAGCATGGTCACACTCCACCGTCCTTGATAACGTGACTCCATTACGGCGATATCTTGATGGAATCGTTCTCCATGTTCATCGCTGACTTCGCCAAGGTTGTCAGGGGAAAAGTCAAGATGCGAATCGAGCAAATGGATTTTGAGGGACATGTTACAGCCCATAATTCTGTATGCATCTATGCACTGCTTAACAATATGCACATAGTCGACAGATTTGTGATTTCCCAGAAAGTTATCGACGATCGATTTGAATGCCATCCATGCGTGAAGTTCACTACCATGTAACAAGTTCTCGAATTGTTTGTCTGCAATAACTTTCCTAATATGAGGTCCTACAAAGATACCTTCCTTTATCTTTGCATCGCTAACTTGCGGAAACTTTTCTCGAAGATAAGTGAAAGCTTTGCTCATTTTATCTAATGCTTTTACGAAATTCTTCATGAGCCCCAACTTTATATGTAACGGTGTTAAAATGATGCTGTCTTTGTTAACTAATGGCTTGTGTATTACATTTTTATGCCCGAGCTGCATACGATCCCTGATAGGCCACACCTTTCTTGCATAATGTTCCTGTCTGTTGCGGCTGTCCCATTCACATAGGAAGCAACAAAATTTAGTATACCCAGTCTGCATGCCCGTGAGAATTGCAATGACCTTTAGGTCTCCACAAATCCGCCATTGGTAGTCATTGTACTTTATTTTTGCCAAAAGTATAGCCATATTGTCATAAGTTTCTTTCATATGAACAGAGTAGGCGACTGGAATTTTGCAATAGCAAATGTCATCATCCATCTCAAAGTATTGAACAAGTTCTCTGTGTCTATGACGAAATTTAGATATCAAAGTATTGGGCGCTAAAAGATTCCATTCTTTGAGTCGCGAACCGAGTAATTCCACTTGTCCTTTGGTAAGAGCGAGATCACGTATTAGATCTGAAAGGTTAATTAAGTGAACACCATCATTCACCGGTATATAATCCGAGTCAGAATTAGTTTCTGAAGCAGGTAAACTATCACTTTCTGATGGTTCATTGACGTCCAACGGATATTGTTCTGGTGGAACTGGGATCGGACACGTGATTGGATCACGAGACACTGGTTTCGAAACCGATTCAATATTTGGATAAACCACAGACTTTCTAGTTTTAAAAGTGAAACCATGGATATTTGTCAAGCAGAAGTAACAATCAGTAGCGTGATTTGTCTTGTTCATGCCATATTACTGGCACTCCAAAAGGCATCGACTTATGCTTCGGCGATTTTCGTAACCAACCTGCCAATGTATTTGCACAAAGTCGAACAAACTGCATTTGGCTTCCAAGATTTATTTGCATCATCAACTTTCGAATCGAAATAAAGTTCATATGCTTTCTTTAGTAATGGTGTAAAGTTTTTCTGGTGAACACGATCGGTAAAATATCCGCACACGTAACAGAACAGATCAGCTGAATTTCTACAACTTCTAGAAGCCATATTTCGCTCAGAATTATTTCAAAATACAGTAACTATTGGAAAAATAGCGTAACATATGTCATGCATCTTTTAGCAGTATAAAAAGTGGAATTATTTTGCATTTTATTAATTTTTAATAAGTTATGTAGTAAAAATGAAACGGTGCACATAACGGTTTCCCAAAAATATATGTATTCACAAATATCTTAAAAACCTGACGTGATAGAGATAAACGGATTTCAAATTTGAAATCAGCGCAAAAAACTGACATAAGAACACTTATTCTTATATAAGAAAGAAAAATGTTGTTTGTCAGTGTTATCAGACTGTATTTTTTCGGGAAAACCCAGTTTGGTGAAAACAATAGCGCATCCGCTATATCATCACTGGAAATTTCTTTCAATGGAATAGCCTCGGACCAATGAGTGCACATATCAATACACGTTAATACATACAGTAGAACTCCATTTATCCAAACCCCATGGATAATCAAATGTTCGGATAATTGGATTACATAATGTATCGAGTACATGTACACATATTTCTAAAAATAATTAACCATCACAAGGAAAATACACTATAAAACATATTTACTTGTACTGTAATAATAATATCCACACTGTATCACCAAAATCTTTCATTACACTGCAGTGCATGTACTACTTGTACAATATTATTTATGTTTTTTTAAAAAGAGAAATATTTTCAAAATAACATTACAAACGATTCAAAACCAGGCACAACTTACGTATACATGTACTTGCACAGATGTAGCCCACTATTTAAAATAATGAGGAATCCTCTTTTGCACCAAACTGGATAGTCTCCTTTTGGCTGCTAAGTCCCGCATTCTCTTCAATAGCAGAAGCAGTGTAGGACAGCTGTCATCTTCTTGCTCGTACCAAGCCATCGTTGTTTCTAGTGCTATAAAGGCTTCTTCAGGACTTGGTCGACGTTTTGGGTTATCTTCATAATTTACAAGTACATCATGTACTTCTGAGGAGTCTTCATCATCGGTCACTACATGTATTTGGTTTTCTTCTTGCACAAAAGACAACATTTCTTCGTCATTCAAAAACTGAAAACCAGAATCATTATCATCTTCTAGCTACAAGTGTGCATCATCTTTGTCACAGTCCGAAAATCCGGGCATTGCTTGAAACAGTTCCACAACTTCATTTATACAAACATCATTTGTGTCCACTGCAGTAGTTTCATTGATTCCTTTTTTCCCAAGCAATCTATTCCAAGCTTTGTTGAGATTATCTTGTGACAGGGTGGTCCAAGCATCAGCTAACATATAGCAGCAGTCTTTGAGATTAAGCTTTAAGGAAAACGCCACTACACTTTCTTCATCTTCAGCCAACAATAAACGATGCAGGACTTCCTTCTTGTACATCTTTTTAAGCTTTGCTATAACACCCTGATCCATTGGTTGAATCAGTGCTGTTACATTGGGAGGCAGAAAAATTACTTTAAAATTTGCATCAACTGCATTCAATGTATCCGTCTCTGGATGAGATGGTGCATTGTCCAGTAGAAGAATTACTTTTCCAGTTTTCTTTTCTTGTTCTCTCGACCTCTTCACCAATCAAGAAATATTTCACTATTCATCCAAGCACTCTTCTGTGCTTTGTGGCACAATGGGAGACATGTCACATTCTTTAAACAACGTGGTTTTTTTTTGGCTTTGCCGATCATTAGCACCGGTAAACGATGACTTCCACTGCAATTCGCAGCTATCAAAATTGTTACTCTCTCTTTGCACTTTTTAAACCCAGGGGCAGCTGCTTCGCGCTGAGATGCAAGTGATTTTTGAGGCAATGATTTCCAGTATAAGCCAGTCTCATGGACATTATACACATCATCGAGTGAATAACCTTCTTCTTCCAAAAAAAGCCAAGAATGTTTCTTTAAAATTTTCAGCAGCAGTTGCATCGCTAGATAAAGATTCCCCTTGAATCTCCAATTCTCGTATGCCATGACGAGATTTAAAGTTTCTTAACCATCCCTGGCTAGCCTTAAAGTCAGGAGGACCGCCAAGTTGTTTGTTGAACTGTAGTGCCTTTTCACACAATATAAAGCCAGAGATAGGTTCCCCTTTGCTTCTTCTTTGCACAAACCATATATACAAAGCCTCTTCCAATTTCAAATCTTTCGCATTTCTCATGGTTTTACGTTTCTTCGACCCATTTTCACTATCCCATTTTGATGCAAAACTCATAATTTTATCCTTGTTACTTTTGATGTCAGAGACGGTAGCTTTCCCAACATTGAAAATCCTTGCAAGTGAAGACACAGTTTCACCTTTTCCTAGTCTCTTGATAATTTCTGTTTTCGTTTCAACTGACAAAACATTGCGGTTCCTTTTATATGCTTTAGGCCTACTGGAAGATGCCATATCGCACAGAGAAATACTTGTACACCAAAATTATTCTGCTGTAGTAGCAGACACAATTATTTTAAGTTGAACTGTCTGTTTAGCCAGTGTTCTGCCTAGAACGCACACGTACACTGGATTGGTAAACCAGATATTAACTGACTTTATGATCTAACTGACTTCCTGTACATAAACGACCGACCATTAGCCCATCCCATCCTCTACAAATTGTTTGCACACATTTGAAGCTTGCCGCATCAAAATATTCAGAAATATAGTCTAACGTGACTGGTGGCGCCTGATTTTTTTTTTTCTGGAAAAAGTGTTCGGATAATTGGGTGTTCGGATAATTGGGGTTCGGATAAATGGAGTTCTACTGTATTTATGACCCCTAGCTGAAGTGACTTTGATAGGACCAATAAGGTCAATAGACATCTTTGCGAATGGACGCAAGGATATGTATGCTGCTTGAATGGGTGCGTTATGACCAGGCCTTTTAGTTGCAACACTCTGGCAAACTAAACAAGTGCGACAAAAGACCTTTACATCTTTGGTCACACCTGGCCCAAACAAATTAGACAAAACTCTCTTTTTAGTCCTTGCGATACCCAAATGACCCGCAGCATTTATATCATGTGCATGTCGTAGCACCACTGGTCTATAACAAACAGGTACCATTATTTGTTTTTTAACAGAATCAACATCTTGAAAATTCCTCACCAAAATATCATTGTTTAAGGTATACCAATGTTTTGCCTTATCATCAGTAATTACCTTACTTGATGTAACCAACTTAAAAAATTTTCTTAAAGAGTCATCTTCTCTTTGTCTTTGAATGAAAGATTCTTTCTCAATCAATTCAATTTGTAAATAATCATCTTCTTCAACAAGAGTAGTATTATCATTTTCATTACCCTCAATATTATCAATGTTATAATTATCATCACTCATGACATCATTTGTGTGCTCATCATCATTGATAATTTCCTCTAACATAATATCACCATTATGATTTAACTTTTCCTCTTGAGCTTGTGCTCTGGTAGTAACAGCGTTAGCCATTATTAAGTGCTTTTTGTCCCACTTCTCGATGTCTTGTCTGGAACATTCATGGATCCCTGGGATGTTTCCAAGTATAATCCCAGTGATAGGTTTATTTAATAAACATGCTAGCACTCTACCAGTAAAATATGGTGTATCCAGAAATACTTCCGCTGTAGGATAGTATTCCACCGTTCCACCAAAAGTAATACACTTAACTTCCTTTCCTGTGAAATCTGATGGGTCCACCATCGATCTTTGTATTCCAATAGTTGTTGCACCTGTATCACGCAAAAGTGAAACCAATTTATTATTTACAAAACCCTTATCCAGTACCAAGGAACCTGTGTTTTCAACAGATGACATAACAGGCAAAGGGTGTCCACACAAAAGTTTCGGTACTCTCTGTAGCTGAAACAAAGAACTGCATTGAGTACAGTTAGTACTATTTGCTAAATCAACACTGCAAGCATGAGCAATAGACAATTTGTTTTGGTTTGCATTATTGTTACCAACCTCCATGACAGCATTAACACGTTCTAGGTTCCTTGCCTGTTGATTATTATTGTTCTGAGAAGAACCTCTATTGTTTGAGTAATTGTCATTATTCCCGTGGAATGACCTATTACCTCTGTTTGATTTGGCATTATAACCTCCTTTATTTTGGTAATCATTATATCTGTTTGATGATTGAGGTACATAATAATCATTATTATTATTGTAGTTATCATATCTCTGAGGCTGTTGAGATTTCTTATTAAAGTTATATTTGCCTCTATTGTTGCCATATTGAGCTTTTTGATTGAATCTATAATTTCTGTCAATGCTATTGGATCTTTGCCTAGCATTGTTATAGTTCATCATTCTACTTGAAGCTGCTGGAAGAGAATCCCTAATGTTATCTTTACTCAAATTCTTGTTTGGGTGTGCGACTTGATATTGTCTCCCCAATGTTTCACAAACAGACAACTTATCTGGTTTTCTCTCCTGCAAAAAGGATAAAAAATCTCCACTAATGGAGGACAAAACTTTATCTCTTAGGATTAAGTCAGATAAACCTTCAAATGTCTTTTCAATCTTAGCAAGATCAATCCATCTAGAAAAGTACATTTTTATTGAGGCAATAAATTCTGTAAAGTCTTTAGCAGAATCTGGCACTAGTGATTTAAATTTTAGCCTATAGCCATCCTCATCCAATTGAAATCTCTTAAGTAACAATACTTTAACAGCATCATAGTCATTTCTAGACTGGTCATCCATTGTACAAACAGCCGTAAATGCATCTCCGACCAATAAGTTCATGAGCCTACTAGGCCATGTAGCTCTATCGATATTAAACTCATGACAATAAGTCTCATATCTACTTAGGAAGCATGAGATATCGTCAATGGAAGAGTTAAATTTAGGCAAATTTACCTTGACATATTTGTTATGATCTCTTCTATCAGTATCAACATTTATGTTATTCCCATGAGGTTGCTGCAATCTCAATTTCTCAAGTTCATTCTCAGATAATCTGATTTCTTGAGCATGTTTTAACTTTTCCTTTTCAAGAGCTAACTCTTCTGCTCTTCTTTTAGCTTCTTCTTGTCTTATTTCTTTTGACAATTCTTCTTGTCTTATTTCTTTTGACAATTCTTATTGTCTTATTTATTTTTCTTCTTGTCTTCTTTTTTCTTCCTCTTGCCTCTTGATTCTTCCTCTTGCCTCTTGATTTCCTTGTCTACATAGTTTTGCAAGGCTTCTCCCTCCAAACCAAAATCTTTTCCAACCTTTACTAAATCTTTCAAGGTTGCCATGCTTTACTATTATTGTGCTTTTCAATAGCAATAAATAAAGTAAATATATAATATCACTGAATAAAATTTTCAATAATTAAATCACCACTTCTCTTCCACCAACTTGATGCAATAATAGCAAAATATATAGATGTTAATGATGGAGCATTAAAGAAAAGTACAAACAAGCAGACAGAATACAGTGATCAGAGCGCCAGGCCTCAAATCCTCCTAGTTCCACTGTCCGTTTCTCCCAGCACAGATGCGAACTGGATACAGCAGACCGCTCACTAGGTCTAGCAACGCTGCAACAGCTGACACGTTTCAGAATCCACTTGATTCACAGCTGTCATAAAAATATGCCATCTTCGGCAGAAACGTGGATGCTATCATGCATCAGGATGCATCAGGTATAAACTTCTGGCACAACTGCTCTTTCAAAACTTGAATATGTAAAGGACTGTAAAGTGAACTTGTCCTCCGGCCTTCTCAGACTCTAGCAGATGACACGTGCAACATTTTGAAAAACTGGAACGAAGCACGACTGCGCCACAAAAATGATGACGAAAAGTCTTTTGATCAAGCGATCAACGGCTTGCTGCCCCCATAATTGTAGGGGGATTGAATATAGGTTGGTTAGTCTGATCTAACTTCTCCCTCCTCCGAGTTCATTTAAAGTCATCAGTTAACAGGATCCTTTCTTCCAGTTAGTCTAGGGTATAATTTTATGTCAGGCCTATAAGTCCAACTTTTTAACAGCCTTAGAAAACTTGTAAGTAGTCTTCAACAGTCATAAAACTCCATAATGCCAGTTTGACGTGAAGAACAATATTCAATTTAATTACAGGACGAAGCTCCTTATATAATTGCATCCATATAATATTCAATGGCAATCACTAGCCAGTCCATGAAACATATTGCGACATATTGCTGAAATCTTTTAATATAATAGTTCCACACTCACTTCATTCATGTATTCGCTTGTCCAATACAATATTATCAAGCATAGACTCCATCTGTAGGATGACCTAGCTGATATAATTTCACAAAGTCTCTATCACAAGAGTACACTTTCTGGAGCTCGTCTAAAGCACGTCTTT